>SMMW01000551.1:0-600000 GCA_004794655.1 Marisa cornuarietis | reverse complement strand
GTTATCATCGTTCGACAGAAGACCGGGCTAGTGACCCTCGTTGTGTTGGTATATGTTGGTAGCCAAAGTGGGGAAGAGAGTTCCACAGTTTTTGCAGTACAGTAACTAAAGATCAGTTGACCATATGTGGTTGCTCTAGTCTCACTTTCGATCACTCTCAACTATTTCTCTGCTTTCTCTTTATTTATTTACCGTCTCCAGCTCGCTGTCGACATTGTGTTGTCAGAGAATAGTGTCAATATCAAACCCAAGTTGTATAAAGTTACCGCATCTCCTGAGTGACAGGCCTGTTAGAGTATATCGCCACCCCTACATTATCCCTGGGTCAAAGATTGATCTTCCAACAGACGGATGCCCATAATGTTATTACGGTTTGGCTGCACTTTACCAGTAGGGGAGGTTCTACAGTTAGAAGTCTATTTTTATGACCGGCGCAGGAGTATGATTATGAGACAGGCAGCTTCACGCACCTACAATCGATCATATGAAGCATCCTCGCACGACAGCGCACTTCCGTACACACGATCTCACATCTCGCTCGTATCATATCCACGCAGCATCAGTGGATGTTGATGAGGAGGAGGAAGAAGAAGAGTTGCGGTTCCCGTAACTTCGAGGACCACAAGAAGTATAGCTTGTAATGGCCAGTGAATGTTTTTGATTATGTGCGTGACAGAGCAGAGGGCCGGTGGAAAGAAGACTGTAGAAATGTAGGTGAGACGTGGGCGGAGAGAACTTGAAAGGCATGCCGACGCCGGGTATTCATCTGCAGTTACAGGCTGTCTGCACGCTGATTCGTGTGCCGTCTGTCTGGCTGGCAGACGCGGATGTGTGCGTGACTGACAAAAGTGATGACTTTCCTGGCTAACTGACATGGTAGTCATCACTTCCAGAGTCGCTACACCGTCACCCACTGTTTTGTATTTTGCTCACTTTCATTCTCTTTCTCTCCGTCTTTTCTTGTAAAAATATTACGTTTTGTCAAGATTATAAACACACCCCATTATCTTTTCTTACAATTTACGAGAGACGTATAAATGGGAACGGTATTTCAAATTGTTTTGTAGTATCTGTAATAGTAATGTTTTAATACAAAATAAACAGGTTTTCCCTTTCTTTCACCGGTCTTTGTCACAGCCACTTGCGTTCACCTAACGCCTGGACATTTGCGCGTTCTTTTTCCTCATACAAAACAACTCTGCCTCTTTTGCAGACCTGTATACATTTAATTGCATGAACAAAATCTGTTAAAAGACTTTTAAAAGTTATAAAATAATTACTATAGCAAAACTAATTTCTTAATATAATCCCTAAAGTTACTAATTAAATAATCAGTCTAGTTAACAAATATTCTATAATAAAGTACTTTAAAGTTCAAAGTCCGGCACAGAGTCTTTTATCACTGTTTACTCTTGATGATTTTCTTAATTTCCAGTCACTGGGAAACTGACGATTCACTGCAGACACTAAACTCTAACAGTTACTGGGAACTAAAGATCCAGGAATACAAAAAAATATATCTTCCACACACACAGAAATAAACCAAACCATAAAAGCTACCACTCGGGGACAGACGTTAAACACAAAACTTGGTCAGCGCTGTCTCTGGGGACGAACGCTCCAACCTTCAAACACAAAAACTGCCTCTCGGGGCCAGACGTTTTCACAAAATGGTGCTGCCTTGTGGGACAAGCAACCCAACCTCGTAAAATGGTGCTGCCTCTCAGGACGAGCCATCCAACCTTCAAACACAAACGCTGCCTCTCTTGGTTATCTTCAGAAACTAGTAATAGAGACGGACGGAAGCCTTATTTGCTGTTTTCAGTGTGTCCGCTCAGTCTATACGAGACATCCCAATACAGTGGAATATCCAACAGCTTGACAGCTATCAACGGGGTATACAGCAGCCTGATATCCACTAACGTGATGTCTGTCTCTGAAACTTCGAAATCTAGCTGGAACTAAGCTAAAAGCATCAGTCACTCATTTTGCTTCTGCTTACGAACAAGAACAAACTAGAGCAAGCGCAGTAAATATAGCAAGAGTTAATGTGTTCCCTTTCACGAGAACTGCCATGGCATTCTCCGCGTTTCGAATATATTGAATAAATCATATTGTAATTTTACTGTTGATTTTATCAATAATTAAGCTAGATGGTAGTACGTTCACTTACTTCTCTGGCTCTGATATATTGTGTAGTGCCAGTTTATTCTGTGGTAGGAAATCCAACGCCATACTTTTTTTTCTGATATTCGTCGTATGTTTATATGACGTTTACCTGATGTTTGTCCTATGTTTATTCTTAGTTTATCAGATGTTTGTCCTGTGTTTTAAAGTTGTGACCTCGCTGGTTCTGCTGTTGCCTCCACTGCTACATGCTCTATAACTGGATTTACGAAGATGAAGTTCTTCGCCTTTGGCTAGGGAGAACGGGGTACTCATATTCTAATCGCTGTTCATTACCATCCACACGACTTGAGTGGGCACAGTCCCTGGAGCGCCGTGAGCTTTCATATACGGTATTAAGAATAATTAGAGTTCTATTTAGACCACTAACATTTTTGCCGAAGGCTGCTGTCAAAACGTTACAAATAATCATACTCGCAGATACATCGCAACTAACTAAAGATCATCGAGATTAACAATTTCAGTTAATTATACACCATCTTTAATTTAGAACACATTGCTCTTGTTAATGAAGGTACTCGAAAGTAAATTATGCATGTAAAGCTAGTCTACATCTCCCAAGTCCACCAGCAGGAATATTAACACAAGTAAACGCGAGGAAGCTGACAGACATGGCGCTGATGCTTTTATCAAGATTCAGGATTCTTTATTAATCTGTCACCCTATAAAGGGTATTGAGATATTAAAATTTTTTTTTAAATGCATATTCACACACATTCTTATTCACTCACAACCACACTCCCCAACATATTTCACTGATAGGTTCATAACAGCTAATATATTAAAATACTATTTTCTGTATCATTCTTTCCTTCTTCTAGCTCTTTATGTATATCTGCGTATGTAATCAAATCAATGCATACAAACACATGTAAACAAAGGAGGAACTTTTGTCATGTGATGCTTCTGCCCTTCTCATTCTTGCCTTAGTCACAGATGGATACACATACTCACTTATAGCCTCATAAATAATTATGTATAATCTCTTTCTCACACACATGTATTCTTTTAGGTCACCGTCCTCAGTAATAACAAACGAGTTAATCTAGTGAGGGTCTTCATGGGGTGCGGTGCTGTGAGCATGAAACAAGGTCATTCGTCAGCCAGATGAGAGAGAGAAGGGCAGACATCTGGATGTGGCGCACAAAAGAACCTAACGTGCAGCTCGCAGGCCGCATATAGAGAGATCACTTATTTGCCAGCTACTGCACTCAACTTCCGATACACGAGGATCGAAATATGACCTTAGGGGCTTAGATCAACAAAGAGAAAAATCGAAGTTAATAGTTTCACACGTGCAGACCTCAGAATTCCATTTGCCTCGCGCTGGGTAATTGTAGTATGGACATCGGAGAGAAGTGTTATTATCCAGAATTACTGCACGAAAATTTGAATGTAACCGCTTTCCAACGCCGCTTCGTCAAGTCAATAAATGCTTCAAAGCATGACATTAAAGACATGGCAGAAAGTTAAGAAAGACGAAAGCAACTGCACATTTTCACACTTCACATGCGGATGTTTAGAGGAAAACAATTTTCGTCAAGCCTTGTATTGTAAAAAAAACAAACAAACAAACAAAAAAAACACCCTTTAGCTTCTATTCAGAATTTGACAGGAGAGGATAGAGTTTCTCTCTTTTACACTGTTATTGTATCTCGGCTATCGTGGGAAAATTCCAGTTCATCTTGCATTTGTCAGTTTTGTTGCCTCTCTTGTCACGAACATTTCAATATTGACAACTAACGACCACTTTTCAGACTATGCTCTTCTCGGGTACTTTCTGCCCTTCCAAACGCACATCAAAGATTGTTGCCCTTTCTGACACCAACCGATTTGTCATGAACTTCCATCAGATCTGTCTCCTGGCATAATCTACTAGGGCCGATCTCGCGCCTGCAGACGACATTTTAACGAAGGAATTGGCTATTCCTGGCACCACAGAAAATTTAATTCCTGCTCGGCTCCCTTGGGATTGGAGAGTGCTGGCTTGGCGGAGATTGGCTGCAAACGAAGTTGGACCTGCAGTCGGAATGTTTGAACTCGATCCTCTCCTGCTGTCATGACTGTTCTTTCTTTCATGTTGTGCATATCCTGATGAACTTTCGTTAGCTCTAAAACGTTTTGAAGAGCGACTACTGTATCCCAGGGATTACAGAAACGAACTGCTGATATTTTTCAGGAACTAGTTAACAAATAGTACCGTAATGACAAACGTATTATTCAAGGAACGCTTAACAATTGAAATGGCTGTCAGTGGTTGTTACTGTTGATGACAACAAGAAAAAATTGTCGGTTTGAGTCTCTTTTGTTACGTATCAAAGACTAAGTGGAAAGATGCTTCTTCAAGTCGTCCTCCTGTCTTTACGACACCCAGAAATTTGCACACTCACATCATTTGAACAATCAAACGAAAACACGACGCCCTCACACACCAAGGAATTGTTTATTCATAGCAACGTGAAAGGCCATGTTTGCGCGTGCAGCAGAGTGAGGCATCAGAGAATACAGGACGAATCATCTCCCCTTCCCACAAGCAAATTACACAAGGAACCAGTGACTAACTGCTATTGATTATGTCAGAAAACAAGGCATTAAATGTAAAAAAAAAAAACACCTCCAGGCCTACATTTTGTTTAAAATTACGAGTTTCATTGTATGTTGATATACTGTTCCATTCATACTGGTGAATTATTACAAACTTCATATTGCAAGTTTCTTAAATAAATGTTACAACTAAGCAGTCTGATGGATTTTATAACAAGCTGTACTGGTCTGATTATATGTAGGACGTAATCTGTGACACGCATTGTGGCATCTTTATTGGTAAAGTATGTTGCCAGTGAGCATTTGTTATGCAGTTCCGTTTCTAATAGTGAAGATGTGATCAGTCATGTCAACAACGATTATAGAAACGAATGAATGCTCACAAATTTTAACATTTATGTCAGTTAATACATGTGATTAAGGACACAAAGGATTGTTTTTTTCACTGTTTGTTCGAATTTGTAAACAAGAAATTTCTGTCTCAGCAATGACGATGATACATCAGATGGTCATCAAGTACGCAATGTGCATGCTATAAAGCCTTTGTTATTTCCAAATAATTGAAATTTGTTTTTGCAAATTCTGCATTTGAAAAGTAAAATGATAAGCAAGGTAAATGAACTTCAAAGACAGCGATACAACTGCATCAGCAACAAATCCACTATACTGCATAAATCCATCAAGCAGAGGTCCAGTGTGCTAATGATAATTCGCGAACGTCTTTACAAAAATGTTGAAAGCAAATTAAGGCCAAGAGTCGCTGTTAAATAAGACATTGTGCTCACATCGTTGTCTAACAACCAGTCATTGTATCAATGAATATATTCTCCATGGTCCACAAATAACACACATTAACAAAACGAACAATGAGTAAAAGTTTTGTTGAAAAATAGTTTAAATGACTTACTTACTGGAGATGGTAGAGCCAATAAGTGCTTTGGAAAATGGTCTTTTAGATATTTGCTCGCGATGAAGGACTGAATGCTTTCCTTTCTCTCTCTCTTTTTCTCACACCACACATACGCGCGAGCGCATGCACAAGTTAACTAAAAACAAACACAAATTGATTTTACACACACACACACACACACACACACACACACACACACACACACACACACACACACACACACACACACACACTCATAGATATCTTTCACATTCTGGGACACAAATAATGCTTATTTAGAGGTGTAAACACAAGATTTTAACGGCTTCATATCACATCGCGCGAAAACTTAAAACACATTGACCAACATGATGTATTTGCTGACGATTCTTTTTGGACCAAACCTTGCAAAAACTTTGCTGACAAATTCTCCAGGATCATTCTATTTTTAACCTATTGATGAATGACCGGGAAGCCGATGTACTCTATAGCTTCCAAAAACAAACTGATGGAAAGTGACAAAATTAGCACAGGCGATCGTATCTCCCCTTCAGCGTGTAGGCCTGCGTGTGACTGTTGCAAAGCGTGGAGATGAAGCAAATTTCGATGAAGTGAAGACACCCCTGACATCACAGTCCGTGTACCGACCACAAGGCAGACGTGTGTGTGTGTGACTGGATTAGCAGAAGTCACTGTCATAATGTGTTGTCCAGCGTATCAATACACGAGTGCAATGCTTCTCTTGAATATGGGCACTAGAAGTACAAACAAAATAAATAATTATGCAAGTATGAGACATATTGACCACCCAAGTAAAAGGGGAGGTTTTCTGGTGGTATTGTGTGGAAACCTTATTGGAAACAATACTGAGGACAGCGTGTTATAGGTACGTGCCATGAATACAAGCGATGAATACATGCAAACATGTAACCACACATATACACAGCCAATCTCTCCAACACAGGACATTCTCTTAAAATCTCTCTCTCTCTCACGCGCGTTGATTTACAAATGATTTGCTTAATCAATCAACTCCTTCACAGGTAACATGGAAGAACATTACCATCTGTGTACTCCATATTAATTTCTTGTAAAATGCTGGAGTTATTTTAGTTTCTGAGAAGAGTGTGATGTAGTACTTCATTGTTAACAAATCCGGACACAGAAAGTTTTGTGTGTGCTGTGATGCATTAGAGAATTCAATAACAAGTTTTTCTCATTTTTTCAAAGAATAGGATTCTTTCAGAACTGGTCCTTTTAGTACTGTGCTGTATTGGAGAATTCAATTACAAGTATTTTTATCATGCCGTACCTTGCTGACAGACAGCTTCATTACACTCTCTCTTCATTACCAGGGCCATGTAACATTTGAAACTACCGATAACGGGTGGTAAAGCGACTACAAATAGACAAAGCTACACGCACTGCCCCATTGTTGCCAGACATAACATTGGACGTAGGTTGTCGGTAGCTGCTCCGTGTTGTTCTTTCCCTTGATCTGTCTCTTTTTCGGGAAAATCGAATTGAAGTCTGTGTGGATGAACAGTCACAACACATTATAATGCAGGGACAAAGCTGTTGATATGAGCTTACGAAATTAAAAATGTATTTGCATATTTCAATTTTCATTTGTTTTCACGAAGAAGGTGTATGTGCAAATCCACCCGTGTAGGAAGCTGCACTGCAGAGTACTCTTGAGAGTATGTTTGCCTGAGCATAGCTGTGTGTTTGAATTTGTTTATGCATACAATTCTTATAATATTCTCTTTGATCTAGATGTAAGCTAGAGAGTTTGAACGTAGAAACTTCAGGTAAAATCTCTCGAAACAATTATCTAACATGAATGCATTGAACAAACGCTCTATTTAATTTCCTTTGTAATTAAGAATGTTTCACATGAATCATACTAGCATACTTCAATATAGAAGCTTCAGAAAAAAACCCTTTAGCATGTAGAAAAAAATGGAAATTCTATTGCACGATGAACGGTGGACGATGAGTCCAGAGTATTTTTTCATTAAGATGGTGAGCTGCTATACTCACTATGCCTGTTTTGCAGTTCCTCTGCCTGAGCCTCATTCTAATGCAATAATCCAGAAGTGCCACAACCATGGAGAGAACAAGACCTCCAACGAGGATGTGAAATATTCCAGAAACGTTGGAGAGAGTTAATGAGCTTGACTTGCTCTCCTGAAATAAAACACAGACAAGGAAGCAAGTTGTTAGAAACATTAGCTCTCCGTTTAGTGATCAAGTGTCAGCCATCAGAGTTCTGTTCACAATTATTCAGTAAAATAATGCTTGCCAATTTTTTGGACGTTACTCGCACAGCAAGTGTTACTGTGCACGACCACCACACCTGGCAAAGACTTTCAAACGTTATTAAAGCCTACGGATCAGAGTGCTTTTGAAAATAATTTTACGAACAAAGAATACAGCAGGAATTAGAATCTTTTGGTAATTGTCAAAAGTGGCATTGTGACAACTATTTGCGTTTAGATTCTTATGAACCGATAAAATGTGGACGGACATTTGACTGAGTTTGGAAGTGTTTAGTAACGTCATTAAAACATCTTTGCCAAAATTGGTTGGTCACTATTTTGGCGTTTAAGAAGGATCATTGGTCAGCCAGAGGATTTCTCTTGCTGACATTTAGATGACACCGGGGTTAGCTGTGGTCAAGGACTTTGAGACAAACACTTAATGACTTAGAACTTTATTCGTGGGCCGTTTATAGACAAAGACTGAGCTTTTCATTTAAACTTTCTACTCTGTGCTTTGCTCAACACTGTAAATTCCCGTTGTAAAAATTTTGTGAATATTTTAGCTTTTCCAAGTCAAACGTGTCTTTTGCCTAGGGGCTTCTGCAAGACTCGACAACAGTCACTGACCAACTCGTCAAACAAGTTCGGGGAAAAACTTTGTTAATTGCAAAGCATTCTATTTCAGTTTTGATTTTATTGACAAGTATTTTAAAACAGAAACTTGTTCTGACAACTGCTTATTGTAAGATTTTGATATTTTGACTGCGATAAAATATCTTTTGTAAATTCTGTAAAATTTGGAGTTAAACCACTGCCTAGATAAAACCTTTCAACGATTCCTTGTACGATTCCCTATACAAAACAGGGCGAGGCTGATGTTACCTTTATATTATGTCCACACTCTCCTTTGTCATACCACCACTTGCGCTCCAGTTTGTGAAGCTCACCCACCTCTCTCAACTGAAGGACGGCGATGTTGATAGGAGCTCTGCCACAAACGAAGACATCATAGCGTTATTTTACCCGGACATATTCTGTAATAATAATATAAAAAACAATCTTATCGCTGGAAGTGGTCCGATGGAAATAAAAGGTGAGGGTTCACACTTGAACATGAGAGCAATCTGGGGAAAATATATATCTAACGTCACAAAACTAAGAAGTAAACAAACACATCTCCTCTGCGTGTGTTTGCTGTAGAGAAATTACAGAGGGAGGAGACGCAAGACGCGAAAGTAGAGACCTAGAAAGAAATAAGGTGTAAGAGGAGTGAGATTTAAAAGGATGAAAATACTTCACATAGAAATTGGCGATTGGCTTCTCGTTTATAAAGTATTGATGATATGTAATTTCAAATTGAACATACTCTGGTAATCACAACATGCCCAATTGCAACCAGTACAATGAAAAAATACAGGAATCAGATAGCGTTAATGGATGAAACTAAATGCTGGGAGGGAAGGGGGAACAATTCTAATTTGTTTATGTCACAATATACTATAGCAATACAAATAAGAATAACGAAGCTCTCATAAACATAAGAAACCAAAAAAACCCACAAACAACAACACACAGATATACAACCTTTTTCACCTCTTTTCCTCCATTCTTCTACACTTGCTTGCATACAATGCACAAATGAAAGTATCGTTACACGCAGCAAACTGTCACCATCAATGATCATTAACTAGGTTCTCACACAAAAGTTCAAAAGAATTAAGGTCCCTATCTTCGAGCACAAGCCATTATATTAAATCTTTTGGGGTGTATATTTCTTTTCACCAGGTACACTAAGCCAATTCATGTGAGGGCAGAGAAGACAGTAAGAAGGCAAAAAATATGTTAAAAGAAAACAAAATCTAGAAAAACCTTTTCGTTAATTAAAAAAAAGATAGCCAGAGTAAAACAAAAGGCTGAGATCAAATGATGTCCATTGATAAACGACTCATAGCACTGCACAGAATCATGAGGTGTTACTCAGTCAGCACATCGATAATAGAGACTTTATGGGAAGGAGGGTTGAGTGCCTTCCTAAATAGCGTGACAGTGTCACCAGTCGCACGTTAATGTTTTGCCAGCAAACGGATTATCAGCTCAGAGTTTTTGAATACGTGAGTGATGCTCACCAGTCAGTTGTGTGATCATTGAGCTTCCTAATTTTTCATTATGTTACACTATGTAACTTATTTATCTCAAAGTTAGTTAAAAGAAATATATTCTCCATACCGCGAGGAAAACAACGGTGTAATGTTTATCTTAATGTGGATCATTTTTAGTCAGTTTTTGGCTGCCACTGGTGTCATCTCATGTGACTGTGGGGAGCTCGGCTCACCCAACACTACTTTGCACTGCCATGTCCACCGGTGAGAACGTCAACAAACAGCAGGAGAGCGTATGGCACTTGGACTCAGAAGGGCAAAGCCAAGCACCCGCTGTTTTCTCCTTTTACTTATACACAAAAGTATTCTTAAAAAAATAGAAACGGGTGATGATCTTTGTTACATGAGGGACACTGATAGGCAGTGCACCAACGAGACCAGTAGGACCGATGCATCAGATATACAGGAGTGCATCGTAAAACGTGTAAACGAGACACTCGCTCGATCCAACTGTGACAACACCTTTGTGCGGTAAGTGGTGCCTGCACTGGTGACAGCCATCTCTGCTGTTATCACCGAAGTGGTTGACCACCATTTCAGTCAGTAGACTACAGACGTTGTGCAGCGAGAAAGTCGGGTACTGCCAGAGATGGCACAAGGGGTACAGAGGACCGCTCTGCAGTTCAAATATCAACAGAACTGATTAGAGGCATACACTCGTCCTGAGTTAGGTAGATTTCCCCTAGATTTTATTGCAAAAATTAGGATGCTATGCTTTTGGTATAAATTGATTAACCTTTTTACTGTACATACGTTTTCTTGTATTGTTTAATGGTTTACCTAAAAATTATATGAAAAAAATGGAATCCCTTCAGATATGTTATTGAAGTTAAAAATTTACTGAATAGTTTATGGCTGTCCTGGGTTTGGGACCAACAAGAGAATTTAAAAATCTTCCCAGCTGGTTTAAATATAAGGTTAGAAGATGTTTATTTGACGTGTACATACAAAAAGGTTCATGTGAAATCTATGCGAAGGATATATACTGGAATTACAGAATGTACACAACCACTTTCTCTTGTGAAAACTTACACTTTTATTTTATAAAGAGTGTGTAACATTTTATAGTTTAGAACCTGAAATAACAATCTTCCAGTGCAGAGTGAACGATTTTTGCAACATATCACGATTACAACGACACTGTAATAAATGTAAAACCTGTGATAATGGAGACGAATTTCACTACATTCTAGTGTGTGATTATCTCAAAAATGATTATTAACATCTTTGCCATCCTTAGTAGCATTATTAACATTTCCATTTTTTTATATAAAACTGTCTTATATTTACTTATATTTAAGATCTGTGTAAATTTATTCAAGCTTTATTTTAGGAAATTGTATTGGTGAACATGCTATTTGTACATAATGTCAATTTCTTGAAACCCCCTCAAGGAGTGAATGAACAAAATGTCTAATGACAGTGTCAGAAATATAAATGTCTAATGACTTTTGTAATAAACTTTTCCCCTTATTTAGAAGAAAACAATTGTGCATTAAAGGACAAAGCGCAAAAAACGACGAAGAGATAAGTCAAAAGAAAAGTGAAAGAAATGAGAAATAGAGAATCAGGGAGAGAAAGGAGTAGAAACAAAGATCGCTTTGCCCCCTAACCTCAGATCCGACCCTAAGGGAGTGGCGACACCGTAGCCCTTGACGTCAAGGTTGCGGCCCACCATCATGGTGGTGCACGGCTTCCGCTGATTGTGGTAGATGTTCATGGTGGAGTCCAGCAAGAAAGCGTATTTTCCTTTGCTGTCGCGCACACGCTTGACGCCCTCGTCAATTGACCCCACGAAGACGCTGGGCTGCGCCTCCCTCATGAAGTTCCACATCTGCTTGTACACAGTCACCTCCGTGCTCTGGGCCACACGCACACGAAAAGGACCAAGTGCAATAAAACACTCTTGGTAAAATGAAGAACACCGTTTAGATATATATATATATATAACTGATTTAATGACACCCTTTTATCACAGAGTTTTAGGCTTCACCTTATATGTACCTTATCATTTCTGTATCATTCCCATCACAGTACTTGTACATATTAACTGTATCCTAACTGTTCTTGTCACCAGAACAACAACATATGGTCACAGGACTTTTGGCTACTGTGCTGCAAAACAATGGAACTCTCTTCCTTTCCATATCCGCCACCTTCCTACAACTGAATCTTTCAAATCTGCACTGAAAACTCACCTCTTCCTTGAGCATTTCTCCTAACACAGTCCACACAATGCTAGTCCTTCTTAATCCCGCCCCCTTACCTCTTGCTACTTTACCCATCTTTCTCGCAGAATCACTATATTTTTCTGTTCCTGTTACTTGATGCCTTTTGTTTTCTGTTTTGTCAGTACTGTCGTTTTCTTTCGTCCCCTTTGTTCTGTATCTACTTAGTCCACGTCTCTTCCTCGTTTTAAGCGCTAAGAGCATGCTCTCTATGAGTGTGAATATGCGCTATACAAATCTTCACTATTATTATTATTACAAACTGTTTACATACTGTCACTATATATGTCATACCATTGCCGCATATCTTTAAGCTAGAGTTTGCTTATAAAAGGCAGTTTTATCTTTGTGTCATATCATTACTGTTATAACAAGTTAGGTGAAGATCATTTGTCCCTTTCAAACTTTTGTCGTGCTCTAGAAAACAATATTTTGTATTTACTAAACGATTTGGTATAATATCTTACGGATATCTGTCTTTTCTATAAAAATTACAATAATAGTTTATAATGTTGCACACTTCCTGGAAGGAATATTTAAATCAGAAATAACAGTAAAAATCCGAGAAACCGTCTAAGGTTTACGTCACAAGAAATCAAGAGAATATCCAAGCTATGTACAGGTAACCAGGGACATAGACAGGTAGACAAACTTTGCTTGTGTGGGTTGGTTAACGGTCAACAGAGAAGGCATGACACACCTCGAAGAGCTGCTGAGTGGAGCCGTTGACCAGCGTGCCGTATCGTATCTCCGTCTGCCTGACCAGGTCGTCGGCAGAATTGATCTTGACGTCCATGCGCTCGATGGTCAGGAAGGCGGCCAAGTTAGCCGTGTAGGAGGAGATGATGATCAGCGTAAAGAACCACCAGGCCGAGCCGACCAGCCGCCCAGATATGGACCTGAGAAAGAGCCACAGGCAGGGATAGGTTCAAATACATAAACATGGTTCCACACACACACACACACACACACACACACACACACACACACACACACACACACACACACACACACGCACGCACGCACGCACGCACGCACACACACACACACACACAATTTTTAGGAGCTGGACAGCGTGTTTTGTCTTGAATAATGACTAGCCGAGGGCCTATAACGATAAGTACTATGTCTGCTATTTTTAATTACCACTGTGCATCTGTATTATTTTCAAGAGCAGTACTTAGACTATGTCTCTGTAATACTTGGTGGCGTTCATCGTGATAGGGATTAAGCCAGAGTTCGTTTACTTTATAAACATATTTTGAATAAATGATATTTGTGGAGAAGACTCATGTGTTACAGAATAGCGAAACTGCTCTGTGTGGGAATCAGGCAACGCTCTGCTGCTGTACTGACAATAGATGCTCTAGAAATAACATTTTAAAATTACATCAGAGTTTATCTTTCATAGTATGACTATATAACTAAGCAGAAAGCAAAGCAACCTTAACCAAAGGAAGGTTATTTTAATGGCAAAGCTAAGTAAAAAAATATGCCAAAGTAATATGTTTCTCTGTGTAATATGAAAAAGAAAAGAAAAGTCTTACTCATATCTGGGCTATTGGATGAATAAAGAACAAAGGTGCAGACATAATAAAAGACATAAATTTGTTGACATGCAAATGCATGTACATATACATTCAAACATATATTTAAGTTTTGAACATGCAAGAAAATGAACGAACAAATAAAAAGTACTGTGATGACTAAGTGGTAAACACAAGGCCGTCAAGCTGTCACTGCAGCCATGGTGTGTCACCTCAGGAAAGCTTCAGCTTTCTACACAGTCTAACAGTCTTGCATCACACACAGCCTTAGCAATCACCCGCAACTTGCCTCGGGGAAATATCCGAACCTTGCTGCATGAGTGCCCCCAGAGAGAACCACAGAGTGTTGGCCAACGTGAATGGATTGGAGGGACCTTTGCCCCGACATCCGCTGCCAGAGTCGATGTCAGGCTGTGATCCCTTGGCGATGAACACGTCTTCTGTCCCATCCTCCCTGGGCTGCTGTTGCTGCTGCTGGCGATGTTGCTCTATCGTCCACTCGTACGGACTGAAGCGGCCGATGAGGAAGAGGACAAGGCTGACGGCGAGAAAGCCGAAGACAATGGAGAGCCACACGTCATCAGAGAGCGGGCTCTTAAAGGAGAAGATGCCGCCATGCTGCTTGTCGGGCTTTTTGATCATAATGGATGTCCCTGTGTCCATGTAAGGCTTGGAAAAATCTACTACTCGCTCACGAACTTCCGTTATGGAGAGAGCAGCCACAGCTATATCTGCGTCCTAAAACAAGTAATACAGATTAATAATAATAACAACACACGATCATTATCCGTAGCAGCAGTAACGTGTCGTCCTCATCGTCGGCGTCATCTTTTTAACCACACCCTTCTAATCTCCTAATACAGTGGATGTATTGCATAATTTAAAAAAAAGAAGCCAAAGCAAATCTATCGTGTATATTCACTCACTTATGATTATATGTATGTACATATTTACGCAGACAGGCGCATATAAATGAGTGTTTAGACAAAAATAGACAGATTTTGCATTTTAAAAGCTTCAACATAACAAGTTATTGGCCAACACATAGGAAAGAGACAAGTCACTAAATATTGAGATTTGTATTGTTGATGAGAAAGGCTTTGTAAAAACAATCTATTACAAGCTGACTGTAATGTGCTAAAACAAGTTGCGATGGAAGTAATAAACACAAATCAAAAACTTTCCCCTCTGATCAGTTCGCCAATCATTCCGTTCCACGATCCATCTTTCCCTTGCTTGCCGTACGTATTGTCTGCAACCTTCTTGATGATGTATTGAAAACCAACGAGTTCTGCGATTCGTTCGATAAGGTCGACACAGTAACCTTCGTACTGAGCGTTGCCTGTGCAGGGATTACCGTCACTGGGACACTTTTGCATCATAAAAGGACTTTCCTGCCCAAAACATAAAACGGAAATGTTTAGTGTTGTGACGAACAACCTGCTCAAGATCCATACTTTAAGTTGGTTATACTCTGAAACGGTTGTCTTCTGCGACTCACTCACTCACTCACTCACTCACTCACTCTGCTGCTCTGGTTTCTTACTATGATTGAGGTGACAACCCGTGTCCTGTTCTCTGGCAAGGGTGCATCTTTAAAATCAGAACCGGAAATATTGCTAACCACTCCTGTCTCTAGTGACCACGATCCAACCTGAACAAAAGTAATGAAATCTGAGATTTTCAGTTTGTTGAATAATGAAAACTGTTCAGAGGTAAATTTTGGATATATTTATGGTTTCGTGAACGTTAGACGCTTAGTAGTCATCACACAGGAGAAACTGCATGGTCAAAAATTAATTTGGCCAATCAGGTTAGAATGAATCAAGGCCCACTATGTATACATGACACAATGACACATCTGTTATAACATGTCTTGCGTTTATAATGAGAAGTGGGAGCGCACGCCGTATGACTTTTTGTTCTGCACATGCACAGGCTGGGATTTTTGTCGAAACCTGGCAACATGCCCATCCCACACAGCTTTAAGAATATTATCGCATTTATGTTACTGGCACCTATTGAAAGATATGTATGTCGAATTTATTAGAAAGAATAAAAATAAAGATCTCTTACTCTCTTAAGTGGTGATCTATAGGTCAGGTGCAAAATTTCCAAGGTGTGATTCTGTCTGACTCCGTGTTCATCAAAAGCTATCGGCCCAGTCCATCCTGAAATCTTCACCTATTTAAGACATAACGCAAGCTCAAAGTTTTATTTTTTTTTAATGATTAATAAGTAATAATAACTGCAAAAGTTTGTAAAGCGAATACTGGCACTCCTGAGCATGCTTTTAGCGCTAAAAAACAATAACGAGACAGGAAAACAAACAAACAAACAAACAAACAAACAAACAAACAAACAAACACATACATATGAACTTCGTAAGAAGAAACTATAGTACTGATGATGAGTAAAAAATAAATACAGAAAACATAAAGAGGAACCCAATAACAAGGACTGAGAGTAGAGTCATTTTGCATAAGAAAGACAAGCAGGGAAGTAGCAAAAGGGGGAAGGACTAGCATTGTGGGAATTGGTGTTATAATTAGTGTTCCATTATCATGGTTATATGTTAGTTTTTGTTACTTTATTAATAAACTTAATCCAAAACCTCCATTAATTTAAGATTACTTTCTAATGATGCGAAGAAACAGCTATTATTAATAAAAAGATCACCCCTGCAAATATAACACGAAATGTAAATGGCAATAGCTTCAGATGTAAGATGATTGGGCTATTTGTTAACCCGTTTTGTTTCGCGAAAGACGTTTAATACCGAATTCATCGCTGCAATCATATATAAAAAATAACAATTAAAAAAGTATAATGGTAAAGAAAGAAATTTACATAAAATAAGCGGTTAAAGGCAGAAATATAACAGATCATTTTCATGTAACAGCGGTTCGTGACAAAGACATGCCGATATCAGCACATAAATAAGTTATGTAAAACTTGTAGTATTGGTCTAGTGCTATGTGTTCTGAAATTTGTAAGTCTAAAATAGTCAAATAAAACAGATTTTTTTCTCGAAAAGGGCCATTCTGTCATCAAATGATTAAGGTCCTTGAAAACTTGCTCTTTGTTATGCTTCCTTCTTTGAGCCATGCCAAACTTTGATATCCACAACAAGAAAATAAACTTTGGCCTTTTAAAATGTTTTTCCACGTTCTGAGTGAAATAAATAAACAAAAGAACATTGTCCATCAATTTAGAACAAATTACTTCTTCGGGGACGATAACAACAGCGACTGTTTGTCAACGTCATGACAGAAGTGAGATGAAAAGAGAGCTATGGCGTCCACCTGGGTACAACTACAGGAAACATGACGATAGATTTGATGCAGTATAGCCATCCTGCAGAACCCTATAGCCAGTCCGTTCTTGTCAAACAGGATCTTTATACTCTTCTCCATTCATGCGCCGTTATAGGCGTTTCGCATTCCGCCTGATTAAGCGCCAACCCCCGCAGCCTTCAAGTTCTTCAGTCTAACCTGCTCCTCTTGAACTCGTTAAAAAACATGCCTGACTGTCACGCCCAAACTGTAACTAGCCCCGCAAAGGCAAGGACAGCGAACGAGCGGGGAAGAGAGAAAAATGAGAGCGAAGCGAACCTACAATGCACTGAGGAGGAAAAGTTTAATCAAGTGTTCGATATGCACGTCAAGCTTCATTCAGGATCAAAAGAAATTTCCTAATAAAGAGAAACAGAAAGACGGAGGGAATCAGAAGCTCCAGACAAACAGAAAGACAAAGAGAATAAATAAAGAGCTAGAAGACATCGAGGGTGGGAGAAACTACAGCAAACAGCGCTTCAGTGATCGGGCAGGGGGGAGAAAAACTACAGCAGAACTGTGCTTCGATGGTGTGTGTGTGTGTGTGTGAAAGATAGAAAGAGAGAGAGAGAGAGAATAGCAGAACGGTGCTTCGATGCTCGGGTGGGGAAGGAGAGAAAGGTTAAGAGAGAAACCTTGAAACCCCTTGCACTAAGTTTAATCAAGCATGCTAAGGGAACAGAGGAATATTGTATTCTTTTAAAAAATGTATTTATATTGGTTGCCCTGTTGGAATTCAATTTTTGTCACACTTCTGATCCTTATTTCAAGGTGTCTTAGCACAGATGTATACAACGTACGCTGGACAAAAGGCAGACGTTCTGGCGACAACAGTCTAACAACACCATTAGTCACATCTGCTTATACGACTGCAGACAATCAAAGCTTAAATTAACCATAAGAAAAAAAAAGTCCAAGTCTTAGACACCGTTGCCAGTGAACAGTGTTTACGGGGAACAAAGCAAACCTTTTCTAGTGCTCTTTTGATGGCTGGCCCGTGTGTCCAGGGAGTTATGTTGCGGTTCCAGCACTGGATACCCTTCATGTCGACGTTGTACATTTCCCTGCGGCGAAAGGTGCTCTTGAAGATCTTGACCCCCTCCTCGTCTGCCAGGAGATCGTTTAGACCACTGAGCACAGCTAGCATGGCGTCCAGCGCCAAGGCTTCGTCTGCCTGTACATTCACACAGGGAACAGAATGCTCAAGACTGCCAAGGCTTTATCTGCCTGCACACTGACACGAGGAAGCGGACTTGTTTCTAGATTGCCAAGACCTCATTATTCCGAATACTGACACGGTGGACAAAGTGCAATTGTCTCGCAAAGAAGTCTTTCCTGCACACAGGGGAGCGGAATGGTATAGAATTCTAGGGCTAATCAACCTCTTTTCTTATTAATTATTGATTTGAGACGTTTCGCAAGATCCAATGCTAAAAATTCCATACAATAATTAACCAAAAGGAAGATGTTATTTCATCTGTGAGGATGCTGCACAGGAGTCTCACGAAGGAAAGTTACAAATACCTTGCCATGCTGCACGACATATACTATACAAACTTTGAAATGCAACGTCTTGGAAAAAGAAATTTATTGCAGAGGCAACATTTTGGGCAAATTTTCCCACACATATGTGTAATGATATATTAATTAATATAATGATTAAGACTTTGTTTAGATTAAATGGTCAATGTACAGATGACATGATGCAATGGAAGGAAATGAAGCTAAACACCCTTTATGGATTTCTACTTACAGATAAGTTATACACACTCTTGTCACGTCGAGAGCTACTCATGAACTGTTGAAACCTGGAAGCGAGTGAATGGTCCACCAGCGGAAGCCGAAAACCAGTAACATTTACGCCTCCAAACTCAAAAGAGCGCAGCTCCAACTTGTCAATGTCCTGCTTGAAGAAACAAAGGGGAAGTTAGCTGTTGAGATAAAGTCTGGCACTGAAGGCAGTGCCTCGAGGTGGTAGAAAAAAATGATTTCATAATTTTTTTAATCACAGAGTAAGTTAAAGTAACCAAAACTACAACACAGAACAATCGTAAAGAAGCAGTTGAAGCTCACAAGTGAGTGATATCATGTCATAGTTTACATGTGGATTGTGTCATAGTTTAATCTACTCATTGTCATAGTTTACATGTGGATTGTGTCATAGTTTACATGTGTATAGTGTCATAGTTTAATCTACTCATTGTCATAGTTTACATGTGGATTGTGTCATAGTTTACATGTGTATAGTGTCATAGTTTAATCTACTCATTGTCATAGTTTACATGTGGATTGTGTCATAGTTTACATGTGTATGATGTCATAGTATAATCTACTCAATGTCATAGTTTACACGTGTATAGTGTCATAGTTTAATCTGTTTGCGTGTCATATTCTACAGCTCTATATTTTCATAGTTTGCACACTGTAGTTTCACGGTCTGGATCAACATCGCATCATATTTTACATCTGCTTAGTGTCTTAATTTACATCCACATAGCAACATGGTTTTAACTGTATGGTGGTCATAAGACTGGATAGCGTCATAGATTACATATGCATAATGTCATAGTTTTGTAAAGTATCATAGTTTACATTTGTAAAGTGTAATAATTTACAATCGTATTGTGTCACAGCTTCAACCCAAAACTCTTTTACGCTCAAGCCGAAAAAATATCGTGGAACCCATTTTTTCATAACGATTTGTTGACTGGTCTCTAGATTATTCGGTTGAATACACTGTAGCTTGTTCGTGTATTTACTCTACCATTTGATTATTAAAAAATGCCGATTTACGATCACGCGCAGCAGGTGGCAAGCAGATGGGAGGCTTCATTATTACAGCGGGCATCCAGACTGTCACGTGTATAATGACAGAACTTGAGATTTAGTTCAGGACAAAAGCTATCAGCTTCTGTGGGAAAAAACTGCGTTCTCGACATTTTGCGTTTATGGCATGTGGCTTAAATCTTTTTGTCTGGTCTTTATTAAACAGCGGTATTGGAAATTGTATTTCATCCGCTTAGCCGATTTGCATCACATCTTACAACTTAAGCCGTTTATAACTGTGGGTTCAAAAAAAGGACAATAGAAGAACAACAGAATAAAATACAATGAAAGTCAACTACAGGCTTATGGACATCATTACATGCCTCAGAATCTTGATATTGATCGTCTTGCCAATATGGGCAACATTCAATAAGCCGCAGTATCAATGATTTTACAAAGAGAGCAAATAGATGGGGTTACATCATGGTTACAAAACGATAGTAAGTCACCAAGACCTTTTACTGAAAATTATTTAGTTAATTTTGCACATGAATGCTTCTCAAATGGGTACAATTTTCGAAATATATATAATTACTGAAAATTAACGTATTGACGATACACTGTTTTGTAAAATTTTATAAAACGGTAAATTGTAGGATCTGAAATCATAATATGAAACCCGAAAATTGCAGGTACTTGAGCAGGCGCGCACATGAGTGACTAATGCCATGGATCATGCAGCCACCAATGGCCAGCCAGTGTTTGAGCTGCTGCAGGTTAAACACGAGAGTTAAATCACTCCGCACCGCCATCCAGGATGTGGTTCGCAAGCCACTGCTGCCGTCGTGGATCATTACGTGGCCATGATGGACGTTGTCTGGGGATCTGACGGGTACATGGTCGCTGTCTGCCACTGCGCAATGGTGCAGGCGACACGCCGTCTCGCCCACATCATTAAGCTGCTTCAGTGACTTTCATAAACCTGCCTCTGACTCTCAAGAGGTTTCATTGTTAACGTCTATGATTGTTTATCTCTTGTGACCTTTGAGGGGTTAGACTATTACAGTTTGTGCATGTGCGCACGCAAACACATACAAACATTTTTTCTCTCTCTCCCAAACTCTGTCCACACACACACACACACACACACACACACACACACACACACACACACACACACACACACACACACACACACACACACAGCTCGATGCGGCTGAGACAGATTTGTATTCCGAGGTCATTGTTCTGTCCGTCTGACCCTCGACTGTGGTACCTTTACTTCTCAAGAACGCTTACTCTCGGCTGTTCATATAGGAGAGCCAGGAAATGAGAAGTCATACCCTAGGAGACCCTCTTTCGACTTACAAACGGTGTTCATTAGTACTGCAGTTCTGACCTCCGAAGCGTTACTTTGCAGTTAGAGAGATTGTTGTGGATGTGGGGATGCTTGCCACTCCCACAGCTATGTACAGGTCCCAGCCTTTTCCTTCTTCACTACTACACCAGCAGGCCACTAGTGTACGACAAAGACGATCCGAAACATGATGTTTAGAATCAGTACATAGGCTGCATTATCACAGGATGATGATAACGTGTGATAGCGTATCGCGCAATAGTCTTCTAAGGAGATTTATCGGTAACAAAGAATATATTTAATTAGGAGCGCAAACATTTTTACTCTGATGTCACTTGTTGGATTTGTGAAATTCGCATTATAAACGGGTTTCCACGAACAACATGACAAAGTTCGAAGGCTGATCAAATATTTCATGAAGATCTTTACTGAATACTATGTAGTGGAGTGTAGACTATGTAGTGAAATTCTGCGTGTGGAGTAAGCATGATCCAAAAAGCACGCTGGGTAGAACTCTTTCATACTTTTAAGGAACTAAACATCCAATTTTGATCCTGAATCTCTGCAACTAACATTTAATTAAAATTTCTTTTAATTTAATAAACACATTTATATAACGCTCTTTCCCAGCACCAGCCGGAGTCAAAGCATCATGCAGACTCGCAGGCACTCCAAGCACACATTATTAGGTTAGGCATCACACACACACACACACACACAGGGTGGAGCAAACTGGAGTACCCGGATAAAACAAAAACGGTCAGCCATGTGAACAGGTGTCACATCCAGAGAGGTATGTCGGAGCCGAATACAAACCAGCGACACACGATTTTCATACAGGCGTGTTTGTCACTGCGTCACCAACCACCCCAAGTTCCAAATAACATTTCGGAAAGTAAGGTCCAAATGCAGTGAAATAAAAGATCTTACGCGCACAGGTGACTCACATAGTCAATGGGCTGTTTATGACAGAATCTATAAAATTACCTGCAGTTTTACTACACACCCTGATGCTATCAAATGACATTAATATCTGTGCGCTGACAGTAAATTTGAAAAGAAAATTAACCGCTTGATCTGATTCGTGCCCGTCTCCGGAATCATGACCGGGTGCGACACGCAGGTGTGTAGTGGGCCAGAGCCGCCATTGATAGCAGACTCCCAGGTCTTCAGTGTGTATCTCTTATGTATCGTCTGCAGGTAAGTGAGTTCCCGTTAATGGTTTGCTGCCAACTCAGTGCTGAATCTGCAGGGGCTGTAAGTGTAAGGTGAATTTTCTTGAATGTACATTGTACCTGGCTAATAGCTTGGGGAACCTACGACGGTTGTTTGACGCACACACATTTATTACCAGGTCTGATGCGCCTTTTTCAAAGACTTACTAAGACTTAGACTATCAGAGAATTTCAATAGTTAATAGAGGAAATCATTTTAGTATACTTGTTCTTTTATCTCCTTATATCGATACTTTTTTATGGTTTTGAATGTTGAAATTAAAAAGTTTAATGTAAACTATTGACTGCCATGGAACCGATCGAAAAATTCGTCAAAATTATAAATAAACAGGCTAAGTACTGCAAACATACTGATGCCTGCTGCTGAAAGCAATCCTAAGGCTTATGCAGGACACAGTTTCTATCGAAAACATACTAATTTATTAATATTTTTTTAATTTTCCATAACAAAATTACAGACATATATCAGTGTCAGTGAGTATGTGCATATGTACCCAGGGGGTTTCCTATCTCTATCTTTTATTGATTAGACTATTGAGATAAAACAAACAAACAAACAAACACAGCGAGAAACAGAAGACTAACTAAGAGGAAAGTCAAGTGCATGATTTACGTAAACAACACCTTGCGAATTAAGAAAAAACATTAATGAATGTATCAAGATTGCTTGTTTAAATCGGCTGGATTTGTAATGGTGGGACACGTCATATTATTTACATTATTTACTCTGTTGTCAAAGTCTAAATGTACAACTTTAAAACAATCAACTGAAATGGATCACTATCACAACGTTATTGACAAATAAAGTATTTTGTGTTTTGAAGTAAACACAGTGACTAAACACAGTCAGATTATACCCAAATTCGAAACTAGTAATCGTTGTTAAAATACACCTCCGTTGTAAGAATAAAAATGAGTTTGTAAGCGAGCAAAGGACGAACACAAACGTTTTAAAAGCAAAGTCTTCGGAAAGAATGTCTGCTGAGCTGCCCATTGGAACTCCCCTTCACCCACATCCTGCGATCCTTATCATTTATTTTTGGAGACGTAATCAATAATTAATTCGCTTTTAGCCAGCAGCTGGTTGGACAGACTACAAAGCCTCAGCCTCTTATTTACGACAGGAAAAAGCTTTCTCCTGTACACACACGCGCAGGAGAAGGAAATTGCTTCCTAGTGGGCAACCCACTGTCAAGAGTCACAGTTACCAGCCTCCCCACCCCTTGCATCTCCCAGTGGCAGACTCGGATGACTAGGGACGTGGCGTTGTGTCAGCTCAAAATGCAGTCGTTGGGAAGAGCTGCTGGGTTCCGTCTCGTATTATTATCTAGTATTTCTCTTGTGGACACGCCATTAGGGGTACGCAGCATGTCAGAGGTGGGAACATCTCGTGTAATCTAAACAAGAGTGACTGCTCCGCCATATATATCAATCGTCTGATATTTTTCACGCTGAGCAGTCCCAAGAGATAGAGGTCAGTGAACCTAAGCTCGATTTCAGTTGAAAATGTATCAGCTCACCTCTATAGATAACGAGTAATTGTGTAGTTATATAAACCAACAGTGATAATAATAATGGTTTTAGTTTTTGGATTTCAGCCAATATACTCATATTTTGCAAAATTCTTCTCATAAATCTTCACAAAGCGTATTGAAACAGTATTTATCACAAATAACAAATTATTTAATGCACGGGTACCTAAGTGAAGAAAGGCAGCCAAACTGACTGGGAAATTGTGTTCTTTAACGTCTCGCTACCCGACGACCGAAAATTTTCGGGAGACTATTTGTTGCTTCACGTAATGTTGGGATATCTTTATAACGAGGTTTAAGAATTCTTAATATTTTACAAAAGCTTATGAATAACGTTGAAATTATATTATAATGTTTAATGTATTTCATATCGATGCTTTTCAATTTTATTATATATTTTTTCATTTATGTATTGCCACGCTACCCAAAACCAACCTTCGTGAAGCAAAAAACTCTCTCAGCCATGTGAAGCAGACGGAGTCAAAGAAAATGAAGTGACATACAATAAGAGAAGAACCTCTCAGAACAAGAGAACCTCTCAGACACCTGTCAATAAACCAGACTGACCTTTACCACAAGTACTGGGAAGATGACCCTGAGGACAGCGTGTGGCGCCCAACAAATCACACAGAGATAGTTACAGCTGTGCACGACACACAGGCATACAGAGAAAGAGTGTCAGACAAGAAATAAAAAAAGAACAAAAAGAACAAGTCATCAACCTTTCGAACTACCAAGAGGACCTTCGTAATATTATTGCAGAACTATTACATCCATCATAAAAGCTACCACGCTTAGGGACAGCGAAAGTGTCCTTGAAATCTGGCCTTTTGAAATAATTCCGTTGCTAGTTTGAAGAAATAAACAGAAAAATTCTGGTAGTAGATGTCGAAGTATTCAGGACGAAATGATTGCACTTTAACAGATGTTTACTAGAGGAATCTCCTTGAACCAAGGGCCCTTAACCTCACGTGTGTACCAGAAAAGGTTGTCTGTCCTCAAGCATTAAAAAAAACAAACAAAGAAAGTGATGTCTGTTCTCAAGCATTAAAAAAACAAAAAACAAAAAGGGTTGTCTGTCCTCAAGCATTTAAAAACAAAAAACAAAGAAAGTGATGTCTGTCCTCAAGCATTAAAAAAAAGGGTTGTCTGTCCTCAAGCAGTTAAGAAAAAGAAAGCGTTGTTCTCAAACGCAGTAAGCTCGTTAAGAAACGTAGAAAGGTTTAGTATAACTGCAAACATTTTCTTTTAGTTTAGACAAATAGGCTACAAAACCATTTACAGATTACTTTTTTACAAGGTGTTAAATTGTCTGGGTTTTTGTAGCTTTAGTTCTCTCTCTGTGGGATTTGGTCTTCTTGAGTCGCCAAAGAAGTTGGGCATCTAAAGCTTGGGGTGGAAAGAGAGAAAAAGATTGAGAAGTGGTGGAGTGGTAGGACAGGAACGATTTCATTAGATTCTTTTTTTTTCTTGTGTACGAGGAAATAATCCTATCATCTCATACAGAGTAGTCTTTCAAAAAATTCAGTTCGTTGGAGACCTTGCTTGAATTTTGTTCGCGACTCTTAAAGAAAGTGGATGATGTCTTTTCTGTGGCCTGAAATGTCAGAGTAGTATTTATGTGCCATGAAGAGTTGGTGTAGTACGTGTACTCCGCTGCTGACCCACCAAATCTTTGTGCATTAAAATGCATCTCCAGTGAGCACTATTGCAAACAGTTTTCATGTAGTGCTAATTTATCCACTAACTCCTTTGTCTCTCTTTTTAGTACTCGGATTCAAACATCCTGCCAACATGCACCTGTAAGTTAACTTACTTAATGTCGTCGTTGTGTGTTGCTCTATCGTGTCTACTGTGTCAGATGTCTTCACTGTATGTCTTTAATATTTGATCTATATTATTGCCCATCCTTTCAGTTTTTTCACTTGCTCTCCGTGTCTTGTTTTCGTCTCAAGCATACTTATCGTACTGGAAGCCTACTTATTATGCTGTGGCACCTCCTTAACACCCCCTTATGTCAGGTGACTTTGTTCTAATAAGAAGCGCAGGACTAAAATATCCTAGCAGCAGCCATGAGCAACAGTTGCAGACAAAAGGCAGAAAGGCGTGAGCAAGCATGAGTGGACCGCAGGTAGATGATAGTTTGCTCAACTATACTGTTCGTCAATCACTCAGCCATTCAGGCAGTCAACCAGCTCACTAGTCATCGACGTTTGTCACTTATCCTGTAGGTCAGGCAGCCTGGCGAGAGATGAAATGAGAGAAGTTATCGGTCTTAGCTGATGTGATCAAACGAAAAGGTGCTTGTGTGCTAATCTGTTTGCAAGATAACTCGTTCACTAACTCGGATAATTAAGATACCTTAATGGCACTGATGCATGCTTTTTCCGTTTGATCAGATCTGATCACTCACCGGTCCAGCCAGAAGATAATGATAGTTCTCTCTGTTCATGCCGACATCGACGATCTAAGAAAAAGAGAAGATCAATAATGGTCCTTTATAAAGTAGTCTATACTCATTGTTATCTTTGATTTTCGTATCAACATTGTTAACAGATTTTTATGACATTGGTAACAGAATAATATAACATTGGTTACAAAATGACATGACATTAGATAACATCTACATGATGCCCTCGGTCGTATTTTCAAGTTTGCCTGTGTTCCGCCAACAGTTTGTATATACTAAAGCTTCCTCGTCACTATTTGTATACCACGAAGCTTTTCCACCACTAAAATGATAATGAAGCGTTTAAAGAAAAGATGGTATGAGGACATTTCCTAAAGTCCAGCTTACAAAGCACCACTGATAGCACATGATTAAGGAGTTATAGGTATGTACTGCACGTATCTAGCTGCGAATCTTCTAACAGACTTGTGTCCTACCTGGTTGAGGATCTTCTGATACACTTCTGTGGAGGAAAAGTTCAACACGATGCGCTTTCTCTCCGAGCGGCTGACACGGTCCAGACGACGTAGAAGGTCGTGCACGTGGTTCGGGTCACCGACGCGTCTGGCGTCAACCAGCAACAGGTGTTTGGGGTCACGAAAAGCTTCGTACACACGCTGGAGCTGCCACAGCCCTGACACAACATCAGCAACATCAGCATCAGTGAACAGTCATGCCACTATTCTCAACTGCTTATCCCCAAAATGAAAAAAACTTATTCATCGGTTACAGAGAAACCCTTGGGATTTACATCCAGCCAACCACTCAACCAACCGTTGTTCGCAAGGTAAGCGTACTATTCCCGGGGAACTATTTATCAGCCGTCCCGCTAATTACATGTCGTGTCAATGCCTCTGGAGAGAACTCGGCTATAGTAGTCACAAGACAGCAGCGCTACTAGTCAGAAGACCGTCAACTGCACATTCCTCTTGTCAGTCTTCAGTAAGACTGAATTTTCAAAGAAAACGTGGCAGATGTTCTAGTGCAGCGTTACACGTGTCCACAACTGTCCACACACACAAACACGAGCAGGCACGCGAATGCGCACGCATTCAAACACTAGCACTGACAATCACAATTAAACTAACCAAGGTATACATGGAGACTACAATAATTTATACATCTTCTACAAATGAGCACACAATCAACTTTACCATCATCTGAATCAAAGAGGTAGTAGATTTTTCTCCAGTGAAAGAATCTAATGACATCAATAATGGCATCGATGTAAGCAGGGCTGACGCTGAAGTCGTAAGTGTACCCGTCAGCCGCCTGGTTGCGATTGGATGTGTAAATAACGTATGGCACGTGCAGGGCGTGGCTGAAGGACTGGATGACATTAAAGGATTTTGGCGAACTACCTCCCATAATAAGGAAAACGCCTTTGTTAAGCTGGTTGCAGACTGAAATGAAAAAAAAAAGGTTATGCATGTTTGTGAACATGGGTAGTAACACTTAGTAACACTTGACTTCTCTCTGTGTTTCACACTCAGTAACACGACTTCTCTCTGTTTCAAACCCAGTAACGAGTAACCACTTTCAGTGATGGTGATCTTTAATGATCTTTAATGCCACGTTGTGTGCCTTCCCTCCCCCCAGGGACCAAGTGGTGAGTAATCTTGAGGTTGCCTTACGCTGACGTCACCATAATCTGGTTTCATTGAGGACAAGTACATTTTACAAACTATGTCTATCCTGTGAAAGAGTCTCTATAGGCAAATTATTTGCGAAACAAACATCAATTACTGACTAGTTGAGCTCAGTCTGAAACTGTCATCCATGTCGACAGTGGTGATGTCCTCCTCTATGACGATGCGGTTTTCTGTGATGTCTGTTCTGTTGCGGTTGTTGTACTCCACCATCTTCAGGACAGTGTTGCGGACATCCACTGCGCTTTGGTCAAGGATAATGCCTGCACACACGTGTTGAAAAAACATGCAGAGGAAAAGCGATGCGAGCGCACACACACACACACACACACACACACACACACACACACACACACACACACGAACACACACGCGCGCGAACAAGAATGCACATAAAAACACAAACATACACGCTACGCACACATATGCGCACATCACACAATCACACACACATATATACACACACCATACACGCACACTAATTTTGTGAGGAAATGTTGGAAGCATAGCGTTCCGGGAGTGAACAGTTCTGTATCAACTAAATTTTTCAGTTCTATTAGTACATCCTTGGTTCACCCCACCATTCGCTTAGATAAATTCAAGTTAATTAATTACCTCATTCCTAATTCGTCTGGTTATTAGTTTATGTTTTAGGAAAACACTACAAAGGGAACTATACGTGTTGAGTCAGTGCACTCTTTTTCTTGTGAGCATAATGTATCAACAGGTAATAGAGGTCTGCTGTCGTCTTCTTCACCATCACAAGACACACTGATAATTTAACTGTTGAGAGCCAGCTTTCAGCGGAGTGTAGACAAATTTTCAAACTTTATTAAACGGGTTTAACCATATACTACATGTAGAAAGTTCCAGTCAAGTCATGAGCATGTTCTTTTGCCTGCAAGATGATGAGTGTGCCAGAACCACTTCAGACTGACATTACTTGTGATGTACTGGCAGAGTTAGACAGCGATGACTAGTTTTCTCGTCAGGGTTGTAATGGTGCATTGGAATAAAACACTTGCAAAGTTTTAAACTGAAAAATTGAACCCACAAAAAAGGAGATACTTTGTGCCCCTCCTACGATGACAGGGAAATAGGAGGATGTAGAAGAATACTTGCATCTCACGCGCATCCAATATAGAGTCTAATATTGATTTCTCTTGCGAAGGTCAACAAACATGTCACATCCATTTATCATTATCATACTTTTCAAAGGCTTTTCTATGCAGCACGGATAAAATATACTAGAACTTGAACCTTTACTGCTCGTGTCGAACCATTAGACAGAGTCAGTCCGTACAGTTAATCGTACATCTTTCTTTGTGACAGGTTTTTTATCCAGACGTTCACAAAACTGACATGGTGCACTCGAGGTGCATGCTTTTGGTAAAGTAAGAAAAATAAAAACAAAAAAGAGACATGACATAGATTAACATGCTCCTTTGCTAGCTAGACTTGTGAAAAATGTAATCATACAATCTCGCAATCCCTACTCTGTGGGATTTTCATCTATTTCCTGCTATGGACTGTACAGCCTTCAAGTTTACAAATCGTTTTGTGCGCCATCATCCCCTTGTCATCCAGGGCACTACACGATTCTTTCTCAAAGACTGGCTGCGTGAGGAGAGTCTGTGGATGCACGTTGTTTATCTTTTACACACCTGCTTCCGATGTTGCATTGCCTCCAATATAGCACTACCTTTATATGTATCAACCTCTTATATAGTTATTTCTGTGCGAAACGGTCTTCTGTAGAGTGTTAATTAATGTAAACGATCTCCTGTAGAGTTGTACGTCTGTATTTAACAAACTCCTATATGATGTTACTCTTATATCCCTCCATTGTTGCTTAGCCACCTGTGGACATGGACTGCCCCAGGAAGCATCAGCAGCATAGCAGACGCGAGGCTTGTCCCTGGATTCTCCGCTGCCTCTAAGGTAGAACTGCCCCCCCCCTCACCACCCCGGCCAACAGCTACAATTCTTCCTGCTGACTTCAACATTATTGCTGTTAATGTAATCTCTGCGTCGACAGGAAAGCATAGATCTGGGTCACGAGAGTATTGTTTAGTCTCTTCTTTATATTCCAATCTGACTTACACGTGGTTCATATCTGACAATTAGAAGGGACAATAATTCAATAATTCAGAATCAAAGTTTCAATATTTCCTTTATATGTCAAGGCTTTGATTCTTCTCAGAGAAGAAAGTAGTAAAAACGATCTCCTAAATGTGTCCAGCTATTCTTTGCAATAATTTCAGGCAATATATTTTCTCCATGTCTTACTCTTTGAATAATAAATCCATCTCGGAGTGATAAAATGGCAATGGGTTTTTAAAATTCTAATTCTAAATTCCCATAAATTCCAATTCCTCTGAAAGAAACTGCAGTTTTCCAGAGCGTGTACACGTCTGGCGTACAGGAAGGCGCCGACACGTCACACACTTTTCCACATGATCGATCGCTTGTTCAGTTATGACGATCGACAAGTTCACTCATGTGTGTCAGGGTTTGCTTGTTGCTTTAGGAAGGAAGGAAGAAAGTAGACATTATATATATATATATATATATATGTGCGCATGTATGTAAATGGTATAATTTTAAAAAAGGTAAATGTCACAAAGCTTCATGGCTGTTTGTGTACGTGTATATGTATCTGTATTTGTTTGTATATGTGTCTTGTACCTTTGCATGTGTGCACGTACTTCGCCACTGACTAAAATGGTTCTTTGCATGTCATGCACGGGCTGCATGAAAAGAGAAAAAAAAAACTGAGCATTTTGTATTAAAGCACAATTTACACACAAAACAGGGAGAGAAACTGCATGGCAAGTTCTTTTTTATCCCTTTATTATTCTGTTTTCTTGACTTTTTATTTGTGTATTGTGAGGGATGGCATGGTTTCAACGTTAAAATAAAAACGTCTTCATGCAAATATAGGATTAGTCGTCATGAAAAGACTGTTATGCAATACTGTTGAAAACTTTACAGCATAGGAAGAAAATATTTCTCGTTTCTTTTTGCTGGTCTTAATTTGGATTCAAAAAAATACAATTCAAAAGGCTGTTCTTTAAAAATACTCAGTAGTTTTTGTGGCCTTATTCACAGTTCGACCATTTAGCCAAAAGGTTAGAGTGGTCAACAGTTGGAAGTGCTTTTTCCCCTTCTCTTCTGAACTGGAAGACAACATCAGCCGTCGCTATGGAAACAGAAACCAGCGAAACAGCACCTGACACGCGCTCGCATTTAGTTGGGCGAAGGCTGCCAAAGAACACAGAGGGGAGAGAGAGCATGCAGACAAATTAAAGGTAGCCGAAGCTAATCGATTGGACGCTATCGTTTAATGACGTCAGCTGAAAATGTCAGTTGAGGATGAAAAAAAAGAGCGAGAATGTGTGAGCAATGACGCTAGGAGCAACGATGACCACGATGTGTGACAATGTTCTTCCAGCAAAGACAAACATTATTGTAATGATCGAGTTAATACCATGCCACCCTCCCCCTCTTTAAGCATTAGTGAGAAGAAACCGCACTTATCTTGTTAACCTCTCTGGGATAAAGGCAGTTACTGAGCAGAGGAAAATGCGTTGAAAAGAAGCAAATGAGTACCTGGTTCACAAAAGGCTTGAGCTTTTAACAGAAACAGTATCATGTTACACGTTGACATAAAACTAACTCCGCACCTTAAATGGTGATGCAGCAGACCTCCGTTACCATGGAAACCCAAGACAATGCAGGCTGCCTATTTGAGGGCTGTACGTTCAGGTGAATGTTGCTTAGCAAACGACATAAAAAGCAAAGGAGGAAATTAGAAAAAAAAGTAAAGCAGAAGCTGATTGGACGGAGAGGCTCGATGGGCCGGCTGATGGAGAGGTGGGGCAGCCGTGAGGAGGGGGTTTGAGACGGTGATGTGGAGGAGGAAGAAGACGCATTGCAAGGAAAGAGCAAGCCTTTTAAAGCTATATTAGCCACCCAAAGGAGAACGATCGAGATTTTAAGGCGTAACCGTCCATTTGGAGTTAGGGTGGCTATAGAGATTACAAGAGGGAGGCCTTGCTTTGTAACAAATATAATAATAATAATAATAGTGAAGATTTTTATAGCGCATATTCACACTCGAAGAGAGTATGCTCTTAGCGCTTAAAACGGGGAAGACGTGGACTAAGTAGATACAGAACACAGGGGACGAAAGAAAACGACAGTACCGACAAAAACAGATAACAAAAGATAACAAATATGTTCCTCATTGGATCAGCCACGTCTTCTATGTTATTACATTTTCTGGCTGCCTTTATCCTGTCTTACAGCTTTCCTCATAATATATTAGGTTATTATTTCTTGAAAGACTGGGAGAGGTAAAGGAAAATTAAAGGCTATTAGATTTGTTTACACCAGTAAAAGATGCTGTCTTGTTACTTTGCTCACGTCTTTACACGTTTTACAAGTGTTCATGTACGATGTCAAGCAAAAGTCAATACAAGATTGATTAGGTGTCAATAAGTATGATGCCAGGAAGAAAGGTACAGTTTGTATTGGTTTTAATCAAGTAGGTATAGTATTTCAGGAATCGAAACACAAAATACGTGCATGTTTACATTAATTGCTGTGTCAATGAGAGCGAGAGTTAGAAAAAGAAGAGAACTTTATTTGCATTGCACGACAAACATGTCTGAATGATTTCTGTCACTTACTAGATAAATATCACACACACACACACACACACACACACACACACACACACACACACACACACACACACACACGCTCGCCTACTCTATAGGAAAGCGGAGAGCTGAGTGGTTAAAGCGCCTGCGTCCGAACTGAGAGGCGCGCTGTTTCGATACCCGAGTAGCACAGCAAACTTCCCCCCTGTCGACCCAGCTGGCGGGAATGGGTATCTGACTCCGTAAAAGGTTGGGAAAGGTAAAGCAACAAGGGAGAGGAGCTGGGTACTGTCTTCACTTAAAGATGACCCTGAGAAAAATGAGGTCTCTAACACCTCACTTCCTAACGACCTGAAAAGGTTAGGGGATGACTTTTACCTATCTTTACCTTGTTTATTATACACTCCCCACACATTTCAGTTCCACTACCGACTGCGTGAACAAGAATACTCATGCATTGCAACACACACACACACACACACACACACACACACACACACACACACACACACACACACACACACACACACAAACACACACACACACACACACACACACACAAGGAATGAGAAAGAAATGTCCATGACGCTAAGAATATTGCATAGCGTGTCTGCATATTTGTGTATGTAGATATATATTTATGTGTTAATATATTCCTACTAGCATGCACAATTTAAGTAATATTGAGTTTTTTCCAGAGATGCTTAGGCCATGCTTTTGATTCAGCTTGTTCTGGCTATGTCATTACACCTACTTAAACAGTCTTCATCGTTTCAGTCCTCTACCCACACAAACTCGACTTAAAGTAGCAAATATAATCCGACAGTCTGTACCAGACTAAGAACACAGGGAGTAGCTGCATCATGTCAATATTGCGATAATCACCTTTTGATATGCCTCTAGAAAAGGCGCTCCACTGGCGCGTCTATGACTGCCCGGCAGTTGCAATGCCTCACATTTCATTATTCTACACATCATCCTCGGGGAGCAAAGGAATGCTACTTTGAGGCCGGCTGTCAATGGCAGACAAAAAGTCTTTGAAGATGATCTTTTTATGAGGGAAACTGGAGGGACACTAAAGTTAACGCGCTCAATGAGCAAGAAAAACATCGAGACCAAAATGACGGACAAGTCAAGCAGCAGCAGCAGCAGCAGCAGGACGAGTGAGGCGCTCAGCCGGTCACCAGCCATCTTAGCAGCAACCAGTTTTCTTTCCCTTTTGTTCGTTTTTCAGTTCATTATTCTTTCGTCTTGTGTTCTCATTTTATTGGCTTTTTTGATCGGGCTATGCTTTCCAGGTAATATTTGGTATTTCTAAATTAAGGCTCCTATTAGTATCCTGACAGCTGTGTTCAAGTATGTAACAATGAGAGAGGTTGGGGGAGGGATAAGGATGGACCTGGAGGAATGAAGCCGGGTCCTCAAAAAGATGGTGACAGACCAATATATACTAATGACACCAAACTGTCACTTTCCTCATCAGAGTTTCACAAAGGCTTGAGTGCGGTTCTCTCAGGACGGTGACGTAGCATGCTGAATCGATCAGTTGTCTCACTTTCTACCAATATTCACTCTGCTACTTGCGTACCAAAGAAAAAACAAATTTCATCCATCTCTCCCGCAGCCAGACCGACGGACCCTGTCAACCCCACGAGCTAAGGACGGCGGGCGGGCGGGCGATACAGGCGTGCTTGCTACAAATGGACAAAAACGTTTCTCCCTGAAAAGTTCTGACCGTAAATGTTTACAAAAATACAAAAATCCCCGGCGGCAAACTTAGTACATCACATGCGCCAGATCGATTGTTGTGATGGATAGACACAGTGCTGGCCTTCCTTTGAGAATCAAAGGTCAAAAAGAATCACCCAGAGCGATAAATCGCCGACCGTGTCCTTTCCTGACAGGGGATGAGAAGGCAACTCCAAGGAATGACCAGACGAGCCCATGAAAGATTATCGGCTCAGGGGGGGAGAAAAGCAAAGAAAGAAAAGCAGATTTTTTTCTGGGATGAGTGTCTCGATAGTGAGGGGAACAGGACCATTGAAACTATAGATTTATAAGAGCTTGACTCTCTGAACTCGCTGTCAAACCTTCTGAGACGAATATGTATGCATTGTAGCTTTTACTCAACTGTAGACGCAATGAAACTGGTTTAACTTGTCAATGCTGGGAATGCATAATGCACATTTTTACTTGGATCATCTTATGTGGAAAGTACCATAGAGAAAACTAGTCCTGGCTGTAAAAATACAAGACAAGCAAACTGTGGTTGTGAAAGTACAGGAGAGAGAAATAGTCCTGGTTGGGAAATTAGCACCAAGAAAGTCACGCAGCCAAGAAGGAAAGTTCATTTAAGTGAGAAGTTCACGCTGAGCAACGAAGAAAAGAAAGTCTCAGAAAAGGCGCTTAAAAATGACAAGTGGAGCCATGAACGATGGGGGTCCATGCTAGGACAGTAAAAAAACATCCCCTTTCTTTGGAACTGACGGAAATTGCTGAAATCAAAGGCTATCAAGACTGCGACGAACGCTGAGCTCTTAGAAAGTCATGTTGTGAACATTGCTTTCTGTGTGAGTGCATACATGCCACGTTAGTGATGGGACAGTCTGGGAAAAAGGTTGAGAATGGAGTGCCTTCATTCACATTGCAAGGAAGATATCTTTCCAAGTGATTGTGTTGATGGCCGTGGCATTTGCAGTATTACAAGGGCTAAGTATAAACATGTATTTCTGTATGTAGGACTCGCCTTGTGGAAGGTGGACTTGGCCCTCCATTTCACCTCCTTCTCTGTAAAACTGGACCTTTGGTTATTTTATGCTGTTTGATTATGTTCGTCTAGCTAGAATGTTGCTTTTAAAGTATATGTGGTATACGTCTTGTCCAAATTGCCAAAGGGTCACACGACTTCTCTTTTGCATCGACAATCTCGCTTCGAACTGTTAGAACCTCCCATTGCTTGTGTACCATGAAGTGATTGTAACACATGCATCTCCTCAAGTAAGTTATGAAGTCAAGAGTGGGTGTTTCATATTTTCTACCTGAGTCAGTAAGTTATACCTTATTCTCGCGCCAATAAGTTATACTCTCTTCTTGTACCAGTGAGTTATTCTTGTGTCAGTAAGCTATACCTTATTGAGGTGCCGGTAAATTTTGACCTTACTGATGTGCCAATAACAAAGTTATACCTTATTGATGTACTAGTGAGTGAGTTATAGCTTATTGTTGTACCAGGAAGTAAACTGTATTTTACTGAAGTGCCAGTAAGTTGTAGTTGACTGATGTGCCAGTAAGTTATAGTTGACGGATGTGCCAGTAAGTTATAGTTGACGGATGTGCCAGTGAGTTACAACTTATTGAAGTGTCAGTTAGCAAGCTGTAGCTTATTTATATGCCAGTAAGTGAGTTATACCGTACTGATGTAGAGGATGGGAATTAATTCCAGGTCACCGTTTGTTTCTTCCTCTGTGCTTCTACACACTACACAATACTTGCAACGGCTTCTGTGTAGATTCCATCGTCAGACTAGCGGGCAGACCTAATGGTGAGTACTACAGGTCACAGTCAAGCTCAACACTTTAACAAAGACAAGATGCATTTAAAAAACACAAACTTTGTTGATTGTAAACATCTTTCTCAAAAATAGCAACGCAGCTATTTGTGTTTCCTAGCGCTGCTATTAGGAAAGCAAGCAAAAGGGCAGAAACTAATCCCAACTTCGATTTTGCAGCAGAATTCAAGGGAAACTCGACGATAGCTTTGCCTGAGTTGCTGGCAGTTCGGCTCTTGAGGACTTATTTATTATCTTCTCTTTAGCGCGAGGCTCATAACTTGAGTAGTCACTATGCCCCAAAAAGGACAGCAAAGACTACTAAGTTTTATTTCTGATTATCACTTTAGTTTCGTTATTTTTTCCTTGTTTCATTGAGTCTTCAAAATATATCATCACCCACAAGAGAACAGCTTCTGAAGAATGAACGTTCTGCAGACTTTTACTGTTTGTACGGGTTAAAGTAGAAAAAGTGAGAGTATGTTGTGAAATCATTTGAGAGCAGCAGTTTATAAAAGTCATGAGCATGTTTATAAAAATCAAGGAGAAATTATATAACTTGGAGGGTGTGAGGCATTCTTTCTTAGGAAATCAAGAAAAATACGTAAAATCCTATTTAGCAAAGCTTAAAACTTTAGGAAAATATTAAATCACAACGCAGAAAAGTCCTTCTCCTCCTCCTCATCATCATCGAGCTTGTATAAAGCGACTATCCGGCCAAAGCCAGGCTCACAGTGTTTAACAAACACAAAACAAAATAAACACGAGACGTTTGCGGATTTTTCATTGCAGTTAACGGAAGACTTTGTTGTGCTGGATGAAATCTTTATAATGAAAATGTTGATTTGGTACAGTTAACATCTACAGGTCGTGAAATCATTGTTTCTTATATGGTGAACGCAGAAAAGATTAATCAACAGTCCATAGCAGTGACGACCGGAGAAGCCGTTGCAACGTGTGGTAAAAAAAAAAAGACCGAAAAGTTGAAAAGTCATAGATGTAAAGTCATGCAAGAAAAAAATCGAAATGTCCAATTACATGTTCAACCAGAATCAGAATAAACCTTAAGAGTTTGGAAAGACCGCAGAATGTAAAGAGAGACATTTTATACAGATAGATAGACGGTTTTACTACTTACCATTTTGATGGAAATAACGAGTTTTTGTATAGACATATATATATATATATAGACAGACATTAAAACAGATATACAGACTTTTCAAACAAATATATTGATGTTTTATACTGATAAATAGTTTGCTACAGATATCTAGACATGTCTAATTTCCCCAATAATAAACGCTTTTCCTTTACGTTAAAACGCATGCTCAATACAAAAAATGTAATTTATTCGAGTTTTTGTTATGACATTCCACCATTGCGCCAGCCAAGAAATATTGTCGCCCAGTTGAATCAATAAGCGGCTCCCATAACAAGCCTCCGATGCTATCGACACCTTGAAAATGTTCTCCTTTTGTCACTACTGGAAACGCTCATTGGGCTTTCAGTGGGCGATCCTGTAATATAATTAGAGTTTTGCACCTTGTGATGATTAATCATCCTTACATCCACTTTGCACTCACGAAAGCGTGCGCACAGAAACTTTTTTCGGAGATTTCCTCGTGTGTTAGTGTCATGCTTAATAACGAGCTCTCGTGCTTCACGCATAGAGCTTTGGACAGTGACATTAGGATGTAACAGCTGAGGAACACTGATATTTACAGTGACATTAGGATGTAATAGGTGAGGAACACTGATATTTACAGTGACACTAGGATGTAACAGCTGAGAAATACTGATATTTACAGTGACATTAGGATGTAACAGCTGAGGAATACTGATATTTACAGTGACATTAGGATGTAACAGCTGAGGAACACTGATATTTACAGTGACACTAGGATGTAACAGCTGAGAAACACTGATATTTACAGTGACATTAGGATGTAAAAGCTGAGAAACACTGATATTTACAGTGACATTAGGATGTAACAGCTGAGGAACACTGATATTTACAGTGACATTAGGATGTAATAGGTGAGGAACACTGATATTTACAGTGACATTAGGATGTAACAGCTGAGGAACACTGATATTTACAGTGACATTAGGATGTAATAGGTGAGGAACACTGATATTTACAGTGACATTAGGATGTAACAGCTGAGGAACACTGATATTTACAGTGACATTAGGATGTAATAGGTGAGGAACACTGATATTTACAGTGACATTAGGATGTAACAGCTGAGGAACACTGATATTTACAGTGACATTAGGATGTAATAGGTGAGGAACACTGATATTTACAGTGACATTAGGATGTAACAGCTGAGGAACACTGATATTTACAGTGACATTAGGATGTAATAGCTGAGGAACACTGATATTTACAGTGACATTAGGATGTAATAGCTGAGGAACACTGATATTTACAGTGACATTAGGATGTAATAGATGAGGAACACTGATATTTACAGTGACATTAGGATGTAATAGCTGAGGAACACTGATATTTACAGTGATATTAGGATGTAATAGCTGAGGAACACTGATATTTACAGTGATATTAGGATGTAATAGCTGAGGAACACTGATATTTACAGTCACATTAGGATGTAATAGATGAGAAACACTGATATTTACAGCACACTTTTTTCAAAACACAAGAAACAATGAGCATGTACAGAAAAATATTCTCCGTGAAATGGAAATAAAAGATAAAATCTATTCCTTCACGACTGTCACTTCCAGTTTCAGCTCTCTCTCAACGTCTCCAACCATTGGTTATCAGCACCCCCCACACCCATAGCCCACATAGCAGTCCGCTGTACATGTTTCTTGTATCAGACAACATGCGTTCATCATTACACCCATTTTTAAATTACCGAGAGGAAAGTTGTGATCAATGGTAACGACAAAGCAGAGATCTTTATGAACGGGGTACAGCTTGAAGTGGCCAGCAGCTTCAAGAACTTGTGAGCCACCCTCTCCAAGGACAGCAGCTCCACGCCAGATCAGGATCGCAACAGCAACAGCGGCTATGGCTAGGCTAGATAGGATCTGGCATAGCCACAAGATAAGGTTCACTTCCAAGTACAAGCCGTACAAATCCCTGGTAGTGCCGATCCTGTTGTACGGATGCGACACGTGGACTCTGCTCGCCGAAACGGAAAGAGAATCCAGGCATTCGAGAACAAGTGTCTGAGGAGGCTGCTCCGAATCTCATACAAGGACCATAAAACCAACGACTTTGTAAGAAACAAGATGCCAAACTCGTAGGACACCAGGAACCTCTACTATCAACAGTCAAGCAACGTAAGCTGGTCTTCTTTGGCCATGTGACCCGGCACGACACCTTGTCGAAGACTATCCTTCAAGGCACATTGGAGTGTGGCCGACCCCGCGGTGGTCAGAGAAAGAACTGGCTTACGAACATCAAAGACTGGACTGGTCGTCCTGTACAGGACCTGCTGACTATCGCCCACAATACGCTAAAGTGGCGGGCCCTGTCACCTGCTGCATCTATGTGCTCCCCCCTCCCCGAACGGCAGGTACCGGTCAAGGAGGGACGACTGACTGAGTGACTGACTGACTGACTTAAATTATCGAGAAAATTTACAACTCTTTAAGTCGTTAAAGGTTATTGACGTTCTTTGTTATTATTGTTAGTTTGTTTTCCTATGTGTTTAAGTTGTTAAAGGTAAGTAACGGCAGAGTGACACGTCAATAGTCATCAATAAGCGTGTAGAACTTTTATGAAGAGTGCAAAGAAGGATGAAAAGTAATTTTTTTTTATAGATATATGCAACATTCTTGACATGTTATGAAACTCAGTCTGCTTGTAGATTCTCCTCAACAGATTCCCTGTAAACTATTATTGTTTTAATTCTTTATTAATTCATTAAGTTTGTAACTAAGACAAGGATAATCTAAAGTTTGAATATTACTTTTACGTAAAACAAAGTTTTTTTTTCTACATATCAGAAACGACTCGCTGTGGTGAGCGGACCAGGTCAAAGTTCCACACGACAGTGCGGCCCATTGCTACTGAAGAAGGAAGCCTCCGGCTGCAAGACGACGATGAGGAAGAACAGGCTGGTTGGATGGCTGGTTGATTGCCTGACTGACACACTGACATTGAATAAATACGATTCCCTGTGGTCTATGTGCTTCATTGAGTGTTCATAAGACTATGGTTGTAGCAGAGGAAGACTAAGGGATTTGATGTTAGAACGATCACGTTGATTTGAGGCAAGGGTAGGGGCACGTCATCTTGTGAGGAATGCTGGCGATTACGAGTGTCCTCAAAGCAAATTAAGCAAGAAAGCAGCGCTGGACGATAATTGGCTTCCCCCCCCCCTTTCCTTCCCGCAGCGTCATTTGCTTGGCGTCCGTTTCTCACGCTGATTTTTGTTTTTTCTTGTTTTGTTTTTTTGAAAGGCCGTTTGACGAGACGCGAACGCTGAATGACTTGAGCTCCGCTCGACCACAGGGACCGAATCACGAAGCAGTTTCCTTGCAAGAAACGCACGTGAATGTCGTAAGGATGGACTGAAAGGCGTCGCTCTAAGGAACCCATCTGCTGCGATAGACGAGGAAGGGACTTGTAATCACGGAGATTTGAAGTGTATCTGCCGAAGGAGAAAAGTCCTCATCGTGAAAACAAGATAATTATCAGAGACGAAGATGCCTTGGCTGTAGCTGTAGCCCCGTATTGATGAGAGGGAAGTTCTCACTCAAGTCTTCTCTTCAAGTGGTGCGTGTAAGACCGCTAAAGGCTGCCATCAAATGCACTGGAAAATCACCGCTGCTTGACTTCCAGCGCTGAACCCTCAATCATTCCGGGTGGCGAGATGGACGTGTTAAAAACACTATTGGCCGTAGCTTTGCTAAAAAGCTGTATTGGTGTGGGGTTTGAATTTATGGTGAAACATTTAAATATCAGGGTAGATCAGAAAGTCGCAGATTGTTCGAGACTTATGAATCTTGTCTGAGCCACATGCTCTAAAAGTAACATAGGAACGTGAAAGAGAGAACAGTCTTCAAAGCAGAAACTTCGGTTTTTATCAGGGCGACAACTGACTCTCATACAAGAAGTGGCAACTGTATGTCATCCTTTTCATAGTAAGAGGAGGGGAGAGCACCAAGAGCTCTACATGAGTGAGTGCGAATATGAAGCAATGTTTTATGTCTTCTGTATTTTCTGCTGTCTTCAGACCGAAAGCAGAATTTGTATTCATGCGATTTTGATTCTCTTTTCTTTTTTCGCTACTTTCACGTCATTATGCGACTTGAGATGTTGACAATAGTTTAAGAAGCAAAGAAACTGAAGTTACGCTGTTCCTGTAGGAAGATTTACCATCAACTTGAACTTTTCATGGCAAAAGGAAACGTCGTTTGTAGGATAATGCACTATAAATATGAGCTGTGAGCAGAAAGGCTGACAATGTATCACATGTCAGTCACTAGCAAAATCCCGATAATGAATTACATGTAAAATTTTAGCAGAAACCCATAAAAGGTGATACATGAGAAATGTATCACAGAGCAGTAGAGAGACTTGAAATGTATCACAGAGCAGTAGAGAGACTTGAAATGTATCACAGAGCAGTAGAGAGACTTGAAATGTATAACAGAGCAGTAGAGAGACTTGAAATATATTACAGAGCAGTAGAGAGGTGAAAGGAACTTCGAGGACGACATTTTCTTGCTTTTTCTTGAGAACAAATAGGTTTACGAGAACCTTGCCATGGACACCGTAAAGACGTGCAGTAGGTGGATTATCGATAAGAGTGTAATATTCAGAGCATTATTTCGATAAGAAGCACAAAAACACTAGCCTCAATGTGCGACAATCGGATTGAATAAAAGTCTCTTCAAAAGAAAAAAGAATATTCTCGATAACTGCTATCTCTGTCAACAAAATGGCTAGAGACTCACACAGCTGCAGACTCACAAATCGCAAGTCTTTTCTGTAGTATATTTGCAGAACAGCATTAGATGATTGGCCGTGGCTCGTTAGTCAATCACTGATAAAATACCAAGGGATCGTGGCTTCGCAACTCACGCAAAGCTTCATTGGAACTGGCATTGAACTGGACACAGTGTAGGTCCTCCAGCTTTCAACAGGTGCGTGCTTCATCAGTCGACAGATAAACAGGGGTTTGTGTCATGCACACAGATACCAGCTCCGGGGACGTTTTGCTTGCTGCAAAACAACCTCCAAGGAATGACAGCGCGCTTTTGAGTTATTGGTATGACATCTCCCAAAAGAACCTTGGATTTAAAAATTCAGTCGTTGGAATGCTAATCTTACAGCTTGATGTATTCTTTGTTTCATAGAGAAAAAAATCTTTGTGACAGTTATACGTGTTTCTTTTATATAACGACTGGTTTTACATAGTTATTTGCAGAAAAACATTTATTGCACCAGACGCTTGAATACTGAAATCGTGTGCATTATCTTATAGTCTATAGAAAGGGGAAGAAAGAAAGGAAAGATAAAGCAGAAAAGAACGAACGGAGAAATGTATGAAAAGAAATAAATGAAATAATTATAATACCATTAAGCACCCAGCTAGACGTTAGGCGGATAGACAGACAGAAAGACTGACAGACATACGGACAGATAAATAGTAGAACTGATGAACCGATTCTTGCAATGGGTAAGCTTGAAATACTGATTGATCTATTGATGATTTGCTTTCTTCAAAAGTACACTTAAGATAAATGCATCTGGAACCCTAATATCATCAGCGGCAGTGCCAGCCAACAGGCCAACGTCACTAGCTAGTCTGACAGGAAAGATGTGTCGCTGGAATTTGCAGGAAAGTGAAGCTGGATGGTAAGCGGCAATAAAATTAGTCTGGTGGCTATCGGTGAGAGCGTGCGGTCCTCCTGGGACTGTCTGACAGTGTAACCAATGTGTAAGTGTGTGGAGGCGTGGCCATGGTCTGGTGACAGGCACGCGCTGTGAAGAGAGGGTGAGAACGCAGAGTGCAGCAGAATCAAGTGGCCATGTAAATAAAATAAAGAGAACTAAGGACGTGGTCCATCACGCCAACACTTTAGTGGACACTAACCACGTGCCAACACTTTAGCGGACACACACACACTACGTGTCAGAATGCTAATGGACGTCGGCGACCTGAAAGGAAGGGAAGCTTTCAAATTACTGTTTGTCAATCGTGTCTTCACGTCAACACACATAAAATAGAAGTGATAGATTATATTAATAACACATGGAACAAGCTGCTTATTAGGATACAAGTTACGCAAGAATTTGTTTCTTTACTTAAAACTAAAGCAGACTAGGCAGGGGAGAGAAAACTACACGGACTTTCAGAGTCCCCCCCCCCAAAATGCGAAGTCTCAATTATTGATGAATTCTTAAAATTTATTTACTTTTTCTTTATTGACGAAAACTGGAGCTGTTTTAATTTCTAAGTGCTATCGATTGATTCCTTGTTCCGTTTTCAGCTGTAGAGCACAACCACTGACCGAGGAATTAAAGCGAATAAACGAGACAAGACTTAATGCCATTTTGATATTGGCCATAGGCCGTCTTCATGGAGAACATAGCAATTACATCATAAGACAGGGACACAAGTAAGAGAGAAAAGATGATGGAATGAAGTAAAGACAAAAGAAGCAGACTTTGAAGGAACTGAGTCCAGATAAGAGAGCAGAGTCTTAAGAAGAATGTCAGTCGCTGGCAGGAAAATATCCCCCATGATAGTCTCTCCAACCAGGTGACAATTTAGGCAGACAGTCCAGCAGACACAGTTCAGTAAAAGACAGTTCAACAGACATAGTTTAGCAGAAAATGGGATAACTGGTCTCCTCAAGCCAAATTTGTCAAGAAAATTTCCAGCATGTCCAGACTCAGTAAAATGCAGCTAAATACAATACTTCCTGCTACTTTCGTGCAAAATATGTAGACTTGGCGTTAAGTAAAGCCCACGACGAGTGTTGCGAGACACTCCATCACAAACTCTCTTGTAGAGAAGGAAGACCAGCTATAAGCACCTGATTGTTTTACCTACTAGCAGAGGGCATTGTAGACAGGATAGGTGTCTTAAAGCACGAACTTTGTGATCTTGAGCCGCTCTTTATTGGGGTACCCCCCCTAGGATTTTCTTGCTAAAGACAGCGAGTTATAGAAGATCAAAACACGACAAAGTCCCACTAGGCAATCATTCGTGTCTTGCTACAACATGCACATCTAGAAGTACAAAAAAAAAGGTTCGCTGCTGGAACTGCTGGAAAACAAAGAACATCTAAGGAAATGTTTGAACAGTGGTAGACATTGGCAAGGACGTTGAAAGAACTGAAGAAAACCCACAGCTTTAGCTGTACATGCGTAGCAAACTTTTTTTTTTTAAAGAAATCTTTCTCTTGTGAAGCTGATAAGCAGGCAAAGACGTCTGTGTACATTGAACAGTAGACATACTGTGAGTATACAGAAATTCAGTAGACTCAGTCTATACACAAAATTTATACACAAAATACAGTAGTGTACAGTCGGTGCGACCTCAGTGTATAGCTAGTGTGATGTCTGTGTAAACTCGGAGCATATATATATATATAGGAAGTGTACATTCGGTGTACAGGTAGTGTACAGTCGGTACAAGATGCCAGACCTAAAAAAGAAAGGCTCTCGTGAACAGCACTGAAGCGAAATAGAGCTGGTGGCTTCACACACACACACACACACACACAACATGCTGGGTGAATGTGAAATACAGTAGAAGTGATAAAGTGCATTATATTGAGTGAGCAAATAAATTCAATTCAAGACTGTAAAGGATTCGTGTAATTAAATGCTGTGCTGGCACTTTAACAGGGAACGGCAAGATGTCGTAGATAATCGATGATAACTGCTCAAACCCCTCCTCCAATGCAACGGTAAAACGACAGCGACGACAACAACAATAAAGATCACCTACCGACTGGCACTTTTTGAGTGAAGGTTTCCGTCCTTACAATCCAGTCAGTGAGGAGAAGAGTAAGAGTCACCGCTGGCCACATCCTGCCTTGTGTCTTCAGCCACCTGTAGGTAGACGATAGGCCGACAACCTTTAAAAAGGTTTCGTCATTTGCTGGAGACGAGGAGCGTGTGTGATACCTGCGCAGTCTGGAGACCGCAGGCCGGCCTCTAATCAAAGATGTGTTTGAGACCTGCGCATCATATCACAGCTACCTAGAGTGTGGAGAGAGTGCTAACAGGCTCTGGCCACGCGACACAAACATTTTAATCTCCCAAGTATGCTGTGCCGCGCAGAGTCCTATACACCAGAAACGGTATCAGCAGCGTGGCTGGTTCCAGGGGAGAAAAACGTCTATTGATTCATCTCCGTCTTCTTGATGACCGTCCAGTTATTGTATCGATGATTTCCACGACATGCGAAGCAACGCAGGGTGGGGTGGCCACTCGTCTTTGGTTGAAACTTCCAGAAACGCTAATGATCACTTGAATCGCACCAATGATTTCATGAAATTCGGCTGATCTTATTTATTCACGACGGGCTTGCTAACACACCTCCATTCATAGTCGCCAATCACGTGAAGGGGGTCAAATATTTTAAAAATTCTTAAACTCCATGCATGGACCATGCCACTATAAACGACTTTAGTTAGTCCAGAACTAGTATTTCCTGTTGACAAAGACTCTTTTTATTATTTAGTTTGTCACTTTTTTCTCGTCTCCTTCGAACCTGATACGTGGATACCCGATCACGTGTTCTTTATCAAGGTGAGAAGTTTTCCGCAACTTTAAAGTTCTGCGCGAAGCTCTTCGATCTGCTGTAGCATCAAGCAGCTCACGTGCACGCTGACATGCATGCGATGACGGTCACATAGCGCATAGAATCAATGCACCCGCGATCAGTTCTGACAGATCAATACATCATAAGCCAGAAATAAAGGTCGGAATTCGCAAGTGAAGCCGACTCTTTTAAAGTGTCCACTGAGTCGCTTAAGCTGTGGGAGAATGTTCGTCTGAGATGTAGAGAGAGTTTTATACGTGAGGAACGTGTCGAGCAGGCGCTGGCATTCTACGGCGCGATCTAACAGCTAGCGGACTTTTTTCTTTTTCGTCTCCAGGCGTGGAGAAGAGTGCTCCAGTGTTGAGGCCTGGAGGTGCAAAGATTGGCGCCGCGTGGTATGGGAGTACATTAGTCACAGCTTCTCTCTTTTACTATTTCTCCTTCCCTTCCGTCGTTCCCTTTCTCTCCTTTTCTCACTTTCCGTAAAATTGTTCTAGAGTTTCCTTTTTTTTCTAGTCTTTGTGGCTCCAGCAGATAGCCGCTCTTCTCGATCTCTGACGGCCACGGTAATAAGCTTCTTGACATTTGATTTGTACCCCTTCTTTTGCTACCTTCTTCTTGTCCATGTCTCTATAGCTCTGAGTCATTGAGTTTTTTTCCTCACTTCAAGGTCGGACAGTGGAGTCGACACAGTTTTTATTCCCAAGTTTAGATGTCAAATGCTGTGGCCTCTGAGGCTAACACCTTTTCCGCGCTTTCTGGTTTTACCGCCCGAGCTTTTGAGTGGCGGCAAGCGAAGTAGCTAGCTCCCTCGTCGCGATGCTTCCTGCCGCTGCAGCTCTCCACCATTAATCGAATTACGATGCGAGGGATGAATTGTGTTTTGTGTCCAACAGAATCGCTCACTTTTCCTTAGACGCAGAAAAGCTGGCCGCACGAACGCATCGGGCGCGCAAGAAGGAGCGTGCAAGATAGACTGTTATTGCAGAATCGCCACCTTACAGCGGCCAAGCCTCACGCGAAGCTGACATAGATGTTGATCAGGAAACACTGACCCCCCGCTCCGGCGCTGCCGTCTGCATACAACACCAGACTTACCCCCTGACACCGAGCGTTTTCTCCAGCGACAGTAGCAATGCAGGAGGACAAGAGACTCATTTATATATCACTGACTGAGCAACGCCAAGAAAGCTCTGGGGAAAGTGGTCACGCTCATTGAAACGGGCTTTTAAGTTGCAGTGGAAAAAAAAGAGATGAGTGTTGACCAGGAAAGAGTGGATGTGTAAAGAGAGCTTACTTGTAGCTCCCTGTTTAAAAATGAACCGTCTACCCCCATTTTCCAAGCTATTTACTATATGAGCCTACACTTTCCACCGAAATAACAAATACATTCACGAGTGGGTTCACCCCCTTCCCCCCAAAAAAAAAATCTCGACCCCACCTTTTTAAAACTGTTGCCTTGCGGTTAAGATTTGGAGGTTCACAAATAATGTATATGAAGATATCCAATCCTCTTTTTCCCAAACCCACGGAAGCACAAAACATATAGAATAATGGGTAATCAGACACGAAAAATAGACAAACATAAGGGAAACTTAAGCCTGCCCTGACCAACCAAGCAGATGTCGACTTTCTTATCTGCTCTTGAATGCCAAATTCCTGATCAAGTAATGAGACTTACGAAAGAGCCTCCCACTAAATAACTACAGCAAATAAGACAGGGGACAGATTGTCCAAGCCGACAAAGGAAAGAGGATACATGGGGCGGAAGAAATGGGAACGTAGGGGCTATTTTGTTTCGGTCCTCGGGGGATAAAGTGTCTGAGCTTCAAAAGGTGACCTGCTAGTGGCAGTGTCTGTTATTAGCTAACTTATGCTGTCATCTGTCGTAAAACATCGTCAAACTGTTTGTGTTTCTGGTCACAAACTTTAGCCACTGACCATCATTATTAGCTGTTGTTCTCACATAGTTTAGCCACCAAAGAGTTGTATTAGCTATTACTCTCGAATGTTTGTACTATTAAAGAAAGTGTTTTTTTGTTCTGGAAGGAACCACTCTAGAGCTTCGTTTCCTTTCCTAAGAATATTGCTGCAAGGCATCAGGGTGCAGACTGCCTTAGAATTGCCTTCTAGACATAGATTAGGTCAATACAGAGAAATCTCTAGGTTCATGTAGGGGTGAGAGCTGAGTTCTGTAACTGAAAAACGTCTTTGCCCTTCTATTTTTAAAACTTACACTGCAGTGCACAAGACACCAGTATCCTTTCCAAATCAGCTGAAATCGGAGAGCGTCAGGCAACATAAATGAGAAAGACAGCTGGAGATAAAAAGCAAGGAGTACAAACGTTGTGCAAGATATAGTAGATACAGTATTTGAAGCTCCCTCTCTATTCCCCCTACTTCCAAGCAAACGAAAGCAAAGGAGAGCGTGCATATACTCACCACGTGCATAGATATACTAAGAACATGCATCTACTCATAACGTGCATATACTCTAACGTGCATATACATATATTTATATATACATTCTCAGAATGTGCATACTTATACTTATAACCTGGATCTACTCATAAAGTACATCTCATAATGTGCATATATCTACTCATAACATGCGTCTACTCACAACGGCATCATTTTTGTCAGAAGCGCAAATCAAATGAGCCTATTCCTTCCACTAGCTTTAACCATTAATTAATCACACTACACTATTGTAAATAAACTAGTTTATGGTGGAAACAAGAGCAAAGAGACACCCACACTCTGAAATTTACTTGTAAAATCGTACGCTAGCTCTCTAGTAGCCCCAGTCTGCCTAACGAAGGGGAAAGTCTGGTTTAGCCCCCAATATCCCTGTCTGATCATCCATGACCTCTTGAGCAACACAAACAAATAAGAAAAAGCGTTAGCAGACAATGGGCCGCCACACTGGGAATGCTGGATTATCTTCATAAAATCTGTACAGCGCCACTGGCTGGGACCAAGCTCTGAAGAGATTACACGAGCTTGGAGGATCTCGATCTGGAGGCAGGAACAGAGATTTCAGAGGGGAAGTAGGTCATGTGAAAGTGTAAATAGCTGGTGAGCCTGGATAGAGACGTGTCTGACTTCTGGATCCTTCTCACATGACACAGTCTGTCGTAAGCGTTATTTCTGATAAGATTTTACCGAGTAGGAAATACCAGACGGCGAGCTGAGAAAACTGGAGGCTAACGTGATAATCAATACAACAAGAAGTAACTGCAGCAACTCTTGTGCTCGGAAATTAATCTCACAAGGCAGGGGATATGGGGCCACACAAATAAGTCCGTGTACAAATCTGCCTCTGTGTGTGTGTGTGTGCGCGCGCGCAAGCGCAAACACGCACGAGAGCGTGTGTCTGTTTATCTGTTTATTGTGTGCAAATGGAAACTACTCCTGCTGTCGTGACTGTTTCTATTAACGCATGAATTTCCATGTCTAGATAAAATAATAAAATATTCAACAATATTTGCAATAAAGTCTCCAACATCTTACTGAAGGTGATGACAGAAACAACAAGCTTTATATCTGTATATGCTGTATCTTCACTTTTAATGTTGACCTTTCTACTTTTTCTTTTTTTGTGTGTTTTTCTCTTCTGTTAGATGTTAAATGTCCTCGTGCACTTGCAATTTGTAAGCCGCTGTCAACCTGTGGGTTTCTGGCCAGCGCCGCCAGAAACGTTGTCGGCCATTAGATGATTGGGTGCCTTGTCCTTGTGCTCTTTAGTACATTCACCGGCCATCTTCATCTGTTTAATGACACTTTATCGGAGCCTGTTTCTTCAGTAATTTAAATTGTATCTATTTTATCGTGTATTTTTATTGATAACATTTTTTTCTTGCCTGCTCCTGAGGTAAATTGTGTCGCCATTTATTATGTCTCACGCGTACACAGTAACCCTCGTTAAAACAGTCCATACAAGACGTGGTGCTCCTTAACCGCAAGCACAACAATGTCCTTACGGTTGTGATTTCATGATCTAGCTGTAGCTAGTCACAAGAAATAGACAATTACTTCTTATACAGATGTAGTTAGTCAAAAGAAAGAGACATTATATAAATGTAGTCTTCATAAAAATTATAATTACTCATTATATGGTGTAGTCTTTATAAGAATTAAACAAATACCAGTTAAATGGTGTAGATTATAAGAAATAAACACATAGAATACAAAATTAATTGTGTTTCTCTCGATTTCTTTTCGTCTTCGTATCGCTATTCCTTATGATCTGAGGTTAGGAGACTACTGACAATGAAGGTTCACAGAATCTTGGTCTTTGCCGGCAGCCGTGGTCCAGTGTTCTGTAGATGAAGATGTGATCAGTACATCCCACTTTACACTTCTGCAACCCCTTACTGCATAAAATCTGTTACTTTAATCTTTGCCAACAAATAATGACTCCACATCCACCATAAAATTTCACCAGCTGGTGAGTAACAATATCCCTGAGCTTGTATGGTCACTGTTTTAAAGTTGTTCATATCTTTTTTTGTGGCGACCTACAGTCCTGAATAATTGTGTAACTAGAAGCATATAGAATAACATTGCAAAAACGCAGTATTGCCGGCAAGGTTTCAAAGTTTGCTGAGCTAAGGTGTTCGTTAAAGCGAAATTTGAATATTCTACTGTCATGTTTTGTGCCCTGTCATATCGCATAGGCTGAAGACATCCTATAGCCTGGCACTCTAAAGTAAACTGTTACCCTAAAATGCCAATTAAATGTCTGCTGTTACAAGATGGCTGCAAGAGCAAACACTTGATAAGGAAAACAGGATTGCGTGTGCTTGCTTTAGGAAAGAAAATCTTCACGTATAGTTTCTTTCCATGGCGTATCATTGCAAGCACCACCCTTTCAACTATAAATTATTTCTTTTGTAGATCAGATAAGAGTTCAAACTTAAGAAGACTTAGGGTCCTGTCTTGCATGTAGAGCATTAATGAATTCCTTTCAAATATAGCTAAGACTAGATATTGTTTTGGTGCCTAGACAGGGTGGGATGGCGGAAATGAATATCTATTCGGTCATTTGCTCGTATATTGATCTTTTATAACTTTAACATCCATATGATTTCCCATTCCTGTTTTGAGGGTTTCTGAAATTAATTTAGAAAATACGAAGCATTAATCACCAAGTACCGATCTTTTTTTACAGATTCGTGAAGAGACATGTTCAGATTTTACTTTCTTGAGTCTCAATAATGGATGCAAGCTCTAAAGAATTTTCAAGGATTTCTAGTGAATCTGTCCAGAAATTCCTTGTCAAGGAAATGGTTTGATAGATGCAATCCAAAACCATTTCTGGACGTGGCCTTTACAGAAACTTGATCATCTTGATCATACATCGTACATGTTTACCGGACCTTAATTGTCTTGGTCATACATTGTGCAGATTTTGCCGATTATCTCTACTCATGTATTTATTGCAGTGACATTAAAAACACATGTTATCATCATTGCATTGCCCATACGCATTGTCACTTGCTTTATCGCCCGATGAAACATTAATTTTACGAAATATGACGATACACAATGCTATGTATTAGTTCTACAACATCAGTCTATGTTCGCTGTCCACTTTGCACTCAAGTGTTCAAGCAAAAGCAACACTAAACAGACAGCAGTCTGTTGTAAACCTTGTGCATAGCTTCTAGGACAGAGACCTTTTCTTTATTATACATTGATGATGTAGCTGTAAACATTTGAAAAAACAGTGTCTTTTAGTGTCTTGTGTTTATTACACAAGAATAATGCTGATCATTGGCAGTTACCCTTCAGACATATTGATTATAGAAAACCAAGGCTGTTTGTTGCCAGAGTTACTCTACAGACTTGCTTTTCTCCAGACTTAAGACGAAAGCAGGAGGTCACTTGTTGCCAGAAAACACATTACTTTCGCATCTGGCGTAGTGTTCGCTCAGTTAGGGGCCTTTTGAGTCGTCAGGTTGCTTTCGCTAGGGTTGACGAACCCAGCTTCCATCGTCATAGTAACCGGACAAAAATAACAGTTCGGGCTGCAAGAAAAGCAGCCGCTAGTCTTGCGCTAATAATTGGTGTCGCCAGCGCATCATCTGCGTGTGTCCGCGTCCTAGACTCACCTGTAGCCGGATACAAATGTGATGGCGTAGGAGACACCGTTGCTTGGCAACAAGATGTTCAAGGAGGATGGGGTAGAGACGGATGACAGGAACTTTCAAGTTAACTTCTCCAATAGGCTTTTCTGAAAGCTGGTAGGCATACCAAGAAAAATGTTCAAGTATGGAAATTACCAGATGGTTACACTGACAAGTATGGTAGAGAAGGGGAACTGTCAGGTGATTTTTTTTCTCTGAACACACGTCTAGTGGGCTTCATTAATCTGTAGTGTCTCTCAAGGAAGATTGCAGTTATGCGGCTCGTATGAATTCCCTCACACTGTTTGACCAGCTGTTTCTAAACAGAATTACGTGCGCTCAGAACGTTGAGGGTTCTTTCAAGTGCGCGTGCGTTAGCCGGCATGTGACCAAGCTGATTCCAAGCTGATTGAAGGCAGAGCAGAGAAACTGCACTTTATGGGAGTTGTGTTACTGAGCGCGCACTGTGTGTGTGTGTGTGTGTGTGCGTGCGTGCGTGCGTGTGTGCATGAGGAAAATGAATTTCAAATAGCTGCATGGATTTTTCGTGTTTAAGTATGAAGAAGGAACTAAAATACATGGTTTTATTTTATTTCGTGTTGTCTGCGAGCAATTTTATTTGTCCTCCAGGTCCAGGATATCTTTTATAAATAATGTCGTCATGCTATGATAAATGTGTGACAAAAGCTGTTATGACCTTTTCTGCTAGCATTTGAATTTTGAGATTAAACTTGTTAATTATGGGCATGTTCTACCCTAAACCAATGGATTAAATAAAACTATTAGTACTAAATTAAAACAATTGAAGCTTCTTTCGTCACATAATTCACGTACATAGCTTATGTCACCACCGTAAAGTCAAATTCAGGCTGCATGTAAGAAACATCAATACGGCTTCATGTGGCTTTTTCCATGAGAGCAGCAGTGTTTAATTTCAAGAGATGTTAACAGCGAAACGCGGAGGCGGGAAGAGCGATGAGACGAGGGCAGCGGCTGATCTTGTTAGTGAGCCTACAGGGCCGTTAACATCAGTACTCACAGCGCCTGATGGAGGTACAGATCGCTGCCAGCCAACCTTCTTCCACTCTGTCGCCTTGGCACTGAGGCGAGAGAGCGTTGGAGGGCAGCAGGTGGGCAGAAGGGTAGGAAAACAGATTATGCAAACGTGAAAAGGAACATTTAGAAGATTTCATCAGTTAAGCATCCGTCAACGACCAAAGTAGCCACCTGTCCGTGCAAAGCGAAGTATCCTCCCTTTCAGCTGTACGAGTCATAATTCTGAAGATGTGAAATAAAGAATAAGAATTTTCTAGAAAGTACGGACGCGACATCATGATTTAAGAAGCAAACGCTCAGTGCTTGCTTTTAGAGGACTCTAAGATCCTTATTTAATGAGTCATCAACATCACTTATTCTAAGCCTGGCCCTTTCAAGAAGGCTCAGTAAAATAAGGCATTTGCTTGCAGTAATATTTTATATACTATATAACGAACACCTAATGTGGGGTTTCAAAATCCCAACTCACGAATATGTGTATGTACATGCACACACAAGCATGTGAGCACACAAACCATAATTCTGTTTTCGTGCCACATATGCACACATACATAAACGCGCGCGCGCAACACACAAACAACACACAAGACAGACATACATAACACACATCCACACACCCTCAAATCACAACTCATACACAAAAAAAACCCACAAAACATATAAAACACGGACACACACACACACACACACACACGCGCGCACACACACACACTACTTTAGAAAACAGAAAAGCACATACGCGATTCCTGCAGTCTTTATAGATTTCTCACATATAACTTCAGCAAATGCAAAGATTTTTAAAATACGGTTGAGTTTCCTACCTCATGTAATTTGCATAAATTTCGCGATTTAAAACTGCTAAAAGACGCGAAGAAAAAAAATGAGGTTTCAAAGAAATGCAGAAGACCGTTGCAATATGCATAAAAGCGCCTTTCAGGTCAAGCCTCCTTCCTTCTTGAAAGCCGGGAAATGTAAATCGTAGGCATTAAAAAGTTACATGAGCGTTAAAAGCCGGCTTCTTTTGAAAAATTGCTAGAGGAACTAGCTAACGAACACACACACACACACACACACACACACACACACACAAACAAACAAACAAACGCACACACACACACACACAAACGCACGCACGCACGCATAAATACTTACAGAAACACACACATACACACTCCCCCCCCCTTCTATCGGCGTTTGGGCAGAGAGAAAGATAAGACAGTATGTGAAGGTATATTTCTATTTTTAACATTTTTTAAGCATAAAACTCACATATTTTGTGGATAATTAAAGATTAAAAAAAGTTGAAGATCATAACTACAAACCTCTTTTGCCAACACTTTTATGACAGTGTCGTCGACATAATCTTCATTACTTGGATTTAGTTTTCAGCAGTACAAAAAATGGAGATCTTGGGGTAATGAAAGCAAGTATTTTATAGAAAAAATTACACGAATTTGAACTCGTTCAAAAATTTAAAAAGCTTAAATTAGATAAGCACGGTAGGTAAAATAGAGTTTGATTCATAACCCACGAACACAGAACTATCTGTTCCTGCTAAAAGTGTAGTTATTTTGTGATTTATTTTCATAGGCGCAAACATATAATATCTGTATCAAAAGCTGTCGATCCAGAATAACTATGTGAACAGTGTGTTACACACAGTCGTCAGTGAGACGATATTACAGGTTAGTATGACAGCTCAGCATTCATTGCTATGTTAATCATGCAGAGTTTACATGAGCTGAACCAAACAATGCTGGTTTGCGAAAAAAAGGAATTTGTAACACTAGTATTTTTAATTATCACATACACATCATAGGTATATATATATATATATCAATCATAGGTATAGACATATCATAAGACTTCATGCCACCTGCTATCTGACGTGCTTTTTAAGGTGTTTAATTGTGATTAATTATTAGGTTTATTTGTTAAATTATCTTCTTTGTGCTAAAAAAGGAAGGCAAACCCCTTCTGTTAGAAAGTTTGTTAGAAAATACTGTTTACTCAGCATATTTTTGTATCTAATGTTGTCTGCTGCATTAAGCTAATGTATTACTTTCTAAATTGAAATTTCAACTCCCTCAAAGATATACTAAGACTAAGAAATAAATTTCAAAAGTTCGTAAATTTAAGCTTAACCTTTCGTATATATGGGAGGGTCATCCCATCAGCTTCTCAGGTCGCTGGGGGGTTAAGTGTTAGTGACCTCACTTTTCTCGGGGTCAGCTTTACATCTCCTCTCCCTTGTTGCCTTACCTTCCCCAACCTTTCGTAGAGTCGGGTACCCATTCCCGCCAGCTGGGTCGACTGGGGGAAGCTTGTTGCGCTTATCGGGAATTGAACCAGCGCGCTCTTAATTCAGACGCTAGCACTCTAATCACTCGGCCACCCGCTTCCATAGAATTAAATATAAATTTCCCTGAAGACTAGGACAGAACGTCTACTCACTAACGTAAAATACGCGACAGTTGGCTAGGTGACAGCACACACCCAAGTCCCGTATGGGGGCGGTTCCTTATGGAACACGGAACAAATGTGTGACTCCAAGGCGCGCGCGACGCCATTTTTGACGGAAGCAGAGCGGACGTCACTAATTAGTAGAGCTAGTCATCACCATTATCGACCGGACGATACGGATGCTATAAGTAAGCTAATTAAACAGCACTTCAGAAGGGTTCAGGCCTAATTTTAACCGATGCTAAAAAAAACCTGAAATGTTACTGATCTGGTTCATTAAAGACAGTTAATGCTCCCTACTGTACGCCCCTCTCCCTTCTGATCATCATGCTCAACTGTACGCCCTTTTGGTCACTGGCATCTCTTTCTTCAAGCATCTATTTCCTATGGTCTTCTGCCTCCGGAGTCATATTGAAAACACATACACCTTAAATAACAGATAGGATGTGGCATGTATATGCCTTCTCGGATGATGGCGTCCCATACAATACTCCTGGGTTTAGTTACGGTCGTCTTTCATAAAACAAGGAAAATATTTAACAAGACTAACGCAGATATAAAGAAGACCCACATGGCATACAATAATGAAAAATGACTATGTAAGTCTTCTTGATGGTATTAAGATTAACCGACTAACCAAGACATTTAACGGGTTGCTAAATGAGAAAATAGATCGATTAGTAAATGAAATGAGCAAAACCATGATAAAAATTAACGTGCAAGCAGTTATTGTTTATTTCAGTTAACGGTAACATCTGTTAACCTGTAACAAACGCAGATCTCTAGTTGATCAAAGACTTCACATAAGTTCTCACAAAACATTTCAATCGAAATATTAAAAATAAAAGTTGTTTGCTGTAATCCCAAATAGTCTTTACAGTAGTAACTTGATGCTACTTCTTGTATCACAGCGTCCACATTTAATGTCAGCTCTATGGGCAGATACCTTGATTCAAAATTCTGAGCTACTTGTAGTCTTTTGAACAGAAAAAACAGTTAATTGTGATACTGCTACGGTGCTGATGTTCTAAACCGACCTTTTTCATCCCCTGCTCTCGTACTATTAGACAAGATCGTTAAATCGCAGGAAACACACAACTGGAAAAGCAACCCCCCAAAAGTCGAAACACTACTCATCTTCGGATTCTTAGTTTTTATGCAAAGAGTACTTATTTATAGTACTTGATATGGAATTATTGTTTTAATGTAACTTTTACTGCATTCTTAATGTCGCTTGAGAGAGGCGGAACAATTAAATATCTTACAAATCTTGAAATCTTCTTAATCCAAGGCGTTAAGCAAAACAACTTACAATAATACAATAGGTTCGCGGGGACTGCTGAACTAGGCGAGCCCTTGACAATCAGTGCGGAGATCGTTGAATATCCTGTCCCTGGCTGAATCCTGGCTCCGGAGGTTCTGACAGCGTGATTCAGAATCTCCGCTCTGCAACAGTCGACCTCTGACCTCCAACTGACTTGAGGGAACTAGAGTCTTGGCGGGCTTTGTCACATGAACCCTTATTCATTTTCTTGCTCACATTTGCACTCTGACATCTTCATTCCCAACCTTTGCTCTCTCATGTCAAGCTATGCCATTGTGGCAAAATGTCACAGGATACTTTCAACGGGTACACAGCGTTACAAACATATATCAGATTGTATAGAATTTTACAATTTACATGCATTGCTACATAAATTTTTCAACTTGCATATATTACCTCAGCGACGCTTTAACTTAATACATTATAACGGAAACCAGTAGTAACTCTATAACTCTAATAACGTACATCTAGTAGTCAGACAACAGAACTTGAAAAAGCGCGCTTCATGTTCTGCCAGGCTCTGTACCTAGTCTTTCGAAATCTCTCACACACTAATGCCTTCTAATTTTCTTCCCAACGAGTGAATTATTAAGAAGAAAATTTATGGTACTTGTAAGGACTTTCCAAGCATGCCTAATAATCCTATTTCGCAGAGAATTATCGTGTTTTACAGCTAAATACAGTAAATACGTTCAATGTTTATCTGTAAACTTTATTAGAAATCATTATCACATTTGCGAGAAACAAGTCTTTAATGCCTCGATATTTTAGCATTTTGTAAAAATATTAAGTATTGAATGGGAAACGAGTTGTACAGTTAAGGCTTCTGTGCAAAGAAACATTAAATACACTGAGGAGAAAAGAAAGAAGATTCAAAAGAAGAACGTGACCCTAACGTGACCCTAACAGCCCAGCAAAGGTTACAGCCACCGAGATGTTGTTATTGTTGCTCACTTCATATGGACACTTCCACCTCCACCAGGAATGCCGCTGTGCGTCGTAGGGCCTCGAGGCTGCCGTGAAGTTTCCGTGCCCTGAGGTCTTCTCCGTCGGAGGACTGCACGCAAGGGACAGTCATGCAGAAGATGTTATGTCGTCTGGCTTGCTGTATGAGAGAGGTGGTCTGCGAAAAAGACGACATTGCTGGAGGTGTGAGGTCTGCTCAAGACCTGGGCTGCACCTGTTTGAATGGCCACTGCTACAGCCTTGAAGGTAGTAGAATAAAGGCCTGTAGCTGAGGAGAGTTTTTACTCTTTCCCTCCTGGGTACTTGACGTAGATTCCGGCACCACCGTTCTTCACAGCTTGTTCAGCTGATCTATCTGTGTAGAAGGGAGTCCAGTTGTCGTGAGGGCAGTTGTTGGGGATGTGTTTCATGGTGAAAGACTTACACACAGCGCTGCTCTTTTGTACCGACCCCATGTAGACTGCAGCAAAACAGGGGAGTGGCGGCTTCAATCCATGCGGGGTTTGCCTGATACAGGGATATCGCTTTGGGGTCGTGGTCCAAACTGTCTTGGTGACTTGATTGAGGATTCTCACCTGATGGATGAAGCTTCCCCTTTTCAGTCTTCTCTTGGTCGGCTGACAGCCTAGTCACAGAGCTGGTAGCCTCAGTGACTTTTGGGCGTCACTTTTCAGCATAACTGGCTTTTACGCGCATTGGCAATATATATATATATATATGGTGAGCGCGCACGCACGCACGCACACACATCTATACAGCCTTGTGGACTCAAGCACGGGTATGTGCGCACACGGTCATGCACAAGCGCGCGCGCGCGCTCACACACACACACACACACACACACACACACACACACACACACACACACACACACACACACACACGTAAAGACATGTGATGCATATAGTGGGAAGACGAATGACCACGAAAATATATCTCCGATTAATTTTGTCATCCGAAATGCAAGAACTTGACAGGCCTTAGCTTTGATCACTTTGAGTCAGGAGAGGAAGAAATGAAAAGCAGGAAATATTAAGCAGAGATTCAAAGAGAATGACACTACACAAGAGGAAAATGCCAGCAACGTTTGGTGCGGCATGTCACAGAGTGTCAGTCACATATAGGAGCCATTTTTGAACCAAAAAAAAAAAAATAAAACTGTCTTGTGATAAGCTATTATAGACCTTTGTTCTCGAAATAAGTCCATTGCTGATTTAAATGTCATTAGCTGTGCTCCTTTCAGCATTTTCATTATGCGAGCAGGCAGTGACCAGCTGTTTTCTGAAAAAGAATTCTAATTGGGATATCGACAAGCTGTTAAATGTCTGAACTAATGTCTCTTTATCTTCCAAAGAATTATCGATTCGAGGTTCAAGAAGCTGGTGGCTGTCACTTACATCACTTTAGAATGTTTTGTTTCGGTATTTAAGTGATTTGTATTTTCAGTTTGGGGAATGTGCAGCCGGAATGATAGAGCCATAAAGAAGGTCACAGATGTTTCAATGAGTTACTAGTCGCAGATCGGTTAGTCCATTTTTGGAAAGTTCTTACGCAATTATCAATAAAAACAAACAAACAAAACACAATTATTAAAAGAAATATATCCTATAGTATATGGGAAAGAGACTGAAACTAATGACTGCACCCTGCCATGGCTGCTTCTACCCCCAAGCCTCCATATTAGTTCTCCCCTTCTCTTTCTCTCTCTCTACCTGTCCCTTAAAGGAAACCAGTCGTAAGGGGACACTATGAGACGCCAGCGGGGCCTGTCCTGTGCCTCTTTCAGTAGTTTCTTCATCTGGCGGCTTGTCTGTCGTTTTTTGTTTGGTTTAGTTTTAGTTTTTTGTTTTTTTTGTTTTTTGTTTTTGCTTCCCTCGTCGACGTCCTCCTTCCACAAATTCCTCGAGGAATGTCTTTTAGTGTGTCGTGTAAGGAGGTCTGTCTTGTAGTGTGTCGTGCCTGCTTGACGGTGGCGAGCAGAGGTTCATGGAAACTGCCTTGCAAACAAAGTCGTTTGTTTTGTGTTCCTTATAAGAGATTCAAAGCAATCTCTGGAAGCATTTAGTATCGAAACTTATAACGCAACACTTTGCAATGCCTTGTCACTATATTTACCCAAAGGTAAACGTACCCTACCTACCTAGCAGATTAAGTTTACCAGACAAACTCCCGATTCCTAGGCAACTGAGTGGGTGAAGTTATGTAACCGACCGAACCCGCAGGAATCTTCGAAAATAGGTGTAATTGCGCATGCGTTGATGGCTCAAGGGTAAAGAGGGAGCCTACAACTAAAACACATTTTAAAAATTTGGAAAAAGAAGCCAGATCTTTGAAAATCTCAAATAGCCATTCTGATCATACAATGTTTCTCGAGCAAGTATTAGAAAACAAAAATATTAATTAAATTCCATTTGGAAGCAAATGGAAAAACTGTAGGACACAATATCGATTGCAATATTCAGTTTTTTTCATGGTGTCTGCTACTCTCAGGTTGTGAAGTTAAAACACAATACCTACCCAACACTTCCGTACCGGTATATATATATATAGAGAGATCTTCTATTTGCTAGGTAAAGAAAAATTGTTTCTGTTAAACTAAATCAATCGCGATATTCTCCATATTTACCCTACATACGTAGTAAATTGATTTGGATAGGTCTACCCTGAGCTTATGAATACGGGATTTCAGCCATTTTCTGCAGGTAGAAAGATAGTACAGTCGGGGTAAGCTAGCAGACTGGGTAATTGTGTTTTACGAGTCCTGGTCGGTACATTCAGGTGAGTTCTAACTAACGATGTTCATCAAAGTGGTTTCTTTTATGAAGTAGTTCAAAACGGGTTTTTTTCAAATTCCCATGTGTATGAAGTAATTTAAAAAAATCTGTTTATTCTTCATGCCAGGAATGTTTTCGTTAAATTATCTTAAGAAAAACAATTTTCCAATCAATGTAGGAAAATCTCTTGCCTGGAACATAGGACCTTTTGGTTATCATTCATGTGTGATTTTCTCAAAATCCAACTGTGTGGAAATGGACATAACTAACTCTTCTTCCAGACATGTCATCCAAGAATGATTTGAATTTTAGAAGAAAAGGTAAACAAAGAAGTTGCAATGTAGTGGTAGCAGTCACATCGCACTAATGCCCTGCAAATAAGGGGAATAATGTTTCGTTAGTGACGCCTGTAAGCATGTGGGAAACAGAAACAGACAGAAAAGTCTACAAAAGGAAATCTGTTGGCACAATGATCCACAAGCATGAATTTTTTTCTTGCACCGAATGTAAAAGAAAATAATGAGCATCAATTATGTCAAAGAAAAATAAGCAGTTTGTCGAAAAGTTACCAGCAGATAATTACAGGCAAAAGCAGGATTTTTGTTTTATAATCTCCACCACTGGAAACAACCACATAACATAAGGATTCTTTGTTTTCATTCAGTGCGTGTAATTAATTATATGCTGAAGGTCTGCGAAAAAAACCTTGTCACGTGACATCAGAAGCAGCAACACTTCTTACTCCCTTTCAACGCCTGCTTATTTATTTATTTATTTATTTATTATTTTACATTAAATTATAATTTTTTCCTGTCACTGTCTGCAAGGAAGGCAGGCAGAGAAAAGAACTGCGTGTTGTCAGTGGCGGGAGTGAAGGCGGCTCGACAAAAGAGGTGGTGGTGTCTGCACCAGTTTCTTTTCACTTTCATTTTGTTGCTCGCTGCGCCTTAAAGTAACTGGTTAAAGTAAACAGCTTCTCGCTTAAGACAATGAAATAGAATGGTTATTAATTTGGTGCCAGACGCCATATCAGAGCCAGTGAGGTTGTAGCAGGGGTGTAGCTTGCTCACCATATTTTGCCACTGTGTGACCACGTGTAGCGAGAAGGACGGGGCTTACTACTACTAGCAGTCACGTGGTATTGCACACTACCTGTCCTCTGCGTCGCACCTGCTGCATGTGCATGCACACGTTGAAAATCGCACTCTAACATTGTCCACGCGCCTTCATGTGCTTGGTGGCAGGCTGGAGCTGGATACAGACAATGTGCTCATCTTTATACAGACAATGTGGTCATACAATCCACCCGTCTTTACACAGTGTGCTTCTCTTTATACAATGCTCTGGTCTGGTCTGGTCTTGGTTTTTTGTTGCTAAAAACCGACTGTGTGACTGGTCGGTTGAGAATATAAATGCTTTTCAAATATTATCATAAAAATAGAATAGTTTACTGTAAAGAAGAATGCATCAACAGACAAAACTGCATATGATCAAAGGAAGAGGAGATAAAATTGTTTCCTCTTTTTTATTACATCACCAGAGGTCAATTTTCGAGGCACTTGGGCAATTCATTCTGTATGGAAAATTTGACAATATTTGTTATTTGTTAGGTTTATCAAAGGGACTTTGCTTTTTATCTACATTTGTCTCCAGAGAAATTCATTGAGATATTGAAAATTTCTTTATAAGACTGAAGCAGACAATGTACAGTTCGAAACCGTCGCTTTGAAGCTTTCTGTATTTTCCATTTTCTTTATTTTCTGTATTTTCTGTATTTTTCAATTTTACGGGGTCTGGCTTCTAGAACACTAGGGCGCTTCATTTCCATTACAAAGTGGGCACACACTTTTATTTCATCCTTTTCCAGAAGGCTTTCTTTCGAAAACAGAAATTGCCAGGGGCGCCCCTTTTCGGCTCGATTTACTATCAGAACATCACACAGCGTTACAGCCAGGCTCCGTGTCCCCCTGGTGCGGACGCGAAAAAGCAATTTCAAAAGTAACGCAATACTGTTCACTTGCATGAATTCGCGAGCGATTAAATTCATGATCTCATTCATTCGAAACATGCGCGTGTGGTGTGAAATATTCGAAACAGTCCGAGGTAGGGCTAGGCGGTGTCCATCTCGGTTGGCACCACTTCTTGTTAGTTTTCAAGTGAAACAAAGAGACTTAAGACATTTAGAGTAACTGAAAACGTTAGGGTGATCTCCTGTAAATTACTATGAATATAGAGAATGTGCTGTGTTATGCCACTGTTTCATTGATATATGTTAATCTTTAGTGAATGGACTGGCTGAGCTATTTCTGGTCTTGATTATATATTTTTCAAAGTGAGGTAAATATATATTGCAGCTTTAATCTAAACTCACTCTCTGCTACACTGGCAAGGGGCAGGTGAGGCAGTCGTATAAATCTTGTATGTCTGTCTACAAGGGATATTATGAACAGATATTATGGATATCGGTTATTGTAGGTTCTTTCTTGAAGTTCAGAAATGAATAATAATGTAAGAAGACTCAGCACCTCAGCAAAGCGGGTTGTCTGTGTCACTTTGAATTACTCTGGTCAAAAGGATTGATCAAAGGTGAACAAGTTGATCAAAGTGATTCAGATAAGTTTTTCCGCTCATACTGTCAGGCTGGTTAAACGTAATCCCGTCAAAAGAAAGAGACAACTGCGATGTTACAGAGACTGGCTGCCAGCATCTGCTAATAACAAGGAGACTGACAATCATATGCTGACGACAAGAGTTAAGAACAAAGTAAAGTTTACCATAAAAAAGCTCATATTTCACTATCATCTCAAAATTACATTATTTCTTAGCTCTGAAATCTGAGCTACAAACTCTGAAATAAATTTTACCCTGGCTATTTTCAAACCTTGAAAAATGGCAAGTTGTTAATCAAAAGCGTCTTTAAGGGATTACACTGCCAAGCTACGATATTTGTTTTTTTTTAATTCCAATTTGTCTAACCAAGCTTTTTAGTAGCCGCTATCTCCTAGCAGGGAGAAAAATAGAAGGGAGAATGGCAAATCATCGAAGGCGGAAAACGAACATCCCGGAAGAGAGGAAACAACCTATTATCTGACATCTGTAACATGGTGATGAGCACGTATTAGCTGATATCACTGACTTCATTTGACAGCCATGTCCCGTCGCCTAGCAGACTGAATGAGGCTGCACTTTCTGTGTTTTTCTGTTTTGTCTACGATGTGTTCTGGCTTTATCATCAACATGTGGATCTAAATCTTCCTTCAGTTTTTCTGTGTGCTGGATTGCTTGTGGCGTTCTGCCTTTTCCTTAGGGAATGGACAGATGAGATCGAAGTTTTTGTTACTATCGGTCTTCATATCCTGACACTTCCTTCGCGGTCTGTGATTTGTACCATTCACTTCTACGATTGTTGTGTATCCAGATAGTGCTTTGTAAACAGTTGTTTACGACATGTAATATTTCAGTTCTGCTTCAACTTCTTTACTTGGATGCCTTAATGAAATAATTAAACAAACGATGACATTCAGATCCATAATCTGACATTGGTTGTGGTGATCTCCCTTTTCCTAACTGGTTGAAGATGACTTGTTACTGCATCATATTCTTCACGCTGATCCCCACCTTCTTACTGCGTTCTTCCTGTTGTGTCACATCGCTGCTTCATCTTCATGTTTTGTTTCTTCATTGGACTGCTGTTTGATCTTCCTGTGCAGTGCACTGAGTTCGTCTTCTTGACAGGGAAGCGCTATAAGTGTACATGTGTATATGTGTACATGTACTCTTATTACTGTAAAGTGCTTAGAGTCATGCTCTTGCTGGAGAAAGGCAGTTGTTTATTATTATTATTATTATTATTATTATTCGCTGTCATCTGTGACATAGGGATTAGCACTGTTAGCTGACATATCTTATATGAATTAGTAGGAGTAGGAAAAAATGACTTTAGAAAGTGATAAGCAAAAATAAACCAAGAGTAAGTAATTTGTGAATAAATCATTTCACTTTTTATAAGAAAATTATTCCTGAAAGCATCCGCCACACTGATTATCAAGACACGCATCAGATCGTTTTGAAACAGAAAGCTTTCTTTTCTTTCTTGTAGCGAAAGCTAGAAGAAGTTTGACTGGATCAGGTGTAAGATCAAACGTCTCTTTCATTTCTGTTGTCCTCAGTTTCTATAGCGCACCCGTCTACACTGTATGCAGAGGTCGAGAGCTCTTTTCACTTGCTACTCATACCCACTGACTAATCAGAGACTCGCCACCAGCTGCTCAACATCCCAAGTGAGAAGCTAATGATAAGAACGAAAAGCAAATAATCGCAGCACTTTGCGTGAAATTTTTTGTCAGTGTTCCAATCAGGAAAAGAAATAATTGAATTTATTGTAAATTAATCAATTATTAAATCACCTTTTAATGGTGTTACATTATAATTTCTCCTTTTTAGCTGCATGCGTCAAGACCGTGCCGTCATCTGTTTTATCGCCGTCTCATCGAGTGGGACTGTGGAGCCTAGAATTGAGGAAGCGGTGTTCTAAACCTTTTTAAATACCGATAACAGTTATATCTCTACAGACGCGATATCACAAGGAATATACAGAAGACGTCCAGAGAATCTTACACCTGCACTGAGGCATCATACTTTAAAGGACCGATACGATCTGCTGTCGCTCCTTGCCATGGAAGTTGTGCGTGTAAACCAATCTGCTTATTTAATGAGCACAGTGAAAGACAAAGATCTGAGAATAGAAAACAGCAGAAGGCTAAAACGAAACAAAGTACACAGTAGACACTAAAACCGACTGAAAACATCCTTCTGTCGTCTGCAACAAACTATCTGAACACGAAGTGTACGCAGACAGCGTGCACACACACACACACACACACACACGCACACAGTGAATGAGAGAGAGAGAGAGAGAGCGAGAAAGAGAGAAACCAAACAGGTAAAGAACAAATCCCGGTTGACAGTTTTATATTCTGCTTTATTTCCCATTTTAACTGTGTGGAATGTTAGCAAAATAGTGATAGATGGATGGAAAGATAAATAGATAGATGGATAGATAAATAGATAGATGGATAGATAGACATACGGAGAGATGGATACATGCATAGATAGGATGGCGATTTTATAAATTCACGGCACAGAATATGTATTATATCTACATTTGTTTGTCTCGACTTTTCGTCTGAAATGATACACTGATCTAGTAGCGTTTTATTTTTCTGCTATCAACGTGAAAATGCAAATGTGGACAAGCATAGAGATGATTGCGATGCACATAGCAGCATCGTCTCACCGGACCACTGGATCAATAACCCAAACAGTTTGGGTTTCCTTGCGCAGAATCATCTCCCTTTGCATCCGGCATGATGGCCACCACTGACTTAGATGATACGTCTTTATCCTTGGACGTTTTCAGCAGCCGGTGCGTTTGATGTTTCACATCAGCATCCAAGTCCTGTTAGTACAGAGATTGCGCACGCAATGGTTCGTCTTCACTTTTCTTTGGGCGTCGCCATTTTTGCTTGTCGTCTGCTCGATTCTTTCCTGCACATGAAAACCATGGCAGTTGCAGACGACACGCTCAGTGTGGACAAGCGAGATAAGAAGGGAGAGCTGCGGCTGAAATTAGGTAAGATGCTATACCACTTCACCCAGGTCTCTTTATATTTGTTCTATAAAGCTCACAAAAACGCTTCTTAAATTTTTTTTCTACATTAGACTATAAGACATAAGCTATGTTTGTAGGTCAAAACATTAAGCATTCTATTTTTCTCTGGAGACATTGAGAGCTCCAGAAATATTGTCAGAAGAAAAGGGGTTCGCAAGAAAGATCTGGTGGCCATAGGTAGGGTATCGGGTAGCTAAAGAAGAGAATGTAAGAAATCAGCGGTGTAACGAGTGTAACTCCAGCTGCTCATCTTGTTATGAGACTCCAAGCAACTTATCGACACATGTCAGATGTGATGCACGTCACCGCTCGTCTTATAAATTGCATCTATTTGCTTTACGTATCGTTTGTTAGGCAACTTTTCGCGTATATATTTTTGTTTATTATTGTGCATCCAGATGTGAGCTTATAATATTATTGTGCCTTCCTCTAGACCTAGGAATGATGTCGGGCATTGAAATGTTCTTAAAATAGCGGGTGAAAAGAAGCAATGCTACATCACGATCAACTACATGATATATATATATATATATACTATAAATGTTCGCAAAGAGCACTCACTCACTCACTCACTCACTCACTCACTCACTCACTCACTCACTCACTCACTCACTCACTCACTCACTGTCAATACAGAGTTCAAGTTCAAGTTCACTCACTCACGCGTGCTTATTCAAGTGCACTAACACATTCGTTTGCACGCACTTGTAAGTAAGTAAAGACAAAGATGACACATAATAAAGTTTCTTTTTCAACATAATTCAACGTGTACTGACGTTACGGCAACTCATGTAATGTGCTGGTAACGCCGGTAAAAGGAGTCAGTGAGGAGAGTCGTTGGCAGACGTAAATAGCTCTGTCTGGAAGTCTTGTGCCCCAGTGTCGCCATAACCTGCTCCCTGTGAAGACCAAATATCACGTGGCATCGATTGATCGTGCACGCGCAGTCACGTGATTAACCACGCTGGCTGGCTAGGGGAAGGCATGTGCACACGCTTGACTTTAATTAGATTTCAAGGAACGCTGTAACCAGGGTTACCAACCTGATTTTCGTGCGCGTTGCTAGTGTGCATTACACAGCTTGTTACAGATCAGTAGTTTCTGCTCACCGTCACCCTCCGCAGAGTTTCTTTGCTCGTGCTCACGTTCGCTGTGAGTAACTAAATTGGCGGAAGAAAATCCCTGCAGAAGTTAATGACGCAGAACAGGTCATTGTAATGCTAAAGTACCTCCTGACACGTACATTATAAACCTCGTGTTCGTGTTGATTTATAACTCTGTTCATTGAAATTTGATTGCACCAGTTAGTTTTGTCAAACTTGGGGACGCATGTATACCGTTTACATTGCAATCAAACCTTGTCTGTTGTAACATATACAGCTGCTGTGTCTCCTGCTGGGTCTGGTTTCTGGCCGCCAAGACACGTCTACACAATACCCAGAATCTATCACTTAGTGTAATATATTTATATGTCTGAATAAACTGAAGCTTAACTTTACAACTCAGTTAATCACCTTTTATTTTGGCAAATGTTTTGTTCAGTCTGCTGTAGATTCCTTTGCTTGCGCGCACATCTGGCTGTGAGTGCACGCATGCGTTCTGGGGAGAGCTTATTGTGAGCGATTACTCACAAGCAACCTAAACAGCTTTTATAGGAAGATCAAAATATAAAACAGAAATGGTAACATTAAAATTGCACGAGCCTTGTTTCCAGTTTTCCTACAACTTTGTTTCCGTGCGACGTTTTCCGTCTTGGTGTATACCTGTAATTAAATCAGTTGAGTGTAGTTAATATGGAAGTTGAGTAGCTAAATAGTTATAGAGAACTAACAATTAATCGCCTGGCCACGGACATCTACTGTGCACTAAGCTTTGCTCTTTTTGTACACTAGTTTCCACAATAACCACACAACTCGTATAATGTAAGAAAGAAAGGTCCGAAAGAGGAAATCGATCTTTATTTACTGCATCAAGGGCTGGGCCGTCTGATGACGTGCAGGTCCTATTCTGTTTGAGTAATGGGGCTTGGGGTAGGCGGGTAGCGGCGTGGTTATAGTACTTACGTGAGAGGGCTGGTTCCATACCCATGTGGCGCGTGAACTGCCACCCCCCCCAACTTCCTTCAAGTCTATCCAGCTGTTTGGAGTGGGTACGTGACTGGAAAGGCGAAGAAACGAGGGAGAGAAGATGGGCTCCGTCCGTACTTAAAGCTGGCCGCGAAAAAAGTGAGGTCTCTAACACCTCAGTCGTCAGTGATCTGAAAAAGGTACGGGGATGGGATGACCCTAGCGAGTTTGCAGAAACTGAGACAGGCAAAAGGAATAGAAAGCAGAAAATGAAACACAGACAGACGGACTAGGAAGTAATTCTAAGGTGACGGGACTTGGGCAGATGGCGAGACAATTATTTTCTCGCGTCCATTGCTGTTGATAACTTCTGCTCGAGGTTGACTGCTTCTAACTGCGACAAACCTCTGTCGTAGCTCGCGAAGTTTGATGGGGAGATACAGTGTAGTTTCAGCTAACAGGCACCCTGAGGAGTTGGTAGATTCCCGATAAATGTAGTTTCTGGTTGCTTAAGTTACTATAAAAATAGCCCTAAGTCAAACAATATTCCATACCATACAATAAACTTAATTTTAATACCGAAATAAAGTAATTAAAAGCAAATTAAGATAACCACAAACTTCATGTCAGTCAGTTTTAACATAAAAATAGCTTTGTGTACGTAGTGTTCAATTTTTGTTGAATCGCAGTCAATAAACTTTTCATCTTAAGAACTTCACTGACAAAACGTTTTGCTGTTTGCTTGAGTGCAACGGTTTCTTAGTTCCATTTAGCGGAAAGTCCACTCTATTTGTCCAGGCGATTGTTGATCAACGTACTTGGTCCTGTATAGTTCAGCTTGGTGTACAATGAAGAATTGTTTGCTTCAATTTTTTCCAGATATTTTCGCAAATCGCCTTAGTTGATTGCCTCAAAGCGGTTTTCTTCGTCTGCTTAGGTCTTTCTCGCTACAAATGCTAGAGTTTAGTTAAGCTGTTGTCGTCACCAGTGTCTGATTATTTTCAGTGGAAGATCGGAAAACCATCTTATGTTCGATGAAATTTGTACAAAGTGGGGACCGCAGTTCTTCAGATAGCCCCTGCACAAACCAAGCAGTGTTGGGAATAGCTCCACTGTCCGAAAAAAGGCTTTGGAGCGACCTCACCTCCTCCCATAGTTATCGTAAATGACCCCCCAATAGTGTCCTTCTCCCAGTTTCCTAGTCAATGATGTTTTGTATTATTATTATTATCATCACAAAAGCATTGGAAGGCATTTCGCTGCCTTAATGATATTGTATGAGCGTTCCTCATTACTTTCTATGCTATTTCTGGTCGTACTATGGACCCCCGCATGTCCCTTGGCGTTTCCTGTACAACCGGCAGCTACATCACAGGCTCGCTACTCTGACGATTACAAGACGCCCCGCCGGGAGAGTGGGGGATAACTCTTTTGTCAACGTCAAACAGAACGCCAGGTAGCGTGCTGTTCAATACGAGAAGAGAATAGGACAATGTAAGTGGAGCAGAATTACGGACTTGAAGATTGCAAACACATCTTGTGGACAACAATTTGCGGGAATATTTTTTGATTGGCATGTTGTGGTGGTCATTTCGTCTGTCAACACGTTTTGTTCCTTATCAAGCTTTTCCTCAATGGTCAATTTTTACCCCTTATCATCAGAGCGTTAAAGATTTCATTGGAGCTTTAGAACATCCGGAAAGGAGTGGGACGTTTTCTTTTTAGTAGTGATTTTTAGGAATGATAATGTATTTATAGGAAGTATTGTGTATTTCATGACACTGAGTCATGCAAAAAATGTCAAAGTAAGCATGTGTGTTATGCATAAGTGCAAGTATGAAGATAACTATGAATCATAAGAGTTTTGAATGCTTTCATTGTCATGTCCATCTGAATAAGAAATCCTTTCAGGTGGCCAGGCGCACTTAAGTACTACTTTGATACCCAACGGTTGGGCTGCACCCTGATGTCTAACTTGACCAAACGTAACTTCAAAGGCGGATTGCTTAGTACTATGCAAAGACGTTTGACCTGGCCTCTTTTCTCAAATGCCCATTAGTGCAAGCCTAAACAATGACATAGCAGGCCAGAAATCAGTCTTTATCACTGGTGATGTATCAGGAGAGAAGTCAACTGGGATTTCTCTTCCCCTCCCACCTCCTCTTTACATCCTTCGTCGCTTTATCAAAGAACTTCTCTCGATGTGAGCAGGTAATTAAAAACGCTAAGTTTTCGTTAAAACATCCTTATTCTAAATGGCTAGAAAACGTGTAATGCAAGCCAAAGGGAAAGGCTATAGTGGAACAGCCAATGACTTTTTTGTACTGACTTCTACCACAAATGCGCACACGCTGTCTTAATTAGTCTATTTATGGTGGCCAACGATAATGCAGAACCTCGAATACTTTCACCAGAGATTGTTTCTTTTTATGTTGTTATAGCAAATAGGTAACACGCGTAGTTTTTAAGTGCGAACGTTGCAGTTGTTTATTTTGTATACGCGCTTTGTTTTTTTGTGTGGCATGGTGCTGCCACAAACAACTCTTTTGGAACATGTTGCAGGTGCGTTGTTTGATGTTCGATCTCGGCACCTCACGCAGACTTTTCAAGCTGCAGTCAAGAATCACAACTCTTTGCTATCAGAGCAGGACAGTGTCAGCGACCATGGCGCTCCCGCAGCCATCTTGCTGGAGCCTGTCGTCACTTATGTCGACGTTACGGACAGTTTTGCCGTCAGTAATGCAAGTAAGGGCTGACGTCCTCGATCTTGTCTTAACGGAGTTCTTCCGATCTGTTACACATTCTATCTATCTATCTATCTATCTATCTATCTATCTATCTATCTATCTATCTATCTATCTATCTATCTATCTATCTATCTATCTATCTATCTATGAGGGTGTTTCACCAAGAGTTCGACAAGCAGCAAGACATGGGTCACGTGCTCAGCGGCTGTCAGCTAAGGTAGGTCTTCACTCACATGTCCCTCACAGTCTCTTGTACATGCAAGAATATTTAGCCAGTAGTTTCCCATTCCAAACTAACTCCGGGTTACTGTACGAAGTAAGAAAAGGCTTAGCATGATTGTAAATGGTAATAACAAACTAAGGGCTACTGTACGGGATGAGAACATGCTCAGAATTACTACTGTAGGGGTAAGAACATACTCAGGATTACTGTAAGGAGAGAAAACAATCTCAGGATGAGTGTACAGGGTGAGAATAGGACCAAACTTGAGAAACGTCAAGACAAGCAGCTGGAGGAACGACTGGCGTGAAACATCGTTTACTGTTAAGTTTCGACATATACTAGCTCCACCGACTTATTATATTGGTACCAGAGGCTTGTACATGCGAGTTCACAGGTGTCAGCAAACGTAGATTCATACCTACATACATGCACACATTTTTTCTAAGTGATCACGCACACATACTTGTTCTCATGAAGCCACGCAATTTGTTTCCTGTTATCACCTGCGTCTGGTAGAAGTCACTGCTCAATGACATCCAACAGATATTTTGAACTGCGTTCAATTTGAGAGCATAGCTATATAGCATGTGGTGAGTCTTCACGAACCTCAGACAGCGGAAGCAGCCTGTCGTGCCTGCCTGGTTGCAACTGATTTAGTTTCATCTCTCAGTTACATATTGCAAAACACGTTAGTAAAGGTATTGGAGCACGCTGCCAACGCAGTTCCAGTGGCCTTGACCTCTTGCATGTTGATCATTTCTTGGGAAGTTTTTCGTTTTTGCGCAAGAAACTAATCAGACACGCAATTGCGTTATTGGCTTCTACTGCGTTCGATAGGACGCTTTCGCAACAAAAATTAACCGAACATCTATAACCCGAACTTTCACACATAGATGATTAAATTTAAGATACAAACATTTGTCAGTTAAAAGAAATGCGAAAAACTTGGGAAGCAATTTAATTACATTACGCATCAACCGTTACTGGACTAATGCGGCCATTAGTAACAAAAATTAATTCATTTGGTTTTGCTCAGACGAAGATTAAACACCATTTTTTTCTAGTGTCTGTATCTATTATCGTGACCCATTAAATGAGCGAACTTACTTGAAACCATTTTTAGGATGCTTGATTAGTAGTTTTCTATATTTGTATTTTTTTTAAGTCTGCAGAAAGAAAACCAAACTTAAGACAGGAATTTTCCTGCAGTCATCAATATTCTGGGATGATCAAAATCCGGAAATAACGTCGTTGCCAATATTCGCTTTGGGAAGTAGATTTATATACATATATAAACTTTAGAGTCACAAGTAAATCTCATAAAGGGTAGAGTACACATTATATAGTACTTGGGAGTGAGCTAGTGTGTACTTCATTAAGTAGTTTTTGTTATCAGTTGGCAACATCAACAAAGTGAAACGACTACGTAAAAAAATTAGATTGCGAGTCTGTATAAACGGATATTCAGCAGCCTGCTAGATGTTAGATTCCCATCTCTGTCAAAATAATGCCCTAACTTTCAAAGGGGGAGTAACATCCCCCAAAGCTGTAGGAATTATAGATAAGATATTGATGTGTGTGTGTGTGTGTGTGTGTGTGTGTGTGTGTGTGTGTGTGTGTGTGTGTGTGTGTGAATATAGCTTTACAAGTTAATAGCATTTTCAAGGTTCGATCATCTCCGCTTCTTAGGAGGTTGGTCAGTTTTGGACAAGTCTTTTTTGTTTTTTATTCATATGCAAATGTTAATAGGCCCATGTGCAGTTCTACACTAATCTTCTGGCAGTCACGTCTTAGTGTATTTACTGTGATTGCCATTATTTATTAAAGGGCCTACTCTGACCAGGTCTCTAATCACTTTCATTGTTATTAACTCAATAACAGGCTTTGTCAGACCACATTGCGGTTTATCATGAACAGGTTAACTCAGGGCATGAGATCGCTTATCACCTCATTTTCATCAAATTATTGACAGGATTCTCAGGCTGGTTAGTGGTTCATTTAATCATTAATAGGCTTACCCGCGCATTCAGGTTATTTCGGTTTGCTTCTTCTCAGGCTTTCTAGTCTTGTCTCATTTTACTTACTCCAAAAGGCATTTGACAGAGTCTTGCACGAAGGGTTGTGGCATGTGATGCAAAAATTCAACACTAACAAGGACAATGTTCATGTAATCAAAGTGCTGTACAAGATCCGAATGAGCACAGTACTACTGGATAACCAAATAAAAACGTTTTTTCACACAACAGTGGGTGTCATTCAAGACTGCATCCTATTGCCTATACTGTTTAACATATTTTTGGAGCTCATCGTGGGAGAACCTGTTTTGGCCATCTCACTTCCATTTCCAGCATTGGGAGGCTCTTCTGCAGCCTACACATTGTAGATGACATCGATTTGTTGTCAGACAATAACAGAGAACTCAAAGACTTTATCAAAAACGTGCGACTTCTTATGAAATAGATAACAGCAATAGCAAAGCAGGGATCTACGTAAACGAAATACAGCTCGAGGAGGTATACAGTCACCCATTCCAGAGATGGTAGCTCTACGGCAGACGTCCTCATCAGGTTTACAGCAGCGGCAGCAACCATGTCCAGACCGACAGGCTAGGGTTTAGCAAGACCACACACCATCAGTTTTACTTCCAAGTACACACTATACGTCTTTTCTAGTTCCAATCCTGCTGTACTAATGGGAGACATGGACTCTGCTTACCGATAAGAGACCAGAGTCGACGCAGAGGTGGACGGAGGAAGAACTGGTTTGCAAGCATAAATTAGTAGACTGGTCGTTTCATGCAGACCCTGCTGACCCCTGGCCTCAATGACAAGCTTTGTTAGACGCTGCGTCCATCCACCTGATTTTTTTCCAACTGCTAGTATTTGCGGACTAGCATAACCACTCGTTAGCTGGTACCAGTCAAGAGATGAATGAAAAAAAGGGTCAAAAGTGCATAAAATGTTGCGTTGAAATATACATTAAAGACATAAGCAGCTCTGTGGAATTTTACCGGTATTAGACAAACGGCATGTATTTTCATGCTCGGACATACAAACAAACACTCATCGGCCGACACTGCTTATATATATATATAGAGAGAGAGACAGAGGTATCTAGGTTATAAACTAATATCACAGAGAAATGTGCAGAAGTGTATCCAGTTCTCGAACGTTCGCTGTGATTAAAAAAAGATGGAGATTTGTAGTTTCACGGTGACTAGGTTATGCTCAATTAGATATTGGCTGTATTGGCTGAGCTCTAGAGTTTATGTGAAGATAGCAAATTATACCGATTCCTTGGACAAGCCGTCAAATTAGAAGGGTTCAGCTCAGTTCAGTAATCTAGAAGACAAGTTTACTTTCACGGTTGTTACTTTCTCTTGGAGAAAACGGGTGTTGAACGCCTTCCGATTATAGGCTTGCACTCGATGGAGTGAGAAAGCCGGTGAGCCAAAATGTCCTGATCGATTTAGAAGAAAAAACACCCGAATTGTTTCTCCACGAACAGTACATGTACCAGCACGAATGCAATAAGCCGCAGCAAGAGTTAAAGTCATTTGCAGTATGACCTACATGTGTCTTCATAGGTTTGTAGAGAAAAAGAAAATTAGAACTAATGAGACACTTATGATTTTGTGCCCTGCAGAGTAACAGCATATGGAAATGCATCTTGAAACTCTTGACAACAAGCCCTCTAGCTGTGCCCTGGTGGTATGAGGATAGGGTGGTGGTTGTGGGTACCTGAAGGGTTGAAAGCGTAAACGATGGCCGGGGTGGCCTGTCTTTATGTTTTCTGACCTTTCAGAAATATGAAAGTTTACTAATGACAGCAGCCCTTGAGGCTGTAGGCCAATGCACTGAATGACTCAGCTTTGTATTAAATGTTTGATTATAGGCCATGTTGGAAACGGGTTCTTTTTAACGCCCCCAGGATATTTTTCCACCCTCCACTTAAGTTTTACTGCTGTGAAATCGTTCCCATGTTTGCTCTTTGATATCTCGTCGTCAGGAAGTTTCAGACGAAAAGAAATGTCACACGTCTGCATCAGCCATGTAGCCTTATTGCAGAATGTTTTTTTACTTTGAAATGCTAGTAACGTCATGCTGCACACAAAGGCTGTCACCGTAGTGCTGGACACTCCCTTAAAAGGCGGGGCTTTGGGCGACATATTGACGGCTCACGGTTATACGGCACACTACGCCTTTCAAACTGAGACAGCGCTGGCTGTCCGCGCATGGCCATCTTTCTCTCAAAGCAGCAGCAGCAGCAGCAGCAGCAGCAAGATGTGCTGATCGTTGGCGCCGTCGTCATGGTGACAGCGGGTTAGCTGCAGCCCTGCGACCCAGAGACACGTTAAGTCAGCCAAAACAGACTCGTAAACTGTAAGGCTGTAAAGGATCAAAGGATGCTTTCCCGGCTTGTCTTCACCAACCCCTTTCAGTTCTACCATAGAAGGCTGACCTCATCTAGGGAGCGTTACCTTCTGTCTTTTATTTTTTAGTTACAGAGACGAAAGTCCAGGTATGGTCGAGGAGAAATTTCTCACCACAGGCTTTTACTCTGAGCTGGAGTGAATTCATTTAAATTCATTTGATTGCCACTCTTTGGTGGTCATGTGTGCTAATTTTCCTCTCGTGTTATTGAAAATAAAAACAATACCATGAAATTTTGATGAAAACGGTTGCAAACATCAGTAACAATAAATGTTTTTATATTGTGTTTTTATTTATACAAACACGACCCCCCCCCCACAAACACACCACACAGAGTAGAGCAGTACCTGGAGAAAAGCACTGACAATCTGCCATATAGACAGGCTTTACATCCAGAGATATGCCTGCGACACTCAATTCACACAGGCGCTTTAACCCCTGCGCCTCCAACTGTCTCTAGATGGTAAGAAAAGAAAACGTTATAACCATGACATGTTCTGAGCAAAAGATAAGATTTGTATTGTGACATAACATGTAATGAGCGATAGGCATGGCGTGCACTGAGTTAGAGCCATAATGTATGGTGAGCGAGGATGTGATGTGCACTGTCCAGAAATATTTACTAGCGTGCTTCCATTCTTATTGTGTGCGCTATACACTATGGTGTGAGAATTATTTACAGCATCAATTTCAAGGAAAAATATGAATTGTGTATGAGAGTGTAAGTAGGACGTGGTACCCGTTGAGGTCAGCGTTATTGTCATCGTCGTTATGATCATCATACAAATCCGTATTTACACCTGCATCTCAAGATTTTGTTAGACTAGCTTCTCATTTTACCCGCCATACATTTTTTTTATTTCACTGATGCATTGCCTTGATGTTGGAAAATGTCTCAATTGCATGAGAAATTAACGGTGGGAACAGGTTTTAAAGTTTAATCAGAATTACTTCCTTCGTTGACTGATAACTTTGCAATTAGTCTCAGTTCTGTTCTGCTCGCATCAGAGCTCTGCTCGTTGTTGGTTTTGCTGTAAGCGCTAGCTGCTGATGCTTGGAAAGCCAGCGTGAGCTCGATGGGATGAGAAGCAGCCCAGGCTGTCGCCTTGCCTCTTGTTGGTTAAATATTAGGAGCAAACTGAAGGTAAAACTGCCGTCGTGGAGACTTCGGGGGCTGTTATCGCGTGCACATGCATTTATCATGCTTTTGACAGTGTTTGCGTGCTTGGCGCTGCACTTTGCATGAAGACCCGTAGTGCGGCCAGCCATCATTTGCCCAACTCTCACATGCTTCCTTAAAGCAACTTTATAGCTCCGAGTTGAGCTAACTTATTTTTGTAAACTAACGTTGACATTAGTACATCTTTGTATATAAGAAAGTAAGCCTTTGTCTTCTTATGATAAATAAACATTTATCATTTAGATTTACCATATCCTGCTTTGCATTGCGATATTCTTAGAAGGGTGTTTCTCATTCATATCGTTTTATATAGTTGATTGCATTGAGTTTCTTAGCTTCAGTAACCTCTTATATGTTTTAAAAACTATTCTAAATGAAAAAATTACCGAAAGAGAACACACATTAAGAATGTGTTAAGTGTTTACTTAAAATTTCGTAAAAGGAGAGTGTTTTTTTCAACTGTTGCTCTTGAGAATAAAATCATTAAACTGAACTGGACTTACTTCTCTTTCCCTAATTAAACGAATGGCAGATCCCTTATTGAAGAGGCATTGCTTCTGTTAGGACAGGTGGGGGCATTAAAAATGGTATGTATAGTATTATTCAGAATTGTAAAATTCGACAAGAATAAAACTGTCAGTTCATAAAACAACATAATTGTCAAGCCATCCATTCATCGGCGCATTTATTAATCAGTTTGTTCATCTGTTGTTCTTCCATCCATCCTATAAATCAGATCAAGCCAACGCTACAAGCAGGCCGGTTTATAGAAAAGAGTTGAGATCATAATCGTTTCACGCACGTGAAAGATCGATTTAACTAATGCTGTTTTGATTGATACGCAGGCACCACAAGCCAAACAATTTGCAGACACCACGGCCCGCTATGCTCAGCACAGACTGCGGCGAGATAAAGCCATTAAACATGAATAGCGAGGAAATGACAGCTGCTAGTGGAATCGGAACTGGATTTTGACAAGGAGTTTGAGGGAAAAAATGTTTATTTTCGATACTTCATGCAAGGACAGCAAGGATATTCACACGTGTCCAAACTGAATTATCGCAAGGAGGCCGGGTCAGACATATACGAATGGGTATCTGAGGAAGAGTATGAAGAAAAAGGACAATAATATTTTACTTTTCCAACGTCAAGTCATTCGAGAAAAAAGATGCTTTTTATAAACTCAAAAGAACGTTTTTTGTTAATGAAAGTGCTAATAAAAGTAAGGTTACTTAAAGTATGAACAATAACAAACAACAAAAAAGATATACAAAAGTCGGTGACATGGAGGACGGCGACTGGTGTAGCTATGGGTATTGTTGTTTGCATTCGTTTTGTTGTTAATGGCATTACCGATGCCCTTGCTTTTGTAGCTAAGTGTTACCTCACTTTTTTGTAGTTGATGATATTGTTATCTTACTAATTGGCAGTGTGCAGTCTCATGGCGCACGACATCGTGGCAATTGTTGGCATCACCAACGCATCTTCCCTGCCAACCATCCAGTCTTACAGCGCCACCTTTCACGTGCCCTTTATCAGCCTCGGTTCATCTCAAAACCTGTCGACGGCGGCGCCCTTCCAGTTGCTGATGCGCCCCCCTCTGATGGCAGCAGTAGTCGACCTGCTGGACTACCACGACTGCACTTCCGCTCTGTATGTGTACGACTCTGATGAAGGTAAGTAGGCGGCGCTGTAAATACTTCAGGCTGGTTATTGACAACGTCCTTCTTGTTTATCATTGATCATGAACTCGACTTTCCTTTTAGTGTTGAAAATGCTTAGATCGATATTATTGCTTACGACAGCGTAACATTATTAAGAAACGCATCTGTTTTACTGAATGCATTAATACTAAAAACGCAACAAAACAGCTCAAAATACATGTTTTAAAAGCTTTTCTGTGCTTGGTTAACATCTTCTAAAAAGGCAACATTAAATCAATAAATTCCATTAGAGTTCACTCTACTTACAGCAGGTAAGTGACGTCACAAATGTTACCATGGTAACCTTTACTGGCTACTTCACCCTAGCTTCATTTTGAATTTTGTGGCCACGTTGCTCGTCACTGTTAACGAAAGACTCAACTAGGATGTCTACGACCTACACATTCATTTTTGTCTCAGATTAAGCGCAACGCACATTCGCTCCTTTTTCACTCGTGTTTACTAAACACAAACGGTTTTATATTGGAGCAAACTGATCGCCTTGTTTTGATAAGTTGGGACAGATTTGAAATGAATTTGTTTTTGGTTGAGTGAAAGAAAAGAAATAAAATGGAAACCAAGGGAAGGGCTTACACTCCATTACTTTTACAGAAAATACTTAAATGTATCAAAAGAAAGAGCACTATAAACAGACCTTGCAACTGAAAATTCCTGTATCATTGTAAGAGTCTGTATATGCAAAATAATGTCAAATCGTACGAGCCTGATTCAGCATTCAAAATAAAGTCATATTGTATGAGCTTGCAGTAGCATGCAAAGTAATGTCAAGCACCACGAAGCCCTCACACAACATGCTATTAATATTAACTTCAGTCTATCAGTGCCTGGTTAAGGAGGAGGATTATACTTGTTCTTCACCAAGAGTCCAGTTGCCATCTTGGGTACATAACCTCGTTTCTCTGTTAGGTTGTAAATTCCTGATTGTATACTGTTACAATAAAGCAGTTTTTGTCCTTCATGAGTTCTTAATTTTTTTCTATTACAATGATAAAAATGTCTAGTACAGTACAAGGGAAAGAAAAATATTGGATTTTAGAAATAAGATGAAATGGAGGTTTAAGTTTGGGCTAGAGCTTGTTAATAGAAACGGCGAGTTTCTCCCTTTTCTTCCACACACACAAAGGTATCAAAATTTATAATAATAAAGAATATCGCCTTGTTTGCATGCATGTTGACATTGACCTTAAGAGGAAAGATTTTTTAGTAATTTCCTATGTCAGCAATGGATAGCATTCTGTGAACTATTTCTTTGAGTTCGGCTGGCTGTTTGTAAGGTGATATTTTTGTGACATTGTGAAATATTTATATGCGTGATATATATATTTAAATGTGGTGAAGTTTGTGAGTGGTGTATTTCGTGAGGTATTTTTTTGAGGTGATGTATTTTTGAGAGGGTGGTGTATGTGAAGTACTATATATTTGTGCGCTTTAGGTCTTGTGAAGAACAATTCGCCCAGCGGCTTAGCCAGAGCAGAGGAGGTTTACTAGGGTGTTTACATCTGATACACATCGTATCAAACATGACCAGTCCTCGCCATAAGTAGCAGCTTCTTGTGGTACACTAGAGCCAGCTCTAGATAAATATCTTTAATTAGCGTCAACAGCTGTTAGCCATTATATAAACTTGCGGGACAGACCAAAGGGGATGTCAAGGGTGCATGCCCACTTCCTAGGCATTTCATCTAAGGATCTTCTAGCATAGCCTTGCCGACATTTCATGCCCAAGACAGTTTTCTTTTCACACTGTTATGAAAGGAGGAATCAATTGTAGCATGACGAATTTTATCAATGACCGTATTCCGGATCTTTTTTTTTTTTACTGATGACTCTCTTAGTGACTTTCAAATAACAGCTAAAATAAGTCATTATGAATTGATGATAACTGTCTGCTCTGTAATAACCAATCTGCTCTCGTCCTGTAGGCTTAATGCGAATCCAGGACTTATTCCAGGCAATCAACGTCCAAGAGATTATGTTGGAACTGGACGTCCGGCGTGTGGGCGACAAAAGTCATGTGACTGAGATGTCATCTGTATTTCGCTCGCTTCACGTAGCGCGAGACGTGTGCATCTTGCTTGACCTGGAGCAAGATGACCCTGTGACCTTTGTCGCCATGTTAGCTCAGGTAAGATATCTGTATATTGTCAATACCAGTTCTGCTTGATCTTTCTTGTCAAGTGTCCAAGTTTGCATCTTTTTCTTTGTTATTTGTTTTTGGTTTGGGGACAGTTGACTGAAATTAATATTAAAACAACTAAAATTATTCTTTTATTTTTCCTTTTAATGCAACGTAAATATAAAATTACCCTTATTATTGTAATTTTAATTTTTTATTTTATCGCCTGTTTTTCTGTCTTTCAGATCCAGGCTAACGTTAAAGACATCATACTTGTCACAATGGTGAAGTCACTTTATACTGTCACTTTATGTTATTTAACGAAGCATTACACTCATATTTATAAATTTACACATTTTCCCATATGGATTTGAAAGAAATAAGTAAATTAAAATTTATGTGGATTACTATATCTTGCAAGTTATTGAAGTGATGTGTTTTTTTTAACAACTAAGAAAAGTCTAGTGTGATGCGTACATACTTATTCCATGAATTCTTCTGAGAAAGATTCTTTAATATACGTTTATGTGGTGTGGTCTTTTCTACTGTTCACTATTTTTTTGAGGGGTAGAAGCAAAAACAGAAGTAAAGCAAATAAACCCAACTGCAAAAAATAGGATCCAGAAGAAAATGGAAATCACGCGCACGCACACACGCGCACGCACACACACGCACACGCACACACACACACACACACGCGCGCGCGCGCATGGAAGATAAAAATTTTAATCCCATCGGATAGCAGGATCATAAAAACAAACTTTGGAATAAAAGAAAAACGAGAGCCAGGAATGAGGTGAAAACACCTGATGAGAGGCGAGTGTGTGACTGGCTTGACGTGGCCCTTGTTGTTACAGGACGTCCTGCCTATTCTCCACACTCTGTCCTCGGCGTCATGGCGGCAAGGTCGACCTTGCAACATCAGCGGCTTCCAGCTTTTGCCTTTGGAGATTGCGACAACAACACAGCAGCCTCCTTTTCCCAGCTCGTCCCCTCAGCTCAAGGACAGAATTGCTGCCCCTGCAGATGAGGTGAAGGTCGTTGAGAGCGGAAGCTCCGCCTCTACCCCGCCAGCGACACACAGCACTGGTGGTCTCATCGCCGACACGCTGCTAGTGCTGCAGGCCGCCCTCACAGATGTGCTGCAGGCCGACGAAAACATCTTCCTCGACGCACACAACGATGACGGCGACAGTGAACAGCGGCACGAAAAGTCGATGAAATGCACGAGCTTCGTGGTGGACAAGAAGGAGCATGGAGACACTCTTATGGATGCTTTGCGGGTGGTCAGTCCTGTCAAGGTTTCTGTGTGTGTGTGTGTGTGTGTGTGTGTGTGCGTACATGCACGTGTTTTAAGAGAGAGAGAGAGCACGAGAGAGAAAGATTAAGTTTTTGTCATACGTGCTATATTGTTGATATTTAACAACATTAAAGCTGTTTATGATTTATAATATTTTAAAGTAATTTCGCTGATATAATTATTATCACGGCTACATTATTTCTTTAAATAAGGTTTTTTTTTCTATGGTGGCGTAAATAAAGGTTCATGTCTATGGAGAGACAGGACATGTCAGTTTCGACACCTCTGGGAAAAGAGAACACTTCTCCTTTAGCGTCTATTCCATCAAGTCTGGGGCAACTACAGCTATGAAAGTAAGATGATAACGATGATGATGAGAATGACTATGACGACGACAATGATGATGACGACGACGACGACGACGATGATGATGATGATGTAAGTTTTTCTAGCGGGGTAACCAAGCCAAAGTCAAGCTGCCCACGCTTTACAAACACAGAAACGTTTCCGCACTTGTAGCACGCTATTGACTTGCTCAGTGTCAGGAGGAGCTCATTTCAGTTATGTAAGGACCACACACGCATATGTACATGGGAGCATAAAATATTAAGGTAGTTTAAATCTGCACACCAGCAACATGTTTTGTAATACCAATAACTAAAGAAATATTCACATACAGGTGCATATATCTATATGTATTACTCCTCTGACTGATCAGGTGTTAATCTAAGAATAATTTATAGTTTTTCTTATCAGATTTCTCAGAAATCTTGTAAATATCAGAAGAAAACAACAGCAAAATCTCTTGAAAGTTGTTGTTTTCGCTGGTGTTTTGTTGCAGATCGGTCTGTGGACTTCAGTTTCCGGACTTTCATCTCACGTGCAAGCCCAAGAAAGCATGCCAACGTACATTATTTTAGGCAATGTCACCTCGTCTTACCAGCAGTTTGTAATGAAGACCATGTTATGACAGCACGCACACACACACAAACAGGTAATCACTCATTATTTTAAGAAACTTCACATTGTCTTACCAGCACTTTCTAATAAAGATCATGTTATGGGAGTCCACCCTGCCATTTAATGGCAGTCCACTTTGTCATGTTACGACAGCCTGCACTCACGCACGCACGCACACACGCACGCACACACATAAACCAAGGCCCTTTTCTGTCTCCTCCCTCGCAGATCACATTTGTCTCCCAGGCTAGTAAACTTTTTTTAGACGTCTTATAGCTGAGTAAACCCTGTTAGGCGTCTTCTACTCAGTAAACCCTGTTAGGGGACTTGCAGTCCAGTAAGTCCTGTAAGGCGCCTTCAAGCCCAGTAAACCCCGTTAGACGTCTTGTAGGTAAGTAAGCCCTGTTACGCGTCTTTTTGCTGAGTAAATTCTGTTAGGCATCTTCTAGCTCAGTAAACCCTGTTAGGCGTCTTCTACCCAGTAAATCCTGTTAGGCGTCTTCTACACAGTAAACCCTGTTAAACGTCTTGTAGGCGAGTAAACCCTGTTCGGCGTTTTGTAGCCGAATAAACCCTGTTAGCTGTCTTCTACCCCAGCAAACCCCGTTAGACGTCTTGTCGGTGAGTAAATCCTATTAGGTGTTTTCTTCTCCAGTAAACCCTGTTAAACGTCTTGTAGGCGAGTAAACCCTGTTCGGCGTTTTGTAGCCAAGTAAACCCTATTAGCTGTCTTCTACCCCAGTAAACCCTGTTAGACGTCTTGTCGGTGAGTAAACCCTGTTAGATGTCTTCTTCAGTAAACACTGTTAGACGTCTTGTAGGTAAGTAAACTGTTAGTTGTTTTCTACTCCAGTAAACCCTGTTAGACGTCTTGTCGGTGAGTAAACCCTATTAGGTGTCTTCTTCTCCAGTAAACACTGTTAGACGTCTTGTAGGTAAGTAAACTGTTAGTTGTTTTCTACTCCAGTAAACCCTGTTAGGCGTCTTTGTAGCCCAATAAACTCTGTTAGGCGTCTTGCAGCCGAAAAAGCCCTGTTAGGCGTTTTGTAGCCACGTAAACCTGGTTAGGTGTCTTCTACCCCCAGTTAACCCTGTTAGACGTCTGGTAGGCGAGTAAGCCCTGCTTGGGGTTCTGTAGCCGAGTAAACCCTATTAGCTGTCTTCTACCCAGTAAACCCTATTAGACGTCTTGTAGGAAAGTAAACCCTGTTAGATGTCTTCTACTCTAGTAAACCCTGTTAGACGTCCTTGTAGCCCAATAAGCTGTTAGGCGTCTTCTGGCCCAGTTAACCATGTTAGGAATCCTGTAGCCCAGTAAACCCCGTTTAGGAAGTTTCTAATTCAGTAAGCGCTATTACTTCTTACAGTTGAGAGTGCCTTGGTCACCCGACTAGAAAAGGTGGTTTTCGAGAGTCCGTGTTCACTCGATCTGTAAATGTCTCGCAGCTCATTAAACGCTGTTCAGATGCCGAACATGGTTTTAGGCGGTTCACCAAGCTTGTGCTTTCTTTGGGAAGTGAATGTAAACAACGTAGAGCACGTTGAGCTCGCTCTCTTTCTCACCCCTTGCTTCCTTGCTCGCTTTGTCGTTTATTTTGCTCGCACTAAAAAATTAACCGTTTCTGCAGCTCTACAGGTATAGACGGACACAACACTATTATTGCAGTTCAAGACGTATAAAAATTTATGTTTATGTTCTTATCCTCTGAACAGCTTACATCATTTGTAAGAAGTCACTGGTGTTTAGCAGTGAGCATTCAGCACCCTCTGGCATGAGACAATACTTAACATTCTATGTTTGAATAATGTTCTATATGATCTATAGCATTTTCTGTGATAAAAGAACCACGCATTTTACATTATTTAAATATAGAATCAGACAAGCTCTCTGTGCTTTGACGTGTTTTGTTGTTGGAGATCACGCATTGGCGGAGGACCTTTGTGTGGCTCTTGTGTTGAAAACTATGTGTACCTGTTTGTGTTGAAGTTTTGAAGATTTTAGAGCTTCAGAGTTTATTTGCACGGAAACAAATTTATTTCCCTTTGGCAAATTGAAGGAAGACACTATATTGAAAATCTGTTATTTTATTAGCATTCTTTATTCTCAGATACTTTTACTCGAATAAAACTAAATTTTAAACTGTTCCACTAAATGGCCAGGGACAGAAGACGTTGTCTCTGTATATGAAACGAATGTGGCTTAACTTTTGGCCACATAGTACGAATTTGGTAAAGAGATTCTCAGGTCAGATCCCACATCGATCGAGACCAACTGCGACAACTTAAAAAAGCCATATTTGATAAATCATCAGTAAAATATTGTGAAATGACTGAGCGTATTTTGAACCCGAGTGCATCTTTCTTGACCTGGAGCAAGACCAGACTAATGCAAACATACTGTAACACTCTTCATGACTAGAGCCGCTGTAGCAAGCACACAACGAACTTTAGCTAAGTCACTATAGGAAATATTTAGGGGTTTTTTAAGGTCATGAAGTGTATTTCGTACAAAGTTCTTACAAAATTGTAACATTTTCATTGTTTACTGTCCCTTTTCCTGTGTGCGTGTTAGAAGCATATTCCGTCTCTTCTCTGGTCAAAAATTTTGATAAAAACCGTTTTCTTGTTAGTGAAATTTTTATCTTTCGTCCAGAGTCATGCATTTTAATTGCCCTTAATTGCTCCTCTCGTCCCCACATCACGCGCGACTTTTAACCTAAATCGTCAGTTTACTCATTTTGTTTCTCTTTTAACCGCAAAAGCATATGCAGTCAACAAGAGACAAACTATATATTTTCAACGATATGTTGCTTAGTGCATAACAGACAGGAAGTAAAGAAGCTGTACACAACTGATCATTCAAGTAATGTTTTAATTTGTGAAACTTCCATTAAAGACGATCACACACAATTCTTTAACATGAAAATATGGTCTTCGCCACATCACATATTTTGACATGAACAATTGAGAACTGTAAGCAAGAGTTCGAGGTCAACAGTTAGAAAATTTGACTGAAATATTTAGACGTGGAGACAGCTGCTAGCGTGGAGGTACCTTGCAACTCCAAATAAATTAATGCAAACTTCTTGTTAATCCATTGACCTTTGTGATCAAAATCATCGCAATGTTACAGACCACAAAAGGCTGACGTTCTCTAGAAGTGGCGCGTGATACCTGACACTTCATTGTCTTATTTCACTGTATCATTCATAAGAATTTTGGCATAAAAGGATGGCTGAAAGTTTTAGTACGCTTTCTCTCGAAAACTCTTGTGTATTATTTGACAGTACAAAAACGAAATCAGAAATGTCTTTTTCACACAAAGATGAATATTTTATATTCATTTTAAATCAAGAATATAAATGTCAAAATCAAATAGCTAGAGATCACACAAATTGACAATGAAAACCTCGAGTTTTTGTAAACATAGGTACACAAATGCATTGGTGGTAAATGCCACAGATATAATCAATAATAATACTAAGTCCTAAGAAGCCATAAACACCCTATGTTTATACTTTTGTAAATATTTTTTTTACCAAGTAGTCTACTGTTTGTGTGTGAAAATAATAACGTAGAGCTAGTTTGGTCTCGACAGAGCTATGTTCAATTAAAAAGTGTTTGCGAAGTTTGTAAAATAATAATTTGTAAAATAAAGCGCATGCTTTTAACCAAACTTTTGTGCCAAAGAACAGTGCATTTCCGAAATAGATTTCGATGTCTTAAACCTGCAAAGAGAGTTTTTCCTAGATATTGCAAAAGAATATTTTGGTCTAGTTAAAAGACAATGGGACTCATCTAAGAAAAGCAGTCGATTCTAAGAATAACTTTTGAACAGGTAATCAAAAACGTTTTGCTAACTATGTAAAGAAGAAAATCTTCATGCTGATATAAGAAAACAGTGGTAATTACTTTTAACAAAAGGGAGACAAGTATACGTTATTAATAGCACTATTTAATAAGAGAAAAGGTAAGCAATATAATAAGACCTTAGATGTATTACATAATAAAAGTTAGCAAAGTGAGAGACAAAAAGTTAAGAAACAGATATGTGTAGATTTCCCAAGCTGCTGTAAAAATGGTCGAAATGACAAATGGTTTGGACTAAAATTGTTGGTTGAGGTGTGCGTTATTTGTATATTCCGATATCAAACTAAATATACCTTGCCCGAATCCTAAACTTTAATATACAAATTTAATGGTCCACCCGTGTAAAATAAAATCTGAAGAAAGGACAGAAACGAGGTGCCATTCCGAGGTGCACAGAGCAAGAGGTTAAATTCCCGATGCAAAGCTGGAAACACTGGTTAATACACCCCCACCCCAGCTGTAGAGTTAAGGAAGCAAACCCATCAGGTTACTTACCTGAGCTCCGTGCACATACTCGTTTAACAACATTTTTGTGAACGTCATGAAGGTGTGTGCGAATACTTGGCAGAAATGTTCCTAGCTATGGTCGGGGAGTCGAAACCAACAAAAATGAACGGAAACTGTATCATGTCATTGATGATTACCATTCAAAACAGCAGTCGTCAATGAATACCATTCGAAATTGCCCTGTCATCAATGATCCCCATTTGGAAATTGAAATGGGTATTAGCCTGTCATTGGTCGCTTCTAGAGGTCAATGAACAGCAACCAATGTTCAATGTACGCATATTGAAAGCCTAAGCTGCAATTAATTTGTTTATGGTACACGTGATAACCTAAGCCCAAATCATAACGAGAAATCCTAACCCACCCCACAGCGCAAATTCTTCTGCCAACCAGACACTACTAGACACTACAAGGGGGTTTTCTTTTCCACATTTTCCTGCTAATAACATTAAAATACATATCCCACACATATTGTTAGTACCTAATAGTTTTCCCGAAAGACACATAAAAGAAATAATCATGGGAGGCTGTCAGTTCATATAGAGTTCAGCACACATACAACATACAACTTTTGAGCACCTTTCTTGCTTACTTTGTGATCAGCTAATATTAGCCAGTCACTCTCTACTGTAATTCTCAACACCTGTATTGCTTGCAAAAAAATTAAAAATTAAAGCTCAAATAAAGCTCAAATAGCAAAACAATAACCAATAATTTTAGTGAAACGTATTAAGAATATCACGTAATGTATATCTATAACACGAATGTTTATGACGCTAAAAATCCTTATATGCACAATGTACAAATCACAAAATAGCAACACAGGTTATACAAAATCAAGTGAATATTGACAATGGAGATTAAATCCGTTGACCTCACATCAATCTCGTGTCAAAGTAATAATAAAAATATTAATAGCGCATGACTGCAGATCGACTCTTGTACTGAGTGAGGTCTCCAGCAGAGAAATGGCTGCTGTCTGTGGCTGTCATGTAAAATGCTGGATGAGGAAATGTACTTAAACATCTTGTGCACGACCGCCATCACCACCATCACCATCATTACCACTTCTTCCTCTCTTCCTTCTCATCGTCATTAGCAGCAAAGGCAGCATTTGCAGCAGCACGCACGTGGCAGTGATACTAAATGTACTCAAGATGGCAGAAAAAACTGATAAAGTTCTGTAGGTCGTGATGTATTTTTTCACTTCTTGTCATGGAGCCCCCATGGGTTAGGAAGAGATCTGAGCATATCCCCCCACCCCGCCACAATGTTATGATGAGTGTCTGCGCACTTTCATGATCTCCGCATGACTGGAGCAACAAGGAAGCCTAGGCTCGTGGCTAGAAACACATCCTAGCACAAACACATGCATGCATGCACACTCGAACGCACACGTACAAAGTACATACAAGCAATGCACAATCCACACAGCGTAGTACATACAAATAATTCACAATACACACAAAATACATTTCCAGCACGATTTGTTGTGACCTAATGTTACACTGTGGAAATACTGTATGCTAAATTACATTCATAAAACTCTCTGTGGGAATACTGTATACTAAATTACATTTATAAACCTGTCTGTGGAAATACTGTATACTAAATTACATTCATAAAACTCTCTGTGGGAATACTGTATACTTAATTACATTTATAAACCTGTCTGTGGAAATACTGTATACTAAATTACATTCATAAAACTGTCTGTGGAAATACTGTATACTAAATTACATTCATAAAACTCTCTGTGGAAATACTGTATACTAAATTACATTTATAAAACTGTCTGTGGAAATACTGTATACTAAATTACATTTATAAAACTGTCTGTGGAAATACTGTATACTAAATTACATTCATAAAACTGTCTGTGGAAATACTGTATACTAAATTACATTTATAAAACTGTCTGTGGGAATACTGTATACTTAATTACATTTATAAACCTGTCTGTGGAAATACTGTATACTAAATTACATTCATAAAACTCTCTGTGGAAATACTGTATGCTAAATTACATTTATAAAACTGTCTGTGGAAATACTGTATACTAAATTACATTCATAAAACTGTCTGTGGAAATACTGTATACTAAATTACATTTATAAAACTGTCTGTGGAAATACTGTATACTAAATTACATTTATAAAACTGTCTGTGGAAATACTGTATACTAAATTACATTCATAAAACTGTCTGTGGAAATACTGTATACTAAATTACATTTATAAAACTGTCTGTGGAAATACTGTATACTAAATTACATTTATAAAACTGTCTGTGGAAATACTGTATACTAAATTACATTTATAAAACTGTCTGTGGAAATACTGTATACTAAATTACATTCATAAAACTGTCTGTGGAAATACTGTATACTAAATTACATTCACAAAACTCACTGTAGGACAAAGGAGTCAGGCACCATCTAACATTTATTTCAAGTTTACTTTCTTTTGATAGGGTAAAGTAACAGACCCCAAAACAGAACCCATTAAACCTCCCCATACTGAAACGTCACAAGCTGCTCTTGAGATATGATAATAAAAATAATAATATTAAATGAAGATTTTTATAGCGCAATATATATATATATATATACTAAGAAGAACTGTTGAAACAAAGTGAAAGAGACTTTTTTAAATGTCCTGTAGTCCATAAAATGCATCTTTAAAATCTTCTTTCATCTGCCAAGTTAGTGATTATCTGATTACAATTTAGGCATTAAAATATTTTAGTTTACCTGTTCAAAATATGGGAAGATGGGTAAAAGTATGACGAGAGACAAAAGTATTAAGCGAGGAGTAACAACAGCCTTTTCATTCACACTCTCCGGACTTCGGACAGCTTCCTCAAGAAATGTAGAGTGTACAGAGAACTCTCTAATCAGCATTTAAGTAAAATATAGCTGCAGTGCAGTAAGGTCACAGCAAGCAAACACAACAAATATTTTTTATTGTCTCATTATAATAGTGACCACAATCTGTTCCAAAGAAAATGCTTCAAAACTATCAAGTTTTATTATAAAATCAAACAGTAATCTTTCCTGTGTTGCCTACCAATTTAAAAAATAAAATTAAAAAAAAAATCTTAAGACGAGGAGTGAATAGTGGGTCGAAAAAAAAATTGCTGAGCGTGTTTTAGACCATTTGAACGGGATTTCCAACATTCTGGCAGTCAGTCTGTGAGTGATCGATCATCAGCGAATATCTGTAACTTGGCCTCGCACGCATGCACGCACGCACACACGCACACACATTGTCTTTATGAATGTCACGACTAGTCATCTGCTGCGTCACACTTCTGTGTGCGTGTTTGCGTCGTCGTAGGAGTCCACTCCCACCTGTGAGGGCGCAGTGTACGAGTACTGGAAACCGAAACAAATAAAAGCGAATGACGCTTCCTTCATGGCAGGGCAAGTAAATTAGTTTTACCAATGACATATCTTAAAGACTATATATGAGTATTTTAGTCAATGGAGTATTGAAAGATAGCAACACGTGAGCGACAAAGTACATTTGTTGCGCTGTTTGATGTATGTAAAACGGGAGGTGACAGGCAAACAAGTAAACAGCGGACAGACAGTAGGGACTTTTCTTCTCTACCACAACAAAAATACAATTAACATTTTCCAGTATAACATTGTGCAGCACAAAAGGCAAAGCACACATGAGATATTCTACAATAACACTCCTACAAAGAAAACGTTCACCAAGGAATATGGAAGCAGTTCGGATGTACACAAGACACAGGAGACATGGTCAAAGAGCTTATTCCTTTCATCCTGATGGACAACTTTGAGTTTGCAGGTGGGAAGACGATCTAATATCTGCAACTCCCCTAGAAATTCTATCCAACACATCGGCTTAAAAAAAAGGCGAGGAGAACTGTCGATGTGTGAATGGAGGGGGCAAAACAAGAAAAATATAATGGATGTACATTTACTTTTCTGCTGTCAGCTCATTTTGTCTTAGAGCTGCCAATGGCAGTTTTTGTATTTGGTAGAAAACTTAAAATTTTGTGATCTATGGTTACATTAGTTTTTTATTATGACTTTCTTTGTTTTTAAGGTTTCGGTGAAAAATTAATGCACAATAACGATCTCCAAGCCAACTTCACAAAGTAAGCTAAAGTCAATGTCCCATAAATTAACGGCTGTGAAAGGTTCACTGAAAAATTGATTAGGTTCTTGCAACAAGTTGTGAATTAGCTTAGCCTCACCTACGTAAAGCAACACAGGACAAAAACCCACTATGCTGCAGCAAGATAAAAAAAAAATGATCACACAAAAAGCAAGCGGTGCAGTGAACCACGCTCACCAGTTTGTCACGCACAGTGTTCATTGATCGTTTGTTGCCGTTCATATGACGATCAGAACTTGACGAGTCCAAGTGACCCCGGAAAGACAGCCTCGCTTTGGATCTCAATGAAGACCCAAACGTGGTCTGACAATGAAGAATAGCTTTTTATTAACCTTTTCTTTACACGTCACCTTAACGCGATGTACCAGTTCTAACGCAAAACAGATTTGGTTTCTGACCTCGTCCAGATTATCATTTGGTTTGATTCAAGTGAATGTGGAGCGAAAAGAAGATTTGGAAATAGTGATTTTTTATCACTGCCCATGTGAACATTTTGTACGTGTGTCTTAACTGCTGGCCCTAGAAAGAAGAAACACCACAACGTTAAAAAATACCAAAGTTTTAATTCAAGACAGGTTCGTCCTGCGAAAGAACTAAACTAGGGGCTGGTCAATTCTACCTAAGAAGCTTTACAGAAACAAGTCTTAATTCCAGTCATACTTCTTCTGGTGAAATCCCATTGACATTGGCCTCGTGACATGCTTCAAAATACTATTCACTGCCTTTGAATATTGGCGGCATGCGTACGTTCTTGGTAATCAAAGTCCGATCGCTGTCCATAGCAGTGGTGGCTAATTTTTGACCGCATGGTTGGCAATAAACGTGCACGGCTCGCAGTGATTGTGCATGGTTTTCAGTGACTGCATGATTTGCAATGATTGTGCATGCTTTCATAACTAAAGGAAGTGAATATGGACAATTCTCTTTTCAAATACATCCTAGTTTGTTTCTTTCTACCCAAGAAGACACAATCACAAAGAGGATAACAACATTTTACAAAACATCTCTCTCTTCTTCTTCTCTCTCTCTCTTCTTCTCTCTCTCTCTCTCTCTGTCTATTATTACACATTCACGCCCTCGGTGTAAAAGACGTGCATTTAACAACAAAAGCAATCTTGTGTTTGTGCTTTGGGAAGGTGACGTGATCATCGAAAGTGTTCTTCTCAAAGAGGGTAGGAAGTGTTAAAAAGGATTACTGTACACATACACATATTGTTAGGCTTGACAACAGGTCCGAGATGTAAAACATTCCAAAGGTCGTCTTCCCTAAACGTCTACACACTTTTATAGCCACACATATCATTGTGCTTGAAACTTTGCTACCTAAGCGATTGCTCTTCTTACCTTGTTTATAGAACAGTCTGCTTCTTACCTTGTACTTGGAAGAGTCAACTTTAGATTTGTAGAAAAATTCGATGGCGGCAGAAATTAAAGCTGTTGCTAATCCACCAATTAAAATGTAGAAAATACCAGCCACGTTCTGCAGCGTTAGCGCACTCTGAACTCCTTCCTGCAAAAGTTAAAAACATTATCAAACAATGTTATTTTCATAATTGTTTCGTGGTTTGTATGTCAAGTATTTAAACGAAAACCCAGTTAGCAGCAAGCTGTACACGAAGCAAGAACAAAACACTACTACAGCTACTTCTGCTATGCAAGCGGCATTGAACCTGACACCCTCAACATGATACAATTTGGTATCATTTTCCTGCAAAATTTTGCATTCTCGTTAATATCGTCATTATGACTGTTAAAAAACATTTACAGTAGATTTGTTATAATTTACCTTGGACGATCTGGCTTTAGGACATTCACCTTTGTTGAACCACCAGTCCTTCTCAAGCGCTGCTAGGACCCCCTTTTCGCGAAGTTCAAGGACAGCAAAGTTTAGTTGATTCCTGGTACATTTCACCATAATATTGCACGTCAAATTTATTTCAAAAACATGTATCAAGAAAGGCTTATATTTCTCAGTAAATAAAAAGATATTACAAATATGGTTTTATTACTGCATTATTGCTCATTGCTGGAGCTACACATTTTTGACCAGAGATTAAGGCTCCCAGTTCCCCTACTTCAATTAAAGTAAGGGTTAGGGATGTTTGTGACAAAAACAGCCCGTAGTCGTGACTGAGGATGATATTTCAAGTACACCGCAGACAAAAAGCTGTTTTTTTTTCTTGGATGGCACGGCCTGTCCTACTTACTTCATATCAGACCCAATAGGTGTAGCTATGCCGAAGCCATTGGAGTTGAGGTTCTGTCCCACCATCATTGTGTCACACGGCTTTCGCTGGTTGTTATAATCATTGGTGGTGGACTCCAGCAGGAAGGCGTACTTGCCGTTTGATTTGCGCACTCGCTCTATGCCTTCCTCCACGCTTTGAACAAACACACTAGGTGTTGCTGAAGTCATGTAAGCCCACATTCTTTGGTAAAGCTGTACCTTAGAATTCTGGAGAAAATAGACCTCAACATGTACCACACAGTATCTTAACTTTGACAGCTAATTAACAGATGGAGAATCACACCAGAGGTATGTTATTTTAAAGTATCTACACAAGGGGTTGTAATTATGTTTTAAACTGAATTTAGTATAAAACATATGTCTTCTGAGTATGCCAAGCCCAAAATCAAAATAGAATATACATATTTTTCAAAATGTGGCACTAAACTAATTTCAGTCGTATCGCTTACAAAAGAAAAGCCATTGGATTTGAAAGTTTCTTTCACTTGTACTGTAAACATACCATTTTACTGACATCAGTCTCTACCAGTTATACATTGCACTACCGAAAACCCTCTACCGAACAAGTTCGAATAGTTAAACCATTTAAAGAAGTTAGGGATGTCCAAGGCAAAGACAGACCGAAACTGTATAGTGTTGATGGCTTAAGTCTGGTGCATTAGTGGACAATCTTGAGTAACGTTTTAGATAATGATCTTAACAGAAATTATTTAATTTTTAAGAAAAGCAGTTATATGGGTCCCACATGCAAAGATAGCATTACCTGGAAAAACGATCTAGTGCTTCCGGAGGCAATGGTCCCATACTGAATATCTGTCTGCTTGGCCAAGTCTTCAGCAGAGTCTATGGGAGTGAGCATCCTTTCTACTGTCAGGAAGGCCGCCAGGTTGGCAGTGTAAGATGAGATGATGATGAGTGTAAAGAACCACCAGACGCTGCCCACTATTCGCCCAGATAATGACCTAGTGAATAATCAGCATATCAAGAGCAAAACGCAGACACATTCTATTACGAGGCAAGATACTTTTCTAAGCCTAATAAACCCAGGAAAAATAGATCTTCTTCAGAAGACTGGCATTTATTTGACCTTTTACTGCGACCTTAATTTGGTAAGTAAATCTGGTATTACAAAAGATGTTCAAGTATGTATGACACCAGAAGGAATAGACCCACCAGAAATGAAGCAACTGGTGTGTTTTAACATATTTCTTGGAAAATGTGTTTGGGCTTCATTGGCTTCAACAAAGCATATCTGACTAGTTTGTTGTTGAAAGTCAAACAAGAACCCCATCAGCGTAGGAAACATAACTTAAATTGTGAGTGTTGTGGACAAATCTGCAGTTCATCGTTTGAGATTTGAAAAATCTTTGACATTGGTTGGTTTCATTAGAATACTTTCTACGTCAACCAGATTTCTATTAATTTAACTTGAAAAGAGCGAGACCAGTCAGGAAAACCTCCCTCATGTGAGCGTACCTGGGAGAAATATCGCAGCCCTGCTGCATGAAGGCTCCCAAGGAAAACCACAGAGAGTTGGATATGCTGAAGTCATTGGTGACGTCATGCTGTCCAGAAAGGTGCCATTCGTTGGGACTAAAGCGACTTACGAGAAAGAGAACGACGCTGACCCCGATGTAGGCGAAGACGATGCACATCCAGATCTCGTAGGACAACGGATCCATGAAGCTGAACACATGGGCTTTGTGGTTCATGGGCTTCTTGATCATGATGGAGATGCCAAGCGACATGAAGGGCTTGGTGAAGTCGATCACCTTCTCCCGGTCAGCGGTGATAGTCAACGGGGCGATGGCCATGTCAGCTTCCTTACCGACCACAAGATGCACTTCATTCAATACGTGTGCATCATGGCTAAGGTCTTCACTTCTACTCTCGTGCTACTGTAATACTACCCATACTCATGTTACTGTAATAATACTTGTGCTCCGTAATATTTTACATACTACCCGTTCTCGTGCTGCTGTACAAACTACCTGTACTCCAGTCGTGTTACTGTTTTTAATACAATAGTCAGTTTTTAAAGTATAAAGAAATTTAATTCGTACTAAAAATTATTTAAAAATTAAGTAATTTTTCAATATGTAAAAATGTTTTAACTATGTTAAACAGTTGTCTAAAATAGTCTTGTTTGAAAACATCAGACCGTCACCATCAAGCCTTTCCAGCCAGCCCTTAACTTATTCATTCATTTTGGTGTGTCGATTTGCACTTGTATAGGCATAATCACGTTCTCATCTTTATATTTTCAAATGTCATTCTAGGGAAATTTTAAACTAATGTCGATTGCTGCACTAATTATTTACCTAATCTATTAATGTATTGGCACTTATTTTTCAAAGCTGCATTTATCTCTGAATATTACGTGTGTACGCAGTTTGACACTAGGCTGACAAAAAATGGTATTTAGTTAGCCAACTGCTGATTATAAAGCTTTGTTAGGAGAGAAAAGTGTTACATACATGGCGGATCAGCTCTCCGACCATTCCGTTCCACGTGCCGTTATCCAGTTCACGGCCATAGTTGGCGTCGTTCACAAACTGGATGTGATAGTCAAAGTGAAGTTTTCTGGACACTTCATTAGCCAGGTCTATACAAAATCCCTCCAGATTTTCCTTGGCAATCGGCGGCCTTCCATCACTATTAGGCATTGACTTATACATGACGTAAGGCCGTGACTGTGGAGACAACCAGACTCAAGTACAATTCTGCATTACAAAGTGTAATTAGTGGCATCCACTTAGAAAGGAGTTGAGTGACCTGTCCGTCAGTAACACAGATTAACAGAGGAGAAGCAACTGAAACGCGACCAAGATAGTCAGTGGTAGTGATGGAGGAGGACAACATATTACATGTTTATGTTGGGTTCATTCAGAACACTACACTGGTCACGTGAACATTAATGGACAAGAATGGGTGACCCAGACTGCTGTCTTCTACCCTCCATGCCCCTACTCAACCACTTCTCACGTACCCACGCTCTCACACTCAAATACTTACTCCTCGGCATGCGACAAGAGGCACACACACACACACACACACACACACACACACACACACACACACACACACGACAAGAGGTACACACACAGGTGTACACACAGTGTGATAATCATTAGGAAAATGAAGACATTAATGTGCACATACGTGCGCATCGTTATTCTAATTATTAATATTAGAAATCCATATTATATCATAAGGGCACAAGCTAAAAAGCTGGCAAATGTGTGTATATTGTGAATAGAAAAAAGACGAAAGACGACCTTAAGCAAAGGACTTACCAGAATGGTTGTCACTCTTTGTGTCTTGTTGACACTTGCTGCCTCTACGTGGTTTATGAAAAGACGAGGCTTCTCTACTTTCAGTTCTCCCGTTTTATGTCTCCAGAGTCCTACCTACTCAAATGAAAGGGACACTGAGAGGTTGTTTTCATGAAAATCTGTATAAATGATGCTGATGTTAGGTATGTTTATGATGTTTCTATTTATTGTGCATTTACCATGCATGGCAATTACCTGTATTTCCCCTCCACACATATACACCCTCTCTCTAAAATATATGTGTGTGAGTGAGTGTGTGTATGTGTGTGAGTGTGAGTGTGTGCGTGTGTACGAATATTGTTGTCAACATGTAACAGTATACTACAATATACTGTCACTGTAAGGATGAACCTAGCCAAACAATCAAACTCTAACGCGGATATATTAATATTGTTGCTGTCACCGCTGCTTATAGAGCAGTCACTATATATGGTTTAAAAAAACTAGTTTTAACAGAAAGAACAACAAGATCATGATATTGGGCGATTATCACAACGCATACATAAAACACTGAGGAAAATTAGATGACATGGTTGCACTACTTTCACAACGCAAACAGCTTTGTCGCACTTTTGCTGTTCCTCTGTTCATGGCGACGTTGTAGAGGTCCAGTGCAAAGTCCCGCCTGTGGCCGGTGCTGTCGAAAGCCACTGTGCCGGTTACGCCTTCAAATTCTACCTGAATGAACAAGCAGTAGTACCGTGAACCACACCTGTTGTCAAAGCCATCTTTCACAAAATACAGCATCAATATGAAATACAGTCTGAAAGATAAGGATTTTATCACATATTTCCCTCGTATTTGTTATGAAGAAAAGAGTTTTTTTTTAGCGGAAGGTGGAAGGTTACGCATGCGCAGATTTCATATAACTACTGATGTCACGTAAGATCCAACCACTACGTCAGCCTACTCCTCCAAGTACTTTCCAGCACGCATGTAAGGAATAAGTATCTGATGCTAAGCAAACCCTGTCCTTTCTGAATAATCTCTCACTATTGTCTCTTATACAAAGTGACACCCGCATGCACCCAACACACACACACACACACACACACAAGCACACAAACACGCACACACCTTTTTCATCTCCTGCAGAATGCGCGCGCCGAAGCCACTCTTAACCTCAGACTCATCCGTGCACTTGATGACTTTGTTTCCTCCCGAGGTTAAAGCCTCATGTAAAAATGTTTTATCAGAGTCTAAGATACTTGTGAAGGCTCTTGTAAACACCTGAACAGCGTCCACTGCCAGTGCCGCCTCATACTGCAAAGAGCATTTCAACACAGAGCTGAAGCATGAAAAAGGGACTTTTACTTACAGTTCGGTGTTGCTTGATATTTAAAAATATTAAAGAACACCGTATTGCACAACATATACTTACACACTCAGATAACTCCATCAGCTACGTGTGTAGTTCACTGTCTCAATACAACCAGTGCTCAATAAAGCAGAAAGCGTAGCCAAAAATGGGTAAAAAAATTGATGGAAAGAAATTCTGGATGTGACCGGTGATGAGAGCAAAATAAATGTCATAGGTCACGCAAGAGATGTAACTTGATGAGATGCAATAGGAAGATCAACAACAGACGGGAAGAAGCGACTTACACTCATGCTTTTAGTGCCTGCCCCCGGCCACTGCTGCGGGTCCAGTTTCTCCCATTTGTCCATTAATATTTGTGCTGATTCACGATTGGGGTTTACCATAGAAAATCCAGTGATGTTCATACCTCCTATCCGGAAGTTGGTAAGGTTCATTTCTAGCATGCTCTGAAAATAAAATGTTAGTTTTTTATGAATGTCTTAAGCATTCAAAAAGGAAATGTATCGGCAATACCTGCGCCTTTCAAGAATGTAACTGGTCACCGAAAACCATTTCCAGCAAACAGTTTCACAAAGAAGGGAGTTTGAAGCTTTTTTAATCTTTTCCAAAAGTGTCTTATCGGCTCAACGTAGACAATGATGAGAAACTTTTTTTTAACCAATACCGAACTAACCTAGTTTCATTTTCCAAATGTTGTTTAAAAATATGAACAGGAAATGAGGAAATGAATGACAAACGAACGAACGGATTTCATTGATGAAGCCGTCGGCCCATTTCAAAGCGGGTGACTTATTTTACAGGTACATAAACTGATAAACTCTTAAGTCATGAATAGCATAGAAACATCAATTCATACACAATCTGATAACAGTTACATCAACACACTATCTTACAAACCTGTAGACATTTCTCAAATACTTCAAGAAATGCCAATACAAATTTGAGATGCCTTAAAACAAACAGCGATAGGCTGTACAGGACAATAGCGTTAGTAATGCTAAATAAAACTAGATGGGAATCTACAAAACTGTGTAAGTATTAATTTTTCTCGGAAACTAGTGTATGCTGTGTAAACAAAAATAAAATGCATTTCTGACTCATCGATATCTCGACAGAATTGGCAGTTACGATCCATAGAAAACGGGTTGATTATACGTATCTGAGGGCATGTGATTTTATGGGTGAGACACCTAATCCTAATCTAGTCAGGGGGCTTCGAACACCAGACTTTGGCAAACTATGTAAATGAACACTGACCGAGTAAGACGATTTAAAAGATCGATTGGGTTCATAGCGTTCTTTAGACATAATTTCTGATTGGCAGTCTTGTTGATAACAATCCTGAAGCCTCTTTTTGAAAAGGAAATGAAGGAGAGACTTAAAATTGAGCAATTATGGAGAGAGGAACAAGAAGAGGAATCGCGTGAGAGAAAAACAAGAGGCTGTACAATTTTACAATATTTAATTGGGTTATTTTCTATACTCATCAAATCACCTAATATTTGATTGGATGTTTTTCTGTACTCACCAAATCACCTAATAAAAAGTGAAACTTTGAATTATTTATGTCTGTGTCCCGCATCTGCAAAAGAAAATGGAATTTGCAGGTGTCAAATCATTATTAAAATGGCAACAATTTTACATTCCTTCTATGATGTGGAAATACTTGTGATAAAGAAGTAAGATATAGTCTTCTGAACGCTTCTTGATGTGAAATATTTAAAGATAAATATATCTGTATTTATGCAATCGTAATAAACCTGAAATCAAATATTGAAGCTTTAGCTTGCGGTAGGTGACTCGGGTTGTCTATTTAGCGATACACTCAAAGGAGTTAAGTGGAGAGAGCATGCACGAATACTTAGGAGTAAAACACATTTAGGACCCATACACGTATAGCTGGGTTCAATGCACAGATACCTAGGGTCAATACACACATAGTTAGGACCAATAAACGCATAGTCAGGATAAACCCACGCCTAGTTAGGACCAATACATCTATAGTTAGGACAAACGCGCATAGTTAAGATTAAGACGAGCGAATTGCAGGACTTTACTGTCAGACTGACTGACACACAGTGCGAACGTATATGGAATGGACACGAGTCCTGACAAGAGCAAAATCATGATTAGCACCAACAGCAACAACTAAGCAGAGATCTACATGTACAGCTCAGGGGAGTGAAGAGGTTGAAGGACTTGGGAGCCGCCCGTTGTAAAGAAGCAGGTGCTAGACAACCGCATCAAGATCTCAACAGCGACAGCTGGACAGGACCTGGTGCACCGAGTGGCTGTGCAAGTCCCTCGGAGTTCTAATCCTTCTGCAGGAGAATCTAGGCATACGAGACCAAAGTCCTTAGGAGGCATCTATGAATTTCCTACGTGAAAAACAAAACCAGCAGCTTTCTACGGAGTTGGGTTATTACCCCTGTGTGATATTAGACACCCTATTCTTGGAATAGTGAGCGTCACCCGCGTCACTCGGCAAGACACCCAAACACTGTCCTGTAGGAGTGTGTGTGTGTGTGTGTGTGTGTGTGTGTGTGCGTGCGTGCGTGCGTGCGTGCGTGTGAAGGGGGGTTAATGGCTGTTGACAGGAAGCAGCGGTTTTCAAACGTCAAGGAAGGAACTTTGTCGTTTTATGCAGGACCAACGCACCATTTCTCAAAACAGACCCGAGTAGTGAGTTTTGTCAGCTCATATTTCTATACGTGAAGACGACCAGTACCCTCTGACTGGCATAAATGTTCGTCAACAGGTACCAATCAAGGAATGAATATATGTATGAGGACCAATACACGCATACTTAGGATCAATACGCTCACGTTACGACCAGTACAACCTTCACCGCTCTTCGGAATGTCTTCATCCATCAACAACAAGTGCCTCATCTGGTCAAGGGGATTTATCTGTGGTCAAGGGTATTTATCTATATCTCAGTGGCTGTTTGTCCTAGTCATTGCTGTATTGCTCTTCTAGCCACTGCTGTTCGGTGTCGTGTTTAGCTACGTCTTCTTTTCTCTCTGTCTTTCTCTCTTTTTCCCTCTCTCAAACTCCTGTCGTTTCTATCTCAATCTCTCACTCTCTCAAAGTCACGTACAGGGACCGAAGGGTTGGGTGTAGGCTAACTACCAGTCAGATATGAAGACATAATAAAAACTCCCTTACTACTCGAAGTATGATCTGTTCCGCTTTATCCACATGCACATCCAAAACAAGCCGCCGCATTTCCTTCTCGCTCTGCTTGTACAGCTCCTTAATCATGTCGTAGCAGTTGACTCCAGTCGTAATGCGCTTGGCGTCTATACTCAGAAACTTCTCGTGCATGTTCACGGCTTGAAATAATTGTTGAAGGCGTATGAGTCCTATAGTATTTATATCAAACAAAAAATGGTCACGTATGATCTCATAATGAAGTAGTGTCTAAAGACGAAATGAATAGGTGGCGCTAGAAACAATGGCATAAAACTAAGCTCTTTGCTTGATAATTGGGAAATAAGTCAGAAACAAAAAACAATAAAAAAAATCAGTAAACAAAACTTTGAAGTATTAACTTAATGTAGTAATTGTATTTTGAATTAATGGTATTGTCTTGTTTTTATTTTGAACATAGAATGTTCTGAAGCTTCACGAAAAACTAAATTAGGAAAAACGAACATGAAAATCAGTCTTTACCTTCGTCTGAATCATATATGTAATACACTTTATCCCAGCCATAATGGGAAATGACAGCAACGAGGGCGTTCACGTAGATGGGGCGCATGTAGATCTGAAAGGAGGTGTTAGATGAGGTATTTTGAGCCATACTGAACGTGACGAACGGCACCTTGAACGTGTTGGTATATGACTGGATAGTTGCCATTGACGACGCATTGGATACACCAAATATGGCAAAGTCTCCCCTGGATAAATGCCGGCACACTGGAACAGAGCAAACATGAGTGAGAGCTAGCGGTGTGCTGCTCACCTGAAGGTTAGCATGCGATTATGTTGTAGTCGACACTTCTCCCTGGCGACTGCTACATTTTGCCATGAGATAGCCTTAGTTGCTGACTTGTCATAAAACAACAATTAACTAACATGTTTTTGTTTACTGCGAGCGCCCTTTGAATTCTACAGGACTGGCTATGGCGGGTAAAGTCACACTATGAGTTACCCACATTAAGGTACAGACACTCCCTCAGGCGTGGTTGCTGGATGAAGGTTTCAATAAGCGTTGCATTATATTTATCAAGATAATAATAAATAGTAACAACACTGTATAAAGTACATTTTACGTCTTCCATGAATTTTCTTATGCTTTCTTGTGGTGGTTACTAAAAATTTAGCCTGGAAGTGCCGCGACCCAATCTCTCCCCACTCCAATATTTATGTAATGGAAAAAAACCCGAAAGCTCAGTGAAAGTCCTATCGAAAACAGCGAAAGTGGCTACCATATCTGCAATCCTTTTTTTTATAATAGCGTACGGATTTTGGGCGTTTTTCAAACGTAAACTTCAAGGATTTGCAGGCTGAGTAAGAATGATGATCATGTCCTTCACATGAGTCACCTAGTGAGTGTTCTTTGTCTCAAGAGGTGCTTCGTGTAAAAATTGATTTCTATGTGCATCCTCATTGGTGCCGGAAAGATGCCCGACTGTTTGATATGCTACTGCTGCTGCTTGTTCTATATACCGAATACTTTGAGGGCGTTGACCTTGTTCTGTTCACTGTTACATTTATAAGACGAAAAGCGTTTGCAAAAAGAACAAATGCATCAGCACTGCTCGGCTTATACTACAAACGGACGGACATCTGAGGAGGGAGTACCCATATCTTCATGCCGTTGACCTTGCTGTTGAGAGAAAGTATTGTGGTTGAACATTTAGGGGATCGATCCCATACGGGTGAGACATGCGTATTGCCGTGTATCGCCCCCTAATTTCATCTAAATGAGGTAACACTTTTTGAAGTATTAGTTAAAAAGATGAACGATAGCTAGGAGTGAAAGTGGTTTTATGTGGTATTCATATAAATTATATTTCATTATGATAAATGGTAAAACGTATATCATTTAGAATTCTCTCTCCCCTATCTATTTCAAAATAGTTCAGTGTTTACGGCAAAGGAGGATTAAGAAAATCTTAATATTTCTGCACTGAAGCGAGTTTCTCGTACGTACCCCTGTAGAGTGTGTAAGAAAGGGTCAACGTACTCGCTCTTATCTCGAAACTACAGATGGTGACCACTGGATCCCAATGACAGATGGCTAACTCGTGGCGGTGGTCTCAAGTGTTGATCGTATTACCGGCATGCAACACGGCCTTACTGACTACACCGGGTCGTCTGTTTGTCAACAAGCGCCAGGCAAACTCCCTCCGTGCCTGGACTTACAGTCGCCGGTCCCGCGACTCCACAGAACCCTAAATAACCCAGACAGCCAACTTCAGGGTGTATTGTGTGATAGTACAGTCGTTGTATCAGTGGTGAAGAACACTTAAATCTGAACCTGGCCTTTTGCAAAACGGTGACTTGTTTTCTGACTGTAACTTGAAATGAGGACACTCAAGTTATCAGATTATCGTCTATCATCGAAATTGGTCCGGTAAGAGAATTGCAATGGGTCAAGACAATGTTCAGAGGCATTCAAAATAAGTGTTTTAATGAATTTTTAAAATAGATTTTCTGAGACCAGGAGCCAGTTGCACAACACATTTTTAATTTTAGACACTTTTAGGCCTTAACTCGTATTTAGATAATTAGTTTAAAGTGCACACCACAATTTTATAATTTTTAAAACTAAAACTGCTTTAAGTACGATAAAGTTGTTTAAGTCTGACTTTCCGTCCTGTCAGTACAGTTTTTTTGTATGTTTTGCTGCAATAAATCAAAATGGCTAAGAAGAGATTTTTCTTCTTTAGAACAGTTTTAGGGTTTAGAAACGTGTTGTGCAACTGGCCCCATATGTTTAGTTAGACTACTTGTCTTAATCGTAAGGATACTGAGTTGTGGCCTTCTTTTCAACCGGTACAATGACAGATACGTCTGTTTTCCAACCAGAAGGGATTGATCACTTAGGTCAGTAACAACACGTCTAGACCTGGTTCTTCATACTTGATCGTTAATTTATCTGTGACAGTATACTTCAGTTTTCGTGGAATCATAAGAAACGCTATTCCGCGTAGCTATTCGCTATATATTGTGTGATTTTCAGTGAAAACTGACAACACTCTACCCCAGCATGTAGTAGCACAACACTTCAGTTTCTTGCAAGTTCACACTTCAGACTCTAGTCTCTTTGGAGCCAGTGGCTAAAACACGCATCCTTCTGAGCCTTCCTTTAATCTGCCGCTTTACTCGCGAGCTGTTTCGACTGAATGTAATTTCTCCAGGAAGTTAGACGGTTCGCTTGCCATTCCGAGAGAAAATTAATTGACCTTAAAAATGACTGTCTTATTTATGAGCAGTACGCAGGCTTGCAGTAGACGGCCGAGTCCCAAACTCGGGGAGATGTGGCTTGAAAAACGAGGACATAAGGGGAATACGACTAGCCTTTAATGGTGATGCCGTCTCGTCTGCCCTCATCACCATGGTGATTAGTTTTGATGTCGCCGTGACCCCTGGCATCGTCTACCTGTTTAGTCGGAGCCTGGTGGCCAGACGAAATTACTGCTAGTGGCTGCAGCGCTGTAGCCGATTTCACTATCTATTCACACCCTTATTTATTTCGTCGACAGTTTCTGTTAGCGCAGGGAGCGTCACTGTTCTCTATTTTCCTCTAGAAATGGCAAAATCAATCTTATTTTATTAGCTGCAGTTCGAGCATTTGCTGCTGATACTTTAGTGTGTAGACTGGTCTGTTGTATTTTAAGCCATAACAATGTACGCTACTAGACACGTGTTGTTTATGAGTCACAGGTTTCACTTGATTAAATGTAATATGTTGACACAGGATTCTTGTAGAAAAGTGAGATTTTGGTATTATTTTTAAACATCAATTTACATTGCTCGAAAAAGAAAAAAAAAGTACAAAACAGCTGATGTGAGAGGATAGAACACTTAATAGGAAAGCTACAAAACAGTACAGGATTGTCCGTGGAAAATTTTGACTACGCAGAACACTGGGTAATTCGGGACAACTGAGTCAAAGAGCTATTTTTTTGGAATCACATGTTTACAACGTGCTTGTTTTAGACAAGTTATTCTTTCTACATCACTACAATACTGTGAGGATTCACTGTTTTCAGTACTAATTTCTTACTGTTACCAAAGACACACTTGTTTTGCACACTTGTGCCAGTTGCTGTAGCTGACTGTTGCCTGACATTGTGTCCAGCACATCGCACCTTTATGTCTGGTCAAGACTTTGCTTATACCGTCCACATTTCCACTGATATTCCCTGACCATAACAACTCCAGGAATGTTTATTGTTATTATCAAACACGACAATCCCAGAAATGCTTATTGGAGAAACATTTTTATGATCCGCTTCTGGTTGTGCGTCTGTGCATGAGATGATTGTTACTTATATACTCAACAGTGTGTGTGTGTGTGTGTGTGTGTGTGTGTGTGTGTGTGAGTAAGAGAGTGTGTGTATAGGGGAAGAGAGTGTATGTGTGTATAACTGTGTATTATTTTGTGTGTGTGTGTGTGTGTGTGTGTTTGTGTGTGTGTGTGTGTGTGTTAGCTCGCATTCTCACGTGTTTTGATTATGCTCTTTTTAGTCTCAATATAAGCGCAAAGGTTTGTATCTTGAGATTAGCGGTGACGGTGTCTGGGACAAGTGGCAGTTAAATAAAATAAAGTTCACATAATATGCATCTTCGGTGTTGCAGCTGCCAGCCACAAACACAGAGCAGGACGGCTTCTGTGAAGAATCGTGGCCCACACATGCACGCAGTGTCAGCATCTCAAGGCTGTTGCTGTGCCGCTGCATGCGACGTCAGGGACGACGCCTACGCAGGTGAATCTCCTGCTGCTGTCGACGTGGGCGGCTGTTTGTTTTCCTGTGGCCTCAATATGCAGTTGCAAAAGATAGTTCTTGGCAACATTTTTATGCATATCTCATTGTACGTACAGGTGGGAGGACCTCCAATTCCCCACTCCACATTTAATGTTTACGCTTCATGTTCCCTGTGTTGTCTTTCTAGTTTTTAAGGCAAGTGGCAGGATCATCTTCAACTGTAACTTTAATATTACAATCAGATACGCAAGTGTTTAATTGGTTATTGGTAGGCTGAATGGACTGATTAATCGATTGATTTATTGACTTTCTGAAGTAAATTCCTTCATTACACTTCATCGGGCTCAGTCCTCAAAAGTAAACCGTACAACAATAACTGAGATAAAGTAAAAACTGTAAAAAAAAAACCCGAGGGCAGACTAACGGCAGGCGAGAAGACAGACAAACGTAGGTAGAGAAGGAGGAATAGAAGACGAAGGTAAGATGGTGAAGTATGAGTGCGATGCTGTTTTAATTATTAACAATCAACATAAAAAAAACCCAGTGCTTTCTACTAGACTTCGCCACTACTTTGTTATATGTAAATTTGAAATGTGTGACTACTGTTTAATAAGCTACGTTTAACGTCGTCTACGTCTGCCAGCCGTATGCTAATTTTTCCAGGCATGACTTGAACTAATGATAATGAGTGATCTCCACAAGGCTTTTACTTATCCATCTGTCACATTAAAGCCTTATAAAATGTGTACAAGGAGACGCTTTGTCACAAAGTCGAGGTGTTAATGGTGGAGCAAGGCTTGTCATGAAGTCGTGGTGTTAAGGATGGTGGACGGCAAACGACTGCGCCCTGCTGACGAGTGCGGAAAGTCCTCATTTCCGCGTCATAATTCGGACTATCGTTCTTACGCAGACCGTGGTTAGTAATTTCATTATGATTCGAAGCCAGAGCAATTACCGCCAAGCAGAAGAGGGGTAAGGGTGGGAGAATGCTAACCACGAGTAGCTGTTAAAACAGGCCGAGTCCCCCGGGGCCGGCCACTTCATCGATTTCCCCCGCACCACCAGAACCCTCGGCTTATCCACATCCCCGCATTCCTTCGCTAGCTTTCGCTGTTCTCATCTTCTAATTAAGGTTTCCTTTCTATTAAAAAATTCGACAAATGCTTCTTTATTATCACCTTATTCCTCAGCTCTGGACACATTGCACTGCGCACAAGTGTTTTGGACTCATTAGTCTTGCAGCTAACAGTTAGCACACCACACGGTCAGGCCGCTCTCACATTTTGTACAACAAAGCAGTTGCTTCCCCCATCGCTGTCCACGTGTGTTTCAGCGTGAACGGGTGTGTTCTTCCTGCCCCCATCACCCTCTCCAAATTAAAATTGTTAGAGTTAATGTAAATCATTTCATCGTGTGTTTTCCATCGACATGTGGTAATCTCTCTGTATGTAAATCATTCCATTTTGTATTTTCTATCTACATGTGGTAATCTATCTTTATGCCTATATTTACTTCGTGCTCCCTGTATTTCGCTGGTTTTCTGTAAAAAAATTATTGCAATTGCTAGAAATTTCCTTCAGATTTAATTCGTTAATTTTTTTGTAAATAAATCTTGTGGCGTACAATGTTCATTTATTCTGACAATTACTTTCGTTTCCAGTATAGATACATCGCCGTCTTTTCATAATAAAAATGTAAGAATATGAGAACTCGAGTTTATTTTTAAAACAATTCTATGAAAAAAACTCCAAAACGTGTAGGAGTGAGTCACAGACCCCACGATCAATCACGTGATTAAATACAAGAGTATTCCCATCATGTTCTACGAATGCGAGACGTGGACTATGCTGGCTGATTCAGAAGAAAAGAATGGATGCAGCTGAGACAAGTGACTGGAAATACTTCAACTTCCCTACATGGAGCGTAAGACCCACGAATTTTTATCCAGGACGGTAGCCACCCTCGTGGGCCATCAGAAACCTCTCATGGGCACAGTGAAGCGACGCGAGCTGCTCTACTCTAGCTATGTGACCCGGCACAACATACTTAGGTTGCTCTTGGACGATGGTTAACACGTAGGTGGACGTAGAAAAAAAAACTGGCTGGCGAACATAAACAAATTAGATTGGTCATTTCATCTTGGACTTGCTCACTGACGCTCAAGACAGACTTAAGTCACGAAGCTAGCACTTCTAGATTCATTAAAAACCAGGCACAAGGTGCAAAAAAGCAGTCCAATTGATGGCAAGGAACATATATATACATATAAAGCATACATATGAAGAAGGAATAATAAAAGCAGATGACAGTGTGGAATAATCGGTTACACCCAGAGAAGTAAAGAAAAGTGATCCCGGAACAAAAGGTTTTTGTTACATTTCAGAAAACTAGTCAGCTACAGCTCACCATGGTGGTAAAAACTGGTAATGTTGGAGATAACTGAACGGATGGTGGGTAGAGATGCGCTGCCGCTTGAGCAAAGAGGAAACAAAAAATGGCCAGCCGGCCAGCGTGGTATCACCGGACGATGCCGGCACACCACCGGTGATCCTCCCGTTGTCACCTTACTTATCTGCGGTTGTCCTGATCCCCCTTCCTTTCTCGGTCCCTCCTAAGCATCCACGCCCCGCTGACATCTTTCCTCCCATACTCGGACCTTCCTGACCTCTGCGACTACGATTACTCACCACCTGCCCTACATCTTCTCCCCCGGCCATTCACCCACCGCATGTCTCTAAACTCCTGTCTTACGCTAACCATACACTCAAATTGTTTCTGTTTCTTACATTAGCCTTCAATGTATATATTGTATATTCGTTGCTTCTGTTTCTGTTTTAGATGACTGGAGGTCTCCACCTCGGCCTCATGTTAATGAAGACATTTAAGGTGCCATTGTTTCGGCCCAGAGCGCGCTTATACTGTTATTATTGTCATCCGCAAATATAGAAGACAAAATAAAGGAAAGAGAAAGGGAAGTAGACAGAGAGACAGAGACATGCACAGACTTGCAACACTATATCTGGCTGTAAGAACCTCAGCCAATTGTGGCGTGGAGTTCCTCAAGCGATGACTTCGAGGACGTGGAATGTCTGACTACAGCCTCCAGCACATCGTCGACACCAAGACATGCTCTTTAAAGTTACTGAGCTTTAAGGGGAGATCTTTGACCCCTAGAGGCTGGCCTTTGAACCTGTGATGTCGAGTTAAATATTACTTATTGAGGGCGTGTCATACCTTTTGATGGCAGAGCTATCAATCTACCGCAAGTAGAATTCCAGCGTTTGCTCCGTCTTCGCTTAAAAGTCTCTGTTCGCAAATTTTTCATTAGCTCAACGTCCTTTTGGGATCCTGACAAGGAATAGATAGGTGACACGTGGAACCCTGGCTCATTTGGCCAGGGATGATTATATGCAAATGCCGTCTCCTGAGCCGCGGACGAAACTGGCCTCTGCCGACCCTTTCCTTGTGTAAGTGATGCTAATGCCCGCCTTACGCATGGCTTGCGTATCAATGACATGGCCAAGCTGAATCAACAGCCTGGCATCACGTCCCTCTTGCACTTAATCGTGTCTGCAAACATTGCAGATGGAAGGATCACTGAATCTGTCTCCTGCTGCATACTGGCTTGCTTAGCCTCCTCCAGTCTGTCTATCTTCTTGCCTACATACATGTTCACAAGTTTGTCTTTTTTATTGTGGGTTGGTTTGTGTGTCTGATTAGTAGACTACTCTCTGTTTATGGTCTTGTTTGTCATTTCACTCTACTTACCCACCCATCTCTTTGCCTGCTTGTCCTCCTCTACTGTTCTATCAACCTGTATTCATATCAGTCAGTAAGCTGTCAGATGACAAGTTGAAAATCTCACCTTAGAGTGAAAAGTGATGGCTAGTTGAGCACCTTAAAATAAAACTGAATGTTTTTATTATTTTTTGCGTATTTATAACACGAAGCCGAGCTGTACGTGTCGTCATCTGCAGCAGACGCTCGCTGATTTAGGAAAGTTTCATTTTACTCTCGGTACCTCTTTACCTTGCTATGATGCCATCCCTCCTCCCCCTACCTCCCAGACAAATCCCACGATAACTTCTCCTACGCCTCCCCCTCACCTGTCTATTTGTCTGCCTGTCTGTCGACAAGGTGTGCTTCTGTAGGGGAAGAGTGGGGTGAGACAAAGGCAGGCACTAGCTAACTACTTGACTACTCGATGATGTAACAACTCTAAAGACTTGAGACAACAACGCCGACTAGGAAGTCTCTCCTAAACCTGCGTAAAAGAACAACTAATTATTATATTTTCCACGATAGTACCACCACTTGTATTTATTCATTTTTGATGTGGAAAAGAGAAAGAATTGTCGTTTGCTGTACTCAAGCATTGTGTTTAACTAAGATGTAAATACTTCTGTTTTCCTGCCAGCACTAAAGCATTGCAGTGTAATATTCTCACTTGCGAAGTGGTTATTTTCGTAATTATTGCATTATCGCAATAAACCTTGATAAATTGCAGTGATAAAAGCTGGATTTATGGTAACTAGTGATGAACTTCTTAACGACTTGCGCATTAATTAGGACTTTCTCTATATCACTGCTGCTGTGACTGTAAACAGACTGACTTGTGAGACGTGATGATAATAATGATGATAGTTAGGCTGACTAGTGAGATGTTATAATAAATCTATCTTAAATGCGTGATGTGACTGTGAACCGCTAAACTTTGAGATGTGACAAAGGGTTCTAAAGGGATACTTGAATCGGAATGGACTAATTTTTTGTTATTGAATCAGCTTTTACATTTAACTGATAGAATAATATGCTTAAAACGTATCTGGTGGAAATGTTAAGCGACTTTCATGTTTTGGTCTTACTTTGTTTCTGTTTTTATGCAGTGAAACATCTGACAGGGGAAATAATGCCTATACAGCTATACCCGTGGTTTCTCGCGAAATTCTATTGAATAGGTGTCAGTCCCTTCTGCCTTATTAGAACAGGTCACTGGCAAGAATTCTGCAAACTATAGCACAAAGCAATATAAACTACTGGATGAAACGTTCAGAGCACAAAAGATATTCTGAAAATAAAGGACGGAACTTGTGGGACTATGTCTGTGTGTGAGGAGTGGAGGAAACATGGAGGGAGGGGGGGGAGAGCGTCTTGAGTCGAGACTGCAGTCTTGTCTGGACCCATCTTCAGGCCTGGGCCAAAACATCAGCCGCCCAGCCTGGCCACCAAATGAGATTGGGCACGATCATCAGCGGACTTAGATAGCCCCTGCCTGCGGTCGATAACAGCGATGTCGAAAACAGAAATAGAATTTTCCTGGTGAGGAGCGGTGTGGCCACTGCAAGGGCTTTATCTGACTCGGCCATTGAGGAAACAAGCGTCAATTACGTACCGCCGCGCGCACCATGGACACAGGAGAGAAGTGCTGGCCAGCTGTGTAAGTGCAAGTGAGCGCGCACGCTTGTTTGTCTATTGTTCATGCAAGTGCGAGCCTGTAACCCATACAAGTGGAGTCTCTTCTTGAATGTATACGTATAAGTTTGTAGACTTAACAGTTTAAGTTAGCATTAAATGTTCTATTTGGCAATACGCAAATAAAACTGGACATTCCTTAAGCATTTTCATGTTTATTGAATGAACAAAAATCAGGATTTCTTTCTATTATTTGAAATGGGCCAAACGAAGAAATGAAATACTAAAGGAAACAATTTTTATTTAATTGTGATTGTACTGCACACAGTAATAGCCTGCGATACCCACGCCCTTCTTCGAGCACAATGGCCACACAGCCTGCCTGGGAGTAGACCATGACACAACCTGTCATCACAAGTACCATCTCGACCATGACACGGCATCCTATCATGACAGGTATAAGGTAGACCATGGAATCTACATTACGGGTATCATTACATTAGAGAGAAATAGCTAGTTGGACATTTCCGAAAAACGTTCATTCCTTCACATTTTTTCAGTTTTATTGTAGTGTAGAAGGAGTGAAGCTACAGTTATCACGGCTTGTCCTAAGTGAAGCCTCACAGACGCAGCCCCGACTGTCAGCCGGCGTCTGTGTGGACTCGGACCGACTGATCTGTGATAATTGAGCTGTGGCAGATGCCAGTCAAAAAAAAAAAAAATACGACGCCAAGCTGACGAGAGATTATTGTGCTGAGCTGTGTGCACTGGTCTTCTAGGGCCACCAAGCAAATATAAGGAAACGTCGCCACTTTTCTTCTCTCTTCTTCTAATTTTTAATGATGATGATGACGATGACGACGATGATGTTTCAGGATGATGATGACGATCCATCATCATCATCATCATCGCTGTTGTTGTTGTTGTTTTTTCGTTCTTTTCTGTCAGCCTTTGTCTGTGTATGTGTGCATGAGGGAGGAGGGAGAGAGATCTCACACCTGTCTGTCGTCAGTTTTTACTTCCTTGTCCTGCTAAGTTTCAAAAAGTGATTCTCTCCCCATTTGTTAAGCGTGTCTGCACTTTAAAGCATCAGTCTGTGTATTCTGCCTTCGCTATCCGTAAACTGCGTTTTCTGACAAATATCAATCAAGTGAGTGGCCAACGTGTAGGAGAGAGTGTTTGATCACCACTCCACCAGAATAATCTCTCTCATTTTCTCTTTAGCCTTTGTGACATCGCCGTCCCTGGAAATCTTTGAACAGACATCGTAGAGTGGTGCAATTTTCTCTGTGTTGTTTACTCTTGGGACATAGCCATGACACCGAATCAAGGGCAGGAAAGCAAAGGGCAGCAGGAGAGTACTGGGCCCTGATTACAGATCGCTTTTAAAGTCCCTTGGTGTTTTCGTTAAAAAAAAACGGGTTCGTTGTGAGAGTGAGTGCACATCAAGGTATCCGAGATCCATCAGAGAGAATAAATTGCCGAAGCATGCAAATACTCCCACACATTCGCCTTGTCTGTCTGTCTGTCTGTCTGTCTTCCATTTTACTCCTCTTTTTTTTCTTTCTTTTCTTTTTCTCCTCTCTGTCTAAGCGGCTAAGCGTCGTCCATTTTAAATATGAGAATAACCGCTCTCAAAACAGCGATTCCAATGATAAAGATGGCTGTAAGATATAAGAAAATATTGACGAATTACACACCAAAGTCTTATCATTTTTATGTCCCCAGTAGATAAATGTAACATGTTACATTAATGTGAGAGTAAAATTACCAGAAAGAGATCAAAACTATACGGAAATATTAGGCATTGTGAACTTGCCGTATTAGAAACCGAAAGATGCCATTAGAAACTTGAAAGATACCTCAAAAACAGAATGCAATTAAGCCCACAATAAAATGTTAAGGTAAATTTAATAACTTTTTAAGGGTATAGTTGCTTCCTGCTATAGAATTATAATTCTGACATCCACCCACCATCAATACTCTTCTAAATACCAGAGCCACCACTGCTTTGCGCCTCGTAATCCCGGGTTTCAATCTGCAACACCATGCTCCTACCTCCATGGTTCTACCCACGCATCCTCCCACTTATATACTCATCTCTTCACACGCTCACATAGTATCTCTTTCTCTGACTCTTAAATACAAAAAAATAACACTAATAAACACATACACACAAGAGTACACATGCAAAAAGTAAATAATAATAATAATAATAATAATAATAATAATAACATATTTAGCGCGATATCTCGGCCTTATGGGGAAGGGAATGGCTTTTTAAAAATAAATGACACAGGGACGCTCACAACATAACAAGCTAACGTTTTGTCTTTAAAATATATGGAAATATATTTACCTAGAAGTTGCTGCCAGCTTGCACAAGATACACACACGAGCAAACACACACACAAGCGCATCTGCATTCACAACCACGCGTAACTACACAGACAAGTGGACGCAGAGACGCAGTGATAAAAAGATTGGTCTAATTTGGTCTCATCAATGTATAATTTTGTTATGGGTAACATGGGAAAAATGTGTCTTGACTTTACATACACTTCACATCTGTTTGCAGTTCTTGGCATTTTAATGTTCGCTGTGGCATTTACAGCGTTTTGCAACCGGTACACAGTCAGCGTCAATCATTGCCCAGTCTATGTAATATTATACCTTTTTTAGCCTTTATAATCATCCAATAAAGACACGCACTGTGTTTTGTGTTCAGTAAGCGTAAATTATTTCCCAGTTTCTATAATATTTTACATTTTTTTAAATTTAGCCTTTTCGATCATCCACTAAAGATATGCGCTGTTTTTTGTGGTACACTAGGCTGCAAAGCTATTTTTTATTCTAGTGGAAATGTTCACGGTTGTGTTCCACGACAGCAACATTTTCTTTAATAAAGATAATGATTTAACCATAAATATGTCAATTACCCCGAATACGTGCTGGAGTTTGGCCAGGGTAATCAGAAATTAATAATTTAATTGATATAATATATAAAGGATAATTAATTCAGAATTATTATTGAAAGAAAATGAGAATTATAGTACATGATGGATATTTTCCAAAACTTTTATTTTTAATATATTTATGCAGTTTGTATTTATTGTATAAAACCGATACCCTCTTTTAGGGTGCAAACGACTCTCACTCTTGGCCCCTGCCGCGTGTTGGGTACAAATTCAGACCAAAGTCTGCGCCATGCACACCGGCGTTTGCCTTGTTTGTCGCTGAGCCCCAGTCACAGTTTGATGGAGGAAAAGATACATCAGCTTATAAATCGAAGCTACAATTGTCAAGTTGACAATAAAAAGAGATACATGCAGCACCGTTATACCGCCGATTTCATAAAAAAAATTAATAAAGATAGACAAAAACGCAAAGGAATAAAATTAAAATGTGGTCAAAGTGCACGTTTCAAAAATAAGTCATGTAATGTTTTCTTTGGATACATGACTGCAACTTTTAAACTCTGCTGATGACGGTATTCAGGGTGATGTCTCTGCCTCTCTGAGTACGAACACGAGCGTGTGTGCGCGTGTGTTTGTGTAATCAGCCAAACGTGAAGCTGTCATTGTTTCTTAGTTCGTTTCCATCGGCTGTTGTTGGTGACGGCGACACACCGCTGTCATTACCAAACTGCACCAGAAAGAGCTCGTGCAGTTTCTCCATAGTGCAGTCTAAGATCTCGCCATCAGGAAAGGTCACTTTGCAACTGAAGAAGACGAGACATTGTTAGACGTATTAGGGACTGGCCTCAAAAATCAATAAAATCTGATCAGAAAATGTCTTTTTCCTCCCGAGCCTGGCGCACAGATGGCGGCTAGTGGCACACGCTGAAATCACTGCCACGTGATTAGTTTTGCTAGGGAGCTGCTAACAGGACGATGGGGGAGTAACAAGCCACAGCAGTGTCACTGTACCGCCATGGCTATTAGCGAACAGGAGTGTCACTGTGCCACTATGGCTAGCTATTAGCCACAGTAATGAAACTGTGCCACTACGGCTAGCTATTAGCTACAGTAATGAAACTGTGCCACTTTGCCTATTAGCAACAGTAGTGTCACTGTACCACTATTGTTAGCTATTAGCCACAGTAATGAAACTGTGCCACATTGCCTATTAGCAACAGTAGTGTCACTGTGTCACTATGGCTAGCTATTAGCCACAGTAATGAAACTGTGCCACTTTGCCTATTAGCAACAGTAGTGTCACTGTACCACTATTGTTAGCTATTAGCCACAGTAATGAAACTGTGCCACATTGCCTATTAGCAACAGTAGTGTCACTGTGTCACTATGGCTAGCTATTAGCCACAGTAATGAAACTGTGCCACTTTGCCTATTAGCAACAGTAGTGTCACTGTGTCACTATGGCTATTAGCAACAGTCATGTCCCTGTACCTGGCTAGGAGAAAGAAGAGTTGGGGGATGGTGATGCTTAATAAATCTCAAGCGCATATTATCAAAGGCAATGTTGATTGACTGAATTCATATCAGTGTTACATAGTCTTTACAGTGGCCATTGTCACGCTTGATTCCTGGCAAACAGCTGACCACCCTCTACAGTTCTTTGCATTTTATTTTCACTTTCGCTTGCAGCCCTTGTCTATTAACGCAATGTTTCTATAATTTTTATCATCTAGAAATTCAAAAGAATTCATAAATGTGACCACACCAATCATTCCTTGAGCATTACTCCTAACACAGTCCACACAATGCTCGTCCTTCTTACCCTCCCCCTTCTGCTCTTGCTAATTTTCTACCATCTTTCTCTGCAGAATCCCTATATTTTCTATATTCTGTTACTTGGTGTCTTTTGTGTTTTCCATCTTTGTTTTCTGTTTGTCTTCAGTACTGTCGTTTATTCTTACGTCCCTCGTGTTCTATCCATTTAGTCCATGTCACTTCCTTGCATGCTCTCTATGAGTGCTAATATGCGCTATACAAATCTTCATTTCTTCTTCTTCTTCTTCTTCTTCTTATTATTATTATTATTATTATTATTATTATTATTATTATTATTATTATTATTATTATTATTATTCAGATGGTTTTATCAGCATGGTTTTATCAAGTGAGCCCTCATTCCTTACACGTCTTTATCTGCTCCACCCAACGAAACAAGTCTGTTGTGTGAGGTAGTCTCACTCCAAACTCTCATGAACACCCATCATGACTGTGGATATCAACTGCATTCAGCAATGTAACTTACATAGTAATTATGTCAGAGGTAAATGTTTACCTTTTAATGGTTTAATGTCTAAACTGAAATTTAATTTCTCACAAATGACTATGCACCGACTAGAAGTTTTGTTAATGTATTCTTGGTGCTTTCATTTGCTACATTACACATTCATGTAGGTTAGTGGTAAATATCGCTGCCACCCTGACTGGTCTGACAAAGGTCTAATCCCGCTATGTACACGAGACATGCAACAGTCACATTACGAGCAACCCATAGAAAAAAAATAACTACACAAGTTACTAACCGATGTCAAAAAAGAAATTATTATTAATCTAATGTTAGACGCCTGCATAAGAACGGCGGCAAAACTGTTGAAAGCAAAGTATCCCTTCAGATCATTAGAAAACATATATTTCTAAAATTAAAACTATAGTTATATTGGTATGAAGATATATGTCATGTAGTTATATAGTTAGGCAGACGAAAAGCTAAACATAAAGTTATGCAGAAGAAAGTGTGAACCGTATGCTGATACACTAAAACACATAAATAGTTATCTTATTTTTCTCCACAAAAATTAATCATAAAGTCACGAAATAATTGTAGAAACACGTTCTGATTCTGCGAAATTCTTAATCAACACTTCCTCTTTCAGTCATTCTGGTGTAGTACATGGCAAAACCCTATTTGATATACTTCCTTGGCGTAACACCATTAAGTATACTTACATGAATTGTGCACAGCACTCTCTATACTTTTGAATGGGCCCAAAGGGCCCATTCGTATTCGTATCACATGGCACAATAATCTCTAATATACGCATAAAGTACAACATCCTCTTGTATATTTACATGGTACAACACACTCTGGTGTACTTACATGGCACAATAATCTCTAATATACTTATATAGCACAACATCCTCTTGTATATTTACAGGGCACATCATCCTCTGGTGTACTTACATGCATTGCTGACCGCAAAGCTGTCGGTGACATCGAGAATAGAAGTCTCATTCTTTAGCTGGTAGCGAAAGGCGGGCGAAAATGCGGAATTGAACCCCTGTACTTCATGCAGGAAAGCGGTCAGCACCTGTACAGAGTTCTTGTCAAAGATGCCGCCTGCAAACAAACGCAAGACAAAGCATTAAAGTGCAGACATGAAAGTCATTCAAGTTTAGGTTCACTTTCGAGAATTTTCCGCTGTTCAATTTGGAGAGTTTTTCACTGTTTATTTTAGAAAGTGTTTCCATTGTTTGGACAAAACCATTCAAAGGAACTTCACTACTGTTTTCTTTTCTTTGGTGAGGGAAGGAGGGGTTGTTTGCTTCAATTCAGCAAGAATTGTATCCATAATATGGACAAGGTATTTTAGAGTAAATAAGTAAATCTGGTATTTATTTGACAGCGTAGCTGACAAGGATAATTACATGAAAAAGAGCAGAACATAGCTAACGTGTTTGTCTTTAGACATTTCACAACAGTCTGTGACAGCGGCAAATATTTCGTGCTGAGTCTTTTACAAGTAATCAATTGTTGTTAAGAAATACTTTGTGGACCTACCGTTTGAGCAATTTCTCCCACAAACATTAAAAAATAAACATTTAGCCCTCTAAGCAAAAGTGGACGGAACAATTTACAGCATAAAACGCTAAATGATTGAAAAATTTGGACAAATGCTTGCAAACAGTAGATCAAGTTTTCCCTCCAGTATAGTTTTTATAATGAATTTTCAAAATAGTTCAATAAAAATGAAAATTGATGAAAAACAAAAATCGAGGACAATTACTTTCTATTCATAATTACAAATTGTAACTCTGCAACATATATTACCTGTTACAAAATGCAACCCCATTTGTTTAGTTAAAAGATTATTTACGTTTCTCATTTCTTTCTTTTTTCTTTAAAGTCCACTTCAATAAAACTCCTGGTATTACATGCACAGATGTATAAATACCTCGGTGGGTAGAGAGACAGAAGGAACAATACATAAACACGTGGGTGTGTGTAGGCAGAGAGAGAGAGAAAGAGATAAATAGCGTGAGATCCCATAATAAAATATATACAACGACTGATTTTCTCAATTTACCTTTAAACCACCCTTTCGTTCCACTTTTAACCTTTCTGTTTAGCTCATTTTTTTGCGAAACAATGTTGCTTCGGCTCTCTTCTTAGAGAAAGACAACAGGAGTTAATGTCTTGAAGACATCCTGCGCGTAGGTAAACAACAAGGTATAATGCAGCCAAGAGTGCAAAAGACTGAGAGAGCAAGGACCAGAGCCAAAGCGAAAGAAAAAAAAACAGGAAGAAGAGAGGGAGAGGGGAGCAAAGAACTACAGTCCTAATAAAACGAGTGGTGTAAGGCCGAGAGCTGGGGAACACAGCAGACAGTGGCAGGGAAGACGGGGAGGGGTAGAAAGAGGGGCAGGGTGGCAAGCTAGATTTCGAGTTACTCTCTCTTAGCGGCCATAACATATGAAAAACCAGCCTTTTCCTGAATCATTCATCCACAACCCCTCCCTTCCTTGTTATCCATACTTTTCCTCGTCGAATCTTTTAGTGTGGCCTTCTTCGGCTTCCACACCCTAGTTTTAGCAGCTCAAAGCCTACGTCCAATGTGATGTATTAGTTTTTAACGACTTTTTATGCTTTGTTTTTTTCAGTCTTTCGGTACAGCTTGCATCAGTTCAAAAGTCAGTTGCGCCTTGAGAAAATCGAGAGTAAAACAACCTACCTCCTTTTTATTTTGATTTATTGTTTTACTTTTTTAGATTTATGTCTAATCAGTAGGATGTTCAAAGGGAATCAGAGGCGGAAGAGACGAATCGATGAAGGACACGACAAACAAACAAAAATAAGTGACATCAACTTAGATATGAAAAACATTTTTATCTTAGATGACAAACGGAGAAAACGTAGTACTACCCAAATTAATTTTTTTAAATGTATAACACAAAAGGTCACAAAAGACTGAAAAATGGTTTACAAAAAACTTTTTTAACACTCCGTAAGTTGAATAATATGAAAATACAATTGTAGATCAGTCACTTTACTGATTATTTAGAGTCAGACACTGAACAGTTATTTTTCTGTATTCTAGTGTTGACAGTGTCTTTTCTGAGTAGCTCATGTACATTAGGAATTTTAATTTCAATAAATATTTAGTTTCTTCCGGTTTCATTTCAAATTACATTCTAATGTTTTAATGTCTACAGAAATGGTTACTATGAGAGCTAAGGTAGTTTGATTGAAAAACTATATAAAAAAATCATTTGTGAGTACAACTCACTCAGACGACTTGCTAAGCCAGACTCCCACAGTTTTCAGTGTGCTGCTATGGCCAGATGTGTCGCTATGGTGAGGACAGCAACATCTGTACAATTAGTTTGCTTTTCACAAGATAGCCACTAGTAGTACAAGATAGTACACTATAGTTCGAGATAACTACTAGCAGTACAGAAAGCCACTAGTATTACAACATAGCTATAGTAATACAAGATAGTACACTAGTAGTTCAAGATGGCCACTAGTAGTTCAAGGTGGCAACTAGTAGTACAAGACAGTACAAGCTGCGGGCTATACTCGCTCTTGCACTTGTGAACTTGCCTCACAGAGTAAACCCCAGTACCACAGAAAAACACATTTAAAAACAAGGATTTCAGAAGTCCTTCTTCAAGCTGAGCAATGTTTTGGCGATTTACTCTGTTCTGTTTATTCTGCTTTGTATTGTTTGGTTTGGTTTTTTTTAGAGGAAGCATTGTGCCTTCTCTCCCTTGCTAGTCAGAGATGCGAGCAGATCGATTGTCGTTTCAATTTTTTCCGCAAGGGTGCGCTGACAGCCCTCGTAACATGACGGTAATCACGGAACCGCGTGAAGCCATGGTGTTTGTTGGAGATTGCCGAGGCAAATGAAAGATACCCTATTCGCTCATTTTTAATAACCTATCGTCCCAACGCCTAATAGAATTTCATTGGAAAGTAGAAGTTCGTCTTTATGTATCGTGAGCCATGACTGCTTATTGTGCATGGGTGATTGGTAAACTAGGTTTCTGGTTTCGTCAAAGCTGAACATGAAAAATTCATCCGTAAAATTGCACTTTCTGTTTGCTTTCTGGTTTCGATGTCTAGACGCAATCTGCTGAAATCTGATTACTCTTGTTAAGGTGTGAATCATCTGCCAAACTGGCGAAAGGCATTAGATTATCATGCGAGAAAGCGAGAGACAGAAACAAAAAGTAGGTGAGAGAGTGAACATGAGAAAGGGAGACAAGCAAGCAAGGAGAGTAGCAAGAAGCGGAATGGACGCATACTGTGTAAGAACATGACAGAAAGTGGGGGATGGGGAGAAAGAGAGAGGAGGCACGGAGAGATCTGAGCAGAAGCTAATGAGACTAATTAGAGTAGACCTATAGTGAGAGAGTAATGAAAGAAAGCCTACAATGAGAGACTAATGAGAATAAGCCTATAGTGAGAGACTAATAAGAGTAGGCCTATTATGAGAGACCAATAGAGAAGGTCCATAAAATTTGAGGTACAAGGAAACAATGCTTGCATATCTATCCAGTAACTTAGCATTGACGCATCACAACTGCGCATCTCAAAGGACTGAAGTAATGTGATGATGAATTCCTTCAGAGTATTAAAATGATGGCAATAACAGTCAGTCAGTCAGTTAGTCATTTGTTACTAATCTGGCGCCTGTGATTGAGGGGGAGCACATGGATAGACGCGGCAGCTGACACGGCCCGCCACTCTTGACTGTATTGGGCGATAGAGAGCAGGTCCTGTACAGGACGACCAGTCCAGTCTTTAACATTCGTAATCCAAACCATTCTCTGTGCACCGCGGCGTCGAATAACTTCCAAGGTAAACTTCCTTGTAGGATATTCTTCGACAAGGTGTCGTGCTGGGTCACATGGCTAAAGAAGACCAGCTTACGTCGCTTGACTGTTGACAATAGAGGTTCCTGGTGTCCTACGAGTGTGGCAGCCGTCCTTCGTTCAAAGTCGTTGGTTCTATGTTCTTTGTATGAGATCCAGAGCAGCCTCCTCTGGCACTTGTTCTCTAATGCCTGGATTCTCCTTTCCATTTCGGCGAGCAGAGTTCATGTGTCACACCAGTAGAGCAGGATCGGTACTACCAGGGATTTGTAAGGCTTGTACTTTGTAGGAAACCAGATTTTATGGAATTGCCAGATTCTATCCAGCTTTAGTCATCGATGCTGTTTTGATCCTGCTGCGGATATCTGACGTTGAGATGCCGTCCTTGGAGAGGGTGGCTCACAAGTTCTTGAAGCTGCTGACCACTTCAAGCTGTACCCCGTTCATAAAGATCTCTGCTTTGTCGTTGCCATTGATCATAGCTTTGCTCTTGTCAGTGGTGGTCTCCATTCGATATGCGTTGAAAATGTCTGTCAGTCTGTTGGTGAAGTCATGAAGCTCTTTGTTGGTACCTGCTAACAGATCTATGTCACCTGCAAAGCGTAGGTTGCAGATAGGTCTTCCATCCATGGAAATGGAAGTTTAATGGTCGTGGAGGGTTTCGAGCATGATGTTCTCTAAAAAGATATTAAGCAGCACCGGTGATAGGTAGAAGTAGGCATAACAAAAACATTTTAGATTGTTCAGCTTGCTATTATTATTAAGGTTACAAACAAATGAGTTTCACTAAAAAAAAGACAGTTGTGGTCAAAGTTCATTCGGAAACCTTCAATCACTGACCATTCCCTCACTATTGCGTTCTTGAGGACATCAGACGCTAACGTCTGTTTCTAACCATCCAACCACTGCTTTATAAATAGTTTTTTTTTATTCATTTATGTACAGCTAGTTTTTCTGACTATCATGTGTTCAGCTAGTTCAACTGTTCAGTTAGTCTGTTGTTATTAAGATGCGTTTGTTCTTTTAAGATGTCAAGGTGTCTGATGGCTCTCATGTTGTTTAGTCCCCACTGTGCTGCTCTATGTATTGCTTTCCTTTAACAAATTCCCACATTAAAAAAAAACAAAGCGCGTCACTAAAGCAGCACGAAGTGCAGCATAATTTATTCGACTCTCGTGGATGGGAGTGGGGAAACCTAGAGTGGAAGAGGGATGTTGTATTCATAATCATGAAATGTAATAATTCACAATGCGCAATCTGTTACTGAAGAACTCTATGCTATTGTGGAAAATTTTACATTTACACACAGGCAGGCACTTGACTGGAGCCCTCAGGGGAAGAGGAGAGTTTGGAGGCCAAAACAGACTTGGAGAAGATAAGTAGAGAGCGAGGCAAAGGATGCCGGAACCACATGGGCCTCACTGAGGGGCTGCCCAAAACCGGGTTCGATGGCGAGGTGTTGTTGTGGCCCTATGCTCCTCGAGGAGTAACAAGGAATGATGATGATGATAGTAAAGGATTTATTTACATTCAGTAGATGATTATATTTACATGGAAGTTTTAATTTGCATTTACACGTAGAAGGCAACATGCATTTACATCCATTAGCAGACTTGTATATATAGCATGCTTTGTCGGAAGCAATTGTTCTTTTTGAGACAGTTTGACAGTTTTGACGGAGTGTCGCTTTCCTAACTGGCATACGAAATATCTTTTATGAGTGAACGGCCTAAAGTGACCACTTACTATGAAAAAAGGGAAAACAACAGGAAGTCTGAGAGCGAATAACATTTTTACGAGCACTCAGACGATATGTGACGCCAGGCAAGCAGTGACATTTGACAACGTCCTCTACTTTTAAACAAATCATCAAGTCGATCGTCATATCGTCGCTGGAGGATGGAGAAGGCGATGATAGCGAAGGAGGACCCTGACAGTATCATCATAGCAGGTCACCTCTTATTCGAGAAAACGCTTTTTCTTTAATATATAAGTATGAGATGATCAGCAATCGAGAGCATTCTTCTTTAAAGGTCATTAAATGAACACCACTGACATTCATAGGAGCCAAAAGCATTCTACGCCATAGTTTTCATCAGACATTGCTCATGCAGGCACATATTGATAACATCCTGTTACATGAACACAGGAATTACGCAAATGGCGGAACATATTAGCTGCAAGTATTCCTAGCATAGCATTAGGCACTGTGAGCACCATGAACACTGTGAACCATGTCCATTGTTGTCTCGTTCTTCAATCATAAAATAGCCGTAAGTATACTACCACAAAACCAAAAGTAGCTTGTCAAATCAAAATAATTCTAGTCCTTTTAAAAATAACAAATTGAAAACTACTTGGTTCTCTTAGTGGTTGTTTTTCCTTACATGTAGGGCTCGAATATGAGTAACTAATGACGTGAGCAGCATCTCTTTACAAGATTTTTGTATGAGTGTAGTTCATTACTTTATTATACTTCTGAGTTTCTTCATTTTGTTTTTATTTTGTGAGTAGATGGACAGACATCTAGATAAAGTACAGTTCAAAACAAAGGTACACTGTATGTAGAGAGTTGTAAATATTGGGGCATACAGTAATGAGTCGTAGCTCACTTCAATGTCCTTCTTCTCCACCCCCAACCATTTGCTGTATTTATTTCTGTCTGCCACATGTGCGCTTGGGTAGGTCGTCCAGGTCGTGAGATCATAAATACATATGACACGCACGAGCTGCGAGCTGTTTTGATAGAATGGAAGGCTCTTCCAACACTCGAGCATGTGACTGAACATTCTTTGAGAGTGCCATTTTGAAAAGGGGAAGCTACCCTTTCCTTTCGAGATGAAACAGCAAAGACACAGGGTGTGCGGCAAACCTTGTTACTTGTTTCTCGCTTCCTTGTCTATTCGGTCAGCCCTGTGATGTAGATTAAATAAGGAATGGCGCCGTTTGATTGGTTACTCTCGTGACTGACTCTTTTCTTCTATTGATTGGCTTCCAAAAAGTGTGTAATGCGAAAAGATACGGTATAACTTAATTTCTGATTGCCAGTAACATGAAAAAGAACTAAACAGCGTGGAAACTCTACTTTTCAAAGAAGCCGCAAGTTAACAATAGGGAAACTTCAAGCAAGGAAGTTTCAAAGTGGTTGCTGAAAGTCTCTCAAAATTTGCACAAATGGATTTTGCTGTCTGTGCAAACTATAGGGAAGACTTGGAAGTGCATTGTAGGTGAATGGGTCAATAAAAGAGGAATTTGAGTCATCATTTTGTATATTAACCATCTCGTGCGATACTGAGCTCCAAGCACGCACAACAGACAGCAATACTCTGCCTCAGCCTCGAAACACTTCAAAGACATTGAATAAGGTTTATGGTTTCCCCGTTGCGCCCCAGGGGAAAGATTTCAGACATCTTATACTCATAAATACCACAGCCAAGATGCTTTGCTGTCTTGTCCGTCTAAGGCAGTTGTGCAGTCATACTTCACATCGATATTATAGATATGTGAAAACACTGAAGGCACAAACTTCAAACATACTTTTAACTTTATAATCCAGTCTGGAAAAATACATACCTCCTTTCTGACCTTATTACTTCGTACAGCGTTACGCGATCTTTTCTTAGAGCGAAACCTCCATCAGATACTTTGGTACCAGATCTTAGGTTTCTTTCAAGTGAAGTTTTGTATTTGTGAAGGTACAGGGGTTGTGTGATAAATCTTGACGTGAACATACGAGGCAGTGGACGTAGTTCTTATATTTTAACGCTTGTTACATTGACGGGTTTGTACAGTAACCCTAATACACAGAAGTATATAATCTAACATACAATGAGGAGACTACAGGCTTCCACAGGCACGAGCAGCTTTTCCCGCTGATTACATTTATGCTTTACATGCGTCACATATTGTTACTAATTTCACTTCAGATGCCGCCAGTTGTGTTTATGTAGAAGATACCAGACACAAGACCTTGTGTCCAGTGGGAGACTCTGAAGTGTCTAATACGTTTACCGGTTGACCATATTTTTTGGCACGTTCCTTGAACTGCAAGCCTTTCACAGGACACAAACTCATCTACTAGTCTCTCTCTCCATTGTGTGAACAAAGGCACATCTCAGTATTTGTGCTAACACACGTGAATATGCATCACGCATGTCTACAGCTCTTTATCTAAGAATGTGTGAATGAAATAACGTATCATCAACATTGTTCCAAGTGAAAATGAAGATTAATTTATTTAATTGGACTTAAATTTTATTTGATTAGTGTGTTATGCTGTGCATAATGAGGACTGGGAAAAAAGAAACTGTTTCAAAAAGACCTTACCTAGGGGTGATACATCACACTCTAAAAACATCTTTCATATCACTTATTAATGCTTCGAACACAAAACCGTAAGGAGATACCCAAATCACGAGAAAGTAAATGAAGATGATTGACCTTAACTGTTTAAATCTCTCCCAGAGGCCGTAGTTATGGGGCTAGGTAAAGCGTTGGGCATTGTGGGAAAAGTGTCCTGTTTCCGAAGTTATGAAGCGATGCCCAGACCCCGCGTACACTATTTCATGGTTTTTTTTTTTACACTAGGACACCTTTGCCATCGCTTAAGCACGGCTTCAGGAGTCAAACCACCTCCGCGGGGACTGGACATCGCTTTCTAACTTCGGAAACAAGAAGCTTCTCCTTGAATTCCCCATGTTGCCCCGAAGCAACGCCTTACCCTCGCTTCATAACTACGGCCCCGGGGTGGAACACCGGGCGAAGCCCCCTCTTAGCACTTGGATAAAAATATTTCTATGTTCAAAACCATGGGCTTAAAATTTACGATTTTGAAGACGATAGTGAAACTGCACAGCCATGATCGTGGAGCACGAGCCACGACAGTAAGCGTATCGTTGCTCATTGTGTTCTGCCGGTATGACCACAATCGTGGCCCATCGTGCAAAGAGAAAATCACGATTGCCAGCTGTCTGCTCCTAGTAAACACGGGTGAGCACAGCGTTGCTAGTGATGCAAGCTGTGCAAGAAAATATTGCAATATGTTTATGTTGCTGAATGCACAAGAAAAAATTCCGATGGAATGAGTGTTCCTAATGGTTCATTTGCTCCGACCTTTACAAGGAAAGAAAGTGAGTTTCGCTCGTAGGGCTAGCTTCACCACGTGTACACAGAACTCGTTCTTGTGTGAAAACATGTGTTTTGCTCCTGAGTTCTACCAAGAAATTGCTGCAAAAACAAGAGTTTCATGCGCGTTGCATGTTTACCTAGGACCTATTGTACAAAAGAATGTATTTTCTTGTCAAACACGACAGTTTTCTACCCCAAACCGTCCACAGTTTGTGTGTGACAAACTCTCGTGGAAACAAAAAAATTGTGACACTGAACACTGATCAACTCTGTTTTTATCAGTGGACAGTAAGTTTCAATACATCAAAAACATAACAAATATATAAAAATAATATGTCTATTAGGTTAACAGGCACTTTCCTTTACCAATGTTTGCAACTAGGAGAGCTGCTGTTATTTATGTGCAAAGAGCAAAAAGATCATTGCAAAATTGTAGACTTTGCTGATGTAAATCAAATACAAACAGAAAATTCTCTAATGCAATGGGTATGTTCAAAACTAAATGAGAAGGCAGTTAATAAATAAAGTGAAATGTAGGAGGAACAGGTTTGAAAGGTGATCTAGCCCCCCGAATAAACACTTTTAAAAATATACATAGTGCTGCTACTTGACTCCAACCACTATCCAGAAAATGCACACACATATCTGTGGCATATGGCACCATAGAAACAGAAACTTTCAGTATAGGAACAGAAACTTTCAGCATAGGAACAGAAATTTTCAGGATAGGAACAGAAACTTTCAGGATAGGAACAGAAACTTTCTAAAGATCCCTCCTGGTAGCCAGCACACATAAACACTCCTTTTTCTGCAATGTCATCAAACATTACTGATTACATCCTACTGATAAGGTCTGCCTATGGAGGAACACAACAACAGGGACAGTTTGCATACTGTCTATGGGCATAGAATCTAAAAAGTGCAAGTTTATTGGTCTTAACACAGCTAGGTTTAGCTAGGTTTAGCTAGGTTTAGCAAGGTTTAGCTAGGTTTAGCAGACGTAGCAACAGTGGAAAATGTGGTAGGCTTGACATTATCACCAAAGAATTGTAAAATGGGAATATTATTTTGCATTATTTTGTCAGTAAAATTGATATTATCTTACGTGTTAAAGACCAAGACAGAAGTGACATACTAATCAACACGTATTAGGTTAGATTTGGTTAGTATATGCCTTTTAAAAGAATGGTTCAACAACTAAAACTGACAATGTAACTGTGTGGCAGACTGAATAATCGCATGGTTCAATTATTGTAACTAAAGTAGGTGATATACATAGTATAATGTTTAATCCCTCAGTACTCCTGCCTCGGCATGTATAAATGTGTTTCTCAATACTTACCATCAGATTATAACTATCAGTCTAGTAAGTCCCATTAGGGTTAATTAAAAAGTACTATTTAATAAAAAGAATTAGCGTCAGAAAAATACACCATTGTACACTCACATCGAAGCACGCACGCGCGCACACGCACACGCGCACACGCGCACACGCACACGCACACGCACACACACACACACACACACACACACACACACACACACACATGGTAAAGATATGGAAACACGGATACGCGAAAACAGAGAAAAGGAGTGACTAAAAATATTTTGACAACGTGTTTTACAGAAAATATCAATACTTCCTCATGCAGACCGATATCTGATGTTTACATAAACGGACGTATTAAGGAATGGAAAGAACGACTATGTTAGATGATTAATGTATTAGAGATTCCACATATTACAACTGGCAAAAAATGTGACATTTGATATTTTTAAAGAAGCTTTATTTACTGTTTGCCCGAACGCAAAGGCAGAAAAATATACATTTTGCCCTTCCTCCTCTGACTTTTGCGTGTTTGAAAAACCATTTGTGTCAATATAGTTAGCAGAAAGCATTTCCTTAAGTTGAAAGGTCCCAAAATGATCCGTAGTCATGGCAACGGGTTTATAATTGTCGGCTACCTCCACACTCGAAGGCTGCCTCATAAACAAGAGTAAAGGATGCAACAAATGACTTTTAGCGCGGTGATCAGACTCGAAACTCACCACAGTACAGCTACCATTCGACAACACAATTTCTGTCATATCTCGCCTGCATCCACCGCTTTTTCTATATCTCTCTCTATGTAAAGAATAATAATAATATAATAATAATAATAATGTTATAATTGATTATGTTCTATGATGTGTATCTAAAGTGACAGACGCTCACACCCTTTGCTATGCTAAAGAGAATCTAATCTCTAAAAAAAATCCACTCTCTCTATACATATATAAATTTAAAATTAAGAAAGCTTGAATGTACATATGCATGGCGCATATTGTACATGTACTAATAATATGTATGCACATATAACTGCATATATAGTATGTGTACGTATTAAAATGTACGTATACATAAATTGTTTGTTTATAAGTGTGCAGTTATAGTTTGTAGAAATGTATTCAAGTATACTATTAAATAGTTGGGAGTAAGTAAACGTTTCTTTTTGCAGGTAATAAATTGGCGAGGAACGATAGGGGAGAGATGAAAAGTGAAGAAAAAGTAAGGTAAGAGATTTCTTTTCAATGATTTACAGATTGACGCCATAAAGATTTGATGGAGCAGCCTCAATTGCTCTGTTTCTTTAGGTTAAAAGTTGTCCTTAGGTCCACATTTAACACCGAAAAAAAGCTAATTCCAGTGCTGACAAACGTTTTCTTTCCTGGGGTTACGGGAAAATGGGAAGACCTGAAAATACAGAATGTGAAGGGACTGTTTGACAGAACGCTCAGACGCCAGATAGATGAGCGGGTTGTGGGAACGGAGTCAAGAACCAGTTCCAGCAGGAACTTTGAAATGAGGGCGCCAATAATTTATCCACCGTTGGAATCAGGCCATCTTTAATTTGTCCAATGTTGAATTTAGGGAGCCTATAATTTATCGAAGTTTGGAATTTATTCAATGTGGGAATGAGGGCACCTATAATTTATCCAACATTGGAAGCAGTAACCTCTAATTTATTCAGTGTTGGAATGAAGGCGCCTATAACTGATTGATCCTCGTGCTAATGACTATTCCATACGTTCGTTCGCGAACTTGTAGCAGCTCCTTGTTTCTGATACTGATGGCGGCATGTGTGGCGCTCAGGCGACCCCAGCAATCATTTGCACACTAGCAGCCTCTTTTCCTCCACACTCCAGTCACACTAGTCGCCTCTTCTCCTGCACACTACAGTAACACTAGCCACCCCTTCTCCTGCACACTACAGTAACACTAGCCACCCCTTCTCCTTCACACTACAGTAACACTAGCCGCCTTTTTTCCTCAGCACTCCAGTCACACTAGCCGCCTTTTTTCCTCAGCACTCCAGTCACACTAGCCGCCTCTTCTCCTGCATACTACGGTAACACTAGCCACCCCTTCTCCTGCACACTACAGTAACATTAACCGCCTCTTTTCCTTCACACTACAGTCACACTAGCCACCCCTTCTCCTTCACACTACAGAAACACTAACCGCATCTTTTCCTTCACACTACAGTCACACTAGCCACCCCTTCTCTTTCACACTACAGAAACACTAACCGCATCTTTTCCTTCACACTACAGTCACACTAGCCACCCCTTCTCCTTCACACTACAGAAACACTAACCGCATCTTTTCCTTCACACTACAGTCACACGAGCCACCCCTTCTCCTTCACACTACAATAACACTACCGCCTCGTTTCCTCCACACTACGGTAACACTAGCCGCCTCTTCTCCTTCACACTACAATAACACTAGCCGCCTTTTCTCCTGCACACTACAGTAACACTAGCTACCCCTTCTCCTTCACACTACAGTCACACTAGCCGCCTCTTCTCCTGCACACTACGGTAACACTAGCCACCTCCTTCTCCTGCACACTACAGTAACACTAGCCACCCCTTCTCCTTCACATTACAATAATACTAGCCACCCCTTCTCCTGCACACTACAGAAACACTAGCCACCCAGTCTCCTTCACACTACAGTAACACTAGCCACCCCTTCTCCTTCCCATTACAATAATACTAGCCACCCCTTCTCCTTCACACTACAGTAACATTAGCCACCCCTTCTCCTGCACACTCCAGTCACACTAGCCACCCTTTCTCCTTCACACTAAAGTAAAACTAACTACCTCCTGTCGCACACTACAGTAACACTAGCCACCCCTTCTTCTGCACACTACAGTAACACTAGCCACCTCTTCTCCTGCACCTTTCAGCCATACTAGCCGCCTCTTTTCCTGCACACTCTAGTCACACTGGCTGCCTCTTCTGCATACTCCAGTCACGCGGTCGCTTTCACAGCACACGGAAAAACAGTATTTAAAATGCACGAGCATGGCCCTGTGCAGTCCCCCACCGCGTTCGAGCACAAATCCTGATTCAAACGTGTTTTTCAAATCAAAGAGAAATCCTCTAACAGCCAGCGAGTCATGGTTGGCATGTGAAGCAGCGCGAGGCGGGGTGCATCTGCAAGCTCTGTCGCTAGTGGCAAGCAGGCAGAGCTTTTAACATAGCGATAAAAGATGGAAGAAAATCTGTGTACAGAAAGTGCAATCTTTAGTGAGCTTAGAGCAAAAGAGAGACAACATGAAAAAGTGGAGATGGAGAAGTAGGGAGGATAGAAAGCGAACAAACTCGACTTTTATCACGTGACTTGGAGCAATAAGTGACAGCAGAATAGAAAGCGGGAGGGAGGAGGAGGATCAAAGCATGTGAGATTATTTAGTCATCCACAACTGAAAGAACGCGCGTGGACATATATAACCTGAGAACAACTTCAAGCCACTTTCTTTTACATTTGTAACATGGATTTCTGTACAAACCTGCGCTGAGCTTGAGTTTTTAAACCCCATCATTTGAAAGACCAGGAACATTATGAATCTTCAGCTCTTAGTATCAGAAACGAATGAGCTCGGATCGGATTCTGCATCTGCACCAATGGACAAGCAAGTTGATAGCTCAGATCTCAACTTTGTGATAACAACTAAAATGCACAGTAAAGGTTGAATGTAGCTACATCTTGTCTTCACACGCCCCTGCACGTAAAGCAAATCTCTTAGCGATCGCTGGCCCTGTATGAACTACACTTAATTAATGAGACGTCACCCGTATCTGATCATGCACAAACAAGTGAACTGGTATTAAAAATATTCCTACAAGTTGCCAGGGAAACGCACTCATGCCTGGAAATGTATCTGCAGCAAAGAAACGTGGATTTCCTCAGACTGCACAGATTTCTGTAGGCGCCTTATTTCTGAACCCTACTGTATAATAGGCTGCACTTGTTTAGCGTACAGTATAATAGGCTGCAAGTGATTAGCAAGCACCCACCAACTCACAATTATCAAGAGAACATAAGATATAGATGTGCTCACCTGGCTTTACTACCGACATCCCAAACGCCGATTAAAAAAAAACTAGAAACAAAGTACATATTCAAATCTTTGTATTTTTTTAAAGATAGGACAATAATACTAAGCTTCTTTCTGTAGAAATGATTGATATTTTATTAAAATTATAATTTTACGAGTATAGTTTAATATTCTTTAAAAGAATGAGAACGATCAAAAGAAACTAGGCAAATTTTGTAGTAGACCAGCAGTATCTCCAGCAACAAAGATTGTCATCTGTGAGTTGGAAAAACAAATACAAAATATCAGAATTTATATGGTTTTCAAACCATGTTGTCGCCATCAGTGACAAACTATTTTTTTAAAGCAATAAAGCAGTACATAGTGGCAACAAAGCCCCAGTAATTAATAAACGAAAGAATCTCTGAGCAGGTGGTAAAGCGGCCTTTTCTAAAGAGTACTTAAGAAGCAGCCAAGTCTCTAATCCAGATGTGATTGCCTGTAGTGTCCACACACAGGGTGGGATCTGGCGCAAGTAATTCACCCGAGAAACAAAGCGAGCGACGACCAAATCAGGACATCAGCGACATGGCTGTCACGTACAGGACAGAAAAGTAATGTCGGAAAATCTCCCGCTTCCTTCATTCTTAAACAGTAAGCCTCCGTCTTCGTCCTGAACATAGGCGACCCAAGATTTACTGAATAAGTACTATTTAACACGAACGTAATATTTTCTCTTCACAGTGCCCAGAATACAAATTGCCAATATACTGAGAACTTATCGATTGTTTGGGGCTGACCTTTTGAGAGATGCTTCTCTAATATCAGTTAGTTTCTGTCGGAAGTGGCACTGAAATATTATATTTTGCTGCCTAATGTCATTTACTCTTCGCATCAGCCTCCACCACTCACCCACCACCATCACCCCCACGCGCGCGCACACACACACACACACACGTAACGACATGCACGCGCCGACACGCGCACACGTTACACATGTTCACGTGCGAGACTATGCCAGCACACAACTGCACATATTTCACATAGTAACACAGACGGACAAATGTGAGTTTTTTTAATTTGTACTGACTCCTGCATGCGTACGTTGTCTTATAACTTGAATGGCCAGTGAAAATGCAGTAATTCCAGTAGCTTAACTTGGGACACGGTGGTCGGGAAAAAAACCAGTGGTCTTCAGAAGGACGTTGCAGGCTTAGATTTTTTTTGGGGGGTTTATATACTTTGTTTGTTTTTAAATTTTTGTAGAACATGTCATGTCAGTCTGTATGTTTTTTTCGTTGTTTTATTGTGTTAGCTTGACATCAATAATTAAGATAGCTTTGGCGTGTGGGTTAGAATTAGAAGATGTGGTAGACTTTTACTTTAGATATTACTTATATGCTTACTGTACTTTAGACAGACTGGCCGAGTCGACAAAACGATCGTCTGTTGGCGTATGTGTAGAACAGATCAGTCTCTTAAGTCGCCAGACAGACACTGAGTGAAATAGGGTGACGGGAGACTTTCAGTCTCAAGAGAAAACTACCCTTTTACATGTGTCTGGCACTATATATTTATTACACGTGTCTGACACTACATGCTTATTACACGTGCCAGGCACTACATGCTTACTACATGTGTCAGACACTATTATATTTGTTACACGTGCCAGGCACTATATGCTTACTACATGTGCCTTGCACTATATGCTTAGTACACGTCTGACACTACATGTTGACTACATGTGTCTGGCATTACATGCTTATTACACATGTCTTAAACTATACGCTTACTACATGTGTCTGGCACTATATGTTTATCACACGTGTCAGGCACTATATACTTACTAGGTGTGTCTGACACTACATGCTTATTACACGTGTTAGGCACTATATACTTACTACATGTGTCTGGCACTATATGTTTATTACACGTGTCTGTGTTTAAAGGTGACCTCATAATTTTGACCCATTTTTGTGCGCTGGTATGTTTGTAGAAGTGTGTCCTGCACTTAGCTTTATCTAATCATGAAGGAACACTGTACCTAACTAGTCTTGCATTGACAGACTTCTGTTACTAACATTAGTGGAAACATAACGCTAAGTGTAGTTAGATTATTGATGGGAATGGTAAGTAATGCCTGCAATTTTTTTCTGCCAAAAAAGTGAAACGAGTCTCATACCATAGAGGGACATGCACAATATCATACAGTAGGGTGTCACGAGTTCCTAGTATTTCCACTGCATTAAGTTTGTAAGACAAAATATTAATTCCTTAATGTTGTAAACTTTCCTGCCCGTGGTGAGAATTATTCTTTTAGTATTTATGTTTCACTTGCCCGATATCGAGAGGTAAAATAGTAATATGAATAAAAAATTATATTTTTTTTAGCGAGTAATCTTTATCGTTACACATATTTTTTATTTCAGAAAACAATGACAGAATATTGAATCATCATAATCAACTTTATCGTCATCGTCATCTTAAGCTTTTTCTGCACCAGTCCCCATTTGTATCACGTCCCCATTACACAGCACACACGCACGTATGGATGCTCACGCGCACACAAGCATACATATAGAAAAACATAGACGTAATACTTACACAACACATACACACCTACATACAAACACATCAAAGAACACTATCAACAAACACAGAAGAACTCACTACACCACCAAAAAACACACACCCAAACACACCAGATTACACAACCAGCAAACACACACACACACACACACACAGACATTAACGCAATTCACAGGCACACGCACGTAGCTACGTTCGCAATCTGAAGGGAAGGAGGGAGCGAAGGATAAAAGGGAACATTTCTTTCTTTGTTATCAAACTTATCTCTTAAATATTAATAAACGTTCTCAGCAATACAGGAAAAATACTTTGATGACAGTGGACAACACACACACACACACACACATACACACACACACACACTCTCAAACACACTGTCTCTCTCACACACGCACACACACCCCCGCAGCAACGACTCACCAATTTTGACTTCATCCAGCGCACGAGCTGTGAGAAAGTGCTTGGCTAAGAGAAGGGAAATGATGACGATGATGGAGAAGTTGCAGCTGGAGACGATGGTGCAGAGTCTCTTGTAGCACATCATGGCGAGGGGGGCGAGAGCGAGGTAGTGTACATGCCAAATCATGCATCATACGGACACAACACAGTCGAGCCCGCGATGGTAGCGTCAGGCTTGTTGACCGACACTCCAGCCACCACTCAGCTTCTTGGACACAGGAGCGACGATCCTAGCAAGTGTCGACACCGAGCCTACAGTGTTGACACAAAAACTAGCGCCGCGAGAGTCGCATCCGTTCTACGAGGTGACGTACCGATTTACTGCTGGCCACGCCGCCATGTCTAAAGTGGTTTCTTCTTCACATGTTGTCCAAGGCAACGTATGCGAGTGTGGCAGCACCAGATACAAGACCACGACAGCAGCGCGCATGCGTTGCTCTCCTTTTCTTCCTCTCCTCTCTGTCTGTCTCCCCTTTCCTTTTAAAGAAGTAATCTTTCCGTAGAAGGTCTGTATCACCGGAAGACGGGCAAGTGACTTGACTGTGTCCTTCTCGCTTTTCCCCCCCAGTAAACCACGCGGCGAGCATGGCAATGCATTCCTTCCTCGCTCCGGCGTCATCGATTGATGCCTGAGCACATCAGCTGAGCTTTCGGAGAACCCCGATCGCGTGCAAGATTTAGAGAGGGATACGGATTTTGTGATTCTCGGGTTTTCTTTAAATTTCACGTGGTGGAGGCAGACACAAGGGAGACTGGCTGTCGTCTGGAAGAGGCTTATATATATTAAGGGTGCTTGGAGAAGACTGCGTACAACTGAGCGATGACGTCACAGTTGTACTGTTGTTGTGTTGGTGTTATGGTTAGCAATGGTAGTGCCATGAGTGGTTAGAAAATCACGGTTGAAAATCTTGAGAATGTGAAAAGATGTAGATCTTACAGGAAAAGTGTGTATCTTAGGGAAGAAAAACACCTACCAACTTGATTACTTACATGACAAGTGTGTACTCTATTTAAAACATTCCTGGAGATGTGTTTTTCTTTTCTTTTTTTCTAAAGATATACTTAAGCCAGAGAATAAAAACAGAAAGAAGGATATTTAGAAATAAGAAAATAATAAAAGAAAAAAACGAAAGCAAGGAAAGCGAAATTTTGGACACATTCTTTCGTTCGTGCACACGAATATAATCATATATACACATTAATTTGAACATTCACACATTTATCTATGCAGACTTGCACCCGTAAAAGCGAAAGAGAAGGGAGAGAAATAACTGCGACTGGGTCAAGTGCCAACACGGTCGACATAATTCTATTGATCCACGTCCACGACATCCACTTAAAATTCTCGCTTTCAGCGACGTAGGCTACAATCTGCTGGGCGCATTTGTAAACAACTTGTGGCGATTAAAAACAAAGGCAATATTTGATGACAGCATTGTACAGTACCAGGGGAGGCTTAGGAGGTCACAGGGTCAAAGGCTTTCATTTACTGCCGTCCTCTCCTTAGCCAGCGGCAGAACATTTGTTTGTAATGGCTCGGGGAGTTGTAAGCCACAGGGCAATTGTGTAAAGTGATGATCTTCAGTGCTGCTCCTACAAGTGCACCTTGTCTTTGTTTGGTCTGGCGAGCGAGTATGAATGATGAGTATAGTCCTCCTGTATCTTTTGCTGAGTGATGAGTATAGTCCTATTGTATCTGTCGCTAAATGATGAGTATAGTCCTATTGTATCTGTCGCTAAATGATCAGTGTAGTCAGATTGTATCTGTCGCTAAATGATGAGTATAGTCATATTGTATCTGTCACTAAATGATCAGTGTAGTCAGATTGTATCTGTCGCTAAATGATGAATATAGTCATACTATATCTGTCGCTAAATGATGAGTATAGTCATACTGTATCTGTCGCTAAATGATGAATATAGTCACATTGTATATGTCGCTAAATGATGAGTATAGTCATATTGTATCTGTCGCTAAATGATGAGTATAGTCATATTGTATCTGTCGCTAAATGATGAGTATAGTCATATTGTATTTGTCGCTGAATGATGAGTATAGTCATATTGTATATGTCGCTAAATGATGAATATAGTCATATTGTATCTGTCGCTAAATAATGAGTATAGTCCTATTGTATCCGTTGCTGAATGAGTTTAGTCCTAATGTATATGTCACTGAAATAATTGTCGTCTAGGTGTGGTGACGGACACACAACAGGCTGTCGCTACCGCTGGGTTTACGATTTACGGGGTGGTGATGACTGAATGTTTATGGATAGAAATGTTACTTGTTTCATAGTATTAGTGCAAGTTTTCCTCATTTGAGAAATTAAGAAGTGTCGGTCCTTTCATTTTCTTACAACTTCATCAAAGTTGTAGTGGGGTGCAGAAAGGTTTTGTAATCATTTGGTAAAGCTTGCAAGATGCAATGTCCTCTAGTTTGGGTCAGAACCCCTCTTCCGAAACACTACCAGGCACAGGAAGAATGCACATTTGAAGTTATAATATGCCTAATTAATATACAGTTTCTGCGCTCTCACTGTCCCGAAATCTGTCTTGTTGACTATTTTCTTTTATGTGCATGGGGATAATTGAAGGCGTGCATCTCGAGAACGAATGTGGTGTTCATTCAGATATGTAGAGATAGTATCTTGCTCTGAGCTTTACCCAATCAGAAGGAAAAACTCCTCTAGTCCTTAAATGCTTAGTTCAGGGAACTATTAGTCCAAACTAAGAGTCGCCCTAAGATGGGTACTAGTTCACTGAAAGTTATTCGTTCGGTTGGTTTGTAGAAAGACAATCAATCAACCAATTTGCAACTCGATGTTTTAGATGCTTTATAAGACAAAAAATCACAAAGGATGTTTCCCTTCTGTTGTTTATGCAGAAACGTCTGAAAAATAGCTATAACAAACAATCTGTTCATCAGAGTGATGCTTCCAGAAGACTGTTTCTGGATTCACATGCCTCGGGCCATAGCTGTGGACCGGAGAGCAAGGAAACCATTTTTTTCAACAATCTTTGTCCGCCCATCATCATCATTGCACCTTGTCAACTGCCTAGAAAACTGTGTTAGTAGTGTGCTAGTAGTGTGGACTGACAGTGGTGTACATTTGTAATGTGTTGTGGTGTCTTTGGAAGTGGTGTGTACTATCGTGCTAAGGTGGTGTGTGATGTTGAGAGGTGTACCGTGGCATTCTGAGGTGTGGTATGATGTAATCTGGTGTGCTGTGATTGGTTGATATGGCTTATAATGTCATGTGTCGGAATCTGAAGGTTGTTTTTTTTTTCTCTCTCTCTCTTTCGGCGTAACACAGAGAGAAATGAATGAAACTGTCGCTGCTTGTCTGTACCTGACCAGGCATCACTGCTGTGTCCTATAAGCTGTTGCTAAGGTACTTGTTTGCTTCTGCAGACGAATTGCAGCAGCTTAGCGAGTCCCTTGTGACAGATATTTTTGTGACTATGTTTCTGTAACGAAAATCACGTAAATCTCTAAACACCAAGCGAGCAAGACATGCTCCTACAACGCTTCTTGAGGTGGAGAGCTTCGGACAGGAGTGGATGTCGAATAAGTACTTCTGTTGTCGCGTCAGGATCATACTTGGCTATGTTGACAGAAGTGGATGTTGAATCAGTACTACTGCTAGCGCAGCAAATTTCCACCAGCTGGGGGTGGGTGGGTACCTGACTCCATCGAGGGTTGGGAAAGGAAAGGCAACAAGGGAGAGGAAATGGGCACGTAAAGCTGGCCCCGAGAAAAGTGAGGTCTCTAACACATCCCCCTCCCCCAACGACCTGAGAAGGTTAGGGGATGACCTTTACTTTACTTTTACTTATTACTGCTACCGCGTCAGGATTGTACTTGGGTATGTCTACATTTGGAAGCTGCGGTCAGTGGGACTCCTGAAACTTTATGTTAATTACGAGTCCCTGTGTACAAACGCGACGTCAGTGGGTCAGTCTTCTTTAGTGCTGAATCTCGTTTTGCCATGGCCGTCCATGATAGTCAAAACCGAGTCTGGAGACGACAGGGAGAGCATTACCACTGTGGTGGAGTGTGATCACTATGGTGGTGTGGGGTGGGATGTGGACGGCCTACAGAACTCCCCTCTGCCTGGTGGAAGGCAACCTGACAGACGTGGCATATCGAGATAACATTTTACAGCCTCTGGTACCGCCAGCACTGCAGGCTCTTGGACAAGTCGCTGTTCTTCAGGACGACAGCACCAGACCGCACTGATGTCTGCATTCAGGGCAATGGTGGATACACACGATTTTAACTTTCTGGTTCTCTGATATAACTTTTCTGAATTTTGAAAACATGGGGTATATCAATTCAAACTCACACTCTAATTGTTATTTGTTTACGCTGATAATGCTTCATTTAACAAATAAAGAAATGCTTTGATTCAATGTGATAGTCTGTGTGTTTATTTGCAGGAAACAGTGATTGACTATACAACTGGTCTTTCCGTTGTTTTAAGCAGTATAGGAAGAGAGAGTCATTCTCTTATGCAGTAAATGACAGTGGTGGTGGAGCTGGAGGAAAAGGACTTTACCTGTTCTTCAACAATAACAACCATAATAAAAGTGAATATAATAATAAACAAATATAAAGTGCACCCCTTTACTGAGCGGCGCTTCATAAAAGAGTACAAAACAGAGATATAAGAAGGGACAATGGGAGTCTGTTTTACAGTAGATGACAGTAGAGACGGACCTAGAGGAAAATATATGCTTTTCGCGGTAGATGACAGTAGTGACAGAGCTAGCCTGAGTGGGAAAAGGACACACTTCGCGACACATTCCGTAAGCATTATGACATACTTTGCAACAATACTTCTCTATTCAGGTTACAGGAGGTCATCATTTTTCCGCGCACTGAATCAGTCTCAGTTGGCCTGAGCATCAACTTTGCTGAACTTGGGAACTTCAGGTCAATGATAGTGCTGTGCAATAAAGACATCACTCGAAAATAAATAATATGGTATCCATTGTACGAAGAAGAGAAGATCCGAGGTAAGAATCACCGTTTTTCTATTCGCGGAATGAAAAGGATGCTGAGGGAACGCATCAAGAATGAATTAAAAGCGAAATATTTTGTAAAGCAAGCAATTGTGTTTACAACAGCAAAACTGGATTTGTTATTTCTATTATTATTTTCGGTCTATTTTTATTTTTCGTTTCTCTTTTTTTATTTTTATTAGATAGTATGATGCTTGGCATGTTGATTAATGCGCTATTAGCTATTCTCATAAAAGTGCAAACGTGTACCGTGCCAATAAAGTACTGTAGTTTGGCTTTTACAAAACACTAAACGCTAATAAAAACCGATCAGTTAGAACACGCTCACAGTTCTAAACAATTGTCTGCGAAACTGGATATAAAAAAATTATTCTAATCGGAGTGAGCGAGAGATACATAAGGACAAGGGAATGGAGACAAGACAGTGACAGCCTCAACAGTTTATTGTTTTAATGCAGGGACAGCAGACAGACCTTGTCTTTCTGTTTGGCAAAGTGATAGACCCTCTAACCTCGCTGAGACACCTGAAACACAGAATCATGTGCTTTGCCAACACGATCCCTGAGTTGACGAGGGAGGAAGGATGGAGCGACTGGTTTCTTTGTAGCGCTGAGAGATGCGCACGTCCTCCTCCATCCTGACTTTGTCTATCGATCTGACGGCTAATACACCATGTGTAACACAGCGGCTTGCACGTGCTGCGCGTGCCACGAGCCTGAGAGAGACGATACGACGACCGACTTGCACTGACCGCCGCCAGCTCAGGCAACTAATGGTCTGATGCTCTCTCCAGCTTAGCACGAGGTACGTAAACACGAGGTGCATAGATAGACACGAGGTACTTAGACATGACCCGGGGACAGAAATGTGCAATGAAAGAGAGATAAGTCCCCAAGACCGACGATGTTGACAAGAAGTAACAATCAGCTTTTGTCTTGTTTTTTGCCAAATTACTCAATCGGCGACTTTTATTTGGAACTTACCTTTCCTTTGCTTGGACAATACGGAGACAATAACAACTTCGCAGACGAATGATCGAAGAAAAAATTTATGACAGACACAGGAATTTCAAGCTACTGGAATAAACGAGTTGATTTTTAATTTAATTAGAGAAGTCAAAGACAAAACAAAACAGTGGGTAGAACTCGTATAACACAAACATGTGCCACTTAATAATAATATTTATTCATACTGATAGTAAACATGTTGGAAGCCTGTTATCCCACAGTCAAGAAAAATAGTTATGGTGAGAGTCGTATAACAATGAAGAATGAAATGACATGATGAATGATGAAAAATCGTGATTTATTTGGTGTTTTGTCTAAACTGTACAAATGTCACAGCAATGGAACTATATGCACAATTATTATAGAAATTAAATATAACCTCGTGCTGCTGACGCATTAATTTGTACTTTGCAACTTCTAAATACAGAGTAAAGGATTGACTCATGGCAGATTTCTCACTCGATTTGCTGGCAGATCCACTCAACACTCATAAGAAAACACGGGAAGAACACAGATATTGGAGAAGGTGACAAAGGATGTGACTGACGCATTAAGTCGAGCAATAATCTTTAACTCTAACCCAGTGGCGCGAGGCTTGTAGAACAACATATGAAGCGTTTGTGCAGTGAAACACCCTACAGGTCCACAGTATATGTCTCTGTACATTTGTAGTTTGTTTCAGAATTTTGTAGACCTGTCTCAGTTATGTAACCTACACACCGTTTCACAGTTCTGTATACCTATATATGTCTGTGTCAAAGCTTTGTAGACTTATATATGTCTCTGTCCCAATTCTCTAGACCTACAGATATATATCCGCGTTCTCTAGACCTATATATGTCTATGTGTCACAGTTTTGTAGAAATGTCTCTGTGTCAATGTGGTTAACCTATACACGTCTGTACTATTTGTCCGACGTTTTCTACACATGTGTGTCTGTAATAAATCTACATGTTTGTGGTTCTTGTTTGTCACGTGGACTGGTCCTAGATGCGGTCGTGACAGACGCCCGCCTCCCAAAGAGTGCTGTCTGCAACGTAAGCATGACCCGACCTGTTTTGTTTGTGTTTCTTTTGTTTTATTGGGGAAGGGGGGAAATGTTAGGTTAAGCTACTTATGAACAGTTCATGTCATCACGTATTTCATGAGCAATACACCGAGTGGTTTTGCGTGCCAAAATGCATCAAAGTGCAGCCTGGGAAAAGTGCTGTGACAATCATGTGCATGAAAAATGGAAAGACTTTGCATATATCGTGCTTACTAAGGGAGAAAAAAAGGGAAAAAACTCTTCATCCTCTCCCTTGATGCGTGACCAGAGTCTAATCAGTTTCCTGTCAGTCACACGCGTGATAACTTTCCTTTAGTATGAAACGTCTTTTCCTTTTAGTCAAAAATTGCCTGGATCAGTTTTGTCTCTTCCCCAGCCCATTAGGGGAATATGCACAGGTGTTGTATTTCATTCAGGTCGGAGAGAGCATCGGAACCACCATACCTGTACCACTGGTGTGCTCACACCACTGTGTTCTGGTGTGAGTGCTCACACCACTGTCTGTGTTCTGGTGCGAGTGTGACCATCACACGCCGTGTACGTGAACTGAAACACAGAGATGATGCAGTTATTATTGGCAAGCAGTCGACAGTACCAGCGCCAGCACATGTATATGTGTGTTTACACAGAAAGTTCGTAAACCACAGGAAGGAGAGAAGGTAAAGACTTACTACTTGTACTTGTTTCTTAAGTAAGAGTCATAATTTATGAGTCCCTCTGTTATGGCTCTATACACTTGAGTAAAGACATGTCACTTGTAATAATAATAACAAAGATAAGAATTGTATAGCATTAACACTCTCGTAAGGAGCATGCTGGTAACAAGGAGGAAAAAATATATATATATATATAAATTTTATAGAGTTATATACAGTATAACATAAAGCTACATGATATTGGTGCTACATAGTCAGCAGTCTTGTCTGATGTATTGTTTCTGTTACAAACACTCTCCTGATAACTGCAAATTTTCGTCTTGACCACTTTGTACAAAAGAGATTAGAACTAGGTTATAGTTTTTAAAATAGAGAAAAAAGATAGAGGAATGTTTGCTTAAACTTCTATATAAACATGGCGACGTGCGGCGTCCTCACTGCCCTGTACTACTGCTCCTCTGCTCAGTGTATACTCTGCTGCTGCCGCCAATGCATCTGCTAAAAGCTTCATGCATACAAGTCTGACATCTGCTCAGACTCGAAGCTCACACGAATCAAGTGAAGCATTTAGTCAACAGGGCGTGAGCGTGGACAGGGCGGCCTCTATATGTCAGCTACAATGCTCCTTACAGTCGTAACGGCCGGTATGAATGCGCCGAGTGCATGGGGGTAGGGGAGCAATAATAACCACTCACGGTGGTTCCTGCTCTTAGAGGCGTGCGCTGGCCGCCAGAATCATCGTCGGAATGACCGCTGATAGACAAGCGGAACTTGGAGCGTGCCTCTGAGCCAAAGGAAACCTGTGTAGACAGAAGAGTACTAGGTTTATCGTATATTACTAACGATGACATTCATTCCCATACTTCATCACTCACCTTCCATACACAGGCAATGGTACCAACGGGACAGAAAGTTGCACTAAATCAACAGTGTCGCCAACGTTGATGGTGTTGTGTGTCGTGTGTTGTATGTCGTGTTACGTGTGTTGTGTGTCGTGAGTCATGTGCTGTGTGTCGTGTGTTGTATTTCGTGCGTTGTGTGTTGTGTTTCGTGTGTCATGTGTTGTTTGTCGTGTGTCGTGTTACGTGTGCTGTGTGTCGGGAGTTGTGTTTCGTGCGTTGTGTGTTGTTTCGTGTGTCGTGTGTTGTATGTCGTGTTACGTGTGTTGTGTTAGGTGTGTCATGTGTTGTTTGTCGTGTGTCGTGTTACGTGTGTTGTGTGTCGTGAGTTGTGTTTCGTGCGTTGTGTGTTGTTTCGTGTGTCGTGTGTTGTTTGTCGTGTGTTGTGTGTCGTGAGTTGTGTTTCGTGTGTCGTGTGTTCTTTGTCGTGTACCTACATTTTGACGTCTGGAGTCCACTTTGGTTTTGTAGAGAAATTCCAGCACCACTGAAATAACAGACAGCGCCAGACCGGCAACAAGTATATAAAATATGCCAGCCACTTTTGTTAGGGTCAAAGCGTTGTCCTTGCTCTCCTGAAAAAGAAAATGTAAAAATAACTCGCTTTTGCACAGTATTTTTTTGAAAAAAATGAGAAAGTACAGGGCTATTTAGCGCCATAATGTAAATACATTATTTTTTTCAATCATAAATATTTATGTATTTTAAAAATCGTTTCCGTTTAAAACCAATAACAGTACATTTAGTATACATAATGCTTTATGTTTCATACTTACAAACTTCGTATATACCAATAATATTCATAATTTTTATTGCTGAAACTGATATGTAAACATTCTTGAGCAACAAACCCTCTAATTGCATAAAACATCGTTCGAATGTCCCACAGATTTGATTTCTTATTGTTTTTTTTATACAAAATGATGACTAAATTTAGACCAAGGTCAAAATTGGCTTGCTGGTTCTCATCAACTAAGCATAAAGTAAAAGTCATTGGCCATTCGATAAGGGTGCCATAGAAACAATGGAGTGTCGATAAGCCAGACTCCGACTTTGAACGACTCATCATGCGAAGCAGCCAGAAATGTGCAAGAGAAAGCCTGGCCAGACATCGATTGTCGTAAATTACTTCACAGACCTAACATCGCCGCCATGCACACTGGTGTACCGACACCTGCACAGTCTCTCCACCTTATCGTACGGTTATCTGAATCCAAAGCATATATATTTGTCTCAAGACACAGATATTTTTTTTAAACTTAGAAGCATTCTTCTTCTATGATTTACGTTTTCCACAGTCTTGGTGTACATTAAACCATACGACTACTAACTCAACAGTAACCAGCTAACTCAATCAGCAAAACACTACTCTTTACGAACAGACTAGAAAAAAAAGAAACACAAGCGTCAAAATGTATTGTCATTGTACGAATGAAAACGTCTCTTAACAAATGCTACAGTTAGATTATGTCTGTTGAAAAATGTTGGTTTAATACACTAACACTGTTTAGATATTGCAAACGTGATAACTTAGGCAGCTTACATGAAAGCAAGAGGTTACAGGAAATTTTACTTACAGGAAATTTCACTTTTATTCTACCTTCTAAAAGATATAAAAAAAAGTTTATAAAATTTGATTTTATTCCACTTAATTACATTATGAAAGAGTTGATACTGACCCAACAATTCCATACTTAACACAGCCCTATTTACCTATTATCTACAATCTACATTTTTCGTTATACAGTTTTTAATAATATGCATAGCAGCAAATGAGCTTTTTTAATGGCACAAACCTGTTTACTACATTAATTTAAATTTAGTTTAATTTGCAAACTTCTGGTAGAAAGATTTCAAATTATCGTTTTTGAATTAGCCTTTATCTTTAATGAGGACCTTTATATCACAAATTAAAGACTCATCTGTTATGCAAACGGACATGCTGTATTAAGAACACAAGTTTGTCAACATCCATCACATGAATGGACGGTTTTATTTCGCATTTAAAAAATTTTTAATGAGTGAAGTAAAACACTGCTGATGGCAAAAATATAAATTCATGATTATTAGCTTCACACATACATATTCATATTTTTACAAACGTAACATTTGTTGCTAACGTATACCGTTGGTATTGTTTCCTTCGGACATTCGCTGCGATCAAACCACCAATATTTCTTTAGCTCCTCTAACTTTCCGTGCTCTCTCAGTTCCAGAATGCTCAGGGTCAGAAGGTCTCTGCAAAGTGTACAAAAAATCGGGTGTGGAGTTACCCACGCTAACATTCACTTGCACACGCACGATTGCAGGAATTTATTCTTCTGTCCCTAATTTTACTCAAGTTTAATGTTTGCAACGTTCACCCCCAGGCAATGATTTGCTGTATTAAAGATTACATATTTAACTTTCATGAAGGAAAATGATTTCTTGGCAACAGATACTTCGGTTTGATTTCTTCTCCCAGTCTAGTATTAAAGCTTGGATGTTGCTCTAGATAACATTAAAACTAATCGGAAGTCATTTATAATGCATTTATGAAAACCAAATATTATTCATATCAAATATCTTTCAACGCCCACACAATAGCAACCGTACACAATTTTATTCTACATATGATCTCTCCAATGCTTACTCTTATTTACCAACATTGCGGATTGAAATTAATCCAACAAATTGTCAGTTGTCAAATAAATCAGTTATAAAGTGAATGCTGGCTCTGTAAGCAACACCTATTTCTAATGCAAGGATGATCTTTTTTATTTTTATTTATTATTATTTTTTTTTGCTTAGCACTCTTGCTGCTCGCAGTTGTCCAGATACCTTATGTCTGAGCCCATGGGAGTTGCCACGCCGTAGCCCTTGGAGTCGAGGTTGCCACCGACCTTCATGGTGTCGCACGGCTCGCGGTTGTTGTGGTACTCGTTGGTGCTGGACTCGATGAGGAAGGCGTACTTGCCGTTTTCGCCCCGCACCTTGGCGATGCCTTCTTCGTTGGTCTTGACAAACACGTCCTTCTGTGATGTCATGAACGACCACATTCGTCCGTACAAGGACACTGTAGTTTTCTGCGCAGAAACGAGGAGTGCATGACCAGTGTATGCAGGGTGAGAAGTCAGAAGTCAGCAGCATGTGTGTAACTCTGGGTTCTCACATGAGAAGGTAGCTATAGTTTCTCAGGTGTTGCTTTCGCTACAGTTTTTAATACTGTCACACTAAGATTGTCATGAACGTTAAAATGTCTAAAGTGCAACAGTACAATAAAACCAAACCGGAATTTAAACTGAGATTGGAAGAGCTGGCTGTCTAAATCATATTGGGCAACAAATCAAACAAGCAAGTCTAACTAACCAACTAGTATACTAGCATATACAGAATGTTGTACTAGTATAACTGTATATACATTGTTATACTAGTGAGTGGTGTTGGAGAAAACGAAGGACAAGTCTGTAGACGGAGAGCAGTGAGCTTCAGCATACAGCACCGTAACACAAGGTCAGTGCTCACATTGAAGAATGCGTTGGTGCTGCCCGCGGCCAGTGTGCCGTACTTGATTTCTGTCTGCTTGGCCAGATCCTCGGCCGACTTGATGGGTGTGCTCATGCGCATCGTGGTCAGATAGGCCGCCAGGTTAGCAGTGTAGGAGGAAATGATGATGAGAGTGAAGAACCACCAGACACTCGTCACGATGCGGCCGGACACTGACCTGCGTCAGACAGGTGAGGGGTGACACATTAACATCGGTCTTCTCTGGGTTTAATGTTGTGCTGACGTCAGTCAGTGATTAGTCTTTTTAATGTGTTTATTTCAATACTTATTTCAACTATTTATTGTTTTTTAAACTTATTTTAACAACGTTATTTCAAGCAGACTTTATAAGAAGTCACTGTATTAACCAGCCTGTCTTTCAAAGTAATCTGTTAAAAGAGTAGAAGAGAAGCTTGAGTGTTGTGTGTATAGCAAGCAGCTTCTGACATCAAGTGGTTCTTGTCATTTCATGGTGTAAGCAAGTCGAAGAGTATTTTTCTTTATATCAAAGAACACATAATATGAAGTTTGAAAACAGATTACACCAGGACTGGCTTTGTTCCCTTTTATCTTTCATTCTTTCTCTTTTTTGTAACATGTCACAGGCTGGGTTTTGCATGTTGTCTCGTACTGTGATTAAATTGTAGGGGGTAATGTAACTTGATGTATGACGAGATTAAGGAACAAATCAACCGCGCGGGGCAAATGCCATACGGCACACCACCACATATCATACTGCACACCACCACTGACAATACTGCACGCCACCACCATCCACACTGGCCGCCACCACCGACAATACTGCACGTCACCCACCATCTAAACTGGCCGTCACCACCGACAATACTGCACCCCACCACCACCCACGCTGCACCCCACCACCGACAATACTGCACGCCACCACCATCCATACTGCACGCCACCCAGCTTCTACAAGCGCAGCAGAGTATATTGGGGCTGACTAGAAGGCCGTCACCTGCTTCCAACAAATTACCATCCCTCGCGCCCGCCTGTTGCTACAGACCACTTCGTAGCCAAACATTGAACATTGATTTTCTCTCTTCTTGGCCCCTTCCCTTTTCCGCCAGACATGCAAGTTACGTTCCAGCGAGCACACACATATAAATCGGAGCTGCCCGGGGATCCACAACGGTGAGGGGGTTAACAAGTGGGCTCGATATCAGCTGTTTATAGCAAGGTAATAGAGGAATTAGCCCACATCGATGGCTGGTGGATAAGGAGACAACTCCGTGAGAGACGAAATGCTGAGTCCCACCACTGAGTACACTGCTCTGCAGGTGGATGCTATGAGCTTCTCTTGCTGTGCACGCATGCACACAGGCACTGGCGCTCCCTGCCTCGCATGGCTACAGAGCTGCGAAGACTGCACAGCAGGCGGAAGACTAATGGCATCTCCACACAACGAGCCCAATCACAGTTGTGCAGCGGGCATGTATTCATTCAAACGAAAAACTAAAACTAAACAATCAACCAGAAAAAAACAATAAAAGTGAACAGTTTACAAAACAACAAAAAAGTTATATAAAAGAAATAAACAGTAAATCTGCTTTTGTCAGTCTCGGGAAAAAAGAAGAGTCAATGCGTTGCAGTCGAAGGCGGTTGCCATAAAAATTGCATTTTGATCCGTTTGAGAGAAAGCCAGCGGACTGAAGTTTCATACAAGATATGCTTCTCTTCTGTATAGCCAGAAACACTTTCCCAAGGGGTCATTACATGCCGAAGCGTCTTCCTGGAAATATTTTGTCGTGAAAATGTTAGTGCCGAGTCTCGAGCTCGCGCGCACGCACGTAAGTGTATGTGTTCGCGTGTGTGCGTGCTTGCACGCGTGCGGTGTTAGATACAACTACCAACTTAATCGCAAGAGAGAGCTGTTTTGGATTAAAGAAAAAAGTCGTTTGCCAATTAGCTTTCGTCGACAAGACCTCGTTAAGCTGAGACTTTGACAGGCAGGGTGTCAATTGCTGCTTGGTCAGTGGACATGGCAATGTTTTTCCCCCAAATCGATGCTTTGCGTTTTCTCTTCATTTCATGACCTCAGGTTGAAGCGTGATAAATCTGCATTTGAAAAATCAATTTCTCTGATTTAAAGCTCAAAACGAACTCTTTTACAGAAAAGAGATGGTAGCAACATATTAAGAAAAGTCCCCTCTGCCTCTGTCACGTGCTAAGAGGAAGTAAGAGGTTCTTGTGAACGAAACTGAAGTTTAAAAATAAAGGATCAGTCACTTTTGTGTTTGTTTGTTTATTTGCTTGTTCGTTTGTCTGTCACTTCATTGCTTTTGTCTTATCTTTCATCCTCTCTTATTTTGGGAGATAGGGATCTGGTTGTTTCTTTGTGTGTATATCATTCTATTTATAGCAGGCTTTGTCAGATATATTTAGTTTATTGCATTCGTTTTCTTTGTCTGGACATCGGGGGTTGTTTTGTGTTTGTCTGGTTTTCTCACTGGTTCACATTATATTTGTGCATTGTGTGTATACAATCTTAACTATAGCAGTTTGATTTGACTCTTTTTAAAAAATCCAACAAATAGTAAAATTTTTATACTGAACAGGTTAAAGTAATAAATAATAATAAATGCACAGCAGCTAATACTGAAACCATGCTCCTGAAATTTGAGCATAACCGTGGAAGAACGAAAAGGCAGAAACAAGTGTTCGTGCACATTATTCCAGTCCACGCTAGCCTCTGATTTGTACAAAACTGAAGGATGTGGACAAGCCTAAGGACTGTGCACATTGAAGACAGAAGGCAGATTATTTTTTATGAGATTTTTGAAATACTCATTTTCGGCACCCCTCTGATAGAATCGCTTGTCGACCGACACAAACTCTGAAGAAGCCGTGCTGACTGTAGAATGTTGTGCCTTTCAAAATCAGTGGCTTGATAGACTGCAAGTAGTACTGATCGTTCTGATCGCCTACCCCACGTGGGATTGGGAAAAATAAATGTATTCATGTGTCTGGGGTATTTTGTCTGATTAAGTATTATCATTATGTTTCTTGAGTTACAGCGTTATTTTATGCATAATAATTAATCTAAAAGACTAAAGATAGTCATTGTAGGGTTGGATTTAAAATATGTAGTGAACTATTGTCTTAGATGCATTACTTTATAGCGACTGTAGATTTTGGGTCTGATCAGGCTGATCCATAGAACACTGGTACCTACTTTGGCAGCACATCGCAGCCCTGTTGCATGAAGGCGCCGAGGGAGAACCATAAGCTGTTCCCGATGGTGAAGTCATTGGACAACTTTGCCTCCCCGTTGTCCATATTCCACTCCTCGGAGCTAAATCGGCTAACGAGGAACAGCACTACGCTCACCCCGATGAAGGCAAAAACTGTGCACAACCAGATCTCCTGTGGGGACACAGATAGAGCACTTGGGTCAAACATGAAATAAGGCTAGTTTCTACTGGGAGTATAAATTATAGCAGCACTTTACCCTTTTCACTTTCTAGTTACCCTTTTTGTCATGGGACAAACATAGCGCTTGCACCAAGTCTGTACTTAACAAGATCATGTAGAACATACAAACAACGCATTGATGAATTAAACTCGACATCTGTGTCCTTTAGGAGAATTTAATAAAATTACTAAATGACTTCCTATTCCACTGAGACTTTTCTTCAAACATAATAATATTCGTTTTTGTGGAAAATGTGGTAATCTAAAATAATACTTTATGTTTTTTTCTGCTTAAAAACTTTTCTTACTCTTGTTAACCTGAAATAAATACATGCACAATGCGCTCACAAGTGCACTAACAAAAACATACTTGTCTCTCAGAACAAACCTACGAATCATGAGAGAAAGCAAAGGCCCAAGCTGGTAAAGTTCGTGAAATATGGCGATATCATAGCTAATTAAGTCTTATAAATAGATGTCACATTCAGGGGAAATAAGGTTCGCTGTAAGAAAATCTGAACCTAAACCGATGTCATGATAGTGCATGGATATATTTGTCTTGCACAGCCATAGCCAGTTGGGGGGAATGTGAGGTCACGGTTTAAATCTCTCCACGCATGGCTGTGTAGGTGTGTACTTTGAGAACGGAAGAGGGGTATTCATCCACATTTGGGGAAATAATATATTCCACTAAGCTTTACCCAGTCATCAAAATGCGGCATTATCCCTTAAATATGTTCTGTCCACAGATCTACAGTACGCGTAATAGGTATTTATATCCCGTAATCACAGACTACTTTCGGATGATTATAATTATTAAGAACGCTGTTGCCTGCTCTTGACTACCTGCGACAATGGCTCCATGAATGAGAAGACGTGAGGATCCTGGTCCTCAGGCTTCTTGATCATGATGGAGATGCCCAGCGACATGAAGGGTTTGGTGAAGTCGATCACCTTCTCCCGGTCCGATGTTATTGTTAGCGGTGCAAATGCTATGTCTGCTTCCTACACACAGCAAGTATACACAAACAATTTAGCACCAAGCCCGGATGCAATCAACAGGAATTATACTTATGGTTCACTCTTTTCAATATTCAAACAATATAACAAATTAATCTCTTTTATAGGATAATACAAAAAACTATATTACAACAACATTATTATACACAATACTATATACATAATATAATATATACATCATCTTGGGAAGACAATATCCAGGTGACTAGAATACTGGTGTCCGAACCCAGAAAGGCACCGATAACTGCGTGGCGCAGCAAACATCCTCCTGTCCACCCAGCTCTCACAAACAGGTACCTGGCTCCATAGGGAGTTTACAAGATGAGGCTGTCCCCGAGCAAATTGCTACCCCTGATACATCGACCCCCAACCCCAACAACCGAACGTTTAGGAGATGACTTTATCTTACATTCAGTACAAAGAAATGCAAAAAACCAATGTTACGCTTAAAGTGTAAATAAAATAGTCAGACGCGTAGTGGGTGCTTCGAGTGTCTGATATTCACGCAAAATACGTTCCAGCAGTATTTGACTATCCAGAATAATATTCACAGGCAACTTCAATAAGCACCAGTTTGTAGTACGTCCTACACCAAACAAAACAAACACAAGTCAATAAGAAGAACACGAAACTTCGCCTCCATACTCATTAAGCCCTCTAATTTGTCAACTGAACTCACATTTAATATTCAAACCGGTTTTTTGAAATCGTAATACCCGCTGAAAAATAAAGTGTGTTATTTGTCAAAAATGCGACACTCTTTACAATATGTAACAGTTGTTGTTGAACGAGCTCGTATCTTGTGGCTTCAGACCTCGGAAGCGCACACAAAGGCGTGACATCCACACAAGAAAGCAAATGCATTTTGCGACTATGAGCTCTAGCTTATTCCCTTTGTTAGTCGTAGGACCGAGTAAGGTAGTCAATGCAAGGGTCAATTTTCAAGAGAAGATAAGAGACAAAAGAAGAGATTATATATATATATATATCTCTTTCGCTACGTAAGGTGTAACAAAAGGACAGACAAATAAAACCACCAGCGCACTGAGCATGCGCTGAAATGTGCCCCCCGTCAAGCAGCTTCATTACTCAAGACACGACAGAGAAAAGCCCACAATCCACCTAACAATCACAAGCTAGCCACAGCCCCTGGACAACGATTTCAGTAAGGGCGGCAAGCCGTCTGCAGCTTTGCAGAGGGAGATGTGAAAGGATCTTAGTCTCTCTCTCTCTTCTTCTTCTTCTCTCCTCCTTATCTCTCTGCCTTATACGCACTCTGTTCTCTCTCTCTTTCTGAGGGGGCAGTAGACATCGTGCACAAGCACAGATATAAGCATGTATGGGCAAATGTAAGCAATAAAGCACAACTCGAGAAGTGTAAGGATTTAATTGTCTGTAGAACATAATGTACTGTTGCAGAATAATGGAAAAAAAGAACAAAAAGGCTGCAGAAACTGTTGGTGGAAGAAGTCATGTAAGGTAAAAACCTCTTGTTATAAAACAAGCTAAATATTAGCTTAGATAAAGCACAAGGCAATAGAAGACACTTAAGTCAACGTAGACCCTAGGAAGGAGACAGTAGTAGGTATTTTTAAGGTCTAATAGAGGTGTGTTAGAGTCTTAAGAGACAGAACCAGTTATAATTAAATATTTCTCGCTGTAGTTCATGTATTTACTCTAGCTCTTGAGCTATTCACCTGGTTTAAAAGCAGTTCAACTCTGACATTTCTGTGACTATTTGTTTCGGGAGCGGAGTTGATTGACTTCCCATATCTTGAAAAAGAATTGGTTTGCAAACGAAACTCTTCTCAAACATTTCGGTGAGATGATGAAATTCAAATGTCACATGAACAGCCACATCTGCTTTGGTTGTTTTCTTTCTAGTTCCTAACTTTTTGTAAATAGTGTATTGAAGAAAAGTATTTTAACTGACATTTCGGTTAAGACGATTTCACTTACATGTCCGATGAGCTCTCCAATGATTCCATTCCAGGTTCCGTCCCCCTGCGGTGCGCCATACGTGTTGTCCTTGACAAGCCTGATATAGTACTCATAGCCCACGTTGATGGACACCATGTCGGCCAGCTCCGAGCAGTAACCCGAGAAACGGTCTCTCCCAACCACTGGTATGCCGTCCGACGGTTCTGTGCGGTTGAAAATATAAGGCATGTCCTGCAAGGAGAAGTACACTTTTTAAAATGTTTTTTAACTGGACCAATCAAAGAAAACAAATATAGACAACGAACGACAAGTAAACGCGAGCACACACACACACACACACACACACACACACACACACACACACATCTATCTATATATACACTACTAATGCACAATGAAAGAAACTTGTAAGGGGCGTAGAAGCCCGTTTGATCCACTTCAGTGCCTTAACTGTTATTTCACGCCGCCTGTGCCACTTCACATAGGATAACCATTCCCTGCAGCCAGACATTTGACCGCGTCCCTTCTCACCAGAAAATGGGATCTCTGCTATCAGTTTAACCCGTCTGTGCCGCAGCACAAACATATTAAAAACTCTTTTGCGTGCAGTCAAGAAAATGATGCATCGCTAGATTCCAATATCTTCTTTTTTCTGATAGGTTCCAACTTTTGCAAGTACGCAGTTTCCTTTCGTACGAGTGAGCTACAGTTTCGGTAGTTTAGTTTTTCACTAACTGTAATACAGAAAAATATGTCTCTACGAGGTAATTTGGTTAAATGAAATAAAGGCATCTGGGTGGGAAGTGAAGGCTTTACAGCGCATCACTAATGTATGTGGAAGGCAAACCTGGAATGGTTTTCACACCTTGTTGCACATCTGAGATGTAATGGGAAATAGCACTGGCTTGTAGTCGATAGTTGTATTGGCAATGAGAAAACAAAAAGGAAGACGACTAAGGACATTAAACTGGAAGAATATTTGTGTGCGCGCACGTTTGGCGTTTGCAAGCGTGTATGTGTGCTTGTAAAATGGCATTAGAAGAGTAAAAGGAGATGAAATCACCTCGATAGTCACGACGATGCGTGTTCTGTTGTCTATGGTGCGGTTGCCCTTGGTAACAACGTTCTCTGGAGGCCTGGGGGTGAAGTTCTCTTCAGTCCAAACTCCTGCCTGTATCAATGCCAGAAACAATTGCATGTTCAGATACATTGTCTGTTGGCCCATAAATGTTATTAATGACGGGTTTTCTGGAATATGTGGCAAGCGGCTACATAATGTTTTATGCAAAAGTTACAATTCTCTAAAATAGCCTCTTCGTTAATTTTCAACTAATAGTATTCGACATTTTGAAAAAAAGAGTAAAATATCCCCTTTCCTGCTTGTGCATCTCATTACCCAAGAACAAGTACAGCGAGGTCGACGGAGGGGAAGAGAAAAAGCTGTTTAAAGCTTTTCGGGTTACTGTCCTTATCGATGATTGTCGATGAAATAAAAGCAAAAACAAAAAGAAATGGTTGGTCCATTTGTCGGTGATGACGCATGGCGTGCACACTGTCGCTACGCTGTCCACTGGGACGTGCACGCACATACCAGCCCCAGCCCCAGAGGAACAAGTCAAGCAGAAACTTTGTCGTGTTTCAGCATCTGACATGGGCATGCACTCCCGCCGTGATTCTTAACTTCCGGTCCACACTGAATCACTTTCTGGGAGAAGTGAATGGCCAAGATTATTTTGAAAACTCACGTGCACTGGTCAAAAACGTCAGCTTGCACGGCCTTCCCCCTACCCCCCCCCCTCTCTCTCTTCAGGTCTCTCCTTCCCCACCCTTATCTCTACCCCCTTCGTTCTCTCTCGCTGCCCTTCCTGTTAGTTCAATACTGCCAGACCAGCAATCGACTTATCTATGCAAGACTAGCTTGAAACACTCAGGTAGCGTTCTGTGAAACGACCTTTTCCCACATTGAGTATTTTAGCACAGGTTTTAAGGCAACGGTTTGATGTAAGATGTCATGCTTGTTAATAAAGATTTGTCGTTGGTCATATATCTTCCTTCTCGCTCTTTGCCTTTTCGCCCTCTTGTTATCCCCTTATTTCCCTTGCTCCACGTCTACCTTTCTTTTTTTACTTTTAGCCACCTAAACAAACAACTGCAAGTCACGTGAGCGCAAATTGCAAGGGAGAATAAAACTGAAGGAGCATCCAGGTCCTTATACATGCCGTAAGCAATCGCGAGTAACCGGGCAACGAACGGGACAGTGGGAAGAAGTGAAGTGCAAATAAAAAACGATCTTCCGATGACATCCTGTATTTGTGCCTCAGTAAATAAGGTAAATACAGAGAATACAGTAAATAACTCGTCAGCTCGGCGGTGGTGAGCTCCTCTTATGCAGGAAGCCAGGGTGGGGGTGAGTGCTGTGTGCTCCTGTCGTTTTCAGTACAAAACACCATGACTTTCCCTTGATCAAGGAATTCTTCTTGAAATTGAGTTGCTCAGTAATGGGTGGTCAGCCTGGTAGTAAACACAAGATGGCAGACTCCATCGACTCAATGGAACTGGTCATTTTAAGTTAACTGAGAGAGATCGAGTATGTGTGTGTGTGTGTGTGCGCGCGCGTGTGGTTAGGTGTGCGTGCCCTTCCTTTTTTGTAGTTTCAGTAATTACTGAACATTTCCATTCTAAATGTCCTTTCCCATGATTTTTGTCTATTATTATTTTTTAGATGCCAACATGTTTTTCTGTACTAAAAATATATACGTGAGCCGCAAGAAAAACACGAAAACATCGTGTATTTAGAAGTATTCTTGAAAACGTCCTTCCCAATGGTTTGATTAACATGATATAATCTTTGAAGAGTACATTTATGGAAATGTTTTACTCAGACAACAACACAGCAAAACACAGCAGTTGGGATATCCACCACGAAATTATGTCTTTAATCCTTGTTGACATCCTCAACAACGTCCGTACGACTGAAAAACTTTCCAAAAGTGCTTGTCATAAACAGTCTGAACAGTACTGCATGTTCATCTTGAATATCCATAGTCTGATGAAATTCTGACAGCTGACAATGCTTAGTTTTATTGCCATCTTTCTGAGACCCAAACACCCTGATGCCCGGAGTACAGCAGCGCTGACATGTCCCGCACGTTCCCGGAGCTCCGCCCTCCCTGTCCCTCCCGCTGTGTGATGCACTCTCCGTGTTCCACGCAAAGAGATGAGAAAAGACTATTCTGTCGGAGAAGCAGAGAACAAACGCCGCGCTGCAGAAGCAAATGGAAAGCACGAATCCCATTTCACCCGATATATTGCATTACAAGCGGCGTTTTTACTGAACGCGTATTTTTACAGCTAGTCATAAACTTTCGATCCAGCTTTACAGACAACATGTCAGATTATTCTTGGATAAACATTAATCTAGAAACAAAGAACCAGCTAGGAATTCTCTTTGTCGTGATCATTCCAGCAAAAAGGTATCATGTCCATGGTCTTTATCCACCGGAGAGTGCCCGTGCTCCTTTGTAAAAAAAAATATTACATAAGTGTTTTGATGCTAGTCAAGATGTACTTATGCAATATTACATTTTTGTTTTCACTATAGTCGATATGTATGTATGTAATACAGTATTACATTTGGAAGATGTGTTTAATGAGATTTTTTATGATGATTGCAACACGAAACACACGCGCGTTTAAATAATGCAGTGTTTCATATCGAAAACAGCGAACAATTACTGTAGTGATAAATATGAATTTTAACGGCAGTGGTCACACAGGTGCCAGGCACGCTTTTTATCTTCAGCGAGTACACTAGACTGGTTTTTAAAAAATGTGTATATATATACATATATTAAACTTGACTTTAAAATACTATAATATCGCGATAGTTGGTGTGTTCTACCCATCATATTTCTTGAAAGAAAAATGCTGTCACCCAAAAAAAAAAATCTGAAAGCGTTGGGGCCGAGAACAACTGTGGCTGGAGGAGCAGACCTACGTCGGTACTGTGACTGACTTTAAAGTGAGCCTTGCAGTGCGGCCGTCAGGTAAAGAAGCTCAGTCTGCTTGACGACCATGGCTACCATACTCGCTCACTGCAGCCACAGATGTAACAACTAACTGTTTGGTCCAGTTTTTAAGCTGGAGGGAAGATCTCTATTGTTCTGGTTAAAGGTACCTGTTTGGGCAGAGTGCTTGGAAGGGGGAAGGAAGGGCTACAGAACGGAGCAGTCCTTCAAGTTTTGTGGTAATGAGAAGATGTTTTGTTTTGTTTTCATTTAAGGGTTCAGATCATTAGATATTTCAAAGGAAGTGAACTTTTGATATTCAGCTGATAATTTTTCCTTATAGCATTCTTTACTGTTTCATATTACTGACATAGTTATCTAATATAAAACATTGTTTAAAATTACATATACGTTTATCACTTTCTTTCAAAGTTTGTTCCATAATCATTGTTGTGTAAATCTCATACATAAATCACTAAACAAATATATCCTTACTTCTTCAGAAAGCGCTTTTGTTACGGAGTTATTTCAGCTTACCCTTATATCTTTTGCATTTAGTACCCTCCCTTTAGTATAGATCACTTCCAGTATACTATCTTCCACCCTACTGACTGTTAAACACAGGATTCTTTACATTCGACGATGCATGCGAGTGGTGACTTTATGAATTATGTTGTTGTTATTATTATTATTATTGCTATGTCTTACTTTCAAGTGATTTTGACGAAGACATTTTAACAGGAAGTGCATCAGACAGCAAGCAAGCAAGAGAGAGAGAGAGAGAGACCTCACCTTCGCCACTCCTCTGTACATGCTGACCTCTATGACTTCTAAAGAATGACCTGAACGTTGACCACTCTTTGAAAAACATATTTTTCCGTTGCTTCCGGTAAAGGTATGCTGCACAGACAGGGAGCACGTGCATTACTGACTTTCACAAAGGGGAGTTAAAAACCTTTAAGACGGATTTATGCGTTCTCTCAATTACTTTAAATAATCTCATATTTGCTCATGGATTTACTGGTCATCAGCATTATAAACTGGCAAACATTAACCATTGTCGTACCAGTTTATTAAAAAAAAACAGGAGTAAACTGCAAACCGTGGGAATTCGTGATGCATAAATAACAGTAAAGGTACCTTAAGGTACTGTAAGTCCCCAGGGCGATTGCAAGAGGAGTTCCCTGCGTCGTTTAATTTAAAATCATTGCTGTTACATTTACTTCCCTTTTCTCTGCACATTTCATGTTCACCAAATTATCCACATTTCATACCCAACCATGTGTTTTCTAAAGGGATAGTACTAACAAGTTGACCGTGTGTCAGGGACAACGAACCTCGGCAAAGATCTTGGCCAGATCGCGACCGTACCGCCAGCGCGAAGTGGAGGGAGGAGAACAGGTGATGCCGTTACCCCTGCTCGCGTCCTGCCATTGCTGCACACTGTCCAGCAGGTGCCACCGACTTTGAGGTGAGCCGCCATGGTGTCTCTGTAGTTCGGACAACGCCTCAGTTACTATCTTGATAGCGTCCTTTGCAAGTATGCTGTCTGTCTGTTGCCCACAAAAGAGATTTTTTGCAGTTTGTCAAGTGGTGAACGGTGACAGCAGGGAAAAGAAATCATTTGAATTTCAATGAAGAACTACAATACAATACAATATAATACAATACAACTTTATTTATCCATGAGAGCAATTCCTGATAGTGCTCATAATAGCATTCTCATCCTGCTTTCAGGTTATTTATTTATTGATAGTTATATAGAGTGCAAAAGACAACATTGCTCAAAGGGATTAGTCATAAATACTCATTTACACTGTTTTCTTAGAACCTCAGATCTTTGAGTATGTTTACTTACATTATTCTGCGATGGAGGATCACTGAAATAGGACCGCATTAGTGCATCCGTTTGACGAAAAATTTCAAAGCCTGTGATATTGACCCCTCCTGTTTTGTAGGCCCGAAGTTTGATGTACTTCATACTCTGTACATAAATTTACACACACACACACACACACACACACACACACACACACACACACAAAGAGATAACAAATCTGAACGAAAGAAACATCGCTGGTTCTATCCCTCCGTCTCTTCTCGTTTTTGTCTCATTTATTTTGTTTTGTCAGATATTCAAATTATGAAGCGCACTATCTCTCTCATGAACTTTTCACAGGCTGCATTGATATTTTTGTAAACATTCTTTTTAATTATTGCTATAGTATTTTACTTCAATATTTTTGGCTTTACGTACTCTAAAATGTCCATACATGTTAAAGTCATTACTAAAAATGTACACACTTAAAACGAAGCGAACGCCTTAGAACTGCATTTTGTAAAAACATTCACTGGACACTAATGAATGAATTGTCTGTTCAGAATCGAGGCACTTACCAAATAAGGCAAGATGAAGTGGAATCGAATTTTGTACATTGATTTATCTTCTACCTGTGAACAGAAGTATGCTGTATTAAAATGCCAAATGGAAATAAACTGGCTGTAGAAAGAAATGAAAGAAGTACGTTTAAAATTATCCGAAGATTTAGTCAGCAAAAGATTACTTTCTGCAGCGATGTTGCTTCGTAATATAGTTTTGTTAACATTTATTTATATACCATAGTATTTTATGAGTACAACAATTTCTGAAGAATTATTGAAATTCTTGAATTTTCAAAAATAATTATTTTTTTTCAAATAAATGAAAATTATTTATTGACTCGTGTAGTTTGTCACCCACAAATCTACTCGACTCTTGTGTGTTTGAAAATGCGCGGTAAATGAAATTACTAACATTTGACATCAAAATAAAACGCCCGCCATCAGACAACAAAATAAAATATGACCATCATCACACAACAAAATGAATAATTATCGACATCCAACAACAAAATAAAATTACTGACATCCGACAACAAAATATAATGCCCAACATCCGACAACAAAGCAAAATGACCAGCATCCGACAACAACAACAAAATTACCAACGTCCGAAATAAAATGCAGGGGTTGATAAATTTATGAGGAGACATTGATAGAGCTATGGCACATTGCGTTCAGTATTGCAGAGAGACGAGCAGCAAATCAAATCTTTTCCTGGGGTCTCGCTGTGAGCATCCAAACATCACAAGCGCTTTTGAAAGACTACTGTGTTTATAACTCCAGTTTGCTTCATCTTTACAATACAAAATAGACGAAACCACTTGGTTATTCACAAAAATGATACACTTGTATTAAGGACCACTGACATAAAGGCGCACAGGGACAGACACATATTCTCTCTTTCCTCATCTCTCTCTGCCTGTCTCTCTCTCTCTCTCACACACACACACACACACAGTCAGACATTGAATAGAAAAAGGCGTGATTAAGGTGCCAAAGGAAACAAGGAAGCTGAGTAAAGAAACTGAGTATAAAAAGAGAGAAAGTGGGAAGAAAAGAAATAAAGAAATGAAGGAAGACTTGTTCAACAGCACATATTTGCTTACAATGGAATTAATAACCCAGTGCGCGTGCTCTGGGGGAACGTCCATCACCACACGTATTTCTTTGCTGCGGTCCTGGGTGTGCATTGACTGCAGGAGGTGCAGACACGCTGTTTTGTTCTGCACGTGACGTGCTGTGATTTCTGGCGTCTGCTGGTAATCATGCATGTAGTCGTGCACCTGTTCCAGGCGGAATAAGCCTGGGACACGTGCAAGGCAATGATATAAAAGATCACATTCTTAATGCACTTCGTTTGTTCTTTAGTCGCTCTTCATAAAAATATCGTTTCAACAAGTGATTCTTTTTTTAATCATCGCACGCAAAAAAACTAGTTCTTCTGTTGAACGTTCATAAGGAACAAGTTTGTAAATTGGCTTTAAAATTAAATTATTGGGTAATTTGAGAAAATAATAAATGTACATTAAGTCTTGGGTTGTAAGAAAAGAGATGACCTTTACAGCTGGTCCCTCTCCTTTGAAACAGAACAATGTAGGTTCATTTATTTTTCAGTCAACCGAGAAACTGTTACACGTGAGCAATTTGAAGTAATAACATTTAAAAGGACTAGAACTTTCTTAAAAGGGAAAACATTTAGGGAAAATAGAAATGCGTCAGTGTACAGAGAGCAAATATAAAGTAACTACATCAAATATTTATGTCTTTCCCAAATAAAAGAGCCTGTTATAGGGACTGATGTCTGCCTTACACTGAAAACTGGGAGTGACACAAAGAGAGACACTGGCCTTATGCCAAAGAAATGGAGGTACAGAGAGACTGATTTTGGTTTTACGCTTAAGATAATGATGGACAGAGAAAGGAGTTAAGCTTGCGCTAAAATGGCATTGGTGCGCAGCAAAGCGAAAACTAATTTGGAGGATCGATCGTTAAAGCTAATGACCACTGTGACAGAAAAATGAGGTGGACACAATAGCAAGAGAACTCACTACAGAATAGAATGATGAAATATGCAACGAGAGACAATGAGTCCAACAGACGGACAGAGCGTGCTTCAGAGCCAAATATATCATTACCTTAGACACTTTGATGGCAAAATTGGATCTCAATTTTATTTATTTATGGTTTTTGGGTTTTGCATATTATCAGTCAAATTTGAACTCGTGCGGGGTAAAGAACGTGGCCTGGCTCGGATATTGCTTGTCTGACGGCAAAGACACGTGATTTCTCAAGGGAGAATCTGATGATCCTGTGAGTGTTTGGCGCATAGCGAATGCTTTTAATGGTGGGATGGATCCTGGACTGCAGACCACTAGGCGACCATCACCAATCATGTCTGCAGGCTTTAGCAGTAGTGTTCATTCGCCTAAAAGTCCTCTACGTGCTTGATCAGAAACATCTCCACTTGACATCCCTCTCCTCTTGGGACATCGTGGGCCTTAGATGTCGCTCAGACAGCCAAATGGCAAGAGTTCGTATCCCAGCCATTACCGCAGGCAGCCACGAGTTACGTTTCCTTTCGTTTCGTTTTATAATTGTTTTTTTAACCACTACACTTACACCAACAGTAACTGTAGTCAATAAAACAAATTAAGTTTACTAGTCTTCGATAATACTACCATTATTAAAGTAATCACTACACTACACAAATCTGATTCTGTACAATCTCTTTAATAGATAGCTCGCAACTGTTTTATTAGTTTTTCGTTTAAAGCATTGTCTAAAACTTTTTAAATTCATTCAAACGCATAATCGTTACTATCGATGTCTTTGGAGTTTACAACGAACGCATCTGCTTTTCTTAAATAAGACCCCAAACTTTTAAGCATAGTCATAATTGTTTAGCATGTTACAATAATAAATATCGTATTTATTACAACTCAGTATTCCGAAGATTTCTAACATTTACAGCTCAATTTGGTAACCAGTGTCACTGCATTCGTAAACATCCCGGTTAAAATCAATAGCCTGTCCTCAAACATTGGTTTTTGTTAATTTTTATTCTAAATAAGCCATTAAGCAATAAAGTAAACAAAATGTCTTTCCATTGTCAATGTAAACTTGTCGATAATGTGATCTCTTCACTGCCGACCTGCGAGAAGAGGGGGAAATAAACAAACTGTGTCTGATAAAGGGAGACAAACGACAGACAGAGGAACGTATCTGATCCAGCTAAAACACTAGATAGACTGATACAACCATAGCTGTAATAAAACCAACAATGTTATTAACGACTGGCGCCCTCTCTAGGGGTAGGAACGGCATAGGCTTGCGCTCATTACCAATCAGCCATGTTCAGTGGGAGAACAAATTGTGTTGTTATCAACGGTAGTTTTACTGGTAGTTGTCTGCCCGAGGCCCAGTGCTGACGTTGCTGCTTCCCATGACTTCATTTTAATTGCCACTTGGTACCCCCACCCTACCAGCCATCGCATTGTCTTCATCCTAGCTGTATACCCCAGTTCAGCTTCATAATGTCAAATGACATGTTGACAAATAATTATCTAACTGAAAGAAATACTTATGGGTCGCTCATTACCCATATAAACCTGTCACTAATGGAAAGAAGCGTTTTACCAGTGAAATTACGTCACGATAGCTTACTCTGAGTAAGTATGTCCACTATTGTGTTTATTTCCACTGTTAACTATTGTTTCCTGAGAAAATATACTTATAACTAGGCGACAAGAAGGTGCATTACCTTCATTCGTACTGTAAATGTACACGAGACTAGTCCATTCATACCACTGGACAATGTCTACGATCGCCTTTGAAATGCTGGGCTGCAGGTAGAACTGGAAGCTAGGCCTGGCGGAGTCCGCTCCCTCAAGTGGATGAGAAGGGTTGTTCAAGAAAATGAAAGGTACCTCCAGGCTCTCGGAGTAGGCCTTAATGGTGGCGAGTGTTGGCTTTCCCACGTGACCCAGCAGCACTATGGCGCCAGCGGACAGGAGCGAGCACACTGAAGACAAAGGAAATAAAACCGGCAATTCAAAGAGAATGAGAAACTCGAACTGTTCTTGTACCAGTTAGAAGTTTTAGTATGATGATGTAGTGAACATGTCTGTTGAATTGTAAATAAACCACGTGCTGGTGAGTAGGGATTTATTAAATCTGGCTACACACTGCCATTTAATCGCATTTCCAGGCCGTCCGTCGATGCAGTGGGACTTCTGTGTTCTGTGCCAGATTGCCTTGATAATAATAATAATAAATAATAAATAGCACATTTGTACAGCGCCTTTTTCCAGCATCTCCCAAACTGAAGGCGCTTACAGAACACACAATCATTAGAATAATAATGGTCGAGGTTAATTTTTGATTTGCAATGTATTTTTTTCACATCCCGATAGCTGTTAGTACACCTAAAGCACTTAACATATTTTAGCAGATATTACGTCTATTTTCCTTATTTTTATGTAAATTAGATAGCTACCTGTATAAAAGTTACAGTATTATCCCAGGTAATCAAAGATCATACTTTGAGATCTCGTTCACCAGTCTCCCTCTCCAGCCTAGTGACCTGCGATCTACAGCCTATATATATATATATGCATACTGTTTTCTAGGCAAGAGCTGGCAATGTTGTGTCCGTGACCGGGACGTTTGTAGTCAAGCGGGAAGTAGAAAGGAGATCCGAGTGTCTTATGTCTTTTCAGGAGCCATTTGTGACCTCGTCTCCCTCATTCCAGCCTGTGCAGAACCTACTCTTTGGGTTATTTGTAATGGCACCTCATTCACATGTCTGTGGGGAGTCACGAAGATTTTGCGTGCAGACTAAACTAAGTGTTTGTGTAACACAGTTTGGATGTATTTACCCGTGGATAACCGATGGTATTAAGCTTACAAGCAACGCTCCTTGATTTCTTAGTAAAACAAACCAGGATCTGTCCTTAAATTTCAACCAATTAAGATATGGGCATTGATTATGCATGCTGTGGAGACGATTGGATTGTTGCTGGTGCACCTTTTCTAAAGGAAAGTTTCCTGTTTGGTTTTTTTTTTTAACTTTAATTTGAAGAAAAAAACACGTAAAAAATCCCGTTTATTTTTAGGCTAAGCATAAAGTTCACGATTAGACAACCTGTAGATCCATGGGATTTGCAATGTGAAAGAACACGTGCTACATGCAGCGTAGGGGTGAATGGGGGTAGACAGTGATGTCATAACATACCCGCCCAACTACGCCGCCATTTGACAGAAATGAGGATATGGAAGCTGTGCAGAGTAAAGGAAGAAATGAGGTGCCTGATTTTTACGGGGCGTGATTCATGGTACCAGAAGGTCTGTACAACGTAAAAAGACGATGTGTAAGGGCATTACGACCCTGTAGGACTGCACAGGAGAGAACATCACGAAAATCTCTTTTTATGGACATGCATAAACGCGCGTCTACGCACACATACAGAAATACAGAAAATAAACAAATACGCGCACACACAGACACACACACGAACATAAATATTCTTCTTGACATGAAACGGGGAGCCGCAGTTTACTGACAACATACTAGGTGCGCTCGTTCACAGCTGTTTCAGAAACTAACACCAGAAATAGTGTGTTCACTACTCTTTAGTTCCAGATTGACCTTCCCTGAATAATTTGCCTCGTGAAATAAATAATTGATGATGCGCGCTCAGCTGCCGGCTACGTGAAGTGCAGTGTTGCGCTTCTTATTCTTTTCTGTAACTGCAGTTTGCAACACTCAGACTGGGAGCCAGCTTACTTTCAAAATATTTATTGCCACCACAATTCTGATTGTGTTTCTGTCGATTGTCGCTTTACTAGTTTGAGTTTAAAAAGAATTGTGTCAAATTAACTCTTTTTACCTGTGTACCTTGGTGGCACAAGATCGTAAGAAAATAAAAGTGTATTGAATACTGACCTTTTTTTGCTTCACTATATTGCAATCATCATCGTCGTCGTCGTCGTCGTCGTCTTTATTATTGTTAGGTCACCCGGTGGTTCACCGGTTAGCCTCTCACCAAAACAGCGAGGATTGGCTGTCCTGGGTTCAGTTCTCGTCTCGGGCACACTGTTCTTTCTCTGCATGTGGCATCTGTTTACATGGCTGGCTGCCTTGCCGTGATATAGCCTTAGTTGCTGGCTCGGCATATTACATCAATTCCTCCCCCAACTCGCTATCAATGTTAATGCTACCACTGGGGTAGACTTGCATTCTTTTAACTTTTACCTTTATTTTTTACCCTTATCCTTTGTTGACTTAAAAAGGGTCAATTTCATTGATTCCCAGATACACTCGTGACGTCAATAAGGCGTACTTACAGGCTCTGGAAACGTTGAAACTGTCGGTGGCGTCCACATCGTGAACTCGGTGCACTAGGCGTAAGACACTGGGCTCCTTGCTGAGCTCCATAATTTGCTCCTTAAACGCCTCGGGTAGACCTCCGGAATTGTGGTCGAACAGGAGACCTAGAGAATATATTTTAAACTATCAGCAACAAAAGTGAGTGGCGCTCTGTACAGTTTTTAGATAATAGATGTTTTGGGACTTTAAAGCGCTGTACATTGGCTGGTGGTCGCAGTAAGGACATATACCGATATGTTTTTGTTGAAGCGTTTTTTTTTTTTAAAGTGTTTGTATGAATATTACTGGAGGTTTGGTATGTTTTGTAAAATATTTTCTACGTATTTTGCGTGAGATTTTGCAGATATATTAAGGATGTGGTCCTCCACAGTATATTAGCTATGAGTAATATGTCTATACACACAGATATATTAGTCATAGCTATATGATCTTTATAGTATCTTAGTTAAGAGGTATTGCGTGTAACGTTAGATGACTATAAAGAAAAAAATTTGTGAGCAAGTTTCCGTTAGCAAACTATGAGAATGAGAGGACAAAACGTTATTTTTATAATGACTCATACCGGTAATAAGCGTTCTTTCATACTTCTAACCTTTCATTGCTCCGACACCCTTCTTTTTGTATCGATAGGTACCTGGATTGTTTTAGGTGTTTGTTTTTTGTTTATGCTTAGTTAATTTCTTTTTAATTTTTTTCTACTTAGAATCGTTGCAATCAAATCATCTTAGAAAATTGTTTTCAAGGTAATTTTCAAGATAAAATTGACTTCAAAAGGTCATTTGATATCTTTAGAATACTCAAGCGTTTTACTTGGCCTAATACCTGATTTCTACTGTTGGCTCGTTTGTAATATTGTTGTTTTATTCTTTCTGGTGTGTGAAGTACATTTTTCACGTGTCTATTGAGGCATTGTATTCGGGAAGGTGTATCTATCTTGGGGATATGGCTCATCAAATGGCAACAAATGTACGCTGTATTCCGTTTATCTGTTGGCAATGCAGTCTTATAGTTAAAGCTAATCATTGAACTATTATCTGATAGTCAGTGTGAGAAACATTGCTCATGAAAATATCATGTCAACTATTCTGATAACAATTCGGCCTATCATGTCAGCCATTATGACAACAATCAGGACAATCCAAAGTAAAATTGTTTTTGAGCTTCTTTATTCGATTAGTTTAAAGGAAATGTAGCTTCTGTTTTACGCGGTCTTTGTTCGCTGCAAGTAGCAGACTTTTGCTAAATGTACTCCTGGAAAAGAAACAATTAAGAACTTAGATAATTACAGAACGTACAATGACCATTATTTTGTATTAAAGAACCTGAAAACTGTAAATTGAAGCCAAATTTACGAGCGACCTTTGTCCCTTACCACTCAGGTGCTCTACCGTATAATTGAGAAAGTATGTGTTTATAATTTTGCAAGAGACTGTGCATAGCCATATAAGAGCAATCACTGACTAAGACCGTGCAAAGCGAAATTTCATGGCAATTTTGGAGTAACACGTATTTGACGGAGCATGTGTGTATATAACTCTCAGGGATTGGGTTATACTGCATCAACTAGTGATTGCTTGTAGTAAATGGTTATACTTCATCATCTAGTGCTTGTATGCCTGTAGTAAATAATGTTACTGCATGGAATGGACTTTGTATGCCTGTAGTCAATGACTATGCTGCATCAAATTGTGCTTGTATGCCTGTAGTAATTGATTACACTGCGTGAACTGATGTTTGCATGCCTGTAGTTGAAGCAAAATATGTAATGACTTTTGCAAAATGACAACAATTATAAGCCAAACAAAAAAAGTAACAAAATGATTTACATAATTTCCTTTTTTTAAGGGAGGGAGAGAGGAAGTGTTGAGGGCTCTCACTGTCATAAGAGTATCCATTTCATACGGAGCTTGCCAGCATTATGAATTGAAAATCAGAAAGTGGCGGAAGGGAAATGTATTCCTAGTGCATGGCAGTTGCTAGAAATGCGTGTTCAAAGCTAACACATTAGCTTTAGTTCTCGCAGTTTCTCTGAAAAGCCCATCCTCCTTCCTGCTGCCTCGGTGCCACAGCTCCCTCGAGATCTCTTGGCTTTTTCTCTTCTTCGATTCCGTGCAGACTGTCCATTGAAAGTGGCAGCTGGAGGTGTCAGGAGCTTACAGGCGGATGTGAAAGGCGCAGCCTGCCGTTACTAGTAATATATGTATAAAGGCGCACAAGTCAACTGCGTATAGTGCCAGGTTTTGAATGGACGTAACCGATGCCAAAATGCACGTGTTTTGGGAAATATTAAAAGTCTAAAAAGCAGAAAAACGATTACAGCATTTATCACCACAGCAGCCGCCGTCAGCTTCATCGCCAGCAATAACACCACAATTTTTAAATCTTCAGTTAAAGTAGTCAGGAAATGTTCTATTATGTGTTTGGGTGAATGTGTGTGTGTGTGTGTGTGTGTGTGTGTGTGATTGCAGTGTACAACAGTGTTGGTGACATCCAGATGCTGAAATCCATAAAAGAAGTCCCACCTTATGCAAATGTGTAAAAATTATAAGGCTGAAGCAGACTAAGAAACAGAGGGAACCTGCTGACCCTTTATTCAGATCACGATGCAGTCTGTGAGAGCATTCTAGTTAACTGCCCTTCAAGCAGAGAGAGACTGACAACCCGACATGCATGAGCACGAGCCGCTAGCATGACGGTCTACTTTAGCCTTATAATAACCCTTAACGATCCTTTATTTGACAGACAATAATTTGCAACTGCGCCAATCCTTGATACTAAATCTGAAGATTCCTAAATATGTTTTTTTAGAATACACTTTTCCTCAGATGTTTATAGTTCTGTCTTCCAGTTTAAAAAATTCTGTTTGAGCTCACTAGTCCTACAACTTAAGCGCCTATAAGAGAAGTCTTAAAGAAACACTCCAGTTTTGGCTTAAATAATAGATATCATGCACTTAATCATTTCCGCTCCAAATTTTGGGTTTCCAAAAAATCCCCACCCCCGTTAATTATAGATGCAGCTAAAACAAAGCTCTGGAATGGCTCACGGAGGTTGACATGTTTGTTGCAGAGTGGCATCATGGAAAACCTTCCGGCGCAAGAGTTTACTTTCAGTTGATACCACGCTGTCCTCATGAATTTGGAGATTATGTCAACAAATTTTTAACCCGATGAAAGTGATAAATAAGATAAGCGATTGTAGAATACTGGCGTGACGCAGCATAAGCACGGACTTGTATTACTGGACTCCTTGCAGACGATTGTTTTCAGTGAAGTCATAGAACGAGGCTGGTTACGAAATAGCTTCCGGTTTAGTCACGTTTCAGTTCAACTACTAGAACGAGGCTTTGGATGATATAGCTTCCGGTTTATTCACATTCATTGTTAAGGCTCGCCAAGACTATCAGCGGAGAACTTCGCAAAAGGCTCAGCGTTGGTCTCGGCAGACAGACAGCAATCCACCTATACACGTCAGTGGTATAAGGTTATAAATAGTAACACAGAGTTTCAGTGCTAGCAACTGCATGCTTGAATGTGGCGATTTTTGACAAAGATGTTGTACCAACGATCTCTGTTTGCGAAAAATAAAAGAGTGCTACTGCAGTTGTACTAATGTCTTTCAAAACAGCTTTCCAGGAAGTAGAACATTTTGTAGACCATCGCACATAAACAAAGCCAGAGCTCTACGCTCACCCTGATTTCTAAAAGGTGGAGCTCAGCTAAGACAAGTCTCCTACATCATTACCATAAACTAGACGTTTCCGCACGTTACAGGCTTTTTTGTACTTTCTGCTGACTACAAATTACAAATCTATAAATCAGGGTCTAGTTGGCCAGTCAGCCAAACTGTTAGACAGTCCCTCAGCGTCGCTCGAGATTTTGTTTTTTGCTAAACGGATCCAGCTACATCACAAACTATGGTCAGTTTGTTTTCCTTCACGGAAACCGTGCACAAAAATGGCATTCTTTAGAAAAAGCTATTCTTTTGAAATCCGAAACTGTAAGAGGAAATATTTCAAAACGTCGATATCTATTATTTAGGTCCAACGATTTTGTTTACTAAAATGCGAATCCTGCTATTAAACTAATAATCGCATCTCTCTTCAGTGCCGACTGTTACATATTAAGGTTAGACTAGTGAAACCAGGATCATAAGATAACAACGACCTTGAATATAATGTCTAAAATATTTTCGGGAAAGAGTCGATGACAGGAGAAAGAGGCACTGGTGGCATTTGTCTGACAAGAACCATCACAGTTGTCCAAATGCGAGCCCAGTTTTCGTGTCTGCTACCTTGGTACGATCAAACAATTTATGAAGTTAACAAATTCTTGTGCATTCGCATTCGAAGTTGCTTAGGCTTAGACCTGATGACTTCCTGACCCTCTCACACCTGTATGCTGGGACCCGACTGGTCGTCTTATTACTTGCTGACCCTCTCAGGACTGGCTGGTGAGACTTGCTGACCCTCTCACAACTGGCTGATTCTCAAGGCGGGCCGATGGAAGTTCTTAACCCTCTCACGATAAGCTGGGGCTGGCTGAAATTCTTACTACTTGCTTCTGAAACTAACCCTCAAACGACTGGCTGGCCCTCACAACTGGCTGACAGAATTGACTGACACTCCTGATTAGCTGATGGGTGACAGTGTCATGGCTGTTCCATGAGCATTATTCCTAACAAACTCTAAAATAGATAGGATAAAACTGTATTTATCCCAGAGGGCAATATGATGCAGGTCTATAAGTACAACAGAAAAACAATACCACAACATATTTATATCCATTTCTCCAAATAGACTCTTATATCATGGTGGTTTAGACTTACATGATGATCTACATTCCTTGGCACACAGTAGCCTTCAGAAGTCGCAAGGCCGAAACAAGGAACGACAGCCTCAGTCCCTCGATCCTGCATGCAGGCAATCGGCGACTCAACTGAAATTGATGACACTCTAGACAGAACATGTCTGTCATCGCGTAGAGTTCCAGTCACTTTCAGAAGTGTCTGCCTATTAAACAGAGTCTAAAGGTCACTCTGGGCCGTCCAATTAACTTTGGATCAGCTGTATACAACGCGATTCAAGCCGCTAGTCACCCTTCTAACCTTATTTTTTTAACTTTTCTCGTCTATTAATGAGTCTGACTGCTCGTCTTTCTTGGCAGATTCACGAAACTCTCAAACCTTACAGTTTGTTTCCTGATTCCTCTATGTTTATCTTTTATTAATTGGCTCCACGGCTGCTTATCCTTCTGTCTTTCGTATGCTGTCCATGTCTTGGTCATGTCTCAAGCGCTGAAAACATGCTTCTTCATGCGTGTGATCATGCGCTATATTATTATTATTATTATTATTACATCATCATCATCATCATCATCATCATCATCAGAAAAAGAACAAAAAGAAGAAAAAGAAGAATCGTTTGACATTTTCCCACTAAGAAGTGAGCACAAAAAAGTACAACACAAATATAAAAATGGAAACATGGGGGTGAAATTATCTCGTAGAATGAAGCGAAAGACACTGAGTGGCCAGAGCTAACCATTGAAACTTGTGTTGCTGTTTCACAAGTCAAGAATTCAAAGACATAGTGTCGATTAGCATGACTTGAAAGCAGAGTCATCATCATGTGGCGTTATTACAACGTAACGTAGGTATGTAGCAGATTGTGTACTCCCTGAAGGATACAGACTTCACACACAGTATAAAACACAATCCGCAGCCCACATATCAAAACTATACACGCAGGAAAACGCATATATTACAAAACGCACCTCTCGCAGACGGTGCCAGTCGCATTTGAATGACGAATGAGGCCCAACACACACAGAAGTCCAGTCATCAACAAAGGTCAAAAGAACTGACGCCGCCAGAATCACGGCGATTGTGAAAGCTTCCGTTAAAAAGGAAGCCAAGCCACTGAGGAGAAGTGATAGGCACAGTGGTAGGTCACAACACACACCAAGTCCAAACCAAAGAAGACCTCACATGAGACAACAAACGAAAGAGAACAGCTACATCCAACCGGTTAGGCGAGGGGTCGTCATTCTTATATAACTTCTGATGCATGTACAGGGCTAAGCTGAAAATAAAAATATGAGCAAACATTCCCCCTAGAAGTCTTCTCAATGATCCTTCAAACACCACTATTCACAAATGTAGGTGAAAATCCTGGCGTCATAAAGGATTAGAGCTCCGTCTGTCCTTAACTGTTCCATTAACCAGAAGTCATGGTGACGTTAGAGTTTTCATGTAGTGTGACCTCAACTCTGGTAGACCTTTGAAGAATAACCTGATTTAAACATAAAATGAAACTCAAACTTGCTTGTAAGTTAGCAGGACATAAAAGTTGTTACAACTTATTATGAAAATAAGTTGTTAATTTTTTTAACTTTGTTTTTCTAACGTCAGTGAAGAGTGCGCCAGCGCCTTGACTGCGAGGTCTTGAATATGTCAGTGAGGCGTTTCCCAGTGTGACCTTAAGAAAAAAAAAAAAAGTGTTGACCTTTTTCCAAAACCCGTGTAAGAACATGAGAATCGGTATCTTATAACGAGAAGACCCACTTATTTGAAACTAATTTTGCACTCAGGTCAGCTATTATTATTTTTTCTGCGAACAACCCTTAAGGGGAGGACATGCGACTCATCTTAGGGTCAAATGACACTGACAAATATCAAATCTTTATTTACGAGGGTAACAGAATTAGCATAAGTTTTACATCTAGCCCTCGGTCGACGTAGAGTAAATAAAAACACTACACTAATTTAAAACAACGCAATGAAATAATAGAGAAAAATTATAATATGTACGAACATGGTAATTGATATTGAATTGACAGGTTTTGTTGTTTGTTTTTGTTGCTGGAATTTTTTTTGGCTAGAACACTAGCGCGCGGTACTTGTTTGTTTTTTCCGGTGCGAGTAATAAATGATTAATAAAAGGGTTTGGAACAGGTGTTGGAGGGGTCCCACTTTGAAGTTGTACAGAATTGATTCCGTTCTTTGGAGATCCGAGGGAAGACTGTTCCAAACAACACTGATAGAATATTTCATGCTTGTCTTGAAAAGGTCGATTCTCGGTATTGGAATACTGAGTTTGAGAGACCCTCTTAATATTTTGATAGAGAAGATAGTACAAGGTCTAGGAGGCTTGTTTCCTGTTAGTATTTTAAAGATGAGCAAACTTTAGTTGAATTTCCGCCACCTTCCTACAACTGAATCTTTCAAATGTGCACTGAAAACGCACCTCTTCCTTGAGCATTACTCCTAACACAGTCCACACAATGCTAGTTCTTCTTAACCCCGCCCCCTTCCCTCTTGCTACTTTACCCATCTTTCTCGCAGAATCACTATATTTCTCTGTTCCTGTTATTTGATGCCTTTTGTTTTCTGTTTCGTCGTCAGTACTGTCGTTTTCTTTCGTCTCCTTTGTTCTGTATCTACTTAGTCCACGTCTCTTCCTCGTTTTAAGCGCTAAGAGCATGCTCTCTATGAGTGTGAATATGCGCTATAAAAATCTTCACTATTATTATTATTATTATTTTAGTCTGGTTAATAGTGGTAGAACGCCTAGAGACAGGAAATCATAAGACTATTTTTGGTTTAACACCGATTTGATAGCCTTCTTTGAACGCTAACAAGAGCCCTTATCGAAGCACCGAAAGCAGATTTCCACAGGGTGGAACCGTAATCAATGGCCGACTGAATTATAGGCTGTGTAGTACAGTTTCCGAGAGGGAGGATTTAAAACGTGTTTAATTCTCGAGAGAAAAAAGGTTGTTTGCGCTAAAGTTTAGCTAATGGCTAGGATATGTTGGGACCAAGACAAATAGTAACAATAGTAACACCTAGAATTTTATGGCTTTGGAATTCTAATATTTGTTGAACGTAAAGGTTATGCCTTTTCTGTCATGTTGCTATAAGAATACTTCTGTTTAGAGAGAGTTGTGTGCCATGGGGTTTAGTTTCGTCCACTAAAGCTCATCAGCACTTTGCTGTAGGAGAGCCGCCAGTGGCTCAGCTTGTTTGTGACATGCATCTATTGTTGTGTCTTCCGCAAAAATTTCGCAAGATTGAGAGATATGAACAGGAAGGCCGTTTATGTAGACGTAGAAGAGAAGAGGACCTAGGAGTGAGCCTTGTGGGACGCAAATTTAACTTTAGTGAGATCCAACGAAGGTCATGTGAGTGAACCACACTTAAAGAGATCTGCAACCTTGTGCATTTCCTAAGAGATGCAGTTTAATCAACGTGCAGCAAATACTTTTTTTTTATCTGTTTTTGCCTTCATATCTTTCTTCTCATATTGCATTCAGTGTTTGTTGCGTGCGTCCGTTTGTGTGTGTGTGTGTGTGTGTGTGTGTGTGTGTGTGTTTCTGTAAAGCGCCATGAGTCTTCCCATAGGACCTGGATATGGTGCTATATAATTCACTGTGTTGTTACTGTGTAACAAGGATTGAGAACGACTTTTTGACTTCCATCATGTAAGATACTACAGTAACTATTCAAAACCCAGGCTGATTTATCTCAATGAAAATTATAGCTTGCTATCTTTAAATTCTTCAAAGGACTACCTGAAATAAAGACTTGCTTCATGGTAATGCAGCTTCAAGTTTGATATTTTAGTTAATATGTTATACATGTATTAAAAACATTTTTTCTCTTCAGACAATTATCACAAAAACTTACTTTGATAATAATAAATTTTCCACAGCATTTACTGGCCTTAAAACAGACGCAGTTACAAAAAAGGGTAAAATACAAAAAAAATCTAAATATCGACTCAAAAGAAATATTTATACATACGAAAATATATCATTAACGTATAAAAGCAAAATCTTGCGGTCAAGGCGAGGTGGAGAAAGTTTAGTTTGAACACTTGGTTTCATGTTCGTTTTGAAAGAAACTTTTATGAGTTAAGATCAGAGTAAGTCTATTCCTGGCACAAAAAGCAGGAAAGCCAACTTATTTTATTGAGAGTCTGGTCGACATCGCTGACGCACACGTATCCGAAACCTTATTAGTAAAACTTTAGTGCAAAAGAACATTTTCCATAAAAAGAATAAGTGAAAAAACAATACAAACAGAAAAAACTGACATACCTTCACATTTAGGACATACTTGTAACAATAGTCTGAGATTCATAAGTCAACAGTAACAATGACAAAAACGTTTAGAAGCGTGGTGTAAGGTTTTCTTTCCGTCAGATTTATGTTTCCAAATATGGACACTTTTTGTGTTAATTATTTATTACCTTAGGTCTTTAATAATTTTAATGATCAGGGCGAGTGGTGAAGGATAAAGCTGAAGGAATTATGTCATAGTGACGACGACTGATGAGTTGACCAATATTTGTTTTCATATTCCTGTAGGCTAGGTCTTAAGCAAATATGATGTTTATAAAATTATCCATCATTTTGTCGCCTTTATTAACTTCTGATACAAACGGAAGTGTTCTGTTTTCTCCCATTATAAAAACAAACAGGAGAGAAAGATTTCACCGACAATTACGCTCAAAAAAACATCAGCAAACAGTTGAGGAATTTCAATGTTTCTTCATTCCGGATCTTCTCGCTTCAGTTGTTTACACACACTTTGGTTTCTTCACCACAAAAACCTGTTGTCTGTCTCTCATTAGCCAGGGCTAGAGCTGTTGTAAGATTTTTTTTACAATACGTGGCTTAACTACAGTCAGGGCTATACATCTGAAGAACATTGCCTGCAATAGGGAAAAGCAGTCAAGCAAGTATTGTAGATGAACAGTACAACACTGTAGTTGTGGATACAGCGTCACCAGGTATTGTAGATGAACATTACAATAACTTCAGCTAAACTTTCTTACGGTAGGTGGTGTAATGCTTTGGCTGTATCAAATGTCCCAGCTAGGCTTTTATGCAATTTTTGTTTTTCCGAATTTACTTAGCGTATATGACGGACAAAAAATCCAAGCTTGGTTTCGCATTACTATGTAAAACTAAGCATCAGTCCTGTGAAGGTCTCCAATAAGTTTTTTTTTGCCTTGTCTCTGCCGTGTTTGTCTCTATATAATACCATAGTCGTTTTTTCGATCCCTTTTGTAATCCAGAATGATGATGATGACAGATAAAGGAAAACAAGTGAGCACAGACCGGTGAACACAGATGAGCACAGAGAATGGATTTTATAATGATGACGACAGACACGTGACATCCTAGATAAGAGGAAGCAGTGGCCAGCCAGCCGCGGTGATTACACTGAGCAAGAGCCGACTAGGACTGCAGGTCAGAAAACATCAACCCACGTGACTTTTACTTCAGCTCTCCGTCTGTCAATAGATGGCGCCGATAGCACTTAATGTGAGTGCTCTACCCTGAAAGCGGATAGCCGAGTGGTTAGAGCACCAAAGACAGAACGTTTCGATACCCATTTGACGCAGCAAACTTTTCTCCAGTCCAGCTAACAGCACACCCTTTTAACAGCTAAAAGGTTAGGGGACGATCTTTATCTTTTCCATCCACACTGACAACAATGTTAGTGCTCTATCTCTAGACTGACAACAATGTTAGTGCTCTATCTCTACACTGACAACAATGTTAGTGCTCTATCTCTAGACTGACAACAATGTTAGTGCTCTATCTATACACTGACAACAATGTCAGTGCTCTATGTCTAGACTGACAACAATGTTAGTGTTCTATCTCTACACTGACAACAATGTCAGTGCTCTATCTCTAGACTGACAACAATGTCAGTGCTCTATGTCTAGACTGACAACAATGTTAGTGCTCTATCTCTAGACTGACAACAATGTTAGTGCTCTATCTATAGACTGACAACAATGTTAGTGGTCTATCTCTACACTGACAACAATGTTAGTGCTCTCTCTCTCTAGACTGACAACAATGTTAGTGCTCTCTCTCTCTCTCTAGACTGACAACAATGTTAGTTCTCTATCTCTACATGGGCGAAGACCGCCAGAGTAATGAGATCTCCACATGTTCTTAAGTCTCACGTACCACGAAAAGCAAACTAGTTGCGTGGTTATGTGACAATCGGGTTTGGATTGTAAACACATTAATTGTAAGTATGCCAGCAAGTGCTATTCACAGCAGATTCTGGAGGAAAATCCGCTGGTTTGTCAACACGTGTCATTCACATCTCTACCCTGTGGCATACTGAAAGACGATAAGAAAACGCGCCTTTATGTTGCAAAGCTGCATAGAAATGGTCACGTATAACATTTGTTAGTTCCAGCCCCTTCTCCTTTCCTTGTGGACATGTTAAATCGATGTAGCCAGGGGTGTCGAGGCCAAAACGAATCAACATGGTGGCGCTGTAGCAGGATATTGATGATCATGTCTGCCCCGCCTTTTATAAAGCGGACCTCTCCCGTTATAATTGCAGGCCGTCGTTGCTCATATTGTGCTCAACATGATATGAACTAATTAGCGGTGGTGTCAGTTTTTCGTCCGTTAGTGCTCCTAATGAAAACTTTTACTAAAGAGAAGATTTTGATGACCAGACGAAAGATATACATATCTGACAGTTGAATATACATGTTTGGTAAGAAAGTGTGTTCCTCAAACAGTGCATGCGTGTGGTTCTGCGCAACATATGACCGAAAAGCACAAACAATATGCATTGCTAGATGTTAAGAATCCATAAAGACACAAATTATCTGTGTAAAAAAACCGGATAGTGTAATCGATGTAATACCTAAGCCAATGAAATATCTAACCAAAAAACATGTCTATGATGAGCCAAATTATTTTATTATTTAAAGTGTATGCTCATATTTAATGTGCAGGCTTATATTGAATGTGTATGTTCATATTTAATGTGTATGTTTATATTTAATATGTTTAGGAGATCTCTGAGCATCACGGCAGTGATATTCATGGTCACAGCCGTTAGACATAAGGAACAGTCCAACGTTATCTTTTTGTTTTAAACCCAAAGCCTGACTCTAGTTTCAGTCTCTCTACTAGTGACCTGACCCCTGCAGTGCTCAATCACTCTTGGTAAGAAAATCTTCCTGCCGGGGGAAAACTAACCTTTAAACCACACATTCCTTCTTCCCACAGTCTGTACTTAAACTTCCCACTACTTCCACCTGCTAACGCCCTCTTACCCCTCTGGGCTTCTTCCCTTACTTTGTAAGTCTGTTGATATGCGTGATCAAAAAATGACGATTTTATGGAGCAGTAATCACAATTGGAGACTAGACTCTTGAAACAATCAGAACAATCAGATCTTTAGAATCTATCACATTTATTTCTGCGCAAAAATGTCCTTCTTTCTTAGTGTTATTTCCCCCCTTTTGTTATATCCTTGCATAATCTACTGCACTAATAAATTGTCGACTTAATAATAATAATAATAATAATAATAATAATAATAATAATATAATTTTTACAGCCGAGGGGTGTCGAGATTAATGCGCTGTAGACGAAAGACTGTAAACAAACAAGTAGAAGCCTCAGCAAACGGATGACACCACGGCAAATATCAGCAAACCGAATGGATGAAGATAGAAAACTTTAGTTGTACACTTGCGCGAATTGCGTGTCTAGGTCTTTCGGTGTACTGTTGTGGTATTTGTCATTTGGTGAAATGCTGTGTAGATGTAATCGTCGTTATCTGTCAGTGTGATATGTACAGAAACAGACAGACAAAGAAAGAAAGAGAGTCAGGCATACAAAGACAGGCAGACGGACAAAGAGACAGACATACAGGGATGGAGAGAGAGAGGCAGAGAAACGAGGCACAGGGAGAGATAGAGAGAGGAAGAAGCGGACCGACAAACAAACCTGTTGCTTGCTGGAAGATTGAGGTGACAGGAGGTTGAGGTGAACTGCACACGTTGCTCCTAGATCGTGCTGCTATGTCGAGTGCAGTTCTTCAAATGTATACTTTGATACGCTTAGTCATTATAATTTTTTACTTAACGATATTTATTTGTGAGACTCTGACAACAGACACATTTTAATTTTTTTATGACAACCCTCAGCATGTATTAAAGTGGTGTTGGGGGGGGGCATTAAAAATTGCACAGGTCAAAGGGAGCACCCAGTAGAGGGACACTGCTGTAGCTTGTAAGCGAGTGAACCCATCAGCATTTTGCTTATTTCTGTCAACGAACAGTGTCTATAAAATTCCATGAGCCTGAAGCTCATCAAACTTTTGCATTCAGTGGTCTGAAGATATGACTACCTGACCTTTCGCCAAACCTTTAGACACAAAACGAACAATGTGAAAAAATGAGAAAAATGTGGGGTTGAGAAAAAAAAACGAGTAAGAACAAAGATTAAAACGAGAACAGCAATGAGAACAACAGAACAATAGGAAGAAGAACATGGCAGCCAAGGGTCAGACACGGACTGAAGATGGAAGAAACGCCAAGCATTTTGTTAATGCACATTCGCTCCTTGTATAACTGTACGGCAACGCCACAAGACCGGGGGCAGCTGATAGAATGAGCTGATGCATTACACGTCCACAACTGTATTATCAACAGAATATATATATATATACACACAGTTCAGTCTGCAATATGACCAGCCTAGCCCCCCGCTTATTGAGAGGCAGGCATTGCAGGCTGGTAGCACACTAGAAGTAATACACTACAGTTTGGACGAGATGATCATCATAATCATTGCTGCAGTCGCTAGATAGCAGACTGTGACCCTGAGGTTACGATGATTACTAGCATTCTTTCCACCAGAAAGAGATGCGCCTGACTACATCTCCATATGAAGCTTTTTTCCCCATTGAATAGGTGAACTCTTGTCACATTTTGTTCTCAAGACGTTGAAATTGCACGAATTTGCTTAGACAGCAGGTGACCGCCGTGTCCTCCTTGACTGGTGCGAGTGCCCATTAAAGCGAAACTAAAATACTGCCCCCTCCCCTCGATTTCGCCGCCGGGGCTTAGACTTTGTGAATATACCGCTATTGATCGCCTGCATTGTGCTCACCCCAACAAGTCTCCCGTTACGAGCAAAGATACATTGCAGCTTTTCAAGTTCTTAAAATACAAAACCGTGCTAGCCTCTTCGAAAGACAGACGCAAATTTTGGAAGCGGTACAAAGACGACAAAAGTTTATTTTTGTATTCACACAAATTGAAACACACACACACACACACACACACACACACACACACATACACACACACACACCTATCTATGCACACACCACTACTACTATAATTATTGTTACTTCTACCAAGAGTAAGAATAACACACTGTTACAGCACATTTCTTCGCCCACTGACGAGATCTTGGGTCGCTTCAGATGGAGATGAGGATGAGTGGGGGAGACAATACGGATCTGAAGCACCGGTACATTAGGTGCCGCTAAGTTGGACAAAATATAATATTTTTGCAGAAGAAAGAAAAGAGTGCAGCAAGTTTATGAAGCAAATTTTTAAAAAAATATATAACAGTTTGAAATGTCAAAATGCTCGTGACAAAATGTGGCAGGTAATGTGTTATAAACCACTATGCTGATTGTTAGTTTAATAAGCACCAGCCTAATTTATGTTAATAAAAAAATGTAAAGCGTTAATATTGCCATAGTAACTATAACAGTAAACAAAATACTTTTGTAGCATTTTTGCAGACTAGTATCTACGCAATCTCACATTTTACACAATCTTGCAATAAGAGAAATAAAACGAAGCTTCTACTAGACGTTAGATAAGGTCACTTCATTATGGAAACAGAATTTCTTTAATCTTGAACTTTAAATACCTGCGTAAAGATATGTGACCTTACGGAAATCTTGAAGTAGCGGTTTATGTTGTTAACACAGTGTCTGAATCAAGTGTACTTGTTGCATTGCTAAAACTACCATCATATTTATCAACATCTTTTAATACCAGATATTTCAATAATTTATACTCATTTTTTACTTTCATGAAGTTAAATACAAAAAAACTTTTCTTTGCTCGTTTCTATTATTGCTCGGTGTCTATGTTAACAATGTTTGCTTTCTCACAACGCACTACATGAACAAACACGTGTACAGGTAAAAACACACTCACTCATATTTATAACTACAAACATACACGTGTATGTACAGAGACACTCGTGTGTATTAAAAACACATTTTCTTAGATTAATAACTACAAATTTTTAGATGGCATTCTGGCAACAACATCGACAGTCCATACTCACCTACAGGAACAGAACGATTGGGATATCGAAGACCACACACTCCTCCAGCGACGACCAGGAAGACAATGACCCTAACCATGACTTTAGGTCTCCCTGGTAGAAGCATTGCCTTACTGGCCACAGTTCGGCCATACAATGAGGCCGGCATGTCGCACGCTGTCCAGTTGCCCCCCTGTAGTCAGTGAGTAGTGACCGATGAGGACGATGTGAGGTGGCTGTCGAACATCATGTCCTTGTTGGTCAACAAACGTCTGCAGTGTTTTGTGATCGTAGAAATGCTAGAGAGAATAGCTGCTCCTGCTGCTGGTGTACTGACAACAAAGCTGTCAGCCCTCTGTGTGTTATGCCTGATATGAAAGGGACATACTTGCAGTACTCTACAGTCCACACCAAGTAAGTTCGTTGTTAGAATCCATGATATTCACTGTTACTGTACATTTTCCATCAGACCGACTTAATCTTTGCTTGACCTTATGTTCTGCTTGTGCAAGATTAAGTTATAATATATACTTCACCTAACTGCTACACGTTTTTGCTGGCTTAGCTCCACATTCTAAAAGCCAGATGATTAAAGTACTTTTAGCTGATTGACTCGGGTAGACTTTTTTTTACACATAAAGCATTTACCTTCATCTATTCTAAAATATAACTGTCAGTACTATACTACCGTTCCTAGCCTAAAACATGTAATAAGTGTAAAACTGTTGACGTAACGAAAACCGTAAGGCGTCAGTGTCTCCTCTTTTCTGGTCGTTTTCTGATCATAATGTTTACTCCAGGAAAGACACGTGTCCTACGTCATTAGTTACAGTTGAAAGCACTGTCGGTGCATCTTGACTGGCTGGCGATACATGCTGTTACACGGCCCATCCCTGATTGCACTCGCCTGTCTTCCTGCTCCATCATCACGCTGCAGGATGCCGCAGCACAAACAGACAATCTACCGACTCCCAAGAAAAGCGACGTGAGCAGACACGCAGGACCGCACGACCGCCATGCTCGCTTAATTTGCATACCTTCCGTGCGTCTCTCTCTCTCTCGCTGGGGTCTGGCTTTTAAGGTCTCTGGATTTCTATTGAATCTTCCCGCAGCGGTTGGCTGCCTTCACCAAACACTGGTTATGGGTTCGTTGAAGAATCCCTGCCCGTTGAGCGAAATGCAGCAGCAGGCACCACCCTTGGCTGCAGTTAGAAATCGAAAGTCCACCTCGCGCAGTGAACAGAAGCTTTGTGCGTTTAGCGCCATGACACGAAGCGATACATCAAAGGATAGCGCCGTGTGTATGACAAGCCACTCGCCCTACACCAGTCTTGTGGGTGCCAACCCAAACGCCGGCTCACCAAATCGCACAGCTTCGGTGTCCGTGGCTTGTTGCACAGCTCGGCTGGATGAAGGGACCAACAAGTCCTGAACACAAGGCACAAAGCTCGATGCAGGGTGACTGAACGCCAGCGATCCAGGAACACGTTTTGCGAAAGGCCCGCATCAGAACCAGTGAGTGAATCCGACTGTTCACATGCAGACTGCGTTTTTCGTTGATCTGCTTGCTCGCTATCCCTCAGTGCAGACGCCAGCGCCAGTGTCGGAAGGTGAGGAGGGAGGGGGGCTGCTTGGTGAGGAGGAGGGGGAGCGGAGGGCGCAGGACCTACTCGCTGCAAATGCTGAAAAGCCCAGTCCGCCTGTGGGCGCTGGAGAGGACGAGAGTGCACTTGAAATATCTACCGAAACACACAAGATGCCTTGTGGGTTTTCTTTCTCCGCTTCCAACCAGTAGATGACGCTTGGCGACTGTGAGAATGAAAGGTCAACGTCTAGTCTCATTCTTACGGGTCTTCTTCTTCTTCTTCTGTTGTTGTGGTCGTCGTCAACTACTCCTTATTTTAATTAAAATAAAAAAATTGAAGAAAATTTCGCAGTTGAAGAAGAACGCTAAAATAAGTTAAGAAAGACAACATGGCATTGATAGAATGCTTACTTTTTCTTAAACGCACTTGATTGGCCCATGAGCAAAGAAGGACTTCAAGATAAGACAAAGTAAACAAACATCATATTTCATAATATAACATTTATTAACAATTTAATACCTTATATGAAACATTTAGATACAGAATCGTTGTATACACATTCGTGTTTATTTTCCTAAAATTCTAAAACTTGCCTTACCGGCTTAAAGGGTTAGTTCTCTATATTTGTAGTTTTGTACTGTGAGCAATGTTCCTAACACACTAAGCATTCATTTGCTCTTACCACCTGCCACATATTGGCTCTAACCACCTGATACATATTTGCTGTTACCACCTGACACATATGTGTGTATGCTTATAATGCATGTGGATTATATTTCATAGCGGAAAGTTTTACTCTAATGTATATACCTCGAAAGTGCTAGAGTAGCCAGTTAAATAAGTAGCGAATTTTAAAAGTCAAAGTAATTGTTGATTTTAACGTGCTTATAAAGCAGGCTTGCTTAGCCTTATAAAGCAGATTAGGTAGCTGCCATTAAACAAGCATGTAACTGTTTTAGCTCTTCTACTCAGTCTCATTTAAGATGCCAGGTGAAATATAATCAATAAGCAAGGGAAGAATTTTATTTCTGTGTCTTGCTTTCTTAATGAGGTGCTGTATAATGTGGGTGGAGATGGATTTTCTACTGGGAACAAATACCTTCAAACTGAGTAATGCTTGCACCAGATAACTGGCACGACCACGGTCAAGCCTAGTGCCATAGCTGTGTTTGCTGTAGCTAATCGGTCACTACGATCTCATTTTGAGCATTGCAGAGAAAGATTGGGTTAAGGGGGAGGTGAGACACCAAGCAAGGTAGAAATGAATAAAATGCACACACACACACACACACACACACACACACACACACACACACACACACACACACACACACACACACACACAGAGTTAACTAAAACTATTTTTGCTAGTTAAAATTGGTGTCTTTACACCAAAGATATGAACACAAAGCTAAAGACTTCTTTAACTGACCAAGTGTCGCTGAACGCTTGACCAAGTTGCAGGAAATCATCAACACATTGAAACTTTGGTGAACATGCTAAAGCTAAATTTAAACTTGTTTGCTAATACAGCACCGATATATTTGTCAATATAATGGGGCTTTAAAGCACTTTTGGAGATTTAAAGCTTTGACACTTTCCCGGTTATGACGGTTTGTAAGAAGTGTGCCACATCAGAACCTCCTTTCTACTTGAGGATGAAGCTGATGGAACTAACCAGTGGGTGGTTAGCAATAGGTCAAAGGAAAATAGAGTGAAGTATAGATCTTAGCCGGTGTGGTAGTTAGCTACATGTCTCCCCTCCTAATGCTTGTTCCCTTTATTTCAACTGGTGAGTTTTTCACGGACAAGGCTGTGTATATATTTGATACATATGATGGGAATTCTGGCATCGTAATCGATACAGTGTGCGTATGTGCGTACATGTGTAAAAAGAATCTATAAACTCATAAACTATAATCGTGGGCATGTGGAAGGGAACTATAAATTCGTAAACTATAAACTCGTAGACTATAGGCTATACACTATGAACTATCAATTATAAACTGAAAACTATACACTAAACACAATTCACTATATACTATAGGATTAGATGCAGGATTGAAGACAGGATTGAGGAAGAGCAGCAGGGATTTGTTGTTATTTGTGTTGTTCCTATACAAATGGCAACATCGCTCGGAAACACTGTTTCCGGGGCACAGTAATTTTACAAACAATTATTATTTCAAAAAAACCTTAAGATTTGCTGTTATTTCCGCGTTTTCTTACACTTTTGTTCCTCATACAAAATGCCATGCTTAACAAACTAGTTTAACAAAATATAAATAATTACTACCTCTTGGTTTCATTTGTATATCTTGCAGTCATATACTTTAGGAACAATGGTATCAACTTCGTCAAGTTACTAGCCATGTCATTATTCAGTCAGTAATCAGCCAGCTTGCCAAAGAAGGACTTTTATGAAGGGGTCCTGATGAGGACCTTCAAGAAATAGTACTGATGGAAACACAAAGTAAGTCTCACTCCCACGTCTTTTCGACCCCGAATCATCACTTGCAATTCCCCAAAGCGACAGCGGGTTGGAGAGCGGGTGAAAGTTGTAAATGGTTGGACGCTGATATAGAACACTCTCATCAAATATTAATCTGTCAATAGTGCTGGGCCTTGGGGGACTAGCGATCATTATCGCCTTCTTGTCGTCAGGCACTGCGCTTGTCCTGGAGCGCCATCGGCATCTTCATCTCGTGGCTTGATGCTGGAGACTGTCTTAACTTCTCGGCATGACTCTACATGCTTTCATCACTTTATCCCTACATGCTGCACTTCAGCAGGACATGATGTTGCACGCTGTCTTCTTCATCACTATGCTCTTCACTTGAGTGCATGGTGTTGCATGCTATATCACTTCCTATCATTTAGCTGCTTGCTATGTTTTCATCTACGGCGACTCCATAATACCTTGAAAGGGATTTTCACATTTTTATGTGCATAATGACATGACACAGTTTTCAACAAACTGCGAACGTTTTTCTGTAAGAAGAGCTTTGTGTTGCTCTTCTGTATATAGTCTGTTTGCTCTGTGACCGGATGGCCCTGTATGGAACTTTCCTACACTTAAAATGAAGTTTATGAGCAGCATACTACCGTTTTTTAATAAACACGTTTGGAAATATTCAAAATTAAATAGTAAAATTCTATTGTTAAAATATTTTGAAATAATATCAAAACTTAAAATATGAAAACAAATTGAAATATTAGATAACCGCTCAAAATTATATTTATTTATAATATTTGGCAATGTTATCCTGTAATCAACATTTATAGGTTGCTTTTCAGTAGGGGCAAGTAATCAAGCATTTCGAAATGGTTCAAAGAATTTGTGGATGTGTGTATGTATAATACATATTAAAGTTCTGCAGTAAAGAAATGTATAGTCGCGGAATGGAATTGCTGGCGATGTGGATAGACAGATAGATGTCTTCAACCTACTAGAAACGAAAACCCGGTTAAGAGCTGCAGTGTAAAAGGGTTGACCTGGTAGTGCACCGTGTACACATCAACTTGCTTATTAAGAACGATTTTATTTATCCCGGGAATAGTGTCAAATCCTGCAAGCCACCATATGAACTGACACTAGTTTTCCTTGAGTTATCCATGATTTTTAGTGTTATTGATCGAGTAGAACCGATTGACCACCCTTAATTTCTTCCTCTGAAATGACTTCTGACCATTCACCGAAGAGTGGTTCTATCAGCAATCTAAATTACTGTCTTGCCAGCACAGCCTGGGCTATTTCTTACCAATATCAATATGCTACATTGTAGTAATGTGTTGTGATGTTAAAAAACCAATCACATTAATATTGTTTTATTTCAATGTGTAGTTAGAACGCTCTAGTCTGAAGAAGGTCCTTGTTCGTTTATATTAGAGATGTCAAAGATTTCTATAAGCTGATATTTTGGAGAATCAAAGCAACTCCCTGAATTTTGTTTGTACAGGAAGAATAATCTTAGTCGTAATACTGTCTAACGAAGCACGACGATGGCAGTTTATTTATAACTGATCCGCAAACATACAGCGAAATAAATGTTGTTACAAAAACAAGTGATTCCAAAATATAAACTTTATCTTAAATTATAGATTTCGTGAATATCGGAATTAAATATTCACATTTTTAACAATTAATTGATAAAGAATTTCCATAACGACAAGAACAAACATTTCTGAAAGGGCAAGAGTAATGTAAGTTGCTAAGCGACCAAAAGGTGAAACAAGCAATTGAAAGTCACAGGCTTCTAGTTTCCATCGTCTGCACAGGGGCTCGGAGGGTACAGTAGTCTTCCCTGATAACTGTTGTCTACCGGTGCTCAGAATATTCTAGAGTCATGTACAACAACCACAATGTTTGTCTCACTCTTTCGATGAATCTTGGAAGGATGGGTTGACTCCAGCCTCTTCTAGGCTGTGTAAATGTTCTTATCTGATGAAGGCTAAGGTATATATATATATAAGAAAAATAAAGCGACTATGTGTTATGTGTGATCATTTCCTTTCTTTAATAACGTGTTGAGACAAAGGATAGCAGTGAGAAAGTAACCAAAAAATACCCTGAAAGATTCCTTGTTTCTCAACTCGACCTGTAGAGGTTTTTGACAAAAGTAAAATACTGTATTATCTGTGCTGTGCTTCAGACCAGAAAATGAACCAAGAAATATATGTTTTTTCTGACAGACTACTGAAGTACTTGACTTAGGGTTGATCTAGATTTTGAACACGGTAATTTCCGAGGCACATTCTGTACCTAGAATATATGTGACTAAATATCTTACTGTAAGACATACTGTCACAAACATTTTAGCCAGAATAGTCCATTCCATGCTTAGCGTCAATGAGCTCGCTCACAGCCCCTGCCATCTAGTTGTGGATGTGTAGTTAATCCTCCCTACCTGTATGTGTAATAAAATACTATTTTCCTAGATGTGTCATAAAATTCTCAATAAATAGATGTTTTGTAACTCTTCTCTATATAGATGTGCCGTAAATCCTCTCTATATTGATTTGTCATCCCTACAAAGATTTGTGGTAAATAGATGTGTCATAAACAGACCAGCCCAGACGTTTATATATAGATATGAATAAAGGCTTAGAAAAGATAAAGTTAGCTAAATGCTTTCAGAAACCACAAGACTGCAGGAAACCTTACATGCCTTTCCAATAAAACAAGCTGAGGGCACTGCTGAGGACACAATAAGCTGGAGAGGCAGCGATGCAGGACGATTTATGTTTGGAAATACGAATCGATTCAGAGACTTCGAACTCCCAGGGTGATAGCCCTTGGATCAGTCGGACATTTAGTCGTCGTCTTAGACGCTTTCTGAAATTTGAAGACCAGGGTTAGTGACCAGAGCGACCTGAGTGGCTAACTGTTAATTAGTTTGACTTTTCCTGGTGGCTTTCCTAGCGGCTGGTAACCGGGTCTTGTGTTTCTCACAACAATCGAATATGTCGCTTCTGTTGCTGGCACCTGAACGACATCTAAGGATTAAAAAGCCTTATATTCTTGGAAATCTTTCTGTTTCCCATAGTTTTGTGCAGGGATTAGGAGATGCTGAAAGGATTTGATATGCTGGTGGTACGCTCACTTCAACATGGGTGTGTATGACGGACAGGCGGAGAACATAATTATTCTCGACCGTTAATGATTTTGTTTTGATCAAAGAAATCAGCGTCACCTTGGCTACCAAGAGAGCACAGTTAAAGCCACTGTTGAGCTCGTTACATAGGGACATTACTGATTCCAGTAACACAGAGAGCATAATACTGCCAGCAGTACCCGAACTACAGTTTCTCTCTCTCTCTCTCTCTCTCTCACACACACACACACACACAGGGGCGGGGTGGGTGGGGTCAAATTCCATGCTGACAGTGAGGGACGTTCACATTCTTGTTCCCTCAGTATCTTTTTTGAGGGAGTGGTTGCCCCACTTGTCCCTCTGCTTCATACGCCACAGACAGACACACCGACGATAGCCTTTGAGAGTTAGAGAAAGAAGGTGAACGAAGTGAAAAAACAATGCAGTGTAAAAGAAATATATACAAATAATACAGACCTACTTCACGATACGGAGGGTAGTAGTGGAGAAATTGTGCACACTAAACAAAAGGGCCATGGGAACAACGATTTTGAGCCCTATTTAACGGCCAGAAAAATGTCATTTCGCAAAATAGTTTGCTGGTGTGCTGTTTTATATCATGAACGGGTGAAAGTAACTGTTGAAACAGATCTGCCACAGAACACAAAGCGTAGATTAAAGGCAAATGTATCTATGTGATGAACTGTGAAGATTAAGGGTAAAGTAGGGAAGCGATGTGTTCCACTGTAGAGGTTAGTGGGAAAGCGGTGTGCTGTACCCTCGTAATGTTGAGGTTTGTGAGAAAGAGTGATGGACTACCGAGTGGGAAAGTGCTGAATGTTCAAATGCGCAAGACCAGCATAACGGACAGGCTACTACGCGCAAAACTGGGTGGCAGTTGGTCGGGAAGCAAGTAAAGATGTTTGCTCACCAATATTTGTGGTCCCGTGCCTGGCAACGCTTTTTAAAGCAACTGCTGTGACGTTTTATGTCATATCTTATGTTCAAAGGGTCCCCAAGTTAATGACCATCATTTGTCGATTTATCGGCTGAGCGTGAAACCTGTTAGAATCGCTGGTTAACGGCTCGTTAAGGTACGTTGGGTCGTACTTGAGGGCTCTGGTTTTTTTTTAGCCAGTGTTTCCTTTTACTCTGTTTCCTTATTTATAAATCATTTGTTTATCTTCACTTTCGAGAGAACTAAGAACAAACAAAAACCGTTAACGTTCTAACGGAGCAATAGCCACTTAGACATGATTTACTGCGTTCTTGTTTTTTGACGTCCTGCACCTTGTAACACCCCATCTGTCTGTGTATTAAAAAGCAGAAGCAGCTAGGCAAAATTATTGATGATCAGCTATACTTGGATAGCTCATGTCAATGACTTCATTGAGAAAGTACATGGTCACCTGTACTGTGTCAAAACAGCTGAAGTGTTTGAATGTGCGCGTAGAACGTCTGCAAATATTTTACACCTGTTATTTACAGCACCATGACTTTCGGTCTGGCTTGCTGGGATGGAAAAGGTGAAAGGTAAAACATCCACAAACTGCACAAAACATTAAAAAGTAGGAGGGGTAGTTGTAAGGATAGAACGACATAGAGACGATGTATGACAAACTTGTGATCTACAAACTTCAATTTTAGCCGACGACTCGCACCAACTCCAACAGGAATTTGACATTAGACGCATAGACACAAGTGGTAGGTTTTGAGTTTTTAGAGCTCGAACCACTCATTTGAATTGATTTATCCTGGCTGCAATCCAGATGTACAATCAACTCCTGGATAGGACACACACATGAATGCAGATGATCATACTGCTTGCCCCCTGTCCAGAGTGTCCACTTGTATGTAGACATTTGAACTGATGTTATGCTTGGTGTCTATTTTGAGTGGTAATATGGACGTGTACAGCTGTTTAATACTTACGAGAGAGACTGTAAGTGCCAGCATAAACAAACTGGATGTAGTCAACTTATGCTCTTGTGCCTGACACCACAATTTCCTGTGAAGAAATAATAAAAAATATTTTATCTTGTACTTGTACTATAGCTTGATATTATTTAATGCCGTTCATACAGAAATGTTTTAAAACTCTATCACACAGCAGTAACAGTGAATTTTTACTTTCTTAAAGATGGTATGTTTATGCCAGTGACATAAGTTTCTCTTGCTGTCCCGCTCTCCTTTTGTAGTCTGATAGACAACTGCTGTCATCTGACGACATAATGTTAGTGAGACGGCAATGTGATAGAAATAATGTCATAATAAAGTGTTCATCGAAAATGAGTTGTGGTTTTATTTTCTAAAAGCTTTCCCTTTTCCTCTTCTTGTATAGTGCTATAATAATTATGCAGACATTTATGCGAAAAAAATTAACACTCTTTTTCATAAAAATAACAACACCAACAAAAAACAGGAAGCACCCGCAACCTTTTAGAATCAGAAAGAGATCTTTTCTGTATTATGTCTTATAGAATTCATGAACCATGGACTGAAAAATGACATTAACTAAAATATATATATTTAAATAATCTGTGTTAAAAATTCAAATTGCGTATTGTGTACAATTGTGCTGTACAATAACCTAGATTTCCACAGAGGTTCCACTGTATTTTATTTTAAAATAATCTCTCCTTTATTTGTTATCAGACAATTTCACAATGCACCGCAACTCCCTTGGGCCGCATCACATGACCTGTACGATGACCCTGTAGCTGCGATGCTTAAATGCAACTGAAAAAAATGTTACATTTACAGGCCCTGTACAATGTTTCGACATGTAGAAGCCTGTCCTCCCTCTCCCGTTACTTAAGCTAAGGCAGCAATCACCTTTCAAAACATTTGCAATAGCTGAATGGCTTCGTATTTCCCTGTTCCTTTGGGAAATCAACTTGATCATCAAATCATTTAACCGCGAAACGTGTCGAAAAAGGGACGAGAAAGGAAGGAAGAGAAGTATGTTGGGGGGGGGGGCAGACATCAGTGATGAGACGAAATGCGGGGGAAAAAAAGAGTAATAACATTTAAATGCTTCGAAATCATGTTTATTATAACATAAATAATATTAAATGCTTTATAATAAGGTTTTTATGACATAATGTTATATTTGTGAAACGATTCAAGCTTAGACTAAATTTTATTTTCAAACAAAGAACATGATGGTCGACCAACTACAGTATATGCCAGGATAATTCTTGCTCTCTTTTTTTTCACACGCACACCACACACCACAACAAACACACAAACAACAACAACAAACAGCACAAAACACACACATACACTCGCGCATGCATGTCCGGGTGGAGGCTGGACGTTATTTCTGATACAGGGGAGACAACTTTAGTACGTATAGGGCGAACTAGGAAATACTGCAATTCTTATAGTCGCCATTGTGGTAGACAGAGGTAGAAAAGCTGTTAGTGAAAAAAATGATAGACTAATACAAATGGTATAATAATGGTGTTGTTATCGGTGTTACTACGCTGTTATAGTTTTTGTTCTTGATGTGGTTGCTGGTGGAGTTAGGGATGATAAAGATGAACAGGAGAAGAAGCTTTGAGGCCATTGGTTTCGACTGTGAAACGAAGATGTACACAGCGTCCTTAAGCGTCTTGGCAAATCTCTACGGAAACTGAAAACACTCCTCAAAGCAAAGCAGCGCAGTGTCTTGATGCAACACGCTGTGACAGCCAGCTGTAACTCCCCCTACCTCCCCCCCCCGTGCGTGGCCGGGAGCCAGCCGCCTGGCGTGTGGGTGCTGCCTGCACGCTCCTCACCACCGTGCACCCGGCAGCTGGGCCCAAGCGTCCTTTTCAAACGCTGCTTGTGTGCTGTCTTTCCGCTTCCAGCTCCCTCCCCTGACCACCCTTGCTGGAGCGGCAAGCTGACACAAGCAGTGGCGAGGACCAAGCGCCAAGTGTCCGGGCCCTGCAAGTGGCGGCTTCCACAGCTCCACGGTTAATGGCGCCATTTTGCCTCGTGCCAGTTGGCTTTCACTTTGAACACTGTCCGTGTCTGCACGCTGGCTGACCAGGCTACGAGTGTGTTCTCAGCCTCGCAGTCCGCTAAGTAAAACGGAGATGTAGGATTGGCCACCACGCGCTGCAAAGCTCATCTCTCGAACCCAAAAGCCATTATCTCTCTCATTTCAACTTTTCATGAAAAAGGCTGCCATGGAAACAGTCTAGCAGCGGCTTGCACTTTCGTCTGTGTGTCTCTTCGCTGTTTGCAGTCGTCTGTTGACGTTCAGAGCGTCTCCGCAGCGCAGTGCTGTAGTGTGAGTTGTATGTGGTATGGCTCCCAGTTACCGTTTGCTAAGCGTTGATGTTAATATGAGATTGAACGATCATGATGTACAATTTACATTATACAATATTACGTTATACAGAATAATATTATGATATATGCTATTTTTCGATATACTTTATTGAATTTTGATACACGACATCTCATTACAAATTCGTGATGATATTACAGGTGATGCTGGCGCCTCGTAGTGACATGTTTAATATAAGCATGTTAATTAGAAAAAGAGCCCAACAAGGATTTCAGACACAAACATGGGAGGGACTTTATAATGACACATTGAAAACACGTTGTGCTGACAGCAAACAATTGTGGTACACAGTACATACACACAGACTGTGACAGACACCTGAGAGCTGCACGACATTTTGAAGGACAAGACGTAAACAAACGGTCTCCATCTTATTGTTTACCTTATTAGGGTCGATTCTCTGATCACTTGTCTTACTTGTTTATCTCTTCTACCTGAGAACACAGATCCATTACCAGACAATGACTGCTTTGCTCATCCTGACTGTTGTGCTTCACCATGTTATCGGCGTGGAGATACCTATAGGTAAGTACTTTCGTTTATTTAAAATTAAATTGTCAAAAACAGACAACATGTTTCTCGCAAAAGCAAATCTTTAAGTAGGAATATCACTCGCTTTATTAACATAATTCTTATAATCTACCTGCTGTCACTTATTATTGTTTCAAGTCTGGTCCTAATACCAACCTTTTTCTTGAACACTTGTAGTAGTTGATGGTTTTCTCGTTTCTCATTTTGAGACCTTCAGCGCCCTGTGTGCATATGTGCGCGCACACACACATATATATAGTCGTCTGCTTGTGTGTGCGTGTGTACTGATTGTGTGTACCGATGTGTTTGATATTAATGCGGTATTGACAGAGACATAGTTAAGCGATTGTTCATGTAAGCTTGCTGCTGACAGGGAAGGGCTCTATAAAATCCTTCTTTTATTATTATTATTATTTAAGTAGCAATATTACAAAATAAGGACTTCACTATTGCTAAACATTTTTTGAGCTGGCATTTAATATGCAAATAGTAGATAAATGTTAAAAGCAAACTCTTTAGTAAGCTACAATGTCCTTCTTTCCTTTTGTTTGAGCACAAGTCAAAGTTCAAATATTTTACAAGGACTTACCACCGACAACCATTAGTTTAGGATAATTTACGTATAGTCTAATTAGTTTTCAAGCCTATTATTTAGATATGAGAGCGGAAATGCAATTTAGTACTAATTTGAAACAGTAATTAAATGTTGAACAAAATTAAAAAACTAGACACGTAAGCGTGTAAAGATATAGTCACATGAATGATCACATGTTGATATACAGGATCAACACTGTTTCTTTTGCTAAATGTTGATGTTACTTTTTATATAAAGGAAACACTGTCGGATATCAGAGCACTTTTTTAGACTTGTCAGTCTGATAATTTTACAGCCCTATAAACTGACTTCTGTATAAAATGTATACGCATGATCTATGGTATAATATAATGGAGGAAATTTTTCCTTGCAAAAAGGCAATTTGCTTGCTACTGTGGCTGAAAGTATAAACAGACACATAATATTCAACACATTGCCTCAAGACAATAATGAACATTACTTATGTTGTAACAAAACGCAGCAATAACTATAATTAAAAGGACGGACGATACTTATTATATTTAAATAAAATAATGATAATGTATAATTTTCATCAACGAATGTAGGCATTAATTCATTATTACAGCTTCGTTCTTTATTATTACAACGATGAAAAAAGTGGGGCTTAACTTAAGTAGTTGCTTAATTTGGGTTGCGATGACTATGGCGGTGATAGTGACGCCGAAAATGCTGAGTGAAAAACTCCTTTTCCTGTGAGGGTTTTTTTTTTTTTTTTTGCCCTTATTTTGTGGCCCTTGTGTAATGCCATGGTTAACAAGCAATCGATGTACCGTTATTTTAGACTCTGAGAAGGACAATGCGCTGGCTGTCGTAGACCAGCCTCTGCACATGCGCTGAAACTTGAAGTCGGCTGGGGCGTAGAGGGCTGCAGAGTCAGGGGGCTGATGCTCAAGTCGATCGATAAGCAAGTTGGGATAAAGAGTGGGCAGCACAGAACAGACATTACTTGTTTGTCTCTAGGTAATCTGTAAACTTTGTGATGTAAAGTAGGCTTACATACATTAGTTGTGTGTCTCTTGGTAATCTGTAAACTTTATTATTTAAAGTAGGCTTACATCCATTAGGTGTTTGTCTCTTAATAATATGCAAACTTTGTGGTATAACGTAGGCTTACATACATTAGTTTTATATCTCTTGGTAATCTGTAAACTTTGTGATACAACGTAGGCTTACATACATTAGTTGTTTGCCTCTTGGTAACATATGTAAGCTTTATGATACATACTACATTAGGTGTATGTTTTTAGCAACATACAAACTTTGTTATAAAATTTAGATACATTTTGTAAACGGTGACATACACACAAAGCGTTGTGAAATAGTTATATGCGATACTAAGTGTCCTGTCTCAAGTTCCATAACTGTCAAAAATCATTACAATTCTGTTGTAATCAGCTAAGTTTTATGCTGCACAAAAATCACTTGACAAAGTTAAATTCAAATTGCTGGTAGGCTCCTGTGGAGGCTGATAAAACATTTAATGGTTCTTTATATGTGATCAACGTATGTGACCTTTGTATGTGACCAACGTATTTAAACTTATCACTTATGTTATCATGTCATAAACTCATCGCAGACTTATCAAAATTAACTAAAGCCCTCTGACCTTTCAAAGTTATCCTTTAGACTCACATTGAGCGTCTACATAAAACACACTTTTTTGTAAGTATTATTAATATTATTTTAGACAATAACTTCTGATACAATATTACTGGGAGATGACGACGTACTTCTCTCTTCTGGCTAGGACTCGTTTGTCTAGACTGATTTGATAAGGATAATTTCATCTGGATTCCACTCCGCCGTGCTTCACTCGCTTCGGCAGCGACCATGAGTTGAGGGAATAAACTGAAGTGACGATCACTTTCTGCAGTTTCATCTGATAACATTTGTTAATATTCTCAAGAATTCTTAATATATTCTCAGTATTCTTCTGATGTCACTAACCCTTGTCCTCTGTAGTATCGTTACCGTCACAGTGCGCGCCCTTTACTGCCGAAACGCAGCGAGTCATCGCATTGTTCTTCGTTCTACACCTTTGTGACTATTTCGTCATCTTGTTCAGCGCAATGAGCTTGCCTTTGTCTGAGTTATTGCGCTAAATAATTTCTCACTTATTATTTTTATTCACATAATCTAACATCCTTATTTTTGTGCTGCTGCTTAATCTGATCCTCTTTACCGTAATATGAATGCGGAGTCAGCGACCTACTGTCAGATCTCATAACTGCGTGAAAAATACGAATAATAATCATAATTATCATAATGACGACGATGAGGATGATGATAATGATAATGTCTTGCCCCAGACACAATTCACTATCGTCGTCCTCATCATCATCGTCGTTTTCGACGCGTATGCATGTGAGAGAGACGGAAGAACAAACGGACAATACTTACAAATAAACCAGCAGACAGGCAGCAGCATGTTTGGGTGAGCAGATGAGTGGATATGCATCTAAGAATTATGTTAAAAGAATATACCTATTTCTCTGACCTAAAAACAAATTTATCAAGTCCGTGCGACGTGATAAAATGAAATTTAAGTGATAGATCAAACTAAAATAAGGAACTAGTTTTGACGCCAACTGAAGAAAAGTATTTAAGTTCCTTCGCTTATTTCTCAATTCACGCAGGGACATCAAGAGGCATCTAACATTCACGTAATCAAGTTTGTCTTTAAGATCTTTGCTGTCCCCATCTTGCTATAGTTAACATGATAGTTTCTACTGAAAATAACTTTTAAAAAATTGTCTCTATTAGTCCCTTAGACACTAACGTGACCTCGCCTTGTCAGGTTTAATCCTCCATGAAAACGTGCAGAAGCTGGAGCGAGCATTCGATTTCGCTGCATTGGTGCTCAACAACAATGTCGACCAGTCCAAGAAAAGAAAACATCTGTATCATGTAGGTCGCAACAGGACCGACCTAAGTGACAACTACAAGATGGGATCGGCCAGTAAGTGTCTTGTAACCTGGCAAGCCCAGTAACTACGTGGCGATTGGGATAGACGAGTTTCAGGTAGTTCCTTTCTTACATGGGAGAAAAATCTAGAAACTCCGATTCAGTATCCGAGCTAGTCATAGTTTTGTTGGAGAGATGTAGCTTAAAGGAATGAGGGTCTTAGATCGATGTCCTTTAGCAACATCTAATCACCATTTAACAATTTTCTTAGTGGTGTACGCAAACCGCTGAGCCCTGTAGAGCGCGCGTGTGTGGCTTAGCTGATAACATTCTTTCATTGTGAACGTCTTCTACAAGCTACACGATTTTAGTTTGATTGACATAAATAAAGAACGATTGAAATCAAAGAGAAGTTATACATTTAGCAAAGTAGATTTAACAGTTGCCTGCTCTTATCTGCAATAATTTTAGACAGTGGATAGCGGAAACAAAGCAAAGCGAAGCCGGACTTCTCCTGATTAATGCGTACCAACGCAGGTCGTAAAAGATGTAACACAAGTTGTATCTCTTGTTCGTTGCTTTAGATATTTTTTAATGATTTTGCAAACATTTCACGGTGAAATTTAATGGCAGTAGCCAAAATATTCCTCTGCACATTTCTATGTCTTTGCAAGGGTTCGTTCCTGTAATAAAAAATATTTCTTTTTTAACCACCGACGAGTGGGTACTGCGCGTGCACTTTGCTGAATATTGACGAAATACCCTCATTCCTTTGTTGTTGCTGGGGTTTCATTTTGAATGCACATTGAAACATCATTCAGGCATCTTTAGCGACACTTACCTGACAAAGTCAATTACCATCTCTACTATCAATTTGCTTGATTGTCCCGAGTGAGACTTGACAGAGTTATGATTCGTGCCTGCTCTACAAGCACGGGCTGAGAGGCGATGTCTACGATGATACCTTTCCCTTTTGTCAAGTCTGCAGCCTGGTTGGCGAGGGTGTTCACGCAGTAGTGGGTACCTCTCACCCATCGACATTTAACACCATACAGTCCTACAGCCACGCTCTGCACGTGCCAGTCATACTGGCGTCATCGACTAGAGTCACCTCCCCTGACCGCTATCTGTATGACGTCAGCACGTCCCCGCCCTTCATCGAAGCCGTGATGAGGGTCATTGCAGGCCTGCCTCGCAATCATACACTGTACTATGTGTACGATACAGACGACGGTAAGCCAAATAGATCTACCACTCTACATATCAATCAGTCAAAGGTCGCATATATAACGAGGAGCTTTAGTACAAGCGTCAATGTCTATCTATATGCGCATAGCCTTTTCTTCACAATATCTCAAGTAGGTTCTTGTAAACTTTTCTTTTTAACACATCTTTGAAACCATTTCACAAAACATCTCTGTAGCTGTATCTAAAATATATTTTGCCTCTGTAAATATCTGTTAAATATTAAGCCTCTGTAAACATTTCTCAAGTTACTCTCTGTAAACTGCCTGTTAACAATTAACAAGCTCCCAAAAATGAAACAAACATTTTCTTCTTCGCTTGTGGACAAGGAAATAGTTTAATAAAAGCTTAGTCGTATTTATCCGTTATGGAAAATTGCATTGACACGATAATCTCCTCAGGTCTGTGGCGACTGCAGAAGCTATACAGTTTCTTCCAGCAAAGAACAGAGTTGGCGAAGTCATTGGACGCCTACCGCATCCGAGAGCTGCACAGCGCCTACACGGTGCTTCGTAGCCTCGACATGAAGACTGACGACCGAAAGACTATCGTTCTTGACCTCGAGTCGGCGCACGCCTATAAAACCGTTCTCGAGCAGGTTGTAACATTGTCTCACTGATCAAAGTGCTGGTTACTTAAATTACTGGCTAAATCCTTCACGCACACTATAACAGATCTTGCTAAACTGCAACCTTTGACGCCTAATTCCATAGTTTCTTAATTAGAGAACTAAAGCATGCAACATCGACAGTTTATGAAAAGCACAAAAATACAATGACAGAGCATACAGTAACTCCTTACGAGCACTATAATGGCAAAAAGTCGGCGGCTTTAAGAAAAACGAGACAGGGTCTGTCTTTTAGTTTTACTCCATTTCTAACAATGCTTGCAGAATGTATTTCATAATTGTGTGTGCACCATGACTCTCACGGTTTCCTACCTCTGTCAGATGAAAGAAAAGTTAAATAATTTATGCACATTTAACTTTTTTCAGATTGTGGATGTTGGGATGAATAGAGATGAATACCACTATATACTTACGTGTGCTGTAAGTATATTACATCTTATAAATGTAATCTGTAGTCTCCAATTCACTCCGCTGTTCCCTAAAGCTACAACTTGCTCTTAATTTTCTGTGAGTAGTACAGCACCTCGTCCAGAGAAAAGATACTTTTAAAAGTAAATGCCTCAGATTATAATACACAGCCGACAAATTCAAATTCCAATACATCCACCTGATATGACCCATTCATGAAGACCAGACACTTAAAGACAGAAATCCATCAATCTACTCATCTTGTGAACGACTGCTTTCATTTTTCCTGGAAGAACAAACAATTAAGACTGAGGGAAAAGCTCTTGTGAGAGCCGTGAATCGCTGTGATTCTAGCTTCAGCCTAAGATGCTAAATCAGATGGATAACCATCTCTTGCACGGCAGAGATGATAAAGACATAATTAGGGGAGGTTTGGAATTAATTCTATTGTGTCAATGCTTTCCTGTCCGGTCATAAACTCCATTAGAAAAGCCTTGCATATAATATAATCTATACAATATGAAAACGCCTATGATCTTCATACAAATATATTTAAAACTTTTTTAATTAACACTAAAGGAGTACAAATGAAATTACATAAAAAATCTGATTGCATTCTCTCTTTTCGCTACGCAGCTGGTGTCTTTATAGTCATCACAATTTCACAAATAAACGTTGAAAATGGATATAATCTAGATATATTTCCACGAGCCTTAATCTGAACTATATTCAGAAATGTAAGGTTAGTAAGGTTAGCTTCTGTCAAACTATCTTTGTGACATTAAATGTATTTAAGTACGTATTATAAGACTAGACTCTTAATGAATGTAGAGGTTAATTTGACGCTTTTCTGATCCCTCTCTATCAAAATAGGTAGATCACCAAAGCATCATTAAGAAGTGCATTTCTATGATGCCGAGAAATTTCATGGTTCTGTGTAGCTGAACAGAAAAAGCGCAATTTGCGAACAGCATAAAATTTTTACAGTAGGCAAGAGATCTGTCAACGTGACTCCACTGCGAGCCCGTGAAGTCAACTGTCTCTACTTATTTCTGTTATCTCTAGCTGATAAAAGAACAATAGACAGGCAAAAGCCTTGTCTGACCGAATATTTGTTGCAATAAAGTTCAATGTTTTATGACTATTTGTGCTACCCATTGACGAGTGAATCGATTTATCTTGGTTAAATATCTTGGTTAAACGGATTAGAATAGTAAATGTGAACAGGAAATGTCTAGCAATGGTCCATGATTATTTGATATGTTCCAGAATGTTCTAAATAACCGTTTTAGCGCCTTTCAACGCCATTTTATATAACTTACCTTACAACTGTAGCTAAACGGGAAAGATGCCTTTCATTCTTGCCTTTCAGTTCAAAGTTCAGCAGTAGGTATTGTAATTCTTTGAAAGGGGTTACATTGGAGTCTTCTACAAATGCCCGTTCTTTCTTGGCTGTTCCCAGCCCTGTAACGAGTTCTATGAGATATTCAAGATCTGTGGACACGATGCTACTTACTATCTTCTTCTCTGTTATCTCTTCTACTAACAGGCGTTTCAAACCCAGATTTTCCTTTTTAGTTTCTCTCCTTTCTCCATATCTTCGTTCAAATTCTCTCATTTGCTTTGTCAAACGTTCCACCTCTTAACTGGAAAAATATATGTCAAAGAAAGTCTTTCTGTACGCCGTGTCTCATGGAAGTTTGGCGTCCCCGATAGCTCACGTTTGCCCTGCGTAAGAGGTCCCCCGGACGTAACGGTGCGGTGCACGATGGACGTGGCTATCTTTGGCTCGCTGCCCCGGGTTAAAGAATACCACGACGGCCCTCCCCTCAGTCGGTGGGTTAACGTCGTTGACACTGGTGTTGGTGGAGCACAGTAGATTGACACTCTGGAACGATGATGTGACTCGTACCGCCTTTCTCGCTAGCTCCGGTTGTCCTGACTGGGTCTGGCAACCTTCCGTCAGCTTGCCGCTTGTTTTCTGCTCTTAGCAGCAGAATGGCGTAGAGTCTTCAGCTCTCTTCTTAACGACTCGTCCGGCGACAGCAATAGTAGCCTGATCTCTTCAGTAGCAAAGGTGCGACACTGAAGAACCAGCAGCAGCAGCAGCAGTGACAGCAGCGACCCACTGGCCGCTTGCGGTCGGGATTAAATACCCACCTCTGTCCACCTGGACAACAGGTGAGCTCACCCCGGACCGCGCGAAAAATACAAGTTTTACGAAAACTTCTAACTTTCCTGGATCTCTATGCGGCAGCGACTAGAAAAACACCCTGTTTACCTGGACGGAGGGTGAGCTCCACACGGGAAAGAAAGAAAAATACAAAGACTTGAATTTTCCCAAATTCCTGCGTGTCAGTGACAACCCTGTGTGTTGAACTTCGAATTGTCTACTGTTTACCCCCTCACCACTCTTCACCCTATCCGCTACATAAATTTCAAAATAAAGATTTCTTCTCTTGTTTCTCGCAGTCATTATTTCTAGGACAGCCAGTATCATTAGTTTTAAAACAGCTTGAGATTTGTTGCCATGGAAACTGGCAGACTGCTAGTAAGTTTTCAAAGGGAGAGAATATAACTGGAATCATCTGACCTGTAGAAATCCTGCTGAGTATTGCTGAGCAGACCGAGTCTTGACCTGATGCTTGTTTCGTATTCACTCAGTTAATTTGAGAATTAGTGATAGTTTTAAAGTTACCGTTTCTTACTCGAAATACATACCAATGCACTTTCTTGATTTCAGGCTGCGTTAGATCTTGAGATCGAGTCAGATTTTTACTCCCAGTTTCTATATGGTGGTGTCAACATCACAGCCTTCGGGTTTATCAACAACAACAGCGACGTTTACCGTTCTTGGGAGCAGCGCTGGCGGCAGCACCAGGAAGAATTTCCAGACCTCTTCCCCGTTACAGTATGTGTTGTATGTAGTGATAGTTTTTCCGTTACGGTGTATGTAACGTATACAGTGATAGCTTCTACGTTACAGTATGTGTAGCCTGTAGCGTGATGGCTTCCCCGGTACAAGACTGTAAGATGTACAGGTATTGTTTTCCCATTGCAGTATGTGTAACACATACAGTGTTGGCTTCCTTCAGGGATCACTTTAGCCACAGACAAATTGTTTCCTACCAGCTTTTCGTGTCTGTTTGCTCCACTCTCTTACACTTCTTGTCAAGGCCAAGCTTATGTATGTCCTAACTATGGATAAATCATTTAAATCATCCTTCGGTATTTTTTTCATTGTAAGGGAAAAGGTTTGCTTGGGTAATTGATAGCAGGTTATGCCGAATCAGTAGCGTCGGCTGTATTAATGTATTAAAGCTGACGAGGTGTTATTGTTATTTTCTCAAAATTTCCAAATTTTCAGGACGAGATCTAAACCTACAGTTGTCCTGTCTTGGCCTTTGAGTGTTATTCCACCAAACTGCTATTCCCCCTTTCTATTCCATAGAGCCTTTATAACCATCATTGTGTCTTTGGCTACAGGACATCTGCAGTTTCGTTGACATTTTGATGTCATGAAGTAAAGCTAACATTGATTTTTAGCAGTATGTCATTTTGTTGAGACTGTCTATATGATGGACGGGCTATGAGACAAATATACCAGTCTGACCAGAATTTGACTTGATCTTGTTTGTACTTCAGTCCGATACAGCCTTAATGCTTGACGCCGTCCGCACTGCATATGAAGCTGTCCAAAAGACCCGCAACCTCCCGAAGCCCTCTCCTAGAGGCAAGGGTCAAACGGACTTCAGATGTCGCTTGGACCAACCCCAGCCGTCTATTGTCGGTGACCAAATTATAGAATCAATCGAAAAGGTAAATGCATTATACAAAAAATATAGAACAAATATAAAAATATAAAAAATTATACGTTCGAAACAATAATTGCCTTCTTCTTAATCATCAGTGTCATTTAAAACACTTTGAACTGTTATAACTAAAACGATTTAGTTTCATTACGATGAAAGGTATTTATTTACATCATATACATTCTGGATAAATTTATAGCACAGCTTTCTTATTTTATATAATTCTCTATGCGCTTATGAAACAGGAACAATATACACTCTCATTGCTCTCTCTCTCTATATATATATATATATCGCACGCTTGCACATTCAGTACAGCAATGATAACACAACACTGTTTAACATAAACACAAAAGTAAATCTTGCCGTGCGCAGAGAAAGATGAACGATTAGAGTTGTGCAATCTTTCTCGTATCGGCTTTGTAGGCAAGACAGAACGCACTATAATGATTGATAAAATTTTAAATTACTGGATAATTGTGCTTAATACATATTTCAACATAATTTCTCATTTCTCTGAAAGAGACAATTTTTCTTGTTTATTTCAATCAAAATGGGAGAGTTTTATTGCACGCTAGACAATTAAGATTTGTAACTATACATGTCCAGGTGGAGTTTGAGGGCTTGACTGGACCTGTTCGTTACACAGACAGGAAGAGGACAGACTACATGATTGATGTGTATAGTTTAAGCTTCAAGCAGAAAATGAAAAAGGTGATTTACAAATCATATACGTTAAAGAGATTTTATGCACGTGTCAGTTTTTCTTCTACAGACATAAATAAAAGCGGCACTGCCCTTTGTACCATCGCCATCCCGTATTCCAGGTCTTATGTCAGCTACTGATTGTGCGGTACCTAGCTAACGATACTTTTGATTGTGCGGTACCTAGCTAGCAATATCATTGGTTGTGCGGTATCTACCTTTGGAAACCTGAAACAAGAAGCAATAGCTACTTTATCTTTATATTTCTTCAGATAGATTCCTGGAGGGCATCCGACTTGATACCAAAAAACTTCGGATCCTACCTTCCAGATATTGTAGTACCCAACGCTACCCAGCGAGTAACGACTGTCAAGGTATGTGATCTCACTGTGGTTCTTAAACTGGTGGCTGTCACAGACACTTACCTGGCCGTATGTTGACTTCCAAATAGCAAAATATATGGATTTTAACAAAAGTATGGTATTTAAAATATTTTGTAACTTAAATGGTATTATGCATTACTATTAGCTTTAAAATAGAAACTGTCAAATAAAAATAGGCCGGTTATAATGCAAGTAGCGTTTACTAGGAGACTGTCTCATCTAGTATTTAGTGTTCTCGACAATAGCGCAGGTTGCTGGTTCGAGTCTAGGGCAGTGGTTTTCAAACTTTTCCAGACGAGTACCACTTTCGAAAATTCGAAGTGACTGAGTACCACCTCATAACCCTACATACAGTTCCCGTAGAATATATATATACACATTCTTTTATTTTGGTGCATGGTGCTCGCGTACCACCCTTCATACCTTCTCGTACCAGTAGTGGTACACGTACCAGAGTTTGAAAACCTGTGGTTTAGGGTACCTGATCTACCAGGAAAGATATAGGGCTCGAAAAGAATGGGTTAAGCTTTACATGTCACAAGCTATTCTCGTGATATTCTGTAGGCATGATAAACCATATCTATTTACTGCCCTACTCTTAATATGTACTCTCATAAATATTCTAATTGACAATCAGATCAGCTTAAATGGGATGCCAACACCGACATTATTTTCACTCGGAGCCAGCAAAGCCCTTGTCTCCTGCGGAAACGCAGGTCTTTCTCTGACAGTTTTGACATTCTCATTTTGTTTTACCAGTCCTTCATTTAGAGTCTCGTCACTTGTCCTTTCATCTCCTAGTTCCACGAATTCTCTCTAGGAATCACAGACAGTCTTGTCTCCCTTGTTAATATTTATTCCAAGATCACCGGAACCAAACAGAGGGACTTAACAGTAATCAGCAAATCCTTTGAAAGGCGACCGGCATCCTCACTATTCCTACGGTTGTTGTTTTTGTATATGTGTGTATGTATATATTATGTAACACAACTCTGTTCCCTGCATATTGCTAGCACACGAGTCTTCTTCTTGCCTATAATTGTCCTTGCAGATGAATAAAGTGGTACTGTTTAACCTACGTTGCTTTCATAGAGAAGCTGGCAATTTGGTGCTGCTTTCTTTTGCATCCTATATTATCTCAAAAGCATTCAATATGCTGTTTTTATTTTTTTTTTACATGTTGGCGATGAATTTAAATAATCCTTTCTTGTCACACAAGCAGTGATGCACAGTTTTCTCTCTTTTTGTTTTGTCTGTGGTTCGACTTGGAAATGTATCTCCTGTTGTCTTCGTCTGTCCTGGAAGCCCAGTCGATTTTACGAATAGAAATCTTCGTTTATTAACGCTCTTCGTACTCTTTTTTCTGTCTTGGTCATTATGTCTTAAGGGTTTTTTACCTATGGGATTAATGACCTTCATTTCACTGCAAATTTTACCTTTTCTGATCAACTGACAAAGTAATCTTCACTTTTTCTAATTTACGGGTCGTGTGTTTCTTTGCTGCGTTATCTGCCGACAAGATTTCAAGTCTGTGCCTCGATGGTATTTAGCTAAGTTTTATGCATTAGTTTGGACTGAAGGTATGCGCTATAAAAACAAACTTGATGGTGATGATTATTATTAAGCGAGACATTTTCACTGCTTGCTTTTCTTACCCAAAGCTGTGCTTAGTAAAAAGCTGTGGTAGCCGCAATACTCTAATAATACTAATTATTTTATTTCACAATAGCCTTTTTTAAGTAACTACAAGTGTATTAAAGTTTTGTAGATTCTATCAAATTTAACATAACAAAACTCTTCTGTGGTGAATGGGTAACACTTTTGGTGTAGAGAACACGTTTTTTACTTGCAGGAACCACCTTTTGTTTTTGAAGTTGAGAACAGCAATGGCGAGCCTTCTGTTAACGGAAAAAACCTGGAGGGCTACTGTATAGACCTGCTGAAGATGGTGCGCCAGATTGTGGGGTTTGACTACCACATCAAGTTGTCCAATGGCTACGGCTCCAACAGAGATGGCGTATGGGACGGCATGATAGGCGAGCTAAGTCGCAAAGTAGATATATATTTTGTCATATACTCCGTTCTTCCTTTTTGATATTTAGCTCCTTATTTGTTAAATATCTTAATGTATTTCTTTCTAATTTTTGGTCCATTTTTTTCTATTTCAAAGTTTGGAAAACCTTTAAAACCAATACTCCAACACCGACAGTAGTACGCTTTAATATTTCCTGCTAGTGCTGTTGTGAGGAATGCACGGAAGGATGTGTAGGCTCAGCTCCTACTCGGCTTCCATCCTTCACGCACCCACGCACACACGCAGTCTTTTCGCCCGTTCTCACGGTTTCGCTTGAACTTCCTCTCTCACTCGTGCACGCGCAATCAACCGACAATATAAAACACTGTATGATTATAATTATAAAATAAAGCAATGAAGTTGAGAGATTCACACACATAAATGTCACAAGCTATATACAAACGAATAACCAATGTTAGGCTTCGTCATATAAGAATAATAATAATAAAGATGTGATATTTTATCGCGCGGTATTCCAGCCATAACCAGACTCTCCGCGCATTACAAACACAAAATACAATACAAAGTTCCTGTGCTCTCTGTGTAGTTAATGGGAATGCCAGGTCGTTCTTCTGCCGGATGACATTCAAATAACAAAATGTCGAAAAGACAGATCTACAGATCTGAAAGTCATTTGACTAGAGCATATCAATATGGCCAATTTGTCTAAGTATTTCTAAGGAGAATCAAATATTTCTGTACTTCACTCAGTTGTTATGTAACATTCTAAGTGAAATGTGCCATTCTATAATCATGTAATCCGTGCTTGCTGGTTCCGGTATGTATGAACACTGCTCAGCCCACACCCACATGTGTAGATTAGTAGAGATGGCAGTGGCGTTACACTAGACCTGCTGTACTGCACCACCACAACAAGACATAAAAGAAGTAACACCATATGATGCCGCTTTCACTTTTATTATTCAGAAAGCGGTGTACAAGGGCATATGGGCATATTTTCTTTGTAAATGCCATAAGCTTACCCGTCAGAGTAAGATATTATTATTATTCTTCAGACATGTTATTGGTATTATATTCTTATTTGTCAGAATAGAGTAAGTAGCTTACATTTATTATATCTTCAGAGTAAGGTAAGTATTTTATTATTATTACTGGTATTAGTTTTATCTGTCAGTTTGGTAATTACTATGATTATTTTTATTATCTGTCAAATCAGGTAAATATTTTATTTATTTTTTTAGTGGCAGATTTTCCTTCTTTGTTTTTACGTCTTAGTTGTTACTTTAAGTTTTCGTCCAAGAACATTTTACAGCTGCAGCAGGTAGTTCGATGCTATGATATCTTGCAGACACAAACGAGTTTAGTGATGACAGTGACGAGGCTAGAGCTATCTCCTCATGCTGTCACTGATAAGGTGCTGTCACATAGAATGTCCTGGTGCAGGAAAGCGACATTGCCGTGGCCCCTCTGAGCATCACAGAGAGCCGCGAAAGGGTGGTGGACTTCACCAAGCCCTTCATGAACACGGGTATTTCTATCATGATCAAGAAGCCTGACCGCCAGAAGCCAGGTGTCTTCTCCTTCATGGAGCCGCTGGACATGTACGTGTGGCTGTGCATCGTCGTCGGCTTCATGGCAGTCAGCTTCGTCCTCTTCTTTGTTGGCCGCTTCTCGCCGTACGAGTGGAGCGTGACGCAGTCTGGAAACAAGGACCCCACTGCCACCAACGCCTTCACAATTTCTAACACACTCTGGTTCTCACTGGGAGCCTTAATGCAGCAAGGATCTGATATTTCCCCAAGGTTTGTACCAGCAGCCCTCGGTTTTAGATCTGAACAAGACTGTTACATACGGGATGGGTGGTGCTTTAAGACAAAAATAATAGTAGAAGAATAACCACCTCAAAGAAGTACACTACACTACCACACCATTGCACTTCATGCTGATAAAATCAGAGATAAAAATAAACTATCAGCAAATAACAAAAGAAACGAAGAAAACGAAACAATGAAAAGGCGACAAAGTTTTCTTTTTCTTGAAAATTATGAAAAATAAAAATAAATAACAGAAAGCAAGAAATTATAAAAAATAAATTTCTGTTTAATAAAACAACAAATGAGATAACAATAAATATAATGATAAAAATACCTAATAAGAAACAAAGAAATCGAGAAAGAAAGAGGTAGGTGAAGAAATAGAAAACAAAAACAAACCAAAATAATCAAGAGATGACGTCTTGGAATGTATATTAGTTGGATGGATGTAAAAAGGCTAGCGAATAAAAAGAGGAATAAACGAATAAACAGATGCGATAAAAGACACCAAAAAGAACAATAATAAACACGCGCCTAATGAGTATGAGGTGACCTTATCACGAACCAAAAATAAAGTCAGTCACAAGTAACACAAAACCGAGGGCTGTCGGTCTTCAGATGTGTTGTCACTCATTCACCTGCCATGGGGTCTGTAGTGATTGGCTAGTACGGCTACCCTCCACCAAATTCTCTGTCCTTTTTAAAAATAAAAATTAATTAATAATTTGTTGGATGAAAGAGATGCAAATAACTTATTTGGGACATGCCATTGATATCAAATGGCATGTTCTTATTCTAATTCTAATATGAATTTAACAGGTGTGAAGTGGTGTCTTTAAACTTCTAAGCTCGCATTGATATATTAATTTAAAGTCACTTCTGCTCCTACATGATAACTAATGTATAACGTGAGACTAAACACAGCAATAACAATGAATACTTTTTATTGGAATTTATTTCAGTAAACAAGCCTTCTGAGCAATATTCACGTATTAGAGAAGATTTTTAATAAACTATATAAGTATTTAATTGCATATGTTGACTAAAAATAAAAAATCAGTCATAATCTGACCTGCAAATATTCAAATTGTCTTTTAAGTATTAAGAGTGTCAGTATTTTGATTTTAAAAACGGTCTTCTTTTGGTACCCGACAAAACAATCACGTTGTCACCCAAAAAAGTTTCAGTGCAAGAAAACCATATTCCTAAAAAGAGATATTAAAGTATTCAGTAGATCTTTCGCACGAGGAGACTCTATGGCAGGTTGCATGTGGCAGAGATATCCTCGATTGACGATCTCTCTGACCTTTTAGCCAGTAATGCTTTGGCATTTGAGTTCAATGCTTCAGTGTACAGCTAGGAGCCGCCCTTTGGGATCTATCAGTGCTTGGATGCATTCATGTGTTCCGCTTCATTGCTGTACTCTTCCTGCTTAACTATTCTTTATTTACAGCATAGGTTCTGCTGTACTTAGCTTCTTTATTTATAAGTTTAAATTATTATTAATTTCTTCGACTAGTTTGCATAGCTGAAAATGTAAGAATTAAAGTACGAATAATCTGTATAAGTAGGTGCTTACTTTTCACAGCAGTGGATGGAACAGAGCCTGCCTGCTTACAGGTGGGCTTTATCGCTGGACTTTGTAAGACATACAAAAAAATTATCAGACAGCAGTATATTTAAAAAAGGAAAATTAAGGACATATCGATATATATATATATAATCATTTATTTGAATGAATAATCTCTATGACATATCAATAATGCAAAGATTGATGTATTTTTTTAAAAAATAAACTGAAATTTACATTTTCTTACTTTATAAATAAATTAATTAAATATATGCACGCATATTTAAAATAATGGACCTTATTTTTAAGTCGTTATTTAGTTTAGTAACAACCTTCTGGAAGATATGTCGCACTAAAATGTCTACTTTAGAGATTCATCTAGCTTTTCTCTAACATAATAAGTAGACAAATTGCACTATGGCATGTAGGTATTAACGTGCTATAAACTGTATTTGCAGCAATTATTTTCTGGATTTATTTGTAGTGTACTTTTCCCCTAGCTTTAGCAATCTCAGTTACTTTGACTAAGCCTTATATTTTATTTAACGCTTATCAGTTTTATTAAGAAAGACATTTTGATCAGTTTTATTGTTTGGACTCAACATTTACAGGCAAAGAAAGGGTATCGTTTGCTGCTTTGCGTCCCAGTTATATTTAATTTTTGACTCCTTACGCATTTTCTCAGAACTGAGGTGAAGAAAACGTTGAAACATTTTCTTGTTCTCATTCGTAGGAAATTCATAACTATATTTCCTGTGTGTGCTGTTTCGATACCTAACATACACTTTAAATATATTGTGCACTTGTTTGACTGTCCTTTGTCTTAATACTTTCTTGGTGTCCTGTTCAATCTCGGACGGTCTTGGGTGCGCTAGAGAGTGCACTTCTACATAAGCCCTCTGTTTTCACATATATTAAGATTCTGGGTTTTAATTTTAATGTGCTAAGAGAATTTTCTAGACACTAGTATTTCTTTTGTGTCTTTTAGTACTGTTGATAAGCATAAACTTAGTTTTTTACTCATATTTAATGTCCGTATCAAACAAATTAAACATTTTCTTCTGCAAGTTTACCCTCCCCCCTCTTCATCTTTCGTGAGATGTTATTTTACTAAACCGGAATAAATGTAAATCAGAATTATGTTTTCGTAACAGTTATGCTTGAATTTGGGTAGCGTACTCGTGCCTTAACTCTGTGTATGGGACTCTTGCCAACCTCTGTGTTTGTAGGACAACTTTTTACTTAACCTTTGTGTCTATATGACTCTTGCCTCACTTACCTCCCGTTTGCTGAACTCTTGTCCTCATCTAATCCTGTGTCTATGGGAAACTCATCCTCACCTAATAACTGTGTCAGTGGCACTCTTCCAGAGTCAAAACCCAAACCGAGGTGCAGGTCTCTCTTTGTTCTCTGTGACTTGGTTGTCTTCATGACGGCTACATGACTTGTTTTCATACTAACATTTCTGACACTTGTCTAAGTTAAAGCCCTATGCCTTCTGTCTTCCTGACAACTTGTCAAAAAGCATGTGTGGCGTGCCGCTTGCCAACATTGTTACCTGCCTGTCTGTGACGTCTTGTTAGCTGTTGCACTAGAGCTTGTATCGACCTCAGGTCACTCTCTGGACGATTGATTGGCTCGGCCTGGTGGTTCTTCACACTCATCATCATCTCCTCCTACACGGCTAACCTGGCCGCCTTCCTGACCATTGAGAAACTCATTTCCCCAATACACTCAGCCGATGACCTCGTCAACCACCCGACCATAAAGTATGGTACCTCGAAAAATGGGTCGACCTGGATGTTCTTTCAGGTAAGTATTCGTTTGAAACGAACTCTTTAAGATACGTTCTTAAGTCAAAATCCAGGACTTAAAAATGTTTGCGTATTTGTGCGACAGCCTATGCAAACGTAAAGGGATTCGATGATAATTTAAACAACTAGCCAACACAGCCACATATAACAATTGGCTCATGCGTCAACCTTGCCCAGTCATCCATCCATGTGCTTAGTTCCGCGCCCTAGCAACCACTTGCTGTATTCAGCTTACGTCTTGATAAAGATCTTGTGTACTACTTGTAAACACAGTTTACCAGTTTATTTCCTGTGTCTCATTCATCAGATTCAGTAATCACATTTTATGAACTGCAGATACTCACAGGTTTTGTCATACTTTGAATGAAAAATTCAGTAACTCATCGAAAGCGTTAGCACAGCTACTCTCGATTACCGTTATGGACATTTCTCAAGAAGCACAAATTATGAATTATGAATTAATTATGAATTTCTCCAAACTGCATGAGCTGTTTCCACATTGATAATATTAGGGCACAAAAATACACACATATGGTTTTTAACGTGCATAATACAGTAAATTCTGCTTTTGTTCCCACAAATATTTAAATGTTAACTAGCTTTCGTTCGCATCCGAAAAGGTTGTAAATTCTAAAAGTTGCTTTTGATCAACTGTTTTCTTTATGCGAGTTTTGGTAAGAAGAGCAAGCGGTAGACAATGGTTAGGTATTGTAAATAGGAAATTAATTATTGCTGTCAAGAAGAGATATTTTATTCCTTGTGATGCAGACATCCACCGTTCCAACATTTAAAAGAATGAAAGAAGTGATGTCACAAAATCCCGAAGAATCACTGCTGGAGACCGTCGGAGAAGGAGTAGCAAAGGTAAGTAAACCTATTTGCAATGTAAATAGTTCAACCTGTGTTCGGTGTTAATATTTGAGCTACATGACATGGGCAACTTGCTCCCACCTTTAACCCTGCTCTGGTACCACAAAAAGTTACGTTCATAGTACCATTGTAAAAAAATATATTATAGAATAACAATAATAATAATAATGAGCATTTATTTATAGAATGCTTTTCCAACGATTTGCTCAAAGCGCTGTACAGAAATGACATACAGAAATAAACTAAATCACTAACAAGTCACATAACAGACACGCTCAACAGAAATACTCGCTCACACACGAAGTAAATATATCCACATGTTAGGCACGCTCATGGTCAGGACAGGGTCCTGGTCACAAGTGCCTGTTATAAACACGACTACTACAAGAATGAAATGCAGGGAGACCACACAAAATGTACAGTCAGACAAAAACGATAAAAATATTAGAATAGATGAGGATAAAAAGGTAGGGGAAGTTTCAGAGAAGAAACAGAACGAACACCAAGAATGGCGACCGTTAAAGTAAAATCAGCTATCTGTCTCCACTGCTGTTCATTCTATATACTAACAGTTGCAGAACTCGAACTCCAACTTTAATTAAGTAGAGTTGAGCCCATTTCATGGGGAACGTCAACAACAGCAGCAATCATCATTAACCTCTTCATAGACTGGAGAGTGGAATAAATAAAAATAAAATTAACTTTAGATAGTACAGTGACATAAGATATACAACAACAAACAACAATCATCATTATCTTACATCAGAACTTTAACTGTAACTGAGAGAACTGTACTCAATATTTGTCTACAGACTATTGATTATGCGCATTAGCCACATAAACTAAATGAGAAACATGCAGAATTCAACTAGGGCAAATGAAAATCTAAAATGCTACATTTCTGATCAAGAAAGTAGACATTTCAGTATGTGTCAGAGATTGATTCCCTATTGCTTTAAGAGCAGAGCTCCAGCAAAGGTATGAGCATCTATCAAAATAACTACATATCTTAAAACTGCTGTACATACAATCCAGGAAGACACAATATCAAGACTAGTTAATTTAACTTCTATACACACATGTACCAAGAAACTCTAGATGTGTATATATATATACATACTTCAAAATACAGCATTTGTGAATATAACTATTCTCTCGCGCGTGCACACTCACACAAATAGACTCACACTGCCTTTTCTTGTTGCATATTTTAACTATTTATTTGATAATGGTCAGAACCCTGATACCTGGATAGAAGCTACTAACCAAACCCTGCACAAGAATAGAGATATATCACATCCAGATCATTATAGGAGCATTTCATTAAATATTAGCAGTAAAATATAGTCATATTTTAAGTCACACACTTGGTTGAGCAAAACTTCCACGTCTGGAAGCTGTATTCAAGACTTTGACTATGTATAGACAATATGATAAAAACGATAGTTACAGCTTAAAGAGCGTTTACATACACTATTTTACATCACATTTTCAAGCTTATGAAAGGCTTTGATGTAGTGTGTTGGGCAGTAAAAACACTATATATATATATATATAAAGAGAGAGAAAAAGAAATTATCCCAAGAGAGTAAAACTACTGCAACTGTGTTCTAGAAGTGCCATGAGCGTAGCGTTTGTTTGATTTTCCAAATCTGTTTATACAAAAGATTCAAAGTGCATTTAATGATTAGTCTTCTAATATAGGTACGGGCCTCGAAGCACGACTTTGCTTTTCTTATGGAGTCTTCAATGAATAATTACCATGGACAGCAGAAACCATGTGATGTCATGAAGGTAGGAGAAAACTTGGACAACAAAGGCTACGGGATAGCTACATGGATCAACCACCCCTTGAGGTCTGTACGTTGCTACCGGGCACCTGTCTCTCTCTCTCTCATACATATATGTATCTGTACAAAAGATAGATAACTGTGCATATAACTATGTATCTATCTATCTATCTATCTATCTATCTATCTATCTATCTATCTATCTATCTATCTATCTATCTATCTATCTATCTATCTATCTATCTATCTATCTATCTATCTATCTATCTCGGAATCTGCCTGCTATGACTCGTGGTCTATTTTCAAGTCTATATATCAAGTATATGCTATTGTAAAACAACCACAAAATTTCCTGCAAGCTAACATTAAGCAAATAATAAAGACTAAAGCTAAAGCCAAACTATTTAACCCAACCAGTTTGAAAAAAAATCATTTAAATCCTACCTTTTCTGTGTGTGTTGCAAGGCATAACATCAACATAGCAGTGCTGCATTTAGGCGAGATAGGAGAGCTGTACAAGCTGGAGCAGAAATGGTGGTATGACAAGGGCAAGTGTGGTGACGTCAGTGCTAGCAAGGTAGGCTGCTGAACACAAGCCTGTACAGTTCCTACCTTTCTGATGTAGCCTTGCCGTCGATTAGGTTCAACTTAATCGCTTAAATGTAGCATTATTATGCTTACCATTCGTCATATTAACATAACACGTAAACAATAACTATACTTGTGACAGACCACACATTTTTAAACGACGATAGGGCTACAGAGATTCAGAAAATTATCCTTGCAAATCCTATGGCAGTAAAGAAAATAAGGAAAGGTTTTTAAGGGTCATATTTGCTTTTAACACATGAAGTACAGTAATAATGACGACATTACAGGTCACTCAAAACCTTGAAAACGGTATCAACAAAGCAAAGTACTCACATGGAAACAAAAAGGGAGGGCATTTTCAAAAATGCATTTGGTCGTCAACTCTTAATCCAACGTTTTAATCTCCCGTGAAACTGTGTAGTGAATGATGTTATGGAATACATTTTTGTAAGTATTAAAAGCAACTAATATTTCATGCGAGATTATTTCATCGCTTCCTGCCAATTATAACGTCATTTGAAAGTCAGAGTGCAGGCACGCATTAACTACTTCTTTGCTTCTGGGAATTCAGTGACCGAACTCCAAACATATTGATGGTAGTATGATCATGATCACGTCTATGACGAATACCACTGGCTGATGGTGACACCATTTTCATTTCAGGACTCAGCAGGAACACAAACAGCGCTGACTCTTAGTAACGTTTCTGGAATTTTCCACATTCTGATTGGTGGCTTGGTCTTATCGATGATTACGTCATCAATAGAATACCTCGTGCAACGGCAGTTGAAGTCCAGAAAAACAAAAGTGAGATTTTAAATGTTTACTATTTTCTTGCAAGATACTGCTAAAATAAAGGAAATAAAGAACCTAATGATAAAATTATTCTCCTTATTACAGTTCAATATTGCAGATTCAAGACATAATAAGCTTCAGTGCGATTATGGAATAAACATCTTTATAAGCCATTTCTTTCGTCTTTATCTCGTTTTATTTTGGCCTGTGTCTGTTTCACAAACTAAGAATTTCAGCACAAAAAAAACATGTTTGGAGCAGTTAGGTAGAGTGGAGAACAACGGTTATCACCAATATACAGATTATTTTAAGGTCCTGGCTTCACATGTTCCATCTGCTGACAAGATGCTTCTCTAGGCTCTGCAATTATTACTCCATCCTTAGTGCGAAATCTCAGTTTGGTTAAAGTATTTTTGTCAACTAACCCCTAATAAATCAAATACTCGATCAACATTCACTTACTTCAGAATGCGCGATCCATGCTCACCTTTTAGTAAAAGTAATTTCTTTTTAAAGCAAATAAATAAAACGCCACTCGAAACTAAATCTTTGCGTTATCAGCAAGCTTTACATTTCTTCTTGTATAAAATTTTCTCAAGTGGGTTTTTATTTCATTCTGTCCAGGGGCAAGTGTGCCGAGTACCCCCGCCGCCACCACCACCACCACCACCCAGACGTCCGTTTTTACACCCGCCAGCTTCACGACAAGACTACAGGTGCCCTGACTACGAAAACGAATTGGTACCTAACCCGTCAGATAGTTCCCCTATTTTACTCCTAGTCATCGTCATCAACTCATCAAAGCAATGCACATGCTTTACTTCTTTCTTAATAAATAATAATAATTATACCGCGTTTTTTTCAAGCCAAAAAATATAAATAAACAACCAAAAACCACAAGACAGACAAAATTCTTGTATCACAATCTATTCAAGTCAAAGGACTAGAAACTCAAGCTCACAGACATTTTATGTATTTATTTGGCACCAAAAAAATAAATAAGACAAACCCTGGTGATTCTAATTGTCCAGAAGAAAAGAAAAAGCGTATTAGCACCAGTGACGGTCTAAAAGACAGACCTGCTTATCTTTTATACCCAATTCATATCGATGCTACCATTTGGCGCAGGGTATGTAAGGTACCCGTACATGGATATTTTTCGTGTACACCTGTTCTCACTACAGTAAGCAAGTATATTGTTTATTATAATGTAACATTTCCAAAAGCCGTTCTACGCTCTTACTTATGCCCTTATTTGTACCTACTGATGCTACAACAAAGATTAACAATAGTGTTTTAAGATATTTCAATAATTACATTTCTTCCGTAAATATGTTTGTGGACCTTTTGTATGAAGTAAACCAATGACTTGCTTTGTCTCCCTTTACGCTTTATTCTTGTTTTAAGTTCTTGAGCATACTAGTTTACAATTCTTCTTGACACAAGTGTTACTTTATTTCACTTGGAGAAAGATGGTCTACAGAAAAAATTGTGGATGGTCATAGTCGACATAGTATAAGCTGGATCAGTCGAGGAACAGATCAACAACTTCGCGGCCCACCCGCGAGCTTCAGGGTAAGAGCAGGGACAAATGAGCTCAAATCACCACAAAGTTGAAAAAAGAAGGAACATTATTAGAACGTGAAATGTAAGCGAATTTCAGCTCAAGACAAAATAGCTTATCTACGAGCCGGAACGTTACCGCTGGAGCATTGTGGGATGGCAGAGGCCTTATAGCCAGGATTTTGAGGAAACAACAGCAGAAGAAAGCCACAAGATTTATAAAAGAAACAAAACACGAGGATAGTGTAGGCATTATTATATAGAAAGGCGTGGTTAGATCCATCGTCAGCTTTATGTGATTTCCATCTGCGTGTCTATCTCAGAATGTTAGCATTATGCAGGTGTGAGCTCCAGCTTTAACTCACGCTAGACAGTGAGATGAAAACGTTTGATGAAAACCATTTCAAGATCATAACGTTCCGTAAATGACTGCATCCTTGTGCTAATCAGCCAGCCACAGAAAGAGTAATCATCTCTTGGTTGCGAATATAGCTACTGAAAAATATGGGTCCAAAGAAAGAAAAAAACAATTGTAAATTAGAAACAAAGGAGGAAAGGACATTAGTTTGCAGCAATGGTTGTTTGGTTTATTTAGTGGGAAAGTGCTTCCACCTTGAGACGATTTCGCACTGTGGGGGCAAGGGAGAGGGGAGGAAACCGGAGTACCCTGAGAAAATCCCCGGCACTCAGCCCTTCGAACAGGGATCATATACAGAGAGCGTCCCGAGACGAGATCTGAACCCTGAGCCGCTAACTGCAGTGGTGACAAGCGAGTGTTTTAACCACTACACTACCGGGGCCCCTGCTCCAGTTTGCAGCAACAATGGCGTACGTGATACTAAAGCCTATAAGGTAGACAGGACTACACACGACGTCAGCTATCAAACCTAGAAAAAGAAATAGTCTAACAGAAAGCACCTCTGTATTGACCATGGATTGAATACTGCACAGTCTAAAGGGAGGAAGTCACCTGACGCTTACAAGGTCCCAACTGAGCTGCTTAGCAAGATTAGTAATAATCAACAAATGTCCTCGTTGCTCTGTGCCAGAAGATATGTGAACACTAAAGTGAAGAGACATCCAAAGAAAGGAAGTACTAGACTAAGTACACACTAAAGGGAAGTCTTGCTCAAGGTCTTCCTAAAACGAATCAAGACCACCGCTGAGAAACATTAAGGAAAAGAACAGGCTGGTCTTAATCCAGGTAGAAGCACAACTTATCAGTCTTCAACTGCTGCACCTAAGAAGAACACCAGCACCATTTCTTTCATAACTTTGTAGGATTTAGCAAATCATTTCACGGAGACTGGCACGACAGGACAGGTTGAGGTATGTTATGCATATGTACAAGTGCTTTATGAGTGCAGTTCTTCTTAACAACCGTCTAGTGTGTGTCCATCAAGGGTAAATACTTGCAGCGATACTGTTTATCTTCTTGGTAAACATCATGTGAGAAACGCTTCATTATAACTACACCTCGGGTAAAAAGCAACTGCGCTCTGAAGACAAGATTTCTCTGGTGGGAGGAAAGGAATCCATCACACTGTCAGAGAGAGTAGGTATACGAGATAAAGATCAACACTGATAAAAACAATCATGATTTTTGTCAAAGCCGACACCAAAGCAGAGATCTAGACGAAGGGAGATGAGCACGAAGAGGTAAGCACTTTCAATACATGAGAGCAATCTTGTTCAAAGATGGCAACTTCTCTGCGGATTCTCCATAAAGAATGCTTCATCGACAGCAGCCATTGTAGGGCTATACAAAATTTGGCCAAGTAATATTACTCGCATTGCCTACACAACTCCCTCATAGTTCTCATCCTGCTCTATGGATGTGAGTCGTGAAACTCTGCTTGCTGAGACAGAAAAAAACGGGCATTAGAAAACCTAAGGTAACTTACTAATTTCCTACCTAAAACATAAAATAAAAAAACATACAAAACACAGGTATCTCCCTGTTCGGTTACCAAGAAGTAATGCGATGCGAGTTTTTTTTTTTTTTACCTGACATTATACTCTGGTGTAGGCCGTTCATCCCGGTTTCTTATGTGAGAGACAGACGTCTAAGTGGACAGAGGAGAAAAATCTTGTTAACATTAAGGAAAAGACTTGTTTACTGCCATTCAAAAAAGTTCCTTGTGGCGAACCTTGTTTCCCGCTTTATCTGACTATTTCATAACTAGTATGGGATGACATGAGTCAACCAACACCAGTTAAGAAAATAAATTAAATGAATATGTTTATTATATTATTTTATTAGTGTGCTTTTCACGATATATGAAAGGGAAAGGCCACTTCGTTTGTGTTCATACTCAAGTATATTATTATATATAATGTGTGTGTGTGTGTGTGTGTGTGTGTGTGTGTGTGTGTGTGTGTGTGTGTGTGTGTGTGATGTTTTCCAGAACCAAGAAAAACTTGGAACAACAAGTCACCTGATGTCCTTTGAGCATCCAGAAAGATTTCGTGAACAGACTGACATTTGAAATGCATATTACCTAACTTTTTGCTTAAGCACTTTTCTCTCTACAGGTCATTTAATGTTAACGATAAACTTTAAATTAAACGTATGTAAAGTCTGAAAGTATTATTCAGATTATTTAGGATAGGTTATTTCACGTCGTAACAATAGTCTGGCCTTCAAAAGGGAGAATTGTAAGCAACCCAACCTCCTTTGCACATTTGCTTGTTAAGCACGTAAGCACGGTGACATAAAACTAAGATGTAGGACTGTTTTATTTTCTCGAGGGCACTACATTTACTTTATGTAGCTGTTATTCCCCCAATTGCATACAAAATCACTACTTCCACTGTATGAAGACAAACATTGCAGCTTCTTCGAATACTTCGCTACACGCTGTACTACATTGATGGTGACTTTGTGGACACGTTTGTCCTACCGTGGTGCTTCTGTAATACACGTAATACAAACACTTGCAGCTCGCAGCTTGTTTATCTTTTTTTCTGAAAGATAAACGCACAGCACCAAATATTCTTATTTACTTTGAAGATCTGTTAATGTTGTGAGCAAACACTGTACTTCGTATTTCATTGATGATCTTTACACATACTCTTTACCAGTAGTTAAAACCCCACTCTTTGCTTTAACTGGTGATGATGTAGGGACCACATTGACAGGGACCATGCTTTCAAAATCATTACAAGGATTAATTCTTTACCTACTTTATCATCTTTTCTTATTTTCAACATGTCTGCTATAAGTTGCTGTTAAAATACAAACAAATGAAATAGACGACAAGTAAATTGAAGTAAAAAGTAAAATCATAATGTTATAAGATTTCAGTCAAACAATTAAGACTTTTTCTATGAAAATTTATAACAGTGCACTTGATGCATTTTCAAGGCTTTCGAAATTTTTGCAAATGGGGTTTCACGATGAACCTACTTTTGAGCTGTTTGATGCTGTATGCTTGTTTGTTTCTTTAGTTTTGATTAGTTTTTATTAGTTTTGTGTTTGCGTTTTTAAGTTTAATGGCAAATGCTGTCAAAAATAACTATGCTTTAATAAAATCTACAATCATGCGTGCATCTGCGGGCACCCTCGCGCACGCGCGTTTGTGTGCGTGTGTGTGTGTACGTGAGAGAGAGTCAGAGAGAGGTGAAAGAAATAAAATGCTTTTACAAAGGTGTTTACTTTTTGTCCGTTATTCCAGTCATTCCCAATCACAAGGGCACTCATTAAAACTGATATTTCGCGTCCGTGACCCTCTTTGTGTTTGACTTTGTATGGTGCAGGACAACGGAGGTTATTGCTATTCGGGAAGCCAGAAGCTTTTTCTCCTCCTTCGCTTCCTCCTTCTCTCTTTGCTCTTCACTTTGTTCAGGATGGGGTCGCGTGTTGTTTGAATAATTCTTACCGTTAAGCATCTTTTTAACTCTTCCCAATTACACATTCTAACTTTCAAAACACGAACACAAATAGAAAAAAGTAATAGAAAAATGTTCATAGAAACCATTACGTCCACTGCTGTTATCGTCAAATGCCAGGCCGTTTGGTGAAATCTCTAACGCGGATCAATACTTCTCAGCAAAGATCTCTCTTTCCCTTTCTCTCTCTTTCTCTCTTCCCTTTCTCTTTCTCTCCCTCTCTTTCCAGATCTCTGTTCTCAATCATGGCTCTCGCGGCTGGTGCTTGCAATTTTAATTAGAACTTCTATTGACTGCTCATGGGGGCGACTCAGGTAATCCCAAGGCGTAAACATTTTCATCCATGACCTTTTTCCACTTTAGAGAAAATGTATTTGAACAGATTTTCCAGTATTGTAATTTATTACCCAATCAAAACTCTACAGTTTGCAGTCTAATTTGCGGCGAGATGGGCAGAAAACAAGATAGGCTTATTTAAGTGTCTCTTGAGGCTGATGACTCATGCTTTCTGGAGGCTAAGGATAATTTAACATTCTCGTTTTGGCTGCGCTGTGGTTTATATGACCTCTCGTCATTGTTTCTTGCTAGCCGTTTTCACGAAACTCATTCTTTATTTTATTAAATGCAGTCTTCTATCGAAGCGGAAAGAGGAGAAGGATGAAATGCTAATTCGATCATTCTAAACCAGAAACTGCCTGCTATAGTCAGACAACGCAAAATATTTGCAATTCACATGCTTTGTAACATTATAAGAATGCGATTGGAACACAAGTAGGTGCTCGCAGACACAAGTATGTATATCAGCACACCCGCGCGCACCTGCACACACACACACACACACACACACACACACACACACACATACAAGAATACAAATACAATAAAGGGTGACATCGTGGAAGGAAGGAGTAACAGAAAGGGAGGAAGAGAGCCCGCTCAATATGCAAATCAGCTGTCAATCCTGCGCCTTTACTAAAACTTTTAAAATATTTTATGCAATGAAATATCGCCTAACACAGACAGCTATACTGTTCACAAAAAAGTCTAGGGCCACATTAAGTAGCTTATGTTGGTGCAGGCGAATAGATATGGTATGCTGGCTGATTTTCATGTGTTGTCATTCTCAGGTCTGTTCTCAGAAAGGTCTGTAGTGATCAGTGTGATGCTAAAAGCTATCATCCTTGTGATCTGGTCATCTTAGTGCTTCCTCACTAGGGACCGTCCCCACCGAGGGCGTTGTTCGGTCCAGCAGTCTTTGAATGATACAGGGGCTTCCCGCCAGCCCAGGGGATACGACGTTTTGCCGTTTTAAGCCCTGTCACAATCACTAGTATGAGCATCTTCTTGGGTGCAGGTTTCTTTCAATCAAGTTTTCTCCCAGTTTAACATCCCTTCCTGCTAAACAACTGGTTCATAGTGTGCATGATATCGATTGCTTTCACGTGCGTCAAGCACACAGCCGATGAAGGTTTGGTTCCCTATTACAATTTTATTTTTCAGGGTCCCCCCTACCAACCGTCATTTTCGTGCTCTGTAGGACACCGTCAAACAAAGGAATTAATAGTAAAACAAGTGCAGGTCACCCGTGTACAATTTACAGTCACACTTTACTGATTTTAGTTTATTTTATAGTGCTTTACTGCAGGCTTTAATTTATATTTCTACCCCAGATCAGTCCCTGTCTCTTAACATTTTCAGAGTAGTATAGTTGGCTTAAACAGCAGTTTTATTTGTTTTGTGATCTATATATCTATATATACCTCTATTTTTTTGCTGAAGTTTAAAATCAAATTGTCCTTTGTGAGTTTCGGTTAGCGGGCTCGTCCTCATTAAGAAAGAAAGGAAAAGAGCCTTAATACAAAGTTGGTTAAAAATCGGCCCTTTGAGTTCATGCTTTTTCCTCTTGTAGCTGCTCCAGTTATTCCCCCTTCCCTTTCTCTGCTTTAAACATGGCTGATCTCATACCGTGTTACAGTTACTGCCCTTGAGCGTCATCAACCCTCCCGTGCGATTCCCATGTGACCTTTTCAATGAGTCTTAGCGAAACGCACTTTCCGGTAGCAGTAAATTCTTCGCTACATTTGCTACCACACTCCTCTAGTATGAAACGAATGTTTAATGATGGTTAACAAAAAGAAAAATACGGTGTTTTGTAGAAGATAACTAGATCATCACATGTATGGAAGAAGCCTGATTGATCTTGGTAAGAAAAGATAACGAAAACCTTTTAGAATGGTATCCAAGAATCTTCCTATGTATTGGGTAATTACTAGGATGCAAAAAAATTGCGGCCATGTTTTTTGTTCTAGTTAACAATCATTTTTTGAACGAATGACAGCCCCATACGTCAGCGTACCATTTGACAGCGTAGCTTCTGGGATTGGTTTTGACATCGCGTGGGCAACTTCAGGAAAAACTGTTGCAGCAGTGTAACAGACCGACTCAACAGCAAACTTTACATAGAAGTTTTGTCTCAAACAGTTGAATACATGTCGGAAAGCTGACAGACTTGAAGTAAATAATTTGACGCTAAACGTTTGGAAATGAGATGTGTGCTGTCGATGATATGCCTGTGTACAGATGTTACGTTGTGGAAACCTATGCAGTCAGAAGAAAACATGATGTGTAAATTGTGGGATTCGTTATTTTGTGCAACCTTAGCAGAAAGCGTCAGAAACTGAAATAAGTGTATGTATTTAGATAAGTATTATGCCTTTTGAATATACAAATAAGTGAATGTCTGTCACGTATTTATACCTGTATTATGTGTACATATATCAAAATGTGTTTGAATTGACGTATTATATCTGTATAAATAAAAGTGATATATATGTATATATATTATTTATTATTAATGTATGAATAACTGAAATTGTGAAATACATCGATGTCTACATATGGTAGGTATGAACGTTAACATGAAAGTATGTAGACAAACTGTAAGCAAAGTGAGTATATTTGTTCTCCAGTCTAGATAAAAGTTTATTAATAGAATATTTGCAATCAGTAGACAACTAATTAAGGTATAGTGTATTGGAACATTCTTAATGCACAAAATATATGAATGTGGATTTGAAATATTTATTTGAAGGCAAAAACTATATGGATAATTCCAATTGTAATGCCGCTCAGTTAAATCACGTGCCATTTTAAAATAAATACACAAATTATGAAACTTAATAAAATTATATTCAAACCACATCATTAAAACTTGCCATTACTGCAACTTGTATTTTGTGTTTGAGAAGTAATGGTGTAACTCTATTCTGAAATAAAGTTTCAAGGAAAACTCTTTTTCAAGATAAAAATACAAATCTCATTCGAAATGCAGTATTAATTATAGCTTTCTAGAGAGCGGTTTGGTTAAAGTTCTCGAGACAGAATCCTATTATTTTAAATTCATCATCATCATGTGCAATTTAAGCTTAAAGACAATCAAAAAGAGATCTCCAGCTAGCAATTCTGAACCTCAGAAATAATTTAAGTACTTTAATTTTCGAAACTCCTATCTTTTCCCAAAAGCTCATATTATCGGCTCTTCAAGTAAAATGAACATTTAACTCATTTTATCATGAATTTGGTAAATCATATAGCATAAAAGTTATTCAAAACACATTTCGTTGTAAAAGAGTGAACTTATTTGTTCATTGATGTGTTAATTTATTGCTTTAGGCTATAGCTCAGATCAAACACTTGTCAGCTCCTAAAAAAGAAAAAAATAGACTGCAAAAGTAACATATGGCTATATAGTCAGTGAAACCATGCGAAGAAATAGGGTTCTTTTATTTGATGAGAAAGTGAAGTGTAAGTTTCATTTAAACAATAGAAAGAGAGGTGTCCGAGAAAACCAGTGTCCATGCCTTCAGTTGTTTCTACTCCTGTAGATGAAGAGACCGATGACTTATTTTATCCTGTGGCCATTACCTCTTTCGACTCTTTCGACTTCTGCCTTACTAAGGTGTTGTGTATATTCGAAGAAAAACACAGACTATTCCCAGAATATTCCCTGTCGGGCTTAAAAGAAAGCAAACGTGGCTGTGCGTGAAGAGCATTGACGACACCAGCTTAATGTCTGGCGCTCTCTCATCACTAGGTGGCCGAAGTCTGTGAGACTAACATGTAGAAAGGTTTTTTTTAGAACAAATAAGACTGAAGAAGCCTGGGAGATAACGAAGAGATGATTTCTCCTGTCTGTCTGTCTGTCTGTCTGTCTGTCTGTCTGTCTGTCTGTCTGTCTGTCTGTCTGTCCAGAATGCCCAGCTTAGTTTGGCGGACACGAGACAGATGTGATTAGCATTGGCAGGCACTAAAACAGTCCATCGTCTGCTGCCTGCCTATCAGTAATGGCTCTTTAAGTCATTTCATTGGACGTGGCATGTTAATTTAATTAAGTAATCGCCCCTTCTTAACAAACAGAACATTATTGTGCTACTGTGTTTTTGTGCTATTGTTGTTTTCGCATTTGATTTTTAGAATAAGAATTTTTAATGCAACAAGCGTCAAATGTTTGTGTCGCCTAATGTGTCATCTCGCCGCCTGATATACAACAACTACTACAAAGTAAGCTACTAAAATCAATAGCGTGGAGATTCGTTTACAAAGTGTTTTCATGAAATATCTTAATTTAGACTTTGCAGTGATGTTTGATGTTTGCTGTTTGAGCATAGAAACTGTGTTGAAGCACAAGGTCTGGCATGCTTGCACGCAGATTTTTCCGCGTTAACTTCTAGAATTCACACACACACACACACACACACACACACACACACACACACACACACACACACACACACACACGGCCTTTAGGGATAGCAACTAGGCCAACCGCCCCAGGCTCCACGCCTGAGGGGGCCCCACGATAGGAGATTCTCGGTACGGTATATACAGTAAATAGCCGATGCTTACGGCTCTCGGCCCCCGGGGACCCCACAACTGACTCTTGCCTTCTGCTAAGGCCGTTACTGCTCACACACACAAACACACTCACATGCATCAACGTACCCACGCACGCACAAGATCACACATACCTCTCTCTCACTCACTCTCTCTCTTACACACATACACTCCAACACATACACACTAGCCCTTAGATAGATAGATAGATAGATAGATAGATAGATAGATAGATAGATAGATAGATAGATAGATAGATAGATAGATAGATAGATAGATAGATAGATAGATAGATAGATAGATAGATAGATAGATAGATAGATAGATAGATAGATAGATAGATAGATAGATAGATAGATAGATAGATAGATAGATAGATAGATAGATAGATAGATAGATAGATAGATAGATAGATAGATAGATAGATAGATAGATAGATAGATAGATAGATAGATAGATAGATAGATAGATAGATAGATAGATAGATAGATAGATAGATAGATAGATAGATAGATAGATAGATAGATAGATAGATAGATAGATAGATAGATAGATAGATAGATAGATAGATAGATTATCGATATAGGAATTGAAGAACGTTACTTTGTTAAGTCTGTAACAATCGATACCGTTTCCGCTAAGTCTAGTCACCCACTTCTACTTAAAAGCTCAAGCTGATTGTTGAGCCAAAAGTTGCTGGCTGTCACTTTAGGTCGTGATTCTAGTCGGGGGAATAACACAGTCGCCGCCAGGCCTGCAATAGATTTTCACTTCTTAGTACAGTTACAGTAAGTGTAGTAAGTACAACACAGTGACTGGTGTAGCCGTCAACAGAAAAAAAACAGCAACAAATGTATTATGATAGTCTGTTTAATGTTATCACATATGCAATAAAGCAATGTATGTTAAACAGATTAAAATTCAAACAATAATCACGTACATTGCATTGTACTGCATTGTATTGTTTCGTATTTATTTCATTCATGCAAACATTTATGTATGTATTGCAGGGCGTCTTTTACGTGACTATTTTGACAAGCTTAACATAATGCATTTGGCATCATACTTTCCACGTAAACATTTTATTCAACAGAGCGTGCCCTTGATAAGAGAATATTACAACTATCACATATAACTAAAGCAGTGCCACTACTGGAAAGACAAATATTAACACAGGCGGTATTGCAACGAACATTACAAACATGGGATACTGAGTTCATTTCTGAACAAGATTTTACATCATTACTAGTATTAAACTTCCCACAACACATTTTTCTAAGCCCACAATTAAAGTGACTGTCCCGACTTGCAAGGCGCCAGAACCAGTGGCCGTAGTTATGAAGCCAAACCAAGTTCTTCCCAGTGCAAGAAGGGAAACTTAAGGAAAAGCGTCTTGATTTCGTATTTACAATGCGATGCCCAGATGCCCCCCACACCCCGACAAATTGTTTCGATATCCCAGAGTCTTTGCCACCCCTTAAGAACCACAGATCAAGGGATAAACCAACATCTGCGGTGTTTAAACACCGCTTTATAACTTTGGAAGCAAAACTCTTTTCCTTTAGTTCTCCATATTGGGCAACGTATTACCATCGCCTCATAATTACGTCCCTAGGTAAAGGAAACTAGGAAGTTATTTCCCATTATTATGTAGTTGACACAGTGCTTTGCCAGACTTCTTTATTTCTACCGCCAATTGTACGACACATTTCCAATTTTAAACACTTGTAGGCCTTAGATGTATTAGGTAAAAACAATTTTATAGAAAATTCATAAATGAAATGCACAGCGCAAGCTTAGTATAATTTCCAGTAAAATTGTTTTAAATAACATAAACCTCTTTAAGCCAGACTTCTGCTTCCATCAGCACACACTAGTTTTAAAATGGCGGCTCCACAGAAATCATCGAAAGGGTAAATGTTCATACACGATGGCAGCAAAACATTTTAATGGTTTCATTCATTACTCGTCAAACTCAGGACTAATAAATAACAAAAAAATGCATGAATATCGTATGGGGAAAATTTTGTGGACTATAAACGCCGCTGAGTGTCAACAGAACACCACATGATTGGACAGGCCAGCACTTCTTTCACTAGTGACAATTACGATGGGACAACATTACCACTATAGTAGATAGTTTTCTGGCAAAAAAGCATAGTTAAATACATAATTGTTAAAATATACATTGTGATGGAAAATTTCCATACCTGTTGACCAATAAATATTTGAAGTGTCAATAACTAACAATTTTTCAAAATCGTGAACGAACTGGTTTTTTAAGCAGTCATTGGGAATACTTTAACTGCTGAAAAATTCGTCGACGTTTTATTTCATTAAAGTTTCTCTTGTGTGCTCGTAGAAATCTCTTATTCCTCTCTTCTGTGCTAGTAGACACTTCACGTTCCTGTCTTTTGCGCTAGTAGACACCTCTAGTTCCTCGCTATGGCTCTGTTGCCGCGGTTATTGTCTTCAAAAACTTTTTATTAGCCGGATTAGGTCTTTCTAGGTTGTAGGAATTTTAGAAGAGAGAATCCAAATGTAAACGCTCTAAATGACTTTAAAGCTATTTTTAAAGAACGATTCCAATTTGTTTCTGTTTTTAAGTTTTAGAAATATGTTGTGCAGCTGGAAACATGGCAGTTTGTCAGCATTGCCTGTCAATTTGTTAGAAATGCCTTGTCAGAGTGCATACTCTGCTTTCTCTTAAAGTTCCACAGATTTAGGTAAAGCGACTTGTGATTTACTGGTATGAAGTGGGCGTTGATGAAGAGTTTGTTGGCATGGACACCAAACAAATATTCATTGCAATCATAATTGCTTGTGATGTATTATAGAAATCTTACTTTACGTTGGCATGAATCCTTTTTTGCTTGCGTCACTTTAGCTTTCCTTCTTAAAGAAAGTCTCGAAAACAAAACCAGCCGGGCCGCAGACTTGATAATCAACAATGATGCCTCCTCAAAAGTCAGGAATGTCCATCTAACTCGGTACAATGTAAAATGTGTGTCAGAAAGGCAAATGGTAAAGTCTCGGGGTTTTTCTTCTTTTAAACAAATACACATTTTTATATCATCGATGGCGTCGGAGTATTACACGATGTGGTTCTATAAGACCATTGACGTTTTCCTGAGGCGTTTCGGCTACAGTTGTTCTTGTATCTGTATGTGTCAAGCCAGCCTCCTAACAGCCAGAGAAAAAAAAACAGGAGTGATAAAAAGAAACTCAAGAAAAAGTACATGTCGTGTGTTGACCGGAATAATAGTAAAATAAAACTGAAGTCTATAGATCACATATAATATAAGTACCAGCCTTTCTGATGTTGAATAGGAATATAAAATATGTAAGACAACAGCTTGTGTTTAATTGTCACTATTATTATAATAACTCATGGAAAAAATAATCTTGTTATGACCTACTCAGAAGCTTAGAATTCTAAATGATATTCACATTAAAAGATATTAGTCTTTTATGCCCATTAAGAATTTGCTTTGGGCAGTACTTGGATGATATGTTTATTCCTGTGTAATGTGCACAGCGAATCAGCAAAGATCAAGCTGCAGGATTGCAGTCCTGCTATCCATACTTGCCCTGCTCCTCCCAAGCATTTAACGTTCGGTCGCTTCATGATCGCTTTTGTCACCTTTTACTGCTCGACATGCCGCTGTCACGGCTTTGCGTGATCCACTCAAATAGAAGCTAAGGAAGATGGAAGTGCCTCCAGCTAACTAGCTGGCAAATGTTCGTAAAATTGAAAATATTGCAAAATTTATGCCTGTTTTGGTGGGCAACCATAGGCTGGCGTGCTTTTTGCGAAGTTGCATTTTCCAGAAGAGGTTAAACATCTCTCTTGAGGAAACGGAAGCAAGAACGTTTGTCTAACGGAACTGCGCGCTGTGTATGCGTGTGTGCGTGCGTGCGTGTTTGTGTGTGTGTGTGTGAGAGAGAGAGAGAGAGAGAGAGGAATAAAACTAAGCTTCGAAAATGATGCTTACTTCCTGTTCGTCCACCGGGAAAATCGCGCTGGACGGTGTTCTTGTCATCCAATTCACACTATAAGAAGCTACAGGTGTTTTATAGATATGAGTTTGTGGGACGACAGGTGACTTGGCACTTGTTGTAGATTTCAAGACAAAGAGCCAGAAGGAAAGATAGAAGACAAAGAAAACGCTAATCAGAAAGAGTGATCCTAAATATAATGACTGAGGGCGCTCTTAGGCTGCTCAACACCTACTTTCCTTTTCTGCCGCTTGTAGATATACACTTCAATCAGTCCGAGGACGATGGCAATGACAAGACCAGAAACCAAGATGTAAAACACACCAGCCACGTTGCTCAGTGATAAAGATCTCTTCTTAGATTCCTGCAAATAAATAGTAAAAATATTTGTCAAAAAATAGACAAAATTTAAAAGAATATCTGTATGTGCCAGAAGCTTCCATCAGTTGGCTGCTTGACTAAATCATCTCAAGGAAATGTCAAATGTTGATTAGATGACACTAAAATTTCAGGACAAAACAATTCTCAAAAAACGAAAAAAGAGATTTTGTGGCTACTACGATTATTTACGAAGCTTTAATAGGTTAATACAGTCATGTATATATGTATTAGAAGACTAAAATTTTGATTATTCGAAAGCGCTGATGCTTTCAAAACATTAATTTCGTATTGTATGAAACGTGATATGGGAAACGGCGACTTTGCATGGCGGTTAGCCTCTCTACTGTAACACTTTGTCTGACTTTGCTTGCTTGTTTGTCTAGTCCTGAGGTTAAATACTTGTTGCTGCAGCATGTCCGTGCACAGACTGTGTGAACTTAGTGCAAGCGGCAACACTCCTGCCTCTCAATTAGAAGTGCTGAGGACTGTGTAAGACAGGACTGTAACAGTACTGTAATAGCACTGTAACAACACTGACATCGGCACTGAATGAGAGGGAAGGGTTGGTTCATAGGTTTTGACTGGTTTTTACTGAATAAAGCCTGTTTATGTCTGTCTTTTTGCCAGGTAGTTATTTCCTTGTTAACGTAGTCGCCTTCTCCTCTAACAGAGTTAATCTGATTCCAGAAAAATGCTCAAGATAATTTTTTTGAACATTCAAAAAAGGTGATAAAGTGAGTGTAATTGCAACATTATCTTCGCAAGGCTTACAAACACTTGTTTCTTAAAGCTGACAGTATATTTAGCTGCCGTGGGTTTTGGCTAGCTTTATTCATTATGTATTTTAGAGTTTATTTTTATTGTCTACCTTTCCGACGAAACGAAATAGATTGCCTAATGAACGGATAAACTGATAAAACTTGCTGACAATGTGACAGACAGACAAATTTACCTTGTGACCTGTGTCTCTGCCACATTCTCCCTTCTCATACCACCACTTGTTCTCTAATCGATGCAGAGTTCCGTCTTCTTTCATTTTTAATGCAGCATAGTTCAGGATCTCTCTGCAAAAAAGCGTAACTAACATTGAAAAATTGTTCCCTGAAACTAGTGGTGATTACTTGTACCATAACAATAAGACCAACTATACATGTACTTTATTATGCGTAGCATCAAAAGTTTGATAATCCTAGTGCCATGAATAGCAAGCATCAAAAGGTTTCTTCAGTTTAGTGCCACGAACTAACAAACATGCACAGTTAGGTCACAAGTAGAGCTGAGGAAAAAAACAATTCTGAGATTGGAAGGAATCTAAAAACTTGGGTCAACCTTGGGTCCATTTTTGCATTGAGAAATCTGGCATTAGTGTATTGTTAAGTAACAGCTATGTCTAACAGTACCTCTGTTCAGTTTTGTGTGCAAATGTCAGTAGAAGAGATGTATGTCATGTGTGCGCTTAGAGAGAGCGTGTGTATGCGCGCCTGATAAATTCTATCTTATCAGTGTGTGTTCCACTCTTCTTTCTGAAATCGAGAATAGTGCATGTTTCTTAATCCACTTCTTTCAATATGAAGACAGTTTCATGCACAGAGACCTTAATATTACTTGCTATCGGAGTCAGAAGGGTCTTTAAAGACAGCTATTATTTTAGCCCTGTCAGGTTTACACTGAAGCTAACAGTTCAGATTTGTCAGGGAGATGCTTCCTGTCCTGATCTCCTTTCATTGAATAGCAGAGTAAGTTGCGACACTGGCTTCAAAGTTAAACAAAGGTCTAGCAAATACCTCCAGCATGAGTGTGAGGGTAATAGCAGAATGCCATTGAATACCAGTTTTAAAAAAATCGCATGGAAACGCAGATAACAGCTCAAGGGACACAACCTCGCGTGACCGGAAGAACTTAAATAAACAGAAAAATTGCCAGTTCACAGATTACTTTAGGGAAACGCAACCCTTTCTGATGGACAGAAAATATATTTGCACAAATGAGGCCGGGAATGAGAGAGTGCAACTTTCCACACAGTGTCAAAATGGATGAAAAATGCTGGCAAATAGGCGTTAGGTCGCTCTCGTTATAGAAGGGACTTGGGGATGTGAGGAGAATTCCTAAAAGCGACAGGAAAATGTGTGCAAACACATGACAATTACAAGAAGACGAGTGAATGCATGCGATAAAGTTCAGACAATCAAAATTGGTGATACGATCTTTACAAGTTGGTAGCTTTCTGATCCTGAAAGGACTTTTTAAGTAGGCAGCTCAGGTTAACCAAGTAATAACAAAATTAATGTTAAATATAATTTTTAAAAAAAATGTAGTTTGCTAAGGGTTTGCAGAAGAGCAGGAACAAGGGCACAACATTTTTTCTTCAATACCTTATCCATCCATCAAGTAATAGATTAATCATTGTTCCATCATCTATATTAACCCCGTTTCTCTCGAAAGGAAAACCTTTCAGCATTCGTTATAGTTTGTCTGAGAAAGGCATAGGCGAGATGGATGACATCTCTCACGCAAAGGCCACGTGCAATCCAAAGCAGGTGGATGAGCAGCCAGTCCATCATCTCACTGTTTTTTTGTTGTTGATGTTTTTGTTTTTTTTTGTTGTTTTTTTTAAATAAGCTGTTTGTGAAATTTATGCTTACTGCCTTTGACGAGTCTTGTCAACTTGGATCAATTTTAAATACGTATTTTAATCATTTCTATCAAAAATTACTGCTCCTTACATTCACTAAAACAAAATATATAGCACAGCATTGCTAACTTTTTATTCTTTCGTTCAAAAAAAAGTCCCTATGGAAATACTGCATCTCAAGGGAAATAGCCCAGACGCAATCTCCCAAAGGAAAGCATTAGAGTTTCTCGCTAAAGGATTAAACATGAAAAAACGTTTTGTAGACGTGACTTTATTTTTATCGCAACTCGCCAGGCACAATATTGAACCGTTAATATCATGCTTGGAGCGTCCTTCGTGCCGGACAAGGCTGTATGTGTGTTCGGTTACCAACATCCCATGGAAGCAAGATAACAGCGAGGCTCAGTCAAATATGTCTGGAAAACAAGTGACACGACAAACGAACAGTTTCACTTCATAATCAGCCAGAGAAATGTTGAGAGATGTCATGTCAGTCGGTGCCAATTATCAAAGACGCTTTAAAAGTGTACATTAGGATCCAATGGGTTAGTGTGTAGGGTCAACTGAGGGCAGCTTGGCTGGCTGCTGTGGCGAGTAGAGCTGACGTGATGCTGGGCGGCGGATTGATTGCGCGTGTAATGTGCCGGGGGCTTGCGGATTGATTTTGTGTGTAATGTGCCACGCAGGTCTGACGACTAAGGCGGGGGAGACGAGTTTTGTTAAAAGCTTTGACAGGCTTCAAGCTTTATCGCGTAGACAAGACGACTCGCGCTAGTTTATTACATGGCAAGCTGACTAAACAAATAGTTGGAGCTGTTTGACATATTCAACAGTTTGCAAAGGTTAATTCTAGTTTTGTAAACTTTTAAGTAGCAATAATCGGTATAAATCGCTCTCTCTCTCTTTCTCTCTCTGAGTGCTTATGTACGTGCGTGTGTGCGTATGTGCGTGTGTGAGTGCGCGCGTACGTTTGCGTGGAATTATGTAAATTATTAATGCAACAACACACATACTTTAGGTCGGAACCGTGCGGAGTAGCGATGCCGAATCCCTCGAGGTTCAAATCTCCACCAACGCGCACGGTGTCACAAGGTTTGCGATTGTTGTAATAGTTGTTCATGGAGGACTCGATGAGAAAAGCGTATTTTCCTTTTGAGTTCCGAACTCTTTCAACGCCTTCTTCTACTGTTTTGACCATGACGGGTGGTGACGCTGTACTCATGTAGCTCCACATTTTGCGGTAGGTCGGTACCTCCGATGTCTGCACAAAATAAAAATTGAACACGTATTAGACACAAATACAAATCTTCGAACGCTCTACAACTCGGTTTCATGTCGTGAAAGCCAATTACAAGCCCGTTTGTCCGTGTGTGTGTGAGAGAGAGACTTAGTAATTATGATTTGAATGATTTTTCATCAATCCGTAAGATGCATTTGACCCCAACAGATAATTCTGTGATCATGTGACTTTGTGAATGTAAACTTAAACGAGAAGCTGAGTGCAACATTTTTTCTTTATGATCGGGTTACGTTCATTTTAAAATAATAATTCACAAAATATAGGTACACAACAATGTTCTATTTTAAAGATATACGCCTTCAAACAACGGCATTCTCACCTGCTACCTGGAAAGCAGGAGAAAATTACTCTCCTATACTGAAGGGTTCTCTTACGCGCTAGCAGTATTTGTAACAGTGAGTGTGGCTCAGTTCAGCAAATCTATGCATGTCTTCGAGTCAAAAGAAGAAGCATTACTTAGGTTTTCGTTTCAAGAAGCGATTTTTTGCCCCCAAAAAGGAAACGGCTGATTTTGGGATAGAGCCTTTCAGATTTACATTTTATTGGGAAGCTTCTACTGAAGTTTCAAAACAAGATCCAAACCGAATTCACTCGACAGACTGGTAGGTAAATATTCTCCAGGGGCCAGTTGCACAGCACGTTTCCAATTTTAAACACTTTTAGGCCTTAACTCTATTTAGATAAATAGTTTACAGTGCACACCACAATTTTAGAATTTGTAAAACTAACACTGCTTTAAGTAAGATAAAGTTGATTAAGTCTGACTTTCCGTCCTGTCAGTACATATTTTTGTTTTTCTGCAATGCATCAAATTGGCTAAGAAGAGATTTTGCTTCTTTAGAACAGTTTTAAGGTTTAGAAACATGCTGTGTAACTGGCCCCTGATCAAAATTTAATGGGCAACAATTACGGTTATTGCAGTATTCGTTGTATTATTATTGATTCTCTGTTACTAAGTAGGCGCATTTGAGTTAATTCTTTGACGTGCTTTTTAATAAAATATAAACACATTTCAAATGTGTGTTTATCTAAGATAAACTCTTGTAATTTTTTTATTTGATGGTTAATTTCCTGCACTGCATTTTTATTTTATAACTATAACTGACTGCTGATAATGACTTTTTTACTGTTAAAATATAACAATAATTTTACATATATTTATCGATGTAAAAACTTACTTCTTCCTCATTTAGCTGCATGCATAATTTGCTGTTTACTTACTGATTCTCGCACGTGTTCCCGTTTAAGCTCCTCATACGTTTGTCACTCTCAATTCTCTTTTTTAGCTGTTTCGAGCACACACACCAATGGTGCTCTTACACTGTAAGTTGTTTTTACCATTGTGGTGGATAAGGATACGACTGATGATGTGTTTGTGACTGTGTTACTGTATAGTAAGCGTCTATGTTGCATATCTTGTGCTTGATCTTTCTTTAAGCTTTTTGCCAGCAGTCGTAGGTGGTTTTAACAGCTCGTGCTTTTGTATAGTTGGCACTGGTGTAGGAAGAAGGTCTCTTCGTTTTACTGAAAGTCTTAGACTTGCTTGTACTATATAAGTGACTAGATAACAATCAGTTTTGAAACGTTTTGAGCAAATTCTTCAGTGCGGAATGGGGACGAAATTCCCACGGCACGAACAAAGGTACTCCACTGTCGTTTGTTTCCAGTCTAAGTACTATCGACCCCGCCGCACAGAAAGACCTACAGATGGGCCGTCAGAAAGGCGTGGAAGGATGGCACATAAACTATTTTGCCACAGAGACCATGAGAATGAATTTACAGTCGGATGTAACAGTAACTATAACTGACCAGGAGACTGGCAAGCGGCTTTGGCGGCCTGGTCAGCTCAAACATTGCCTTGGATGCCAGCATCGCCAGGCACCAAATGAAGACAAAGCCGCAGTTTTGCAGTCATGTACTCTTTTTTTGTGCTTGAAAACATTTTTTCATTATTGATCCACTGTGTCACCCTATTACAAACCATACGTCAATCTTATGAATGAAGGCTTTTGTGTAATCTGACAGACACGGTAGTTAAACAGACGGCAAGTGTCCGTTGAGAACAATGAGGTGCGGTTCATTGTTCAGTGTCATCTAATATCACCTAGGGTCATCTACTGTCGGGAAGCTGTCTATGCCACGTTGCCTCATTACCTGGAAGAAGGTCCTGGTGGACCCGGACTCCAGCATGCCGTATGCGATCTCCGTCTGCTTGGCCAGGTCATCGGCTGACTCCACTGGATGCAGCATGCGCTCGATGGTCAGGAAGGCGGCGAGGTTGGCCGTGTACGATGTGATGATGATCAGCACAAAGAACCACCACGCCCCGCCTATGACGCGTCCAGCTACCGACCTGTTCACATGTCAAGTCCAGGTATTATCCTGACCCCAGTGTATGGGTGTCTGGGAGCCCTAGCTGCTAACTAATAATAATAAATGTACATTTATAAAGACCGAAATTTGTAGAGTTGCTTAAATATACTGTACATTTGAATGGCTTGATTTCCTGATGGTGACGGATTACTTAAAGGTGGAAGTTCCAGCAATAGACGCAAAATGGGCAAAATAACCGTTCATTAAAGGTGTTGTCCTAACTCTTGGAACGAAAGAGAGGCGAGTGTCTGCACAGTACGGAGATTCCTGCTTGAAGTGTAGTGATCTACGAGGTTAGAAGCTATAGAGCCTGTAAAGAATCTAAACCAGTGTAGAGCGTTGATATTCTATACGTCTGTCTATCAAACCAGTGGACAACGTTTATATTCTATGCCGGCCTGCGTAGCAAACCAGTGGAGGAAATGAAGAAAAGGTTTTGCATGATCTCGTTGAGTAGTGCTGCAAACTGTTGGGGCTTTAATGATTTGTTGATGAGGTAGGGAGTACAGCCAGATAACAGTGACTTGCAGTGGGCAAATTTCAATAAAACGAAGACACAGGCCAAGGCGCGGGCAGTTGGAATGGAAAGATACTAACGGATCGTGCTGCTCAAAATACGCAGTTCTGCAGATATGAGAAACACACTTGTCGAGAGACAGTCACGTGACCAATAAAACCAAGCTTCCAGGCTGAAGAAGAAAATGAAACAGCTATCGATCCTACTCTACTCTGATGGATTTAGGCCTGGAGTGTGGGAGCGTGACTGACTCTTTCAGGATTTTTAGACCTCCTGTTTTTTCATTGTTAAGTTTTGGCTTATTTTCAACCATCCAAGATTTATGCTTTAAGATGTCTGCTTCTGAAGTTTTAAGACAGGTTACAGTGACATGCCAACATGTCAAGTCGTATTATTAGTCTAAGTAATATTATTATCTGTCTACCCTAACTAGCCCACATGTCAGGTCCTATGAATACCCTAGCTAGTATTATTACCTGACTACACTAACTTGCCCACATGTCAAAACACTCTGGCTACAGAGAGCTGCCAACAATCCAGGCTACAACGACCTTCCCAGATGTCAGGACGCCTTGATACTTTGGTTACAGTGAACAGTTCACAGATCGTACCCTGGGTAAGCTAAACGGCTAAAAAGTCTTAAGGTTTTAGTTCCTTAAATGGAAGAGCTGTCCATAAACCATTAAGTGGTAGCGTGGTAGTGGTCAAACAGGGGCCTCTTTAAAAGTCAAGTAATGTAGCGCCCTCAGAAGATCTGCCAGCAAGTTAGAAATCGTTGATCGGACTTGAAAACTTGGCAACAAGAGATGATAATGGACTAAGCCAAGATGATCACAAACGTGGACATGATGATACACTAAACACAGGCTTTGGTGGAAAATTACACACACACAGGTTGTAAATGTGCACAAATAACATAACAAGTGCAGTTTAGAGAAATCAGGCAAAAATAGCAGAATGTTTATGAAAGGAGGGTTGGAGTGTTGTGGGGGGGGGTGAGCACCCGTGTGGAATATCCTGTACATTTGATTCACATCTGTTTAACTTACCTTGCTCCCATATTTCTTTTTTTCTTTTTTCTGTGACTCGCGCACTTTTTAATTATAGCTGGAAGCACTTGAACGTGCTTCACAACAGGAAACCCAATTTCTAGATTTCGAAAATACTACTTCATATGAGATCAAAACGTAAAAAATCTATTCACTAAGTCAAAATTTTTGCTCACCTGGGACAGTGTTCACTCCCTTGCATCATGAGAGCACTCATGGAAAACCAGAAGGAGTTGCAGATGTTAAAGTCGTAGACGATATATCGGTCATACCGGTAACTTCGAATGCGAAGTTCAAAGGGGCTGAACCTGTGGAAGAATACACATCCGCTACATTACTGACCAGCCTGCCGACTGATCAGAAGAGAAAACACGCGGCAATGTTTCGTCTGTTTCCTGGTGGATTGTTAAAGCCATGAAATAACTTCCCCTCCAAAAAAAAAGCTTATAAACACATTTTTAACTTGGTTCTCCACTAAAACGTTTGTTTTCGAAAAGTACTGGAGACACGCAACAGTGATCACATTCTCCCCCAAAACTTTCTGTTATAAACATTCATTAAAACGATGTTCCTAAAGTGTAGTCCTATGCTGGCCTCACTTAAGTTCAAGCACGTCGAAGCGGACAAAGTGGGAAATGGATGAGGCGAATTAACGAAAGCGTTACTATTTTAAAGGTTTCCCAAACAGAATGTCAAGTTAGCCCCGCAGTAGTGGGATCGATTTCCGGACCATAACTCTGTGTTGGCACGAGTAACGCAATTTTACGATGTATAAATAAGATGTTCAGGGGTAACAGGTACCTTACATACTCGGTGCCCCTAAAATCGATGAACCCAAAAACTGGTTGCAAAGATATAAAATTCTGGTCATTAACGAATGCTGTCTACTGAAAACAAAACGAAAATATGTTTTGATACAAACACCTCATAACACACACATGTATATATATATATATAAAGAAAGAGAGAGACCAAAGAAAATCCCAGTGACAAGCAATATTTTTATAAAGAGAAATAAGGATGAAGTAAAGGACAGAAAAAAGATTGCAAGCAAGCAGCCATCTATGGAGACAAAAGTCAAAATATAGCCCAGACAAAAGATCCTTTACGTCAGGCAGCAGACTCGTTAACCTCTTTGGCTGTACACGAAGCTGTTGATTCCTTTTTGTATTAATGATCACATTGTTAATCTACCAAGGCAACCAGAGACATAGTCACTCTAAAATAAATACAAAAGAACTGCCTAAGGTAATTAATGACGTCTAAGTTGTATGGTGTCCACAAGGATAATATTCTTTGCTCGCTTTTCTTTCACCTACTTGCTGACGACGAAGACTGTGACGCTGACGGCGATGTAGGCTAGAACAATGCAGGCCCACAGCGGCACAGAGAATGGCTCCATGAAGGCGAACACGCCGGGCTTCTGTTTCTCCGGCCTCTTGATCATAATAGAGATGGCGATGTTCATGAAGGGCTTAGAGAAGTCCACCACGCGCTCACGGTCAGAAGTGATGGTCAGCGGAGCGACAGCCAGATCAGCCAGCTGGGGAGGAGGGAAGCGAGAACTGTAATGTCGCTCTAACATTAGTTGTCAAGGAACAAAACAGTAATCACAGTACAAACATCGAAGGACACATTAGACGACGCCTACACTGTAGACTCTAAACATGTTTTCTTGTCTTTCTTGCGGCTGTTCACGGTTGTGGCGTTTAATGTTGATGTCATTGTTGTTGTTCTAAGATGATCTACGATAAAAAGCGAGCAACAATATTTAGTGAATCCACTTTAGGAGAAATGGATCACAGGGAGCAGAGGCGTATGACATGTAAAAGGACACTTATTCCGCTGAAAAAATACCTTTATTTAACGATCGTATTAGAATATGTAAACAAAAGACAGAAGGTAATAACAAAGACTTCATTGGCAAAATTAGTGAAGAAGAAATTGATGATGGTGACTGAAGATGAAAGAGTCTGACCCCTCTCCTGAGCTCCCCGATGATGCCTGTCCATGACCCGTTGGGTAGCTCTGTGCCAAACATTCCGTCTTTGACGGGAACGAGGATGTAGTCTATAGGCAAGCGCTCCTTCAGCTCGTCCGCGAGGTCCTTACAGTACCCTGAGACACACAGACAGGCGGGGCAAAAGTTAGGGTTGAGTGTGCGTGCGTGCGTGCGTGCGTGCGTGCGTGAGAGAGTGTGTGTGTGTTAAATAAAATATAAATGATGTGAATACATATCTGTGAATCCGACCACGATGTTTTGATAGTAATTTTCCTTGTTGTTAGGCTTATTAATAATATCCAAGTTTTATTTTTAATACTGTTTCAATGGGAGAGTGGTATATCTTCGCCTGACAGCCTTGAGGGGGTCAGCTCTCCCCAGTTTCGTTTTCCCCTTGGATTTGTTATGAGTGTGGTGCCTGTTGTACCGATCTGCCCATTTTCTGAAGTCATCGGCATCATGTTTAACTGGTTACTTGCCTGTGGCTTTTTATTTATTCCTCTGCTAATATTAACTTTCTCATCGCCGATTATCCTCTCTGGTCTCACAGTTTTTTCATTTTGACAAGTCGTCCCTGGGATAAACTTTACATCAGTGCCAGACAGTCGTACGCTTCAACATTTTATTGCAATTTCTGCTTTGTGATCATCTGGATGTTCTCCTGACGATTTGGTCTACGTGTTTTATTATTGACCTTTTCTGCTCCAGTCCATTAAATGTAGATTTGTCTCATTGACATCTTGGTTTATGAATGTCATCCGCAGAAGAGCGACCTGGCATTCCTATTAACTTTACAGAGCCCCAGGAATTTTGTTTGTCTTGTGCTTTTGTGTTTGTAATGCGCAGAGAGCCTGGCTTTGGCTAGGATACCGCGCTATAAAAGCTTACACTATTTTTTATTCTTCTTCTTATTCTTCTTATTATTATTATTAAAACCTACGTTGTGCCTGAGATAAAATAAGGCGACGTGCGTACTTGTTAGAAAATTTTACCGTAGCTAATAGCAACTTTTTTCTGTCTTGGAAAATAATGATGAAGTTGACCGCTGACCTTACCGGTTCTGTTTTCACAGAGCTATTGCTTTGAACTTGATTGACTAAACTAAACATGGCGTTACAGGTGTGTAAAAGTACAATATTCTTCATACTCTGAATTTCAGCTACAGAATCTCGCCAAAATCCAGTAAATCTATAAGCATTGTTTACATAATAAATTAAATATGTGCAGGTAATATGGTGATTAGGCCTCGAAGCATCACCCCGTGACTGTGGGTTAAGACTAAACTCAATGTCGCTGAAAAAGAGATTGTCTTGTAAGATTGCATTCAGTGGTTATCCTGACAAGTCACAAAGAAATAGCTGATAAAATTACCACAGAAAACTGTCTTGATGAACTCAAAGATCGAAGTTGTCTATAACAAAGTGGAAAATAATGGAAAATCTTTAAGCAAGATCACTGAAAAAATAAGACTCTCGTATAAAATTCTCAAACTACAGATGGAAAACAACAGTCCGAAGAAGGAAATAGCAGCCATTAGGAGAAGACGCTTTTACCAGTATGCTGAAACAGACCCGGGAGTTTGCTGAAAGACCAAGAAGGCGGTGGAGGTCTTCCAAGTGCAGAAATACAGAAGAAAGAAATGGATGAGGACCTTGAGAATAGAGCCCTCAATTAACAACAAACTGAAAGCTGAAGTAAATAGAGAGGACCTGGCAGCAGTTTGCAGGCTTTACCAAAATAATATGGTGCAAAAGGACAGCAACTCAGGGACATGTTGACAAAGTATGAAGCTGTGGACAGAGAAATCATTGTGCGTCTTTTGTCTAGAAGATTACTTGATGAAGTAGTCACTGTGAGGTACCTGTTATGAAAAAAAGGGATAATCATCACTGAAGACATATTCATCCAGACAGAACTCCCTACTCACTGCAGTCAAGATTGGTACAGGAAAGAAAGCATTGGGTCGGTTGTAGGGGCAACAACAGGAGCGAAAGGACAGAACCTTCCGTCAAGAACGCTCCAACCGGGGGACTGCAATTAACTGCATCAATACAGATTTTTCCAGACTCCAGGAGCCAGTTGCACAACACATTTCTAACTTTAAACACTTTTAGGGCTTAAATCTATTTAGATAATCATTTTAAAGTGGACACCACAATTTTAGAATTTTTAAAACTATAACTGCTTTAAGTAAGATAAAGTTGTTTAAGTCTTACTTTCCGTCCTGTCACTACTATTTTTTGTATGTTCTTGTCCAATGCATCTAAATGGCAGAGTAGAGATTTTGCTTCCTTACAACAGTTTTAAGGTTTAGGAACATGTTGTGCACCTAGCTCCTAAACCACAGCTATCCAACGCCTGTTCACAGTACACAAGGTAGAGAGGGGAAAGAGGATTTTGAGTTCTTAACTTCTTTGTATCCTTGTCTACTACCACTCGCGATTCTGATGTAAAACCTCTGAGCTAACAAGGACTTAAGACATTTAAACATGTCTGCGAATACTTCCATGAGCTTTTGAGTTATCTTTTCCTTTTTGGAGTCGTAGTTATATTTAACAGTGAGCTAGATGTTTGCTACTTCTTGATTTTTCTAAACTAGTATTTGGTGATGTTTCTTGATGAGAGACTGTTTTGCTGTGACCTCTATGCCCAGTTACCATCTTAAGATGGGTGAGCTGTATAAGTGGATAAATCAAACCCTTATACTTTTTTTTAATGGATGAGCCAGTGAAGGTATAAACAGCGAGTAAATAACGTCACTTAACGCTCGCTGTTGATAATACGATCTCCTTGTTTCAGCTGCAAAAGACAAAGTGGGAATTTTCGGCTCTTGGAAGAGGGAGACCCTCAAGACTGAGTGTTTTAAATGTAAGAAACAAAGAGACAAAGAGTACGATCAACGTATGTATTGTCTGCAAACAGAATTTCTTTTTCCCTCTGGAAGGAACTGCCACTACAACTTTGCCAAAACCTATTCTCGCTTCTTTCAAAGTGAGTCTGAAATCTTTTCCTTCTGCCATAGTAATGTCTGTGTGTGTAATTATGCGTGTGCATGTGTGCGTGAGTTGACGTGTGCTTCATGAATTTGTGTATAATTCTACCTTAACTTCTCATTATTATTGAAAACCTTATGTTCACTTAAATTTGCAGTGCTTTTTAAACAAAAGTAATAGGAAGATGAGCGGTTTGTATTACATCATCATCATTATTTTTGTGCTTGAATGCAAGTTTTAGGATTGGCCACAACCCGCGGATGAATCTCTTCCAGGCTGATGATCTAATGCCAAGGTTGCAGTCTAGGAGTGATGACAAGAAGAGCAACACAAGGCGTCAGATAATGCAGGACATACAGGGTATGTAAGATATACAGGCTGTCGTGGGCTTTATTCACCATCTGTCTAAGTTAGTCGTCCCATGGAGAGGCCTCTACAAGCTTCATCTACATTCTGCTAGTGATAATGCTGAACATTGCCAGTTTCGCGTTGTGGCTCTATCCAGTTGGCAAACTGCGGTTTTATCTTTGCCCATTCATTGCTCTTTCCAAGCCAGTGATTGACCTCTGCTGTAAGTGTCAACAGAACAACACTCGAATTTCAGTGGCCAACCTGATTTGTACTAAAAAGCATGGGTGTGTCAAAGAATAGCTGTCATTTCAGCCAGATGGGAGCAGAATGAAAAGAATCAAAGTCAAGACCGACAGCTGCCCGACAGCATCACTGTATGAGCCAGTTTACACAACAGTGGGGATTTCCTAATTTACTTATTATTTGATTTTGATCAGCAAGTGCATTACCCCCACCATATTTGCTCAGCCAAGTTCCTTCTACTTTTTAATATAAAAAAATACTAGCAAGATTTGGGTGTATTATTCGAGCAAATAAACAATCTGCTAGATGAATCAGTCAGTTTTTCTAACGGCATCAGTTATTAGTTACCAACACTTCTTCGGACACTATGGATTATGCTAAATGAAGAAAGACCTATGATGATCGTGCTAGCAAAGAACAGAAATAGGTATCTTTTGTGGTACTTGAGCTGGAGAGTACAGGGCTCCATACAAGTCAGCGTAAAGTTCATGGCACCTGGACACGGAATTCATTCCAGATGCTTCAGGAGGCAGGATGAAAGTGCCTGGAAGACATCGCCTGAACTGTACAACTGAATACACTGACGACCTGAGTGAATATCCCTCAGTCTGTTGCCATGAAGACTTAAGGGTTGTGCCCACCTACAACTGTCAGTCCTTCCTGACACCATCCTTAATTAACGAAGGTGAAAAGAATCAAGCTCTCTGGGCACCAGACTTGAGTGTTGAACACCCAGGGGATATGTCTTCTACACCACCCTGGGAAAGAAAAAAGCAGCAGCTCCAGATGACAACACAGACCAATGCAAATAGGCTGGCCCCAGTGCCCAAAGTACTACCTCCTATGCTGACGGATCAGTAGACATTGTACTTGTCCAGAACATCAGGCAGCATACCCGTGATGATGTAAATGGCTTTGTGTGCCCTGATCAAACTTCAGCATGTTCGCGATATTTAGTAAGACAGACAAGACCAGCTTTGGCATAGTTGTGTAGGGTGAGATAGACAAGACTATGACTAGAATAAACACAGTGTGTAGTGTATCATGGCAAACACTGCAAATAAAATGTAACCTGGAAAATAAGCGCAGTTTCTTTGGAGTGGGACATATTGATATTGACAAATATAAATAAGTACAAATGTAACTATTACAAATTTATGTTATTATTGTTAATGAGATTATCATGTTTTAAATACAATAATTACTATTCATGGATGTTAAATATGAACTTTTTATGTTAGGTGTTGTCAATAAAGTTAAAAATAAAAACATAATAACGTGTAGGTCCCAAACGAATTTAGACTCTCCAATAAAAAGAATGTCAAGGTCCTAAAGTAGATATATTGCTGTGACTTGGGTAGATAGCGTTTTAATACCAGTGTCTGGTGTTGTCAATAGTTTTTAAGTAGTACCAATATGTAGAAAACTGGTAGATAGAAACGTGCTAAGAATATATTCCTGGACTTTCCATTATTAGACGCATGCTTCCTTAAAAATCTTTACACATATACACTTAAAACATTAAGCCTAGTTTCCTTACCAATGTAAAATAAGCAAGGTTTCTCATTTTCAATCAAACCAGAAGAATAGCATTACTTGCACCTTACAAGTACCATATATCTTCAAAGATTTTGCTTTCAAATGTATGGTTTACCGTATACCAACCCTGCAAATGAGCATTATGCTAATAAAAATTTTAAATAACCAGCTAACTTTAAACACTGTGAATTATCAATTATCTTAATTATTACTGCTGAGTTCTGAATATGTATACATAGCATGACCAACACACGTCTTAATAATATAGAAGATTCGTCAAATGTAGACAAAATTTCATTTTTGTAATTCATGCAAAAGTTAATATTTTAAAACCTTTTCTGTTTTGATTTATAGTCTGTAACATTTTAGATTCTTACTAAAAAATACAATAACTGAATTCTTTTAAAGGTTGGTAAACATCATTGGTAACATAAGTGAGTGAAAATATTTAACTGACTACCATTTAGACACCCTAAATCCCAATCACCTTAAAGTATGTAAAAATTAAGTTTAGCAATGCAGTTGGTATTTAATTTTTCTTTCATAGGTTCAATTTAAAGACGATTTTATTGTCAGTTTTGTATAATGAAAACTAAACCTTTTATCTTTGTCTAGTATATTTTTGTACATTTCAAGCATACCCAAATGGTTTATTGAGATGTATGCAGCTTTAGTCTTCACGTGACATCTAGCCAACATTGCCTCTAAATAAAGATGATTTTCCCCCCAAAGTACATCAAGCTATGGATCATTTACCCTCATTAAGTTGCCTTTCGCCAAGCATTTGTGTTCGACAAATGGTGCGAGATAATGAGTTTAGACTCTCTGTGTGTGTGTGTGTGTGTGTGTGTGTGTGTGTGTGTGTGTGTGTGTGTGTGTGTGTGTGTGTGTCTAAATTATATTATCCATATAAAAAATATAGAAGAATGATACTAAAAACGTCTGGTAATAAAAAGACAGAACCACTGAATATTCTTCCCATTAATTGCACCTATGGCTTTGGTAGCCATTTTGCATCTGTGTTTGGGACCTGTTAGACGAAACATAAAAATTATGTATATACATACATGTATGCATATAGTACACCAAATTGATTTTTGCAATTATTTTTGTATTTTAGTAAAAAATTAAAGTCTCTCTAATAAAATATTACACTGTTTCTACTGTTAAAATATTGTCTTATGTTATTTTTAAACACAGCTCTTGCCTGATCTTGTTTTTCTCCTTTTTTCACGCACACACAGTCACACACACACACACACTCTCTCTCTCTCTCTCTCTCTCTCACACACACACACACAGTGTTGTTTCACCTTTTTGTATAACTTGCAGCCCGTTCAAACAAAGTTATTTTCTCTGAATATGTTAATGCTGGATTTGAAACTCAGACCAAACGATCTGCAAATTGTCTATTTTACCGTCGTGATTCTTTGTGGGGATGGTGAGTATTGTTCTTATCACATTCTGATAGCCACGGTCGTCCATGTTAACATTGTTTTATCTAGTTTAGAAAAGCTCTTAGCTGTTTGAAATTTCGAAGTGAAAACCACTTTTAAAACGTTGCCACAACGCTCGTGCAGCGCTTGTTAGGAGCGAGCTTTACAACGCTTCTAATTTTATTTCTTCAGAACAGTTTTAGACACGTGCAACGGGCCCCAGGTGTGCAGTTTGTGGCGCAATTGTCATGGCCCTCATTAAAGCGTGTGCACGGTCACTTGGATAGATATCGTCTGCTTTCTTCTACTGCTTCACACCTGATAAGTTGAAAAATATGTTTTGGAAAAAGTGTTGAGAGTTTAGCGTTGCTGTTTGTCGAGGAAGAAACCGAGATACTGAATAAGAGTAGAAAGATGGACCGACAGACGGCAAGCAGGCAAACCGACAGATCGACTGGCCGACTGCCAGCGAGAAGCCTTCTGACCGTATAATCAAATCGATAGCTGGATTTCAGGACAGCATCTCTTAACAAAACAACTCGGATCGGGCACTGATAGCAGCTAAACGTTACGAAAGGCATTCCTATGTAAATAAAGGCAATCACAGAGTGAGGGAGAGAGAGGGAGTCTGGTGTAAACTCTCACTGCGGCCAAGCAGAAGGAGCTGGCTGTAACAACCTCTGGTCCCACAACGTCACGCCCGAAACACATCTCCTCGCATAACACCACGAGCACCTTCAGACGTCTGAGGACGGAGGAGAGAGAGAAACACTTAAGCGACTAGAAGACTTTGCTGTGTAAAGCCCATCTAGTGGTAGTCACAGCAGCCAATTAAGAGAGAGCACTATCACCGCGTACACTCGGAGAGCTGATCACAAGCGCTCGATGCCAGACGCCAGCTCACTTGCAGGAAGAGGAATATTTTTTTGTTCCTGCCGGCTTGTCGAGATCTCACATCACTTCAGACACACGCGGTTACTCTAACTGGCGTGATGGACCCTTTCTCTACTCTAACCAAACAAGTGGTTTCCACCCGCTTGCGGCGCGCTGCCCCTACCCCTATCATCACACCTGACAAGTCTCCGATGGTGAGGACACGTCACCGAAAACGCGACAGAAGGCAATGAGAGGGGTCACAGTGAGAGAACTTGTGTGCACTGCACAAGCACATAAATGCTCATTCAAATTATTTACAATTTTCTAAAAGAAATTTTCTGTTTATTTTGCCTTGTGTAACAATAAACCACGGGTTTTGAAAGAGGAAAAGGTCACACATCTAGTGTGCTTAAGTATATTTTTGTGCGACGTTTCTAATTAAATTTTTTTATGTCCACACGGTTGATTTTTTTAATTGCTTTCTTCCAACCCTACCAGAAGGAAAAGGGTGACTGTACATTTCGACGCTTTTTCGCAGCCAAGGACAGGACAAAGACCGATTCATTTTTTTATATATTTAAGAACAAGAAATAAATATTTAATATAAGGTGAAATCCAAGGAGAACTCAGACAACTTTCTGTTAGCAAGCACTTGTTTTGGTCGGACATGTGGATATTTTTAAAGAGCGCTAGGACTTTGATTATAAAGCGCATACTAAAATATTAGTCAGGCCGCATTGAAAATAATTTACTAGAGGTTCCTTAGTGATCGCAGGGGCAGCGAAATGCATGTAGTAGACCGGTTGTGGACCTGTGAAGTGTCTGTAGCTAACCGGCTCTCCTTGCACCTGTGGTTGTCAGGTAGAGCTTTTTAGTGCCAGACACTGAGATCTCCTAGCGTCAATAAATAAGATGTAAATGAATAAGGTCGCGTTCGCTACCCGCATATCGTCTCTGAAATAATTGATCATGAACACGTATATTGTAACAGTTTTAGTAGTTCATTGTTACAGCATATACCCTTCTAAACTTTTTCCAACGTTATGAAATGTACGCACTTTTGAATGATTAGGACCTCAGCAACGACTGAACTTATTCTTTCGCTGATTTCAAGTGCCTTTTAAACTTTCGGCCTCAAACCTGATGTACAGAGGTCGTGCGCTCCAAGACCCTTCACTTGCCTACAATCGAACTTGATATGGATATTCTGTGTTCCTTTGAAGGTCCTCGTGGGACTGCATCAGATCTGACGAGAAGATATCGTGCTTCTCTCCAAATCTAGGTCTGAAATTAGATGAGGAAGCGGCGTGCGCCTATGGTAGTCTGGCACTCCAGTGTGATTGATAACCAGATAAAGACATGATAAACCAGACAGCGCTATTATAAACCAGACTCAGGTCTGAGACCCGGAAACGCGCGTGCTTGTTGAGAGAGCGAGTGCTGTAGTTATGTATTATTTTAACTGCTATGTAGTATTTTCGTTGCATGAAAAATAAATCTCTTCCTTCATTCTCGATCCGATTGAGACGGATCACAGACACGTCCTTCTTTACCGGCATGCATATATCCTTTTGCCTCTGTTCCTTGAGGATTTCTCCAAAAGAAACTTCAGAGGATCTGTGGGAGTAAGATGGCTGGCGGAACAGACTAATCGGTGCCTCAGTGACCGTGTCTTTGATGCTTTATAGAAAACATCGAAGAAACCATGATTATCAAGCACAGCCATCTAGATTACGCTTGGCTTTCATTAGGACCATACCGATAACCTCCTCCTTTGCCGTGCCACCATTCCCTTCCTTCTCTCTCCTTCCACTTACAATCTCGCCTTCTTTCTTTCACATGTGTTCTCGTTCTTTCTCTATCTCTATCTGTATCAGTCACGATTTCCCTCGAAATCTCTTGTCTACTCAAATGTCAACCCAAATCAATTTTAGGATGCCGCAGGTGTTCCGGCGTACCACATTTGTGCAAAAACAGACCTATGAGTGGAACAGCGTCCTTTTCGTCAGTTTTCTTTTTTATTTGATGCCAGTCGTTAGTTACACTCTCACACACTGGCGGTCTGCAAAATAGCTTAGGTTCGCTGAGGTAATAAATAAAAAGAGACACGTTATCATTCCACTTTAGAGACACGCCGACTGTCACCAGAATTCTTTTCCTTGACCATAGACACTGAAACCCTTCCGCAGAAAAATACTGTTAACACCTACAGCGCTTAGGTCCCCTGTTTCAGTCAACGGTCACCCAAAAGTCGTCAGGCAGCTCGAGTTCTATAAGGTAGCTGTTAGTTGTATCAGGCAGCTATATTAAATCTCTCAGAATGTTATTATACTTTGTTCAGTGCATTAAATGCCTACCCACCTCATAGACTTAATACTAATTCTCTAATGCAAGAAGTAGGGACACAGTGTCAGGAAAAACGTATGAGGCAAAACATTGTCTCCTTGTGCAGAGATGTAATACCACATTTCCTGTAATGCCTAAGGTTCACATGAGTCCGAAGCAATTTTGGGGGGAAATTACTGGATTTAGTTCATAACAAAATACTAGCTTTCCAAAATGACTTGCTGTAGTTCATGACATTCTAGTTTCCCAAGTAGAAGGGAATACCTGTCACTGTTTCTTACATGAGATACACGCATTTTGAGAGTCGCCATTATCACTTTCGTTTTGAAAGATGTTAGTCGGGACCTTATTTTCCTGACCTGAGAGAAGCAGGGTGTCTGTTTTGAGAGATGTTAGTCAAAACCTTATTTGTCTGACGTAAGAGAAGCAAAGTGTCTGTTCTGGCAACGCATAGTTAGCATGGGATCGAAGGTCTGGCACTGGATGCTCCCGTCTATGTCGAAAGAAATAAGAATTTACATCAATCCACATGTAGTTTTCCAAAATAGGGATAAACAATCCTCTTATTTTGGTAACAAACTTGTGACAAGGTTACGTTAATCTCTATGCAATATTTAAATTATTTTATGTATGGCTCAGGCTAGCCTTCAATGCAAAACATTTTCCTGATTTATACCTTAACAGCGTAAGAACCCAAATAGATCGATGTTTTTAACACAGCAAAAAGGCAAGACGTCCAACGCCCTCGCCTCATGACACAAGCACAGGATGCAGCTTATTCTTGTAATACACAGTGAATCTTACAGCTTGTACTCTTTAGGGACACACGAAGAAAGACTTTACATCAAAGTATAGACATGAAGATTCACAGCTAAGACTAAGATATCGCGAAAGGTCAATGGTGTCTGCGTTTTATAGTCTCGTTTTGTGGTGATATCTCACTAAGCTATGAAGAAAAGAACACAAAGACACAGACTTGACAGAACTAACCTCTGCTGGCTGGAAGTCGGTGCGGCTGTTAATGGTAAATATACAGAATCTACGGCTAGCACATGCAAGTCCATCTGTCGATAGCTTCCACACGAGAAGCCAGCCACTTCGATTTGGCCGTCTACAATGTGTAAAAGCTTATGAAATATTCCACTGCTTTGCACCGTTAGATTTATTTCAGAGCAAAGAGCTAGCAAATCCCCCAGTATTTCGTGGAAGCCAAAACGCCTGCCAAGTTCAGGGAACGCGAGATGATTGAGGTGAAAGCAAAGTCCGTGTCTTCAAGGATATCGTGATGGGTTTCGTGTTGCTGTGGCAGATCCTATATTCACTGTATACATAAACATGCACATCTTTCGTTTTTTCGTTCTCCTTCTTGCGACTATCTTGACATTTCGGCTTTGAGAGTGAAGGCATGCACAATTTAAATAGAAATTAGCTTCTGTCAGATAACTCTTTCTTAAATAGCAATGTCATTATAAAATAGCATGAAAGCTCGACTCACAAAAAAGTCACGCTCTCGGCAACAAGATATAGAGGAACATTTCTTTAGTCTTTCCCTTTGACTCTTTCTCTCTGTGCGTGCGTGCGTGCGTGCGTGCGTGCGTGCGTGCGCGTGTGTGTGTGTGTGTGTGTGTGTGTGTGTGTGTTCTGAATTGTTCGTACTCAATAATCTATAAGAAAGCGTGAGAAATTCTTAAAGATACATTGAAAGAGGTGCTTATAATTAGTGCCCCCGCTGTTCCAAAAATTTTTCACAGATGATGATCATCGCATGATGATCGTACTGATGCATTCTTGTTAACTATCAGTAGTGAAACGTTCTCTAGAAGAACACGTCTTTTTGTTCGTTCACCTCAGAGGAAACTTTCAAAGTCAAGATTACAAAAAAAACTTTATTAAAGAAAGACATGTTTGTTTGGTTGAAAGATTTATATAGTTTTGCTTGTTATTTGAAACAATTACAACAATTGGTACAGATTTTTGACTACTGTCCGAGGTAAGCAATATGGCATCACTCCGTATGACTTCGGCGAGCTGGACATAAAAGCCAGCAACATTTTCTTTTAGATTTGACCATAAAAGATCAACAAACAGTTAACTGTCGAAGCTATTAAACAGACACACACGACAGAATTTAAAGAGACAAAGGTAAAGTTAGCCAGAGGAATCTTACCTTCGTATTTATCGTTTCCTGTAAGAGGAAGTCCCATACCTCCCGGAGCTTGCCTCATCATCAAAAACGGTTTCGTCTGAAAACGAGGCAGGGATCAGTGATTATTTAGATAAGGGAACAATCATTTATATAGGTCCAAAAGAAAAGAGAATACAACAATAGAGCTCGATCTACGTGTATCTTTGCCATTTAAATTATTCCGTCGCATTCTAATCTCTCTAATCGTTTTAATCAAAGGTCTGACAGATGGGTTTGTTTTAAAAACACTCACGATGCTTTCTTGCTCAGACAAAACCACTGTAGTTTGAACTGCTTCCTTTTCTGCGGTCGCCAGTTGCAGCTGCTCTGTGCCAACCACCTTTTTCTTATTTGCATATTCACTAATCTAACTACGTACCAACTGTTTCACTCTCTCACTCATACTGTTCCGTTTAAGTGGCCAGAAAGGCAAGATGGTCACAGACCGAAAGAGAGGAAGTGTAGTGCATGCAGATTTTGCGGCTTCGTTTGATTTTTCATGCGCGTGCGCGTGTGTGCATGTATTTCTGTATGTGTCGGTGCATAAATCCTTTTAAGAAAGAATACCTGCATCATTTAGTTTTGCTTCTGTTGGCTAGTGAGTGTGGTTTGTTCTGCGCGCGCGCGCGCGCGCGTGTGTGTGTGTGTGTGTTTGTTTGTTTGTGTTTGCGTGCGTTGGCGTGGACGTGCGTGTATTGCCGAGACATTAAATGCACGCATTAACAAAAATTGTCTTCGCTTGGGTACTCCATTTGCTCATTTGCTATTCATAATGAAGCGATGATTATGCTTGGACAGAATTCTTATCACCGCGGTTTGGCACACGCTCACCAATATGCTGGTCACGATGCGAAATCTCTTGGACTGCGTCCCATTGGCCGACGGTCGAGAAACACGCTTTTCGTCCCTCCTTAGTCCCAGCTCCGAGTGCCACTCGCCGGACTGGATGGAGCCAACATTTGAACGGGACAATGAGCAGTAGTCCATTCTTAAGTTAGAAGTAAGGAGCAAATGTTGTTAAACGTACTAAAAATAATGAAGCCTTAAAGATATTCTGCAATATTTAGAATTTATTAAAAACGCTAGCAAACTTCAAATTGATGAAGGAAGCTATAACACAGTGAAACGAGCGAGTTAAATTATACAAATACAAAAAAACTGTAATGTAAATATGAAAATAGACAATACAGTACGTTTTATTGTCTATTTCTGTCCACATTTTGTCTTTGTTGGGAGTTCCTATATGTAATACATAACCAAAAAAAATACAGTTCCTCAGGCACAACAAACACACACACACACACACACACGAACGCACGCACGCACGCATGCACGCGCACACAAAGATGGTGACACACAGGTCGCAATTAAAAAAATTCTGTTGGCAATGCTGCAGTTTGGAACCAACAACGCCAAATGATGCTCATCTAATTTAAAATATTGGAGTTAAATACTTTTTAAAAAACATTTTATATTAAGAAACTTTAAACGAACGCCAGACACGAAGCTTTGCTGTTTAGGATCTGCCAGAGTTCGCATTACTTTCAGTATAAGACACTTATGTCAGGATTTGTTGGCCATGTCAGTCACGCATGTTCCGGTACTGTAGTGGTGCAGGTTAGTAGAATGACAGAGGTCACTCGTGTATCAGATGTATTATGGGACGAACCTGTATATGTCCCTTTTTCTATTTCTTACCAGTTTTTTTTTGTTTTTGTTTTGTTTTCTGAGTGAAATGTTTACTCTTGAGACCGGAAACAGTATTTCGCTTTCCTTACTTGCTTGTGAACACTTCCATGACTAGTATCCGTAGAATGTGATACACCAGTCGAAAGGCAAAAGGGTTTTTGTTCTTTGATTTGGGAAGTAAAAGTGCTTCTTTCTTATGTCGATTTCGCACTGTGGGGGGATGGGGTTCTCGGGGAATATAAGGGCGTGTGGGATGGGAGGGGTAACGAGTGTTGAGGGTGTGGGAGGATGGTCGCTGCTCCGTGACGCCGCAAGTGTTGTTTACTGTTGCTGGTGCCCTGTTGTTTTCCTGTTGTTGTCACTTGCTCTGGGTGACTAGGAGGTCTGCCTATTCAGCAATGGTGGTGTAGTCCTCGTAGATCCCTGTTCTAGTCTATTCTAGATTTATAGGTAATATATTAGCATCTACTGTTTAATGACACCGTTTGCTTTCTTTAATAAGGTTTGTCATTTAATAATGGTAGCTGTATGGTCTGCTATCTTCTTTACAGGTTTTAAGGGTTTAGACTTTTGGTTATAGTTCTGGTTATGGATGACAAAAATTCATATTTCCTATTGTTTATTTTGTTTCAAGATATTTTAATTTATTATATGTTTATGCTAGGTTAGCAGTCTTATTAATTCATTTATCGCCAAGTTTAAGGGGTTTTTGTTTTAGTTTTTATTGCCTTTTGAGGGGATGTTATACAGTCTGTATTTTCCTTGTTCATATAAATCTTGAATTAGGATGGCTTGCCACCTCTGCTACCACTAATGACAGTATATTAGCTCTTTGGGTGGGTTAAGGCATCTATTTATGTTTTTCCAAATGGGCTGTACCGGTGTGTTCTTGTTTACATTGCTGGTACTACTGCCATCCTGCGTGTAGTCACCCGACTGGCTTGTGTACCGTGCACGGGTAATACATTCCCTGCAGACTGCTCACCTGGTGTCCAACAAGGAGTACCGCTGTCTTTCTCAACATGGAGATTTTTCGTTACGTAATCCGGGAATGACTCTTTAACACTGGACATAAGGGGCAGTCTCAGTAGTCTGAGGCTGTGCCGCAGGTATAACGCTGATGTACGGGCGACCATTCTGGTGTATGGTCCTCACATTGAAAGACTTTAGTTGGCTCACCAGCAGCATTGGCAGCATCACCAGCAGCATTGACAACATTATCAGGGGCTAACTTGCCGCAGGTCCACTGGTGTAGGGCAGGCGGTGCATTCGCTCTGCTCTACTCGTACCGACATTGGTTAAAGCACTGCAGTCCATTCCGCCACTACCACCTTTCTTGCCGTTGCTAAGCTCCTCCACAAACACCTGATCCATCTTACAAGACAATTGGCAGAGGGGATTGAAGAGGCTCTGCAGTATCAGGTGCTGATCACACGGTAAATGTGGATCTACAGCTGACATCTGGAGACGGAGTGTTAGGATACTGCTTTTTTATGCCCCTTTGGACCCTGCGTTGTTTTTATTGTTGTTGTCGTCGCTCTTATCGCAGTTTTAGTGGCGTGTTGTCGTGTTTGCTGGGAAGAACTAGAGGCGGAATTATTTACCCTCCCCCCCTAGTGTTTTGGACAGCGCTCAGCGATGACCAGCTAGCTGACCACTTTTAAAATGAGCTTTCAGCTCCTTTCTCTGCATTCTTTCTAAGAAGTACCTGTGATCAGGGAGATCTTCAGTCACAGTTACACCTTTAGTCCTGAGATCGTGACGGCGCTTAGTTAGAGTGTCCATTTTATCTGTCCTTCTTGAGAATTTATCGATTAGAGGGCGATGCTTGGAGCCTGGAGAGCTATCGTTTTGCTTTCCCTTTGTGTCAAATAGCCGCTTACACAGTCTGTGCTCTCGCACGTCCGCGGGATGCCAGACTTTATCTGGCACAGTGTCGTGTAAAACACTCACGATCAAACTTGTACATGGCTTATATGTGTCCTGTCTACATTCTGCCACCTCGCAAAAATCAACGATGTCTCGTCAGGAGAAGCTCTCTGTCTAGTTTGGTTTTCAAAGGTTCTGTGAACATATGTTAGTTAGTCCTCAATAGAGCACAACCGGTCTTCCAAACCATTTTGTCTCTTAGTTCAGATATTTAAACGTAGATTACCTCCAAATATTTTCTGATGAGCTCTGTTGTAAACATGATGTTCTTTACGACGTATATAAGCATGCAGCATTAAAAACAAATATGTCTCCAAACAATTTTCAGCTTAAAAAGAGAGACCAAGAAAGAGAAAGTACCTTAAACGGTCCCATGTCCATGGTAACTGTAAAGAGGTCCAGTTTATAATTATTTCTGTATCCTCTGCTGTCGAATGAAACTCGACCAGTCAAGCCTTGAAAATCCACCTGTAAGGACAAAAAAGTATTTCTACATAAAATATTATATATGAATGCACTTGTGAGTGCATATATATGCGCGCGTGTGTGTATATAGATATATGTATAAGACGTTGTGTTATATGGTTGCCTATGTTTTCGTTTGCTGATTGTGTGCGTAGTAATCTGCCTGTGCATGTCCTCTAGCTGCCAGACACTCGTATTGCTGCAGACAGCTTAGAGGCGAAGGCTGGTACACAATGTATTGTAGACTGCCAGTGACGTAAGCAACTTAAACTTGGTTTGCTCCATCTCTCTTTCATCCTGTTTCTAACAATGTAGGCACTACAAAAGACTGGGAATAAATGTTTTTTGGTTCTCCTGAATGACTCATGATGTCTTTTTGTCATACCACACATTCCTGATATTTTCTAACAGTCTAATCCTTTCTCCTGACCACTTCATACTCGCCAACGCTGCACTCATCGTTCCATGTATAATTCTGCCCGCTGCCCTCTCTTTTCGGTACACATCGTATTTTATGTTATCATGTGTTTTGGCTGCCGCCATTCCAAGTGGAAAAGTCGGGGTCGTATGCTGCTGTCTAATTTTGCTCCGTATCGACCAGCAAGATCCACTCAGCACCTAATATTTCTCCAAACCTTTCCACCAAGCCTCTTGCTATTGTTTCCAATTACAAAGCAGGGCTAGAAAAGACTTATTACATGCAGACTATATACTTAAGCCCTAACTCATTTCGAACACTTCAGGCAGCTTGGATGTGAGGGTGTGTTTTTTAATCCTGCCCTCAGGTAAATGTGTTAACAATAATGCTTATTTACTTCCTGTGTGAGACCAGTGAAGACGTGTCTTTAGTCTTTCCAATCGATTACATGTATAGACAACGTGTGAGTTCCGTATTTAAAAGTCATAACCAATGTTTAAAGGCATAATAAATCTGTTGTTTGTAATACCCGCTACTAACACCTCTTGAACTATTGGCTAACTAACAGCTTTTATTTGTAAGTGTGAGATTTGAGATGGGTCTCTGGAATACGACTGACGCAGCAGCAGGAAGTGAGAAACTTTGCAAGAAGACTCTGCGTAATTTGTGTTGGACAAAGACAATGCCAATACTTGCATCTTGCAACGTTGAAAATATCAGACCAAACTAAAAGGGACGTGCTGTAGTCAAGCCCGGAAATAGAATCAGGACGGAAATGGCAGTCTAGAAGGTAAAACTCGGCTGGATGTCGTCCTCTTGGGAAGCCAGCACCGCTTACTGCATCCCTGTACAATGATAAGTGAGTAAGTTATCTACCGCTCGTCAAGCTAGCATACAGGCTAATGATATAAACTCTCTTGCCCTGTGTCTTGGAGATTCCAGTCACGATCAGGAGCTATGAAATCGCTGGTCTAGGGACAGAGAACTAACTGGGGTTGACGCGCAGTCGAGAAAAGAAGCAGCGTCTGTACAGCACTAAGCAGTCGACCATCGCAACAGTTGCCATTGATCCGCCCACCCCATTGCCACCCCGCCCTGCGTGCGCCAAGTGCAGAGCGGCGCAGAGCTGACAGTCTGGATGTGAGCAAGCACCGCAGGCCCAGCCACCAAAGCAGCTGATGTCAAACCGCGCGCAGACACTACAGACATCCTACTACACAAATGAAAAACGGCCAATCATCCTCGGAATGGGCGAAAAACTCAGTTCGAATTCTTTGTAGAACAAGCTTTCAGATAAGCCAGTTTCTGTTTGTTTGATTAAACTGTTGTCCGTTCAGCTTGTCCAGTTCGCACGTAAACAAAGTGGCTGGCTTATGTTTTGCTCATCGAAAAATAATTAGCAGAATTTTAGTGCTTGCATTTTATAAAGTTCTACCATGTTCCATCACCCTCTTTACCATTTCCAGAATTAAAGATAACAGCCCATTCTGATCAGTATTTCCGATAAGGCTTTTTACCAAAAGAAAATATTTTAATTCTAGGAAAAAGAACTCTGAACTCACGCAAATGTAAGCAATGAGCTTATAAAAGCCACCAGTGATGGTTTCACTATAAAGGAGGCGACACACTTCGGGTGACAAATCGATTCGCGGTTATTTGCGACTAATTTGTGAAACGCATCAAACGATAGTTGTGCTGTAGATCAAGAGTCAAGAAAAGAAGCGTTCATGGCTGAGTTAAAGATGTTTAACAGCACAAAGTGCACGGTCTATTTTACATACACTACACACAGTAAAAGTACACACACTATACACAGTACATGGTACACACAGTACACACAGAACAAGGTACATACGTACACACAGTACATAGTACACACTACACACAGTACATGTTACACACACTACAAGCAGTACATGGTACACACAGTACACACAGAACATGGTTCATACGCTACACACAGTACATAGTACACACTACACACAGTACATAGTACACACTACACACAGTACATGGTACACACAGTACACACAGAACATGGTACATGGTACATACACTACACACGGTACATGTTACACACACTACAAACAGTACATGGTACACACAGTACACACAGAACATGGTTCATACGCTACACACAGTACATAGTACACACTACACACAGTACATGGTACACACACTACACACAGAACATGGTACATACACTACACACGGTACATAGTACACACACTACAAACAGTACATGGTACACACAGTACACACAGAACATGGTTCATACGCTACACACAGTACATAGTACACACTACACACAGTACATGGTACACACACTACAAACAGTACATGGTACACACAGTACACACAGAACATGGTTCATACTCTACGCACAGTACATAGTACACACTACACACAGTACATGGTACATACACTACACACAGTACATAGTACACACACTACACTGTACATGGTAATGGTTCACACTATTCATGGTACATACAGTACATGTACACACACTACACACAAAAAATGGTGCACTGTTTAGTACATAGTGCATGGTATATATACTACCCACTGTACATAGTACACACAGTGCATGGTACATACAGTACATGGTACACACACCACGGAGTAGACAGTACATAGTACACACACTACACACAGTACACAATAATTGGTACACACTATACACCGTACTCAGTAAATGGTACACACTACACACATTACACAAAGTTTCACTTTTTGCGGACCAGATTTGCGATTTGTTGCGAATAGACATCTTGCTTTTTACTGGTAGAAGGTCCAAATTTACACAAACAGCTCCAGTCTCGCTGATCATTTATTGTATTCAGATGTCGCTGTCATCACTGCTGCTACAAAAATGACACAAATAAAAAAGATAAATTTACATAATCTTGCATAACAGGATATCAGTGGCTTTGAGAGCCCTCGTGTTTAACTTCTCAGTGAGGCATATTTTAAATGAGGGAGCCTAGGATTAAGTGAAAAATAATATGGCCTGCAGGACTAACTGACCGTTATTACACAATGAACGAAAACGATGTTTGACTCGTTTACAGGGTAAAAAGGAGGTTATTTTGTTTGAACTGGTCACAAGACAGATATCTTCTCAAAGATCTTTACGGCATGCTTGTACTGTTACTTCTTCCATCTTCACCAGCTAGAAGCTGATGATACTGGCTGATACTGATGACACTAAAAGCTGATACTGGAGCTCACTATACACAAAATCTTTACCTCTAGTATCACATTCCATTATAATATACTTATGGAATTTTACGCAAACAGCAGCGCAGCGACAAATGAATCATCTGAGTATATCTGCTGTTACCATCTGTTCCTGTCTTTTCTGTAGGAGAGACTGTCACTCAAGAGTAATTGCTTTTACAGCCTCTTGTATGCACTGTGGATATGAGGACACCGAAGACGTTTAGAACTCCATGTACTGTCAGCCCTAGTAAGTAAAAGATTATGCTAGAGACATGTAAATTGTATTGTCATTGTCAGCACGGATAACAAGCAACTGGTTTTCTTGCAGAAAGTGAATAAAAGGAGATATACATTTTTTCTGGCGCTTGTGAAGAAACTTTTCAAATAGCAAACAGACAGCGTTCAATGTATTTTTGGTCCATGGATGCTCGGTGTAGTTTCAGTATATGAATGCTCTAGAATGGAGCAAGTCTATATAGCTGATTTTGGTATTTCACTTGACTTGAGAACAATAAGTAATTTCTTGGGTCAATGACCGGAAAACTCCCTATCCATCCAGCAGGGAATAGGCACACGTGACTCAAGTGAATAAAAGGTACGAATTTTCTAAAACCTTACATTTTCTTTATTATTTTCTTAAGAAGCAAAACCCCATCACAGGACTAGGAAAAGTCTTTGTCCTCGCCCGACAAACAAATGCACGCACACAAATCTTCTACCATTGTAGGACTCATAGTCATTTCCTTTAAAGCTGGCCTTAAGATATAGCTTTAAACATCCTCTGTCTTTCTGAGTGCAATACATTGTATTTATATTTTTATAACATTAAAAACAGGGGAGGCCAATACGGACAAGCTATAAAGAGAAATAGTTACAGGCACGCCTAATGAGACGCATGACTACGCATGCGCAAACGTTGGCTGTCTTTCTACTATACGAGCACTTTCCCACTGTCATTGATCATGTCCGGTTAGTTGGAAGGCTGCGCTCTCCTTTTCGCATATATATCACAAAAATGGAAGGAAAAGTGTGCAACGCTAATGACTGCCAGGAAAACACAAAAAGTTAAAAAGCGAAAGGAGCTTTTTTCTAGGTTTGATATGCAAAGCAAGTAAAACTGCGAACGTTTGTAGCCTCATTCAAAGGGCTGCTCCTTGCCTGTGTACTCAGAATCATCAGGACCACGACATGTCAGCACCACGTTGTCATCATAATGATAGTCGTCATTATTGCCTTTATTACTTTCAGCATTAATACAACTACTGCTTGAGTAATCTCAACTTACTACTGGTATAGGTCTTACCTACGGATGCCAGGCTAAGTGATGATGCAGCACAGTGGCTACTGCTTGCGAAGGATGTTTTGCGGTTACTATAACTACCTGCTTAAGGCTTGCTTCAGACATCCTGTAATTTAATGCTACATTTATGTCGACTAATCTTAGTTAAGTTAATGAAATGCAGTAGCACTCACTAACATTAAAGAAACAGGTCTAGTTGTTACTAGAATATTATCCATGCTGTAGTGCACTCTTTTTGAGCAGGCAGACAAACGCAGAAATCTTTTGTTTCGTGAGAACAAGCATGTCCTTATCTTGACAAACGTATGTGCTCATGTAATTTGGATTTTTTTTAAATTTAGATTTATAGTAGAGGATCATCTGTCATAATTAATCCATAAATTTTGATTGCATATGCTTATGCCCCACTTGTATACTCCAAGAAGCATTGTGAGTGAAGGAAGCATTTATGCAATTTGTTCAGCTGACTTATGATTGTATTGACTACAAATTGCTTCTCTGGCATGAAATGTTATGATGTCACGGAAATAAAATGTTACATTTATTTTAAAAAAAAACTACCTTATTAAGGAGATGACTCTCGATATTTGAACAATATATTGTTAAATCTTTCTCGGTTTCCTGAGAAAGTCACGACGCATTCGGGATACATGAGAGGAAAGAAGTTTGTGATTGTGATCATTAGCCTTGGTTTTCTAGCTAGGAGGATACTTAAAGTGCGCGACCTTGTGTTTCTCACCAGTATGCTAGATGAGCGAGATCTTTTGTCTCTCAGTAGGATACTAGATGTCCGCAATCTTGTTTTTCTCACTAGGATACTAGATGTGTGCGATCTCGTGTTTCTCACTAGAATACTAGATGTGAGCGGCCAATTTCCGGGGCACGATTGTCCCTTTCCTCGCCCTTGTCAGCGAAATAGATTCTACCCAGTGTCTCTGCCATTTCTCCTTTTGATTGCTTCTGTGAATGAAGGATGGCTGCAGACCGTCTCTCTGATTGTAAGCAATGGGCCAGATTAGAAATATTGCTCGGGTGATAGCCTCGAGGTCGAAAAATCAGCATTACTAAGGAACAAACGTGGCTAGGAAAGACTACTGCTTAGGTCGGAAATCTCATACAAAGAAACAGTATGTCATTCTAGAGGGAAAATGGCTGTTTGCGGAAATTGTTATTGAATAAATCAATGGCCATAAAATGAAATGGAAAACACAAAAAGTGTTTATGTTATAACTGTGTCAAGTAATCAAGGACTCGCCAATTGGATCGTCGGGTAAGCCGATAAATTTGGGGCTTTCGCTTCCGAGTTTTCTCTCAAAGGAGGCAACAACAGAAACAAAGGTGAAAAAGAGAACAAAAAGAAATCTTAACTGGTCGAGCCGGAGTATCTTACCAACAGTTAGTCTTATAAACAAGAGCTGGATCCAGTGTAAACTATTTGTAATATAAGAAAAGTATATATAGTGTTCCTGCATCTTCCACAGTGAAGCTTGTAATAGCTGATGCCATTTTCTTTTTTTACTTTTATTTTTGTATAGATTATCTGATTAGAAATCAGAAAAAAGTTCTTAGTCTCTGCATACTGAACTACACATTTTTTATTTACCTGACGTAACTGTATGTACCCATAATAAAGCCTTAGTCGATGCACAAATGAGATGTCCCAGTAAGAGACACACGTGTTTGCCTAATTAACTCCTAGATAAAAATGAGTGCATGTCAAAGACATCAAATGACATTTTGTTAAATCAATGAAATAGTTCACGAAAGTTCCAGCATATGTAGTACAAAGTACGAATTGATAATGTCAATAACCCACTATTGAATAATTCGTTTTTCCCAGACAGCTAAAGAGACAGATTCCATCAAGCAAGATACCAGTCTACATGGAGCCTGGCATCCAGACATCATGTTCCGAGATGCCACAACACGCTCGAAACGAAAGAGACAAAGATCAGCATAGGAAAAAAAAGCGGGAATGCAGACAAAACCACAAAAGAAAATTTAGGCGTTTTAAATACCAGTTCAAGGCCAAAGGCAATGTTTAAAAAACACTATGTTGCAGTTGACAAATTCTTTTATTTTCTCTACTAGCATCCCTTGCTTGTAGAGCTGCTGAAAAGCAGGACGAAACAGACCGTGCGTTTAGGGAAACAGTTCTTACAATTCTCCTTGTCGACTCCATTTATCATCGCGTCCAGGGCTCAACAAATTTAAGCAGCCTTCCTGCATCGGGACCTGGCGTCTTCTGGTCTGCATTCCGACAGCCTCCCGTTATTGCGTGAGCAGTAATCGGCACGCGTGTGGCCCGCCTGGCCCGCCTGGCCAGCCTCGGACCGACGCTGGGTGTCCTACTCGGACGACAGCCACCGTAACTCGGCAATTTCCATGACAGCTTCATCAACTGGGCAGTAATGAAAGAAAATGAGCAAACATTTGAAGACCAAATCACATTGATTTTTTTCCCCCTTCACTCTTTTTCTTTGGAGGAGGAAAGAACAAGCTAGGTGAAGCAGCACGTATGTGTTTTTGACATTTAATGCTGGGCATTTGTGATTCAACATAGTTGTCTGTCTTTATGTACCACATTTAGAATCTTCGTAGCCTTATATGATATCTAACATTATTTCATCCGTTTAAAATGAACATCATTGTACACGAGTTTTGCCTACTATGTGCGATTTTTGTGCAGGTAATTTCTGTGGCACTTATAAACTTTTCACTCAAATATATAGTTTCTTTTGTTTAGTATATAATTAAGTCACGTTTGCCATGTTGGTTTTTCCACATAGAAGATTGCTTATTCTTAATATTTCCATGTGGCTTCTAGACACCTCTACAATTTTAGGAAATAAATGACACTATTGTTATGTAGACGAAAGTTTTCAAATGTTCAAGGCTTACAGTGTCGTTCAATATGTCTTATATTTGAAATAATAACTGCATAGATAGGTAAGGTAACTGCTCAAGCATCCTTCGCAAGCAGTGGCCGATGTGTTACATTTTCAATTAATAAATAGATTAGGTCCTGACAGGTTCATCCAGTACAGCGGCGCTTTGCTTCCTGAAATGTGATCTTCAGTCTTTGGAGAAACTGTTAGGGTGAGAGAGAGAAAGGCTTGCTATTGTCTACCTCGCTCAGTCTGGCAAGGGAAGATTATTCGCTGTGATTACCCTTCTGCCAAGCAGGTCACTAACATGATATGAAAGGGTCGATAGCCCGAGCGATTTAAGCCTGTTTCGTAGACGAATCATTCCTTCTTTCTAGACGATTAAAGCATCCGCTTTGCGTTATAAAAAATATCCTCTCGTGTTGTTGTTGCTGGTTGTTGTTTTGCGAGAACGAGAAGGTGCACTAAGAGTAACTCTATACATTGACGAAATAACTTTCTTCTGCAACACCTTACATCCTTGTCTGCATGATGCAAGTCTTTGCAATTTGGTGTCATCCGCAGGGAAGCATATCCCTTAGTCAACAGCAACATACATCCCACACTGGATACAAGTAATGGTCTCTTAGATACACGTCACAGTTTCCTGACGAGATGGTCTCGTGTCTTCACGAACTAGGAGGTCAGGAACTGATGGTATCTGCTGTAAATGGCGCTAATGATAATTATAGAAATGAACAGCAAGTCAAGTGGTGAAAGGCTGTAAAGTAGGATATGGACGAGTACCAAGTCAGTGTAGGAATCAAGTCAAACACTGAAAGCTGGCTTTTTCGCAAAAACAAATATGCATGTTGTGGATGCTTAGAGAAAAGCTTATTACTCATATTGAGGCCTTTAGACTATTATTGTTGATTATAATGGCTCATACAATGTCCGCATGTTTGCATGAGGGTAAATGCGTACATGTATCTGTGTGCTTAATCTGAGTAATTTGCACTCCAGTGCGAATCATTGTCGAGAGGTTTGATTGTCTTCAAGTAATGTAGCAAGTTCTGCCGTAATGTTTGTTTAAGTCGAGTTGTAAGGAATCAAAGAAAAGCACAGTATTGCCGCTGAAAGAGTCCCAGGAATTTCGCAAACTTTCTACTTGGATCATTAAAGAGTAATAACTTTCCAAGTTTGGTCTATGAATATTTTCCATGTCGACTACACGCAAACATTTCTTTAATTTTCCTGGTAATGATGTTTTTCCTGGGTTTTTGGTTCTTGATTCTTTCATATCTGTCTTCTGATTATATTCATTTCTTTCCATACCCTCTCTTTTTAAGATTTTGCCAAGCTTTCTAAAATCGAATTCCTTTAACTCTGAGAGAGCTACAGGGACAGAAAACCATCTTTCAATAGTGACAAACAAAAGAACCGAGGTATTATTTGGTATTTCTGTTAGAGTAACGTTAATTAAAGGCTGCCATCGTTCTTGTTGACATTGCAGTGTTTTCACAACAGCGGTGTTCTTTACAACCTCATACGTGCATTTACAAACTGTGTAATAATAATAATAAATAATAATAAGGAAGATTTTTAAAGCTCATATTCACACAATAATAGACACGAGCTATGCAATAATGGTTACGAACTGTGCAACGATAGACAGCTCACAGGAAGGTGCGCACTTGAGTCTAAAGCTGGCCTTTGACTTGACTGATGAATATAAGTTGCACCAGCTGTAAATACTAAATATACAAGAAATAAACAAGAAAACACTAAGCACCCTGCATTACTTGTAGCTTCCCAGACTAATGCTAGGTAAGCCTTTCCTCCCTAAACTATTTCTTGGTCGTGCCGTCGACCTCAGACTGATGGCGTCTGATCGTCTTTGGCCAGCACTTCATTCTCGGTAATGCCTGGAGCTCTCAGTATAGCGGCTTTACGCTGTTCTCGGGGCAACAAAACGTAGAAATAAATCTGCATTTATTAGCAGTCAGATTCAAAGCAATCTAGAACATTTAGGCGTGCATCTGGGCTATGCTCAAACACAGGCCTGCGAGTGGTGGCCTATAACAGACTGAGATATTAATGGTGCGGACATCAAGGGCCAAGAAACTCTGTCCTCGGGGAAAATAAGATGCCGTAGGAGGATTAATTAAATATCGTCTAGATGGTTTCATTTACAGCCTCAGAAAAAATTATAAATAGGGAAGTCAACGGACAGATATTTTGACGGATGGACTGAAACACACAGACAGAGAAATAGTAGTATTTAAGGAGAGAAGTTTTCAGCTTCAAACGTGTGAAGTTTTCTTTTTATCATTATTTAACTGGCAGAAACAGTCGTTGTCATCGTCATCGTTGATATTTTTTGTGCTGCTGTCGTTCCGACGTTATACTTTTCATATGCCTCAGCTCTAAAACAAATTATTTTTATCATTAAATGCCACAAAACCGTAGTTTAGAAGCTCATTTTTTAAATCTCCTACGCGAAATTAAGTGGATGGATGTAATTTTAAGCTGAATGACTTTTTCTTCCATATTCGAGGGTTTTAACAGACTCTCTTTGATTCTCTTACTTTTTCTCTTACCATAAGATCTCGGAGGACTTTGTGCGATATTAACTTTGTTTGCAAACAGATTAAAATTTAGAAAGAGATAAAGAAAATTCACGTCACATTAATGTACAAATGCACATTTTTATATTTTTGCAACAATAACATCTATTCGGGTCGGCTTCCAATTGACGCTTTCCTTAGGTACTGGTAACATTTAACAGACCTTGCTATTATTCTTTGTTTGCCTATGTTTAATTCTTTCACATGTGTGCATCTCAGGCTTAGATATTTCCACGTATGATTTTCTTGTGATACAGGTCCGCATTTGTTAATACTTTTTCAATTGCCCTGACATCGTAAGCCCCCGTTTTTTTCGGGGGGGGGGGCGGGGGGATGCGGGCTGTCACCTGTATTATGGTCAGCAGGGCTGCTTGTATGAAGGCAGTTTTTTTAAATATCAGAATAATATTTGTATGTCAGGGAATGTAATGGCAGAAATTCTGGTAGTCACTGTGATCTTAGGAGGGGATAGATGTGACAGATTGGATGAGGTCCGACATCCTGTTTAAGTCTGACAGCAATGATAAATGGAAAACTTGCTTGAGGCGTAGTTATACTAATGAGCAACTGTTCTAAATGTATGAAGACAATGTCAACCGTGTATCTAAATTAATATTTCACGTCTGCCCTGCAAAGAATTTTCATTTCTTTGTAGACACTTGCCTCAGACACAAACACCTGCTAGTATACATACAGCTTTTTGCCCACAGTTACAGACACACAAAGACAAGTAAAAACATGCACATACGTGCATGCTGAATGTACGCACAACTCTTGTCCACACTTAAAGACACGCACAGACATACACATACATACACAAAGATCTTGACGCGTTTATATTAAAAGCACGTACTTGTATGCATACCCATGCTTAGCATCACTCAAGGGAAGTATGTGTGTGTGTGTGTGTGCGCGCGCAGGCTTAAAACTGGGATCAGACAGGCAGCCAGGCAGACATAGCATGTGGACAGCACGAAAATTATCTAATTGCTGACCTAAATACCAATTGTCCTTCTCTTTTCTGTGTTTTTTATGTGTGGGACGGACTTGTTTCTATGCAAGAGACTTCAAAGAATGATCGGGTACTTGCGTGACCAGAAAGCAACCCTCTTAGCATATTTGTATTTGTTCTGTGGGAATTAGACACCCCGCGTGGTTTTTGCATTTCGTGTAAACAAACGTGATTGTTTCGTGATGAAAACGTTTTTGACCAGATCCACCCATATGGGAATGACTTAGGAAATTCTCCAAACTGCCTCGTGTGATTCAAACTGTTACAGAAGAAAGCCACTCAGCATTGTGTTGTGGATGGTTCTGTTTTTTGGCTGTCAAATGTACAATAAGCTTACCAGTACTGAGGAAAGAGTAAATGGACTAGAATGATGTGTGTTCCACATTGAGAAATTATATGAGTCTATGTGAAAGTAAGATTTTCTTTCAAATAAGTAAAATAGGAAGGCACAACAAAGAAACGAGAGAAAGAAAAAAAACAGAAACAAAGGAAAATCGTTGAGTTCACGAGGTACAGCATTTTTAGTTCTGATTCAGATTTTCGACCAATTATCAAATTTTCCGGCTAAGCACCTTACCATGAGAGCTAAACATCGCTAACACTTGTGTTCTTTCAGAATTTTGTGAGCCGCAAGCACGCGATTTTCAAGTAAATCAAGTAAAATTCTTACCCTTTTCAACGAGTAAAAAATCTCAGTGCCATGCATCCAAGGAAGGACGGGACGAGTGTTGCACGGTATTCCAACGGTCTTGTTGAGGTTGTAGACCACTCCACGCCGGAAGGTGGAGTGAAACACGTCGTGTCGTCTGCCCACCATGGCTTCTAGTGCCAGGCGAAAGGCCTCCAGCGCGTCCACCGAAAGCGCAGCCTCCATCTGCAAAGTCGAGTGGGTGCAGGGACGATAACTTTAGAATGTACGAAGGTTTACTTCATGGTCAACATTTCATTTTAAAAAAAGTTAGACTTGTGTCAGCTTTCATTGAAAAAGACAGGAAATTATTTTTAAAACAGCTTTATTTGAAACAACAATTTGTATACCTGTCATTATAACTAAGTATAAATGGTAGTGTACGTCCCCCCGTGTGATGTCCCTTTGTCTGACAGGCTGCCAGCGCTCAGTGCGCTGACGGACCAGATCAAAGAGCAGTAAAAAGACGGGGAGGAATGCCACCAACCGTTTCCACGGATGGGAAGATAAACACACTAGCTGTTGCCTCTTGGTTTTATTCTGAATCAGACTTTGGGGACAGTCTACTGTTGGTCGCATCACGTCTGTCGGTAGACGCAGGGCAGTTTTTGTGTGCCACCCTATACAATTCTGTGTCGGGGTTGTTAACCTCTTTCTGTGTATGATAATGTTTATAGATATGTATCTCAAGAACGAAAGGTGTATATTCGTCCAGAAATAGTATCTCACGCAGAGCTTCACTAAATCATTACAAATGTACATACCACCAGTCCTTCAATCAACCGAATAACTCAGAGCTAACCAAATTAGAAAAAATAGTTTTAAAACAGACTAACCAGAAAACAACCAAGATTCATTTGCAGACTACACACCTAATATAGATAGAGTGTTCAATCGCCGCATAAAAATATTATTACATGTAAGGGAATATTCAGAAGTAACGTTCACTGGAACAACAAGAGAACAAGCAGGACTGTTGACTGAAACCATAAAATAAGTTTACAATGCACAATGGCTTGCTGGAAATAAAAGCAATTCTTTCTCAAAGGCGCATGTGTTTTTTTAAAAAAAGAAAATAAATCTAGCAAGAGGAAAATGTAAGGGCCTTAAAAGCTAGAGCACTGGGATTAAAACGGGATCCACGCAGGAAAATTTCCTGAAACCCCTTAAGGCAGGTGGATGTAAGGGATAGAGAGAGAGCCTGATTGCAGTAGGATATGAAAGGTTAGAAGAGCAGTGCCTACTCGAAAGTTACTGAAAGCAAATTAAAGTCAAAACTCAGATGAACCTACAACCTATTTAAGTATTACTTTCTTTCTTTTTACAGTAGAGACAAACTATAATAACTCATAGACCAAATATCAAAGTATCAAATTTCTTTTTCCAATTTACAAAGTCACTGCAACCCCATATGTTGTTTAAATTAGTCTTACAAACCATTTGTAAGAAACAAATACATGAAAGTTAAAATGAAAGGCAAACAAGAAGCAGTCGGGTTTCGAGTCTCACCTCAACTTTGTCGCTTCCCGCGCCAGGCCAGACTACTGGCTCAAGCACAGACCATGTTTCCAAGAACTCCTTCACTCCTGGATTTGTGCGGTTTATGAGCTGGAAACCAGTTATGTTAACCCCACCATGTCGGAAACGTGATAGGTTAAGTGTCTCCATGTCCTTGAGATGAAAAAGAAGAAATAAAGATAAGCAGTTGATGCCGAGAAGTATTAATAGCTTCCATGACCATTGCAGGGAAAAAAAATTATTCTCATTTGATTGGTGCTGTGTTGTATGTGCAGTTGCTGTTGTTGAGTTAAATAATGCCCTTGTATGCATTATACATTTTTTGAAATTATGCGCTTTCAATACTTCTTTCAGTGTAATCTGTGAATGCAGCTGCACCTTTTAACAGTATACAGAAAACAAATTGGTTTAAGATCTGCTTGGAATTTTCTTGTTTAAGTAAATCACTATCAAGTAAAAATAAAAGATTTTCTTGTTTATAAGCAAAATCAAAGAAACAAAAGACTAAACCGTTTCAAGGATAGCAAATATAAATGAATCAACACTAGTCCAGAGATGAAAAATAAAAGTTATTTACCATGGTAGCTAGAATATAGTTGTACCCCGCGCGATTCATTCCAACTTCAGGTATCTGATGGAGGAAAAAGTACTTCAACAATTTGTCTATTTGCCTGCTGTACTACACTGGAGTAGGGTCTCTTTTCTGTCTGTCTGTCTGTCTGTCTGTCTGTCTGTCTGTCTGTCTGTCTGTCTGTCTGTCTGTCTGTCATTTGTTCGTTCGTTTGCTATTTCTTTCTTAACTTTATTTGTTTCTGTATTTGATTAATCTACTGTCAACAACAGATAGAAACCAAGACACAGACAAAAATGCACACACCTGTTGTGTTAATGTATTATGTGGTTTTATTGTGATAAAAGAGTAGATCAATTTTTTCACAGGCATAATTGCGTGACACGCTTCTGTAGAAAGATAGAATAGACGTTAAAAAGATGTGGGGTTCATAACTTATTTTTTAGTGGCGCAGAAACGTGAAAGCTTTTTCTGTTTTCCAATATTCTTTCATTAGTCAAGAGCCTTCTAATGGTTCAAAGGGCCCTCTATGAAACTGAAAAAATATGACATCGAGAATCAGTTTTACTAATCTTCGACTGCCAAGAGGCTACTAAAACTATAATTCATTACACACTTTGAAAGAAAAAAGTTTTTTTCCTGTTTCGAAATTTGCAAAGTTAAAGATTTTCAACAAAATATTCTCCGCGATTTCATCAGTCGGTTTTTCCATTTTATATTTCCCATTTGTGTTCTTGCTTGATATTGTAATTTTTAAGCGTTGCATTATAATAGTTTTATTTTATATTATTTTCATTATATTTTTGATAGACATATCTGGAGCGTAACTAGCAGAAAGAATTGCAAGCATATTGGCCATAAACAGAAAGGAGGATAGACAAACAGACAGACAAAAACTGATGAATGAGCGTGAGAGGGAGAGAAAGAACAAAAATTAAACAAATGAAACGATGCAAGCAAAAATAATGTCTACAGTCAAACGTCACCGTATTTTTTTCTTCTTCGAATTAATTCACTAGGAAGGGTATTGCCTTACTCCATCCAGATGTGGTCAACACGATACCTACCTGAGACAACACACTTCGTAGTGCAGTCTGCGAGGAAATATCAAGCACGAAATTCTTGACGGTGTTTTTGTTCTTTCTATCGAGACGCCTTAGGTCCTCGTGAATATGGTCTACGTCCTCAAGACGGCAATACGTGATGTCCACATTATGACCCAGCTGTTTCAGTCGACTGTGTATATACTGCACTTGAAAAAGACCTGAGCAGTAAACATCAGAAATAAAATTGCTTGGACGCTAATGTTCCTTTTACTAATAAAAGTCATTTTCTTTTCTATTGCATAAGTACAGTCCAAGGTATTCTGAGGCCATTTGCTTCGTCGTTAATTATATGGTAAGGCTTACGTGTGCAAAAGACTGATTTTTTTTCTTTTGGTGAAGCCTATCCCTCAACTCTTTTACTCTTTACAAGTAATTAAAGACCTGAAAATATCAAATTTATCTTGCAAATCATAGAGATAATTTAGAGACTTTGTTTAGAAGGAAATTAAATACTCTATAAAAGATACATTGGGTCTGATTACTACTTTCTTACGATAGAGCTATGGAGAAAAAAACAGTGCATAGATTAACGTTTCCTGACAAACGGTACTGGAATGATTAGAATGTAAAGCAATATGACTAGTAGTCTAATGTTCCTTGAGATGAAAGTATGAACTATTTGCAACATCCACTAATGATCAGTGTTTTCCACAGGATTTATGACATTTTTCCTAAAATGACCACTTTAACAAAGAAATTCTCCTTAGTTTCTACTTTCTTTACTTTCTTTCAGTAATCGAACACCGCATTAAGAGAAATCTAATATAAAGATATGAGATGTTTTATCTTAATATGACTCAAAGTATTGAGAGTCTGAATTATTTTGAATGTAAAAGATAAGAAGGATAATTAAAATATAATCTTTATAGGTTTCCACAAAAGAGGAACAAATCATGATATAACTCCATTCAAAACCCTGTTACACGGGCGATACACTTACATAACAAAAGAATCTTCTTCCGTTAAATATACATTGCAATAAACAAACCATATATAGAAATCGTATAGCAATATACGTGTATTTAGAGAAACATGTATATTCCTATGCTGCCTCTGTGTGTGTGTGTGTGTGTGTGTGTGTGTGTGTGTGTGTGTGTGTGTGTGTGTGTGTGTGTGTTTCGCGGGAAAAAATGAAATTATGTTGTCTTTGTCCGCATTGGTTTTCTTTCCTTCGCTGCAATCGTCCATCGGGAGCCCGCACTTTTTCATTTGTTGCTGACCAGGGGTCCAGTGCGCGTCTTCGTTTGATTGATGACAATGTCAAAACTGGACAGTTGCGCAATTCATGTTTTGCTGCTTTTTGTAAAGTATTTTTGGAGCGAGCCGCTGATACTGGCGACAAGTCAGTGCACCGAAAGCCAATATTCTACACAGAGGGGCTTGGGGAATAGGGAATGAAAGTTTCTTCTAAAGGTGATTCTCAATGGAACTCATGAATGTTATATCGCATACTTTTTTGTATCTATTTGAAACAAACATTAAGATAAAATATTTTGCTCTAGCTCCTATGCATTAACAAAGATTTAAAAGCTGAGACACATACTTAAGAGCAATGTCCCATAAAGTTAGGTATTTTCTTCAAAAATGATTTTGCTTCAGAAGAAGCGCAGACTGCGTGATTTTTCCCGTCTTAAGACGAGTACCTATCAAAAATTAGAGCAATGCTGAGATATATGATCATCATGAAATGCCGGGATATTATTACTTCTAATAGGTGCGGCATAACGACGACGACGACGGTGGTGGTGGTGGTGGTGGTGGTGGTGGTGGTGGTGGTGGTGGTGGTGGTGGTGGTGGTGGTGGTGGTGGTGCGGCAAAAACAAACGTCGTTGCAAACGTACACACACTTTAGCGTCTAAAGTTATGCCTGCCTGCCTTGGTCACTGTCGTAGACATAGTCAAGTCGTTTCCACTGGTAGTCGATGAGGAGGTCAACGACGGCGTCGACGATGTGGGGCGTGATTGAAAGAGTGAAAGGGCGATAAGGCTTGCTGACAGCCCCTGAGAGGCTGAGGGTGATGAACGGCATGTGGAACTGCTGGCTGAAGGCTTCAGCTATCGAAAATGAAGACGACGAAGTTCTGCCGTAGAAGGCAAAAATGCCCCCTGACATCTGAGAGCACACTGAAACAAAGTAAGCACGGAAGCATCACGATGGCCGTTTGACTTTTGGCGACGACAGTAGTTAGGAAGAGGACAAAGATGAGGAACAGGAAATCAAAATGTCCTGCTCACATAAAATTATAGGACTAAATTGAATAGTAGCCTATATGAGGACTGGCACATAGACTGAAGATAAAAGACTGAACTTAATAGCAACTAGTATAAAGGCTGGAACAAAGACTGAAGATATGCGACTGAACGAAACAGTAACCTATACGAGGTCTGGCACATAGAATATTTAGGACTAAATTAAACAGTAAGCTATATGAGGACTGGCACATAGACTAAGGGACTGAATGAAATAGTATCATATATAAAAGCTGGCACATAGACTAAAGATTTAAGACAATAAAATAGTAAGCTGAATGCTGAATGAGGGCTGGCACGCAGCTGTGGGTTGCAGAACTAGCTTCACCTCCCTAGCATGTTTATTTAGCAAACGAACTCGTATATAACACATTGTCCTTGTCCACGACGACGTGTAATCTATGTCTTAACTGAGCACTAGAATCGTCACATTTCAAAATTTGTTTTCTTCAAATGAACGAAAAGAACTTGCAACATATAGTGGATAAACAAAAAGGAGCAAGACACATGCGCCATGTATTCACCAACCGAAAACCTTCAAAGACCGTAAAATGGTAAAATGGGCATGACGAAAGAAATATATCACTAGTGGCATTTTCATCATATTTCTTCAATGTTTCTTTTGTTAAACAGCATGAAATTCTATATTTTCGAAAAGTGTTTTTAAAAAGTGTCACGAAAAAGTTCCACACGACGCGATGGAGGCGTACTTGTCACAAGAGTTTTGTCCAAAGACAATGTAAGGAAAACTTCACGTGCAGCACAGAGAGAGAGAGACGTACAGTTTTATTACATTCAGTCAGTCTTTGAGCCAAACAACAAACCCCTCCCAAACCAGGAAACCAGTAACACAATTTTCTCTTCCAGCGACAAGCCAGTTCCGAAAACGCTGGCCTAATCTCTCTGCTAGGATGATAAGTGCTCACAATCAAATCACAATTTCTGCCTTCAGCCTACCTCCTGCTTTATCGGGACAGCCTGTTGATGGGTCCAAAGGAATTGATTTCTAGGCAAAAGGTCAAACGAATTGTAAATTGCTCCTACATTCAAGCCGGATGCTTCGTGTGCTTAAATGAAGCTACATATTAATTGTTAACCATGACTTTCACCAGAAAAAAAGCATTCAGTTAAGTTTTGTTGGAAAAAACACTGCTACAAAACCACAAAAAGCAGAAGGACTGCAGAAAATGAAGAAATATTAGCACTGTCCATATTCTGCAAGTAGATGTGTCAAGAAAAGGACCTACGATAAAAAACGTTTTGCAAATTTCTTGTTAAAATACACAAGAATAGTTTATAAATCTCATCCTTCACGAAGTTTCTACTTTCAGGCGCCTATTTTGTGTTTTGTGTAGTAAACAATGAAGAAAATTATAAAAATCATGTAATAAAATGTAACGAAACAGTATTTTGTTGCACTAAAAGAGGTCAAGACAACCGAAAAGGTGGGGATGACAATGCACGTCATAGCTGGTTAGACAGGATTTTTATTAGGAACATAACCATGTGTGGTGGCTAACATCTTTAAAGGGCGATGCTTTCTGCCTACATAGCATTATCGGTTCTGTCTTCATACTAACACGTTGGTGAGTGCAATGTCTGGCCCTCGCAGAAGGAAAATGTCTCATGAGAGCAGTTCTTGTTGACTGCCCTTCAATTTGTTTGGAAAAAAATATTTAATTTTTATTTTGAAGTGTAATCTTCCAGCAAAAACAAAGAGCTAGTTTATCGAACGCCCATAAAAGATTTTGGAATTGTGTACGGGCTTCTCTCAGAAGGACGCGTCAGTTTGAAAACAATTCGATAAAGTAGCATTGCGATTTATCTTAAGCTATTCTATTTCTTTTACTTTCCATAAAACCTAAAACAGTCCCAGTAGAGAGCAAAAAAAAAAAATTCAAACCTTGTATGTGAAATTGCTGACTTGTAAAATCGCGGCTTAGGGACATATGAAGGTTATATATAATACAGTTTCACTGATACATGATTTTGTTATATGTCATTTATGATCTAATGTAGCTGCCTAGTAGTACACAAGTTTTGGCTTTTAATTTTGGAATGTACTGACAGAAACAAACTATGTCCTATTCACAGAATAGTCCAAATATGGAAGAATCGTCTAATCTAGAATTGCAGACCTAGAATCTTCAACTTTTGGAACTCTGTCTTTGGTGATGGGAAACCTTAGAAACAGCTTGACAGTCTATGAAGCAGAGGCTTTGGGGGTTACACAAAAGGGGATTGCTTGTAGCTGATGGTGTTGTGGCAGTACTATAATGTAGGCCTTTTGTCTTTTGTAAATTGTACTTTTATTGTGTGGATTGTGTTGCACACATTTGAAAAAAAAAATACATAAAGGCAGAAAATGTAAGTGTGAAATAAACGTACAAAATCTTAATCTCTTTTATCACTTTTTCGGTTTTTATGGTTATTGTAGTTGTTGTAGCCTACCTAATATATCTGGAATCCTCCAAGTTGCCCGAATACAGACAGTTAATTGTTGACAAGAAGAAAGTTGTATCAAGCATCATGGCCCTCTCTTGCCGTTATCTAGCCTGGGACATATTGAGATAAGATAGCTTTTGAAGTGAACAGTTTTACAAACTGCGTCCAAAAACGTTCCCGAAGTGGCGCATAAGTCAAGTCAGACGAAATTGGTTCCCGTGACTTGTGATCCTGTTCCTCTGCCAGGGTTCTCAAATAATGTCGTGTGGCTATGTGTGTTGACAGCCTGACCAAATTACATGTGCCACACACAGTAGGACTGTTAAAGACTGTAGGAAAGAGTCAGTACCAAAGTTTCTTTGGACCCACTAGTTTGAGGTTTTAGTACTGTGCTTCCTCACGCAACCCAGATGCACGTGCTCTGTCAAAAGTGATTATTAAGGACGCCCTTTTTATCACAGAATATGTAAATGTGTTTTAAGTGAATGATTTTGTTCTATAAGCAACGTAAACATAAAATCTGCTTAAAAACGTGAGTGAAATCTCAAACGCTAGAGAAATATTATTAAGTATTAGCGGCAGTAGTAGCCACTGTCCACGTGACACAGGCAGACAGTTTAGATAAACAGTACCTACATCATAACTAATTCTGTATTCATTTTTCCTTCTTTTGTCAAATGCATGTAATCTTCAGATTTTAACAAGCCAACTTCAAGCCTGTAAATTGTAAATAGGACTGTAAATCGAATGGGACAAAAGGTAAAACTTACGACTTATATTACATGCGAAGGAATCATAATGAATAAATGAAAAACATCTCCGACTTAAGGAACGTGAGTGACACAAACATGCTAGCACGTGACTGCTGTAATTTCAAACTCTATGGTGTATATCTAATGATTCATGCCTGGCACATCATGTATTCCATCTCCCCCACAGGAGACGACAATAAAAGCACAAAGTCGCCACCCCTTGGTTGGATTGCCGAAAACTTTCATTTGAAACAAGTGTGTGCAATAAACTGTCGAGAGAAAAGAGCAACTTTACGAACAGCGTACAAAATATGTCTGCCTGACCGCCGACGTGAAGCAGAGTAGAGAGAAGGACGAGAACAAACACTGTAAAGTCAGCAGACGAGAGTGGTGAGGAGAAGCCGTATTTTCTGCCTGAGAAAGTCGTGATAGTTTCTCGCTGACAGTCGTCGGACGAGGTCTCTTCCAGGCTGCTTGCTACTGGAGGTGGAGATAACTCGCGGGCCCTAACTGTCGGACACTAGTGCAAGGAACAGGTCACGGTCTGCGTATCAAGTTGTGGGAGGTTCCACCGAGCCGCAGTCTTCCCCGTCCAACAGCACGCGACCTGCCTTTTATTGCAAGAAATTCAATGGACCACCTTAAGGCATGTTCAATACATGCAAACACAAGAAAAGATCGGGTACCGTGAGAGATACTCTCCAAATGTACATAGTCTTTGCATTCCCTAGAGTGAATAGAGTTCGGACTTTGGATGTCAGAACTCGCTTCGACTCGTGGTCCCGCCAATAAACCAGGAATTACTCGATACGAACTTACCATTAGTTTTATTTACCTCACTTCATCGCTACGCACAGACTTCATGCAGCGAATTTCAGAAATTTACGATGTTTGAAATTAGGATTTTTCACTTTATGCTAGGTGAGGGAAGAAAACAGTCTATCTACTTATCGTTGTCTTTCACGGGGCTTTCTGTAAAAGTAAGATATTAGGACATCTGCAAACGATACTGATCATACGCAAGTTTTCAGCGAAGCAGCATCTACAGCTCAAGATCTGCACGATTCGGGGATTTGATGTCTTTTTCGGCAGTCGACTGCTTTCGGCAGAACTGCTTCGGTCTAACCGCTCGTTATTCAAAGACGTGCTTTATTATTTCTGTAGGAGGCGGGCTGGTCACGCGCCAGGGGCAGCGGACTGTGATGCATTTCGTGGCCACTGCCCTGCATTATCTTCTCTGTTCTATCCATCGTTTCCGAACGTTTTCTCTGCTTTCAATGTCGAACAGATTATAGCATTCTCTGCTACAGTTACTGCATTAATGGGCATGATAATAGTTAGTGCAGCACAGCTTTCTGACCATTAAAGGATATTCTTTTTCCTTCTGACGACGTTTTGTCGCTGATTCGCCCCCCTCCTCCCCTCTCTCTCTCTCGCTTTCTCTGTGCTTCTTTTTTTCTGTTAGCCTATCCTAGCGTTGTCTCTGTCAGTGTCTCTCACGCATCACCGACAAAACACACATGCAATCTTTCTCTCGTTTGCTAGACCGCTTCCAGAGTTCCCTTTCTAACACTGCCTCAGCTTGTCTGCATTTACGCATGAATATGTAATGGATTTTTCTCTGATTTTGGTTGGCATAATAAGGGAATCTTCCCTATTTCTACACCCATTTGTATTGAGGTATTTCAAACCCATTGTCCTTTGTCTATCCACTTTATCTTGTGCCCTCAACGAAGTGTGCATTTTGTCTTTCTCTGTGCATAGCAAGACGATCTGTATGTATGAGTCATGTGATATGAATGTATGAGCAAGATGATCTGTATACTTACAAAATGATCTGTATTGAGCGGCTACCATTTTACTCTTGTCTACATAAGCATTATCAAAATGTTTACTACTGTTTTAGTTCCAGTATTGTTTGCTACCTGTCAACTAATAATAGGGAAAAAGAAGTTTTGTGATCCAGCTTAATTTACAAGGATGGCATAGTCATCACTCTTTTTTTCAAAATTTATGTTTGCGAGGAAAAAAAGCAGTTGATTTCAATGTCTGTCGTTTTAGTTGTTGCTTTTGCTTTGTAACCTACTTTGTCTTCTTCTCATCCTTTAACTGGAACCGGAGGTTATAAAGGTCGGAAATCTTGAGAATTTCATTGTGACCTGGTGTTCTTGAGAAACTTTTAAGTTTACAGTAGGGAGATATAATTTTACTGGTGACCCAGCCAGGCTGGGGTCCGCGAAACATAAGCGCCAGCTAATTCCGATCACATTTTAAGTGCGAGTGAGTTTCCGCTGCCATCTACATCTCTAGCACTGTTTCTGATGGGTTCACACACCACAAAATATCATTCGCATGCAGCTGGAAAATTGAAATGTTAAAGAAACGAATGCCTTCCCGTTACGCTTTGCTATTATTTCTACCAACCTCAAACACTTGGTGGTGATAAACACAACTCCTCGAGAAACAGATTGGGAAACCTAACGCTTCCATGGTAACCGCATTGCTGAGGTTATATTAAAGAAAACTTGTATGGCTTCCGCTGAAGCCATATCGCAGCCTGTTTTGAGCTGATGGCAGCAAGTAAACAAAGGTGATAAGAGTAATTGTTGATGGTCTCGTGTGCCAGGGCTGGAAAACCTCAGTCATTAAACCTCACTAACATCACGGAAAATTAAGTTGATTCAATAATTATGTGAAATGTAAACTTTATCAAACGTTTAAGTTTGGAGCAAATTGTCACATGCAAAATTTTTGGGCAGAATGCCTAACGTGGCATGCTGGCTAACTTCTCCAACAACGAAAAATTATGGATTTAAAGGAAAGAGAGACGAAGAGGAAAACCAGCAACAAAAATAAATACGACGAAGAAAACCGTAAAATGCTGGGAGGCTTTAGGATTAAGCTAACTCTTATGCTTAGTACTGCAAAATATAAGTATACAAGAAGAATAAACAGTATGAAGATAACTATTGTCTACTTATAAAAAAGCACTAATGGAAAGCCACTTTTCGTAGTGGAGTGATACGACTTCACAAAACTAAACAGGAGTCCACGGACTCATACCGGAAATCAGGCGATCAGAAAGAAATTCAGGCGCTGCTGCAGTTTTATAGGGAAAATAGTGAACGTTTTGCTGATAGAGAGGAGCGGTGCATCTAGGATATGGAGCTCCGGGCTGGAATACATAACCGACAAGAACGTATTGCTTTGCGTGACTATACGGCGGCTGAGGGCATTCGACACTTAAAACGCTTTTCTAAGAAAGCAAACCTCACCCCAAACATGCGCAAGCCAAAGATCAAAGTACTTGGCGATCGCCTTCTTATATTGACCTTCTAAAGCCACCTGAAGATGTGTGTACATACTCGCTCACATAGAAGCCAGTAAATTGGAAAGCATTGCAATGCCTTTGAAGTGATTCGCTTTGAACGCTTTTTGAAGGCGAACGATTTCAGTTATTACTGAATAAACAGTGACAAAAATACGTCCCGAGGATGGTGAGACTTTTTGAGAAAAACAGCCGTTCCAAGAAAAAAAGTTGAAAAAAAGGAAAAACTGAAATCGGAAAGATTAACCAAAAAAATCAGTCCATTTACATGATGCTCGCATATTACATTTAATAAATACAATACTCCCACTATCTGGTACATTTTATGATGTTTCACACATTTACGCAAAACCAAAAACCAGCAAACAGCATTAGTGAAATCTGTCATGTGCCTTGGCATCTTGTAGGGTAAGAGACAAACGTAGCTACAGACTATGCGAGATAAAAGTGTAAAACGTTTAGAGTCTGCAAGAAAAGTCAATTAGCATTTTATAAGCATTTACATTTTAACCCACGTCCACGACTACCAATGCGCTGTTGACATGGCAGCTTGGCTGAAGCTGAAGAATTATGCCACTGATGTAAAGCAGGTGTCCAGGGTAACACACCTACTCATAACAAACCATGTGTGTGATAAAGACCATGTGTGTGTGTGAGACAAAGATTGTACAGCTGATGTGACCGGTTAACAAATACAATAGGCAGCTTATCTGGTCCGCAGAAGCAGTGAAATATTATAATAAAAATAGAAATCATTCTTCAATAAAAACTTTCATTCGTTCGTTCTTTGAATCATACCAGTTACTGGGAGGAGCACATGGATATACGCGGCAGCTGATAAGGCAGTGGTGAGGTCTTGCACGGAACGACCAAAGTCCGCTTCTTCACGTTTGTCACTCAGTTCTGCCTCTGATCACCTCGACCTCATCCACTCCGCTGTGGTATGTCTACTTACACTAGCCCACTATGGTCTATTTATACTAGTCTGCTCTGATATGTCCACTCATACTAGCTCCCTATGGTCTGTCCACTTATCCTGGCCCTCTATGGTCTGTAGATAAAGCGGGATGTGCCGTTACTTTGTCTTGCTCACTGGCATTGTACCTCCACATGTCCAAACCGACGACAGTTGACGACACCTTGCTCGACCAGCATAGTTTTCTATGTCCTTGCCACAAATACCTCTTAGGTGCAAGCCCACTCTTTGTCCTCTGGTTCACTGTGAACCCTGTTGTTTTTTCATACCCTCCGAGTTCAGGAACGCGAGTTCGTGATGTTAGTTTACCATAAAGCTGAACACGTGGTAACTGATGTAGATATTTTCAGGCACTGATCATGTAGATGTAACAACATTCGCAGGAACTGAATCTGCAAAGACAACTTTTTGATTTGCTCACGGTTTGAGTCGCAGTCTCTTCCTACATGCAGAACAATATGTTATTCTTCACCCAGCGTCTTTTGTTAACTGTCCAACACTGTCCTTACAGTCTAAGCGATCGAAGCGATGTGTCGTTACAAGTAGTTTGTTAAAGATACTATCGTCTAAGCCCCGCACAAAATTAAGTTGAAATAGCAAAATGGAGGTTTGGCAACAAAGGTTATAACTCTTTTTCTGATTCTGTCTTCTCTGTTAATTGTTACACTCTGATACCTAGCTTGTTTACTCTTTGATGATCGATAAACCATGACAGCAGTAACAATCTACTTACTTCAGCAGCTGATATACACTGGCAGCACTTATATCGGTCTATTAAGCTGATAAATGCACTCTGGTAATACTTAGACTAGTCTGGCATCGCTAGGACCAAAGCGAATTTATCACCAAATAATAAAATTTTAACAATATGTATTGATCTATTCATCCACTCTTATTAACGATGAACACGAAATAAATGGATTCACCAATAAAAAATATGTTTACGAGTTTAATAATTGCGAAATTGTTCTCTCTTTCTTTGTCTCTCTTCCCTCACTTTCTTCTGTCACTCTTCCCAAAATCACATTCTTAAGTAACAGATTCTTCCCCTTCTCCCACATCAGCGAGAAAAAGAAAGCAAGAAAAAGTATATAAACCATTTTAGAACCTCGTTTGTCAAGGGAGCAAACTCTGCACTTCACTTTGATAATGAGAAACATTATCACTCCACAGGAGGCTCGTCTACAGCAGCCCTTTCCGGAACAAGACTCTCATTACACGCGCGTTGAACGACGGGAACAAAAAAACATATCCGCTGTTTTCCTTCGTTATCTTATCACAGCGGGTGGAAAAGTAAAGGGTAGAGGAGAGAAAATTGAGGTTGTAACGCTCCAGATGATGCGCTGGCTCGGCGATGAGAGGCAGGCACGAGGAGAGGGAGAGGCAAGCATGGCAGGAAGGGATCATGAGCATTTTATTATTTAAAATGCACGATACACGCGAAAAATAATGTAAGACAGGAAAAAACAGTTTAAAGACATACAAGTGCTGAGCAAGAGTGAAGTAATACAGATCAGCAATTAAAAGAGAACAGAATCAGAAGACAGTAAACGAAAACTACGTTCAGATTCAGAGCAGTGGGATACTGCAGCAGGCAAGACATGTAGTTATCCAGGCAAAGTATTTTCACAAGATGAGCTTTAAGGAGAGTTTTCAAAATTACTAGTGACTGAGCATGTCGAAGGTGCACTGGAAGCTAATTTCATTCCGTTGGTCCAAATACTCCAAATGATCTCTTACCAAAAGATGGACTAGGAATACTAGGGTTAGACAAGTCAAAAGCATTTCTGATATTTTATTGCACGTGTTGTTTATACCGGTGGATAATAATGGATTGCAATGGAAGCCATGAACTCGCGCACTAATCGAAAGCCAAATGAAGTGCTTTCAGAAGTTTAGCAGAACAAACATAGCAAAGACTACATATTGATATCAGCTTCAAACACTTCTCTTCAACAATGACAGTAAGCGAATAAATGAGATGGAAACCACTCGAAATAATTTTATAAATATATGTGCGATGCTCATATCATCATGATTTCCATGCATGCTAATTTTCAAAACGCTAAATGCATCAAGCCATGCGCTTTTCTGCGGGTCATCACTGTCCCTATAGTACAATGTCATGGATTCTATATTTAAAGCTTTAAACATTTGACACTAGAAGTTTAACTAAAGCAAACTTAGGAGCCGCAAAAGATGGGAAATGTGTGCCACGTTGCCACATATACCTAATGAACTTACAGGTATGAAGTAGCAGTGTAAACACAGAAACTATAAGATTTTCACCAGATACAGATTTTTCGCCCACAAAATACATTACAAGCCAAATCAAACTGCTCAAATCCTTGCAACAGTTAAAACACGAAACGTATACCTTTATTCCCATTCACCTAAAGAAGAAAAGAGCAGAGGAAGGTTGAATAGTAACCCCGACGGGGCAGTAGGTCAGAAAAGAGGCAGACAACAAAATTAGTGTTCATGTCCTCAGAGAGCACTTGGAAGCAGTCTGATGTTCACCCAAGTCTGACTCTCGTGGGAACTCCATTAAGTAATTAATGCTCTGTGGGAGCCCGCGTCTACTGGAGCTTTATCTAATTTTCTTGTGTCTACGCTTTAAACTTTCTTACAAGCTCACAAGTTTGCTTTTGTGTCCCATTTCGTTTTTGTCTACAAGTGTGAAGCACCGGGCAAAAGCAAGGATGAGCTTCACGCGTCGTGTCACAGACATTGTCAAAGGAGTTTCCTGTAGCTTCACTGCATCATCAGTAAAAAAAAAAGATGAAAAAGCTGCACATTGTTGCAGCTGCATTACCCAGATTTGTATGAAAAATGCTAAAAACGACATAATATGCAAAAGATAGAATGACAGATATTCTTACTTTCACTTGTTCCATCACGTAAATCAGTTAATTTCAAGCTACATTTTTACTGGTTTATGTAATATTCAATTTGTACAATAACAGCATACAGGCAAACACAGACGTTATACAATAACAAAATAGAGGCAAAGACAGAGTGTATACAATAACAGCAGATATGCACACAAGAAGCAAGGCCCTGCACGCACCAGCATCACAGAAAAGGTGTTCTCACGCACGTCACCATACAGACGCATGCCACTATACACAGAGACACGTGTACTTTGGTAGACTAGCAACATCGTTACACGTAACTTTCCCGGGCGTGTGTGTCGTGACATGGCAATGAAAGTATAGAGAAAATCATAGGACTATAGTAAGTCACGCGAGTGTGAATGTCCGTGTAGTGCTCGCCCCTTGTAAACTGTCTTTATTTGGCTACATGACGTAAAGGATGTCCTAAGTCACGTGAGTGGCGTTTGAGAAACGGGTTGAGAAGAAGGAGAATCGGCAACAACGGGGAAAGTCAAACAAAGTTGAGGCAAATGGCAGCTGCTGTGTGTTGCTTTACCCTCCCCATCATCACAGCTGTGGAGACTGTGTGGATCCCGCCTTCAACCAAGCCGCTCTGTGCAGCTTTCACTCTCTTCCGCCCCAACCTGAATGTCCAACGAATTTAGCGGCTATTTGTGAGAACATTAGTGATTTTTTTATGAAGGAGGCTGAGGTTTTGACCTACATCAGAAACCTGGGGCCAGTTGCACAACACATTTCTAATTTTAAACACTTTTAGGCTTTAACTCTATTTAGATAATTAGTCTAAGGTGCACACCACAATTTTAGAATTTTCAAAACTAAAACTGCTTTAAGTAAGATAAAGTTGTTTAAGTCTGACTTTCCGCCCTGTCAGTACAACTTTTTGTATGTTTTTCTGCGGTGCATCAAAACGGCTAAGAAGAGATTTTGCTTCTTTAGAACAGTTTTACGGTTTAGAAACGTGTTGTGCAACTGGCCCCTGGAATTTAAGTATGTATGATCATGACTATCCCTGGCCCATTAAAGTCTGATTCAGAATTTAATTCACCTTTAAGTTACTCTGTGAAAGCGACCTCTTCGTAGACTCGGCATTCTGTGTGTGTGTCATTATCTTTAAAAATGATCGAACTTTAGGTAGGTACCACAGCCAAGGGGTTCATTTGCCGAAGTAATTTTGTTGCGCGTTGTAGGCGTGTACTCTTTGACCTTATCTATGTTACAATCAGCAGCTAACATTAGCCCTTAACGAGAATTGTGGTCTTTTTCGTTTTTCTTCAAACGACTATATGCCCCTAAAATATGTTAATTCATTTTATTCGGTCAGACAAAGTATAAGTATGTTGTATTCTTCAAACGACGTTTTCTTCACCGTAAGCTTAATTCAGACCATTTCTGTATCCGTCGATGCAAAACCTCTAGCAGATCTCTTATCTTTCGAAATAATTTAACGCCATTTTACGAGACCGTGAGATAATCAAAGCATAGAAAAACAATGACAGGTGGAACTGTTAAAGATAAACCTGCATTTTATCTTTTTTAAGCAGACACGTTCATAGGCACTGAAAAACATGGCAAAAACTGCGTGGCTCTTATGTTTTGATTCTTGACATCAGTTCCATCTCTTTACACTTGTACTTACTTCTTGAGGCAAACTTGAAACTGTTATCTACTTCTAGCTGATCCAGAACCGTGCTGAACACAATGCCTTTGCCACGGACTTTGTTCCGTTCGTTGTGTGTGGAGATCGCGTAAATGAAGCCTGACTTGGTCACCGTATCTTTCTCGGCATCCAGGAGAGCTCCTGGAACAAAGAGTGGGAAAGGTCTTATTGAATTCTCTCTTTTTTGTCTTATTGACACATATTATACAAACATGCTTTTCTGTCAATAGGAAAAGAAAAAAATTTTTGTTCCTCAGAAGTCTAGTCTATCTTAATCTTTAAGGGGATTTCGGGTGACGCAGTGTTCAAGTGAAGATCATAGGGATTCATATCTTGTCTGAGCTACAGCATCTTGTTACCACCACGAAGAAGGCTGTGAACTTAGTGAAGGAGTTGATTAAAATGAAAAAAATTATAGATGAATGAAGACAAAACTGAGGTTTCTCTAACCGCCCTTAACTGTCATTTTAAAGTTACATTACCCTCCACCACTCTTACATTCTCTGGTATGAGTATTTCACTCTCCCATATAGTGAGAAATCTTGGTATGATCAGTGATCGCATCACTCTCACTAATCATATTAGTTCAGACTGTAAGTCAGTTTTTCTAGAGCTTCGATACAAGACCTTTATACTTTACACAGTTTCTTTCATCGAGAAACTCGTCTACATACGTAGTGTCTGTCATATGATTACTAGTCATAAGGGCTGTAGTGATGGTGCTTCACTCTTGCTTTCATACAAGCCGTGCGGACAGGCGTCCAAAGGGACCTGCGCATGGTAGATCAGATAGCTGAACAGTGACCCATCCTTTTGTCCAGCGGAAGAAAGGGACGGCTGGTGTTAGTTCGCTCAGGGGGGAGAGACTGGCCAGAGATCAGTAGGTAAGCTGAGCTGGTCAGGATCATAAATCCACCGTAGGTAACCAGGCTGAATGGGGGATGGGATTGAATGATGCGAGTTGATCGGGGGACAGTAGCACCTCCTCTGTTCCTGATTGAACTGAACTCGTTCACCGCACATTCATCAGTGCAGGTTAGACGGGTGGCAAGTTAACGACTTGACCACTCTTTAGAAAGGGTAGGCACCCAGGTAAGATGAACTTGGGGTGGGGAATGTTTCCCGACTTGGGTGGCGGTAGTGTTTTAGACTAGAGTCGATGCACTATTGGTTGTAGTAAGCAGAGTCCATGTTTGGAAAGTCAGAACTGACCACCTGTCTGTCATGTGCTAGCTAGGTAGTGATTGGGTGTAGCTATGCAACAGAAGGTTGGAAGGAAGAGTGTATGTATGCTTGACCAATCGTGAGAGAGAATGATCCTCACGGATGAGGATTTAGCATAGAGACCGGCGAGAACTCGCGGTCTTCGCACTGGAATCTCGAGGGAGAAGGTTGTAGCAGAGATCTGTTCAAGGCTGTTCAGAGTCTCCGCTGAGAGTTAGTCTGGGAATCGTGACTACTTCAGCACAACCGACTTCAGAGGTGCGTTAAGACCCACTCTTGGTACAGAGTGCACAACGTTTGCATCACCAGTGGCTGTCGGTCGTAGACAGCAGAGGTAAAGCTGGTAGAGAAGCGTTGGTCCTCAGGCGCGGTTAAGCTCTGATCGCAGTCCGGCCTTGAGGACGAGTCACGTGGTGGCACGCGGCAGTGCCAGAGTCTCTGTGTTCGTGGAAAAGGCAGCAACGACTGGCGGAGTGACATCTACGGATTATCAGACGTCAAGACATCGGAGGGCCCTCCACATCGCGAGAGACATTCTTGTGTAGAGAGATAAGTGACGAGTGCAGTGTGTTGTGTGTGGTAGTTAAGCTAATTAGTCAGTGACTCACGATACCTGGATTAGCCGTAGGGATTGTAGCGGGACGCCTAGAAACGAGTTTGAATTGTGATTTGTGGCAATCATATATTGTGATTAACGTGTTGAAATCTTGTTGATTAATAATTCTTTTATACACTAAAATGCCTTGAGTTTGTTGTTGGGGACGTACGCTGGGGGCTCGGAGTCAGATTGGATCATTCATCCTATTAGCAATTTAGTGTAAGTGTTGCGTACACCGTACATGTCGACGTGAGTTGGTAGAGGTGTTGAGAGTGTAATTAGTCCGAGCGATGGAAATTACACCCCTCTGACCATCCTCGCGTGTCCTTCTCCCCAAGGTTCACGACAGTGTCCCGGCTAAACTATTTCAACTAACTGTTTGTTAAGCTTCCCAACAGCCTGCTTGACGAGCTATAAAGAATCCAAGACAAATGTCCGCATTGTCTTACGTAAGCACAAATCAAATCATATGGTATCACCCCTCTGTGAACTGGACTGGTTGCCTGTCTGTGTCTGCACTGACTACAAGGTGGCCTTACTCCAGGATATCTGAGCTACAAACATCGTCTCAACGCAGTTTGTCTCTCCGATTTGCTCATACTGACCTTATAAATATCACATATCACATATCATATATAAGGCTACACATCAGACGGGATCAGTTGGGCGGTTGCTCTTTTCTATCTCTGTCTCAAGTGTCTGGAATGATTTGACATCACTTTGCACTCTTTACTACTGCTTTCAAGTGTGGCCTTAAGACACACCTTTTTTCCGGGAATACTTAAAGTGCCTGGTAGCTTTCTCTTCTTTACCTTCCTCTGTGCTTATGTGTCTATTTTTATGTGTGCGTGAATGCTGTGTGTATGCTTTCCAGCCAAATAGAACTTTTGGTTTGCCACTTCACGTGAAGCTGCCAGAGTCTTTGAGGCGACCGGAGTAGAGGAAAATTTCATTGCATCATCTCGCCTGCTACCCGGATAACCAAGCGAGTACGCCTCTGTGAAAGACATCTTTTATTTCACACAGTATACATTGCACGATTAACTCTCTACGTGACGTTTTAGTGACTCAAAACAAGAAAACTAATTAGGTTTTGAATGTGACTACACTTATTCTTTACAGAATATTCGTAAAAGTAGAGATTTTTGAAATTTTAATTTAAAAGAAAAAAGTCTACAGGCATGAAGCTATTATAATGTAGCTGTTACTTTCAGCCGCCGAATGGGGGTAGAGAGGCAGAGAAAGACAGTCACGAACGATTCTAGATCTCAATGAGAGCCTTGAAAACCAAAAAATAGTAATAAGCTCTCATCCTTCTCAAGCAAAGTGATGCTCAAAGTAATCCAGAACCGCATCAAGACCACCACTGAGGAACAGCTAACAGAAGAACATGGTGGCTTCTGAAAAAGCAGGAGCAGAGTTTATTAGATAGAAATCACCTACAGTATCTCACTTTTCATAGACCTTAAAAATGTATTCGAAAGAGTCTGGCACGAGAGGTTATGGCATTTGATCGAAAATTCAGCAGCGAAAAGGACCTATTTAAAGCCATCAAATCGCTATATAAGAACTGAATCAGCACAGAATTAGTCAACACCAAATGAGTTTCTTTCAGCCAACCGCAGATGTCCGTCAATGATGTCCTCTGGTGCCTGTACTATGATAGGTCCTAGGAAAACCTTCATGACCACCAGAAACTCTGTCCAGCAGTCAAAAGCCCATTTCGACCTGCGCTTTGCACACAACATTACCCTGAAGGCAAACAACATCAGCAAACTGTACGATATTAACAACAGACAAATTGTGCTCGTCCACGTGGCACGAAGACCTGCACTGACAAGTGTAAAGTTATGGTTGTCACGAGTTACAACAGAAAAGCAGAGACCTACTTACAGGAAAGGAGAACAATTTTTAGAAATGAACAGCTTCAAGCACCTTGGGGCACACTTTTCCAAATATGACAGCTGCAAGGCAGAAATCCGCATCCTCATTGCAACAGTGGGAGCAGTAATGGTCAGGCTGAAGAGTAGCTGGGACGGCAGCACTAAGAGGTACTAGGTAAAGGCCAGGAACATAACTTTGATATAAGTTAGGACAGGTTATTAGTGGGCTGGGGATCCAGTTGACCTCTGCCTGCCTAATGCCCAGCATTTAGTTCTAAAAGCGGCTTCATGTGCCTTGCATGTCAGAATAAAAACTGGCCAAGTTGCATGTTCATTGGAAACTACTTTAACATTGTCGTTAAGTGCTGGCTACAAAACTGGTTCAGGCACTTGAAGAAAGAGTCGTAAAAGCTGCAGATCGCCCTAGGGACAATTAATACCCATCTCAATTTTTTAAGCAGAACAGATATGGACATATCAGACATTTATCGGATAAAATCTCAGCGCCATTGGCTACTTCATAGAGTGTTGCGATGGATTTGCCTCTTGGCATCTTGATTTAATCAGAAAATGGTCGCCACGCAAAATTTTACTATATTATCGTTACTATTACTCATTCTAGTAAACTTAGGTGCGATGGCACCAGCATCATGTCTACCACCGCTTTAAGTCTTATTTGCCAGCTCGGGACCAGGAGATTTTCTGTCACTCGGTGATAGAGCAAAGAAAATTATGAGGAATGAATTTTCTTTCTTGTCAGGATTATTGTCCAGTTTCTGTAGTTTAAGTGTTGTAGATGTGTAACGGAAAACTAAAGTGAGCATTACATAGTGTTACAAAAAACAAATTGCATAAGACCACAAGAATGTTTCAGGTTCTGGACTATGACAACGACAAGGACAGTCAGTGGTGCAGTCTTTGTCTCCATGCACATTGACTTCCAAATAAGAATTAAGGATTCAAAAATCCTGGAACTTGATGGTCTCAACCTGGAAATAGTGTCTGTATTTTGCTTTGTGCCATGAGTGCTGTCTTCAGTAAATGTTTATTTCAAATTTTTCTAAACACATTTCTTATTATGACATACCTAACCATAAGAACCATCCCTCATTAATGATAGTTGTAAAAACCTGCTAAGAAGTGACTGAAAAACTGATCAATGCACGCTTCCTGAACCATAATAAAGTTGTCAGGATAGTCCGTTTTTCAAAATTACATAATTGTTATAAAGACGTCCCGAATTTCTTCAAAATGTCTTAATTTCACATTTAAAGTTCCATGTCAAAAAAGAACATTTACTGACCATCGTGACAGTAGGCATAGCGTGACAACTTAACATCCGCATTTTTTTTAACTCCAGAGTGTGTGTGTGTGTGTGTGTGTGTGTGTGTGTGTGTGTGTGTGTGTGTGTGTGTGTGTGTGTGTGTGACATTTTTCATGGAAATTCTTTACACAAGTTGCATGTTTGCCTTAACAATACAAAAGTTCTATATGTCTTATTTCGATGTTGGAAGCGGAAATGCCGGCGAAGTTAAGCCCAACATCTGTTACGTGGTAATTTATAGCCAATTTTTAGTATCTGCAGAACCTTTCTTTCTTCCAAGCAGACATGAGAGATTTCCAGGGTTTTCCAATTATAGCATCTCCTCTGCTACTTTTACTTTCAGCACATCTAGGACAAGGCCCAGAGAAACAGTTTGCGCTTTCTGGACTGAGTCTTTGTCAAGCAGATTTCATCGAATTTCTCTGAGCACATGCATAGTTTTCTGGCTCTTTCAGATCGGCTCTGTAATCTTCATTCTTGTAACGCGCTTGAAGACATTTTCTGCAGGCCGATCAGGAAACGCTCAATGCAAACATCGAGAAGTCAGAGCTGCGTGAAAAAATATTTTTAGAATGTCAGTGTCTGTAGTATTCTAGTCTATTGTAGAAATTAGCTAAAACTTGTTTTAGATCCTTTAAAAAAGAGCATTAATTTTAAAGTATAAAGCACAATAAGACTGAGACATTGCTAACCTCAGAGTGAAGTTGATGTGTTTAAGAGTCTACTATAGCGTAAAACATTTTGTAATGACTTGGCTCCATTCTGTACAAAGTAATATTTCCAAACACGTGACCACCTGACTGTCCACTAACCACAGGCGGTCATACCAAGGGAAGCGGATGGCCGAGTGGTTAGGGCGCTGGCGTCCGAACCGAGAGCGCGCTGGTTCAATTCCCGATAAGCGCAGCAGACTTCCCCCAGTCGACCCAGCTGACGGGAATGGGTACCTGACTCCATAGAGGGTTGGGGAAGGTAAGGCAGCGAGGGAGAGGAGATTGGCACCACCCTCATGTAAAAGCTGGCCCCGAGAAAAGTGGGGTCTCTAACACCTCACTCCTCAACGACCTGAAAAGGTTATGGGATGACCTTTACCTTTTTACCTTTATACCAACTTTGGTCCCCAGATTTCCCATTCTGACACTTCTAACGAGCGATAAAACGTGTTTTGCTCGTAAATCAACCTGATGTTTAGATATGTTATACCTACCTATGTCAATCTGAAGCCAACTTTACAAGATATACGCAAAGAGACGAACGCCATATGTTTGTCAGTGCTCGCTTCTGTCCAGCATTGAGTTCATGGTAAGCGCAGCCGGAAGCAGAAGACAGGGTAGGGGGTGATACAGACTGTGGGAAAGGAGAAGAAGGAAGGGCAGAGAAATGCGTGGAATCGTGAGCCAATTTGACCGACGATGTGGCCTAGGATAGCGCCATTCCGTGACAGACAGCACTTAAGCATCCGTGAAACAATTCCCAACGAACCAACAATTTGCCTATCGCGAACGTGCAGTGGTTTTCAGAAGTGAAGTAACAGCGGGAAAGAAATCAGAAACTCAAAAATATAAAATTAAACACAAATCTAAATTCTCTCTCTTTTTCTCTGTCACACACAAACACACACACACACACACACATGCACACACACGCACGCACGCACACAGCCTAGTTTTCAGCAGTATTAAGTGTCAGTTGATAGTTCGTGAAAACTGTCGTCCACCTAAAGTAAGTAGCTGCTTCATACCATGTACAAGTTCAAATCATTTCTCGTGCATATTAGCGTTGCTTCCCCGGGAGAGGGCAATGGATTAGAGGACGAAGCTAGATGTGTGTGTGTGTGTGTGTGTGTGTGTGTGTGTGTGTGTGTGTGTGTGTGTGTGTGTGTGTGTGTGTGTGTGTGTGTGTGTGTGTGTGTGTGTGTGTGTGTGTGGAATCTCACCTTCATATCCGAACTTTCTAACACGAAGACAGGCACCAACACATTTCGTTAATTTTAATTTTGTGGTCCATCCTTTGACCTGTTGGGATCCTAGTGATTATGCTAGACTGTGTTTCGTAATCGTGATATTTTGTTTCACTTCTACGGCTTCAGCTGCTCCGTTAACTCGTAATCCTTTCTTGGATGACGCCATTTTTTTATCTCAGTCCAGTTCCTTGTTTGTTGACAGCGAGAGGAACCTTGTGTACTGTTGCAAAACTGCTTGATGACTAGAGACATTTATGGACTGCGGCAGACTGCACTAGAAGGCTGATAACATTGCGCAAGCTTCATCTGTCTCGAGTTCTCCTCAGATAACATTGATGATGGCCTCTTGATACCAGTTAAATGTAGCTGCAAAAGTTAAGCTTAGAGTTCTAAATCACCTGACTACATTGGACCTACCAAGCATGTTGTCTCTACCACCACTTGTCTATCAAAGCGCTGCTACTTTTACGATTGTTGCTGTTGCTTACACTGCTGATGGTATTAATACAGCGCCTATAGCTTTTATTACCACAGTCTTCATAGTCGTTTATCATTCTCGTCGTCCTAATCATCATGTTGCTGCGGCATGCTACAGAAATTGAAGAAAGCGGAAAATATGACCTCACTGCACACTTAAAGAACTAGTTGAATGCAAATTTGTTTTCTAATTATTAGTGTGTAAAGCTCAGTGTAAGATACTACATGTACTTCCCAAAATCTCCCCTTCGGTTTAAACAAAAAAAACATCACCACACACAGGCTATAATCAACAACACAGGAGTTTACATGGATACGCTTGTGTTATTATTTATTATTTTTTTAATTGGTGTTTTACGCCGAGCCATCAACTAAGGCTATATCACGGCAAGGCAGTCAGCCCTGTAAACAGATGCCACATGCAGAGAAAGAACAGCGTGCCCGAGACGAGAACTGAACCCTAGGACAGCCAACCTTCACTGTATTGGTGACAGGCTCTAACCGTTGCGCCACCGGACCGCCCGCGCTTGTGTTGTGGAGGCCCGGCTGATGAGAAGGATCTGTGTGCAAACGTTACTCTACAATTGTGACCTCGTTCTCTACTCGGTGATTTTTACAAACAAACACCTTAACAACGGAAACATTTCGGGAAACAGAACCTGGGGCTGAGCTTTTACCGGTCATTAGAAAACAAATTTTACACTCCCATTTGACCTTATTTTTCTGCGAACCTTGATGTTTTTAATGGTTTCACTTTTGCACGTGTTTATAAAAATCTCACTTAAGGTCACTCGATCGATTGATTGATTCCCTAGAACTTCAGCTCTATCCCAGGCTTATATTTTTTTCTAGATTTATAATCAAGTATACATTCAAACACAACCAGGGCTATAGACATATATCACAGGCGGCGTAAAATGTTTTTGATCAAAATCAACATGCCATTCAAATAACTAGTCATTTGACCGTTTAGAAAATGTAGGGGTTTATGAAAGTGAGGTGATAGAAATCACTTATCTCTGGGGCCAACTTTTTGAGAGTATGGTGCTCTCTTTCCCCTCACTCCAACACTGTCTTTCCGTCTTGATTGTATGCACATTTTAAGCAGCTAATCCATAATTTAAAAAAACCAAAGGCAAAATCTGGTTTTTAATAGCTGCCATTCAGGCACGAAACAAGCGAGGGTCGTCGGATTCATCGAGTAAACAGGACGAGCTTTTCAATCATGAAGATACCAAACATCACATCTGCGGATCCACCAGGTAGATTCTAGTGAGAACGATAATTCTCTCTCGCGTGCGCTCTCAAATATAAATAACACTGACAAATAAACAATATGGAGGAGACACGGGAAGAACACAGGTAAAAAGGTGGAGAAAGAGCATGAATTTTGAATCCTTCCACTGCACACGGTCGAGTGCGCGTGTACTTGACACCCGCTCATCTTCCGACCTGATTGTCCTTGTCAGCATCTCTTCTGTCTGCGACTGGGCCGCCTGCTTACACTTTCTGTCATTTTTAACGATGAGGCTGACGGGAGGCTCGTTGACGTTTGCCCTTTTGCTCAAGTTGTCATAATCTCTCAGCGCTATGTGCCTTCCTGCCTGATTAGTGAAACACTTTCTTTCTTACAGTCCTCCCACGTATTAACTAACGGAACCAACGCTTCGTACTGCCACAACTTTCTTGCAGAAATTATATCCAGGAACGCTATCTGCGTTATAAATGCTTACTAAGAGTATCATATAAACCTGTAGTTAAAAGCATATCATACACATATTTAGACGAATTGTCGCTGGGCCTTATTGTTATCGAGTCTCGGAAGATATACAGACTTGCAGTGACCGTTGATTCTATGATATACTAGGGCATTTACAATTAACATTTAAGTATATATTTAGAAGGTTTTCTGATGCCCTGGTTTAGCCAGAATTTGTAAATGTACCTTTCATTCTTGAAATTTTAGCTCGAACAGTATTTTTATTTGTTTCAATTATTGTCAGCAATCAGATGTTTGCTTACACGCACATGTCCACATTCTCTTGTTCGCTCAGTGTATAACTAATATAAGGAAAACAAATAATATATGTTTAAGCATACATAATGAATTTAAAGTTCGATTGTAGTTTGTTAATTTTTCCAATGAAATAAATCATAATTGTAATAATCTTTAGGATATGTATGTAGCTAGCCTCTTCGTCTATTATTTGAAAATTTTTATTTCTTAAAATGTCAAGCAAGAAGTATTATATATTTTTATCTTATCCTGTAAGCGTGAAAGATTTGAACACAACTAAGACTGATATCAAACGTATTCTCGTATCTAATCTATTCGCTGTAATGTCATCTATGCACTAGATGAGATAAAGACATCCTGTCATAGCGTGGTGTTTCTGTCCTTGACTTGCCGCACAAAATCATTTAACAGTTTCACATAACAAATGCTCTCTGCGTTATCCATCTTATTTGTTTCATTCGAGAAGCATCCCTCTAATCCTCTGTTTGGAGCAAAAAATCTTCGTGTTGATCAAATTTTAAGGTTTTATATGAAGAAGTCAAAACCTTGGTTCTTGCAATTTGTTTTTATTGTAAGTGTCACCTAGCCAGGTTGGTTATAGAGAAATATTTACTTGGCATTCGGCCCAAAGGTACACTGCACAAAGCTTCTCTTATACATATCACCCTCGTACGAAAAAACCTGGTACTTCTTGGCTCCCCTCAAAATGTGTGGAAATCTGCTTATACTCTACAGCTTAACATGTAGGACATTACAGTGTTATCAGATTACACTCTACAACTTAATTATTCAGTGAAGACATGTAAGACATTACGGTGTAATCAGATTACACTCTACAACTTAACCATTCAGTGGAGATATGTAGAGTGTAATCAGATTCCCCACAATTTCAGGACGCCTCATTTCTGTGGCAAGAAGAACCAGGTCACCTCTAGGGTACGAGAAAACACATCTCTTTCAAATATCTGTTTTCTGACACTTTTTTTGCTGCTAACTAAGGCTTGTGGTCGCTAAGACGAGTGATATGTAAGTTAGAGACAAACGATGTATAGGTCAGAGACAGTCGGCCACAGACAGGGCGACCAGCAAGTAAGCTGAGACCTCAAGTCAGACGGCACGGAGACGGCTATACGCCATCACTCACCCAACCTTTAATCCTCGTCTTGAAACATCAAAGAAATACGCTGTCATAAGCTGACTGGATATGAGCCTGGATACTACTTTTAAAACCATTAACATGGAGGAATAACATTACAGATACATGACAAATGAAGAGCATTATAGAGGCAAGAGACATGGAGGGCGCTACAGAGACAGGACACATAGAAAGCGCCAGTGCGCGAAGGAGGAATAGGTAAGGGCAGGAACAACGTGGGAAGAGAAGATGAGGAAAAGAAGAAGAGGAGAACCAACACAAACAGACATTTTATTTTAAAATTATTTATTTTATAAGAAAGTGGTCAAAAGCTTTACATTATACGCATTCACTTCCGTAGTGTAAAGCAGGTAGTATGACTACTAAAATCAACTCTATTATTGTGTCTACTTTGGTGAAATTATTCTGGTAAAGAATTTCTTACCAAAGAGATAGAAATGAGTATTAAATGTTGCTGCTGATTAGATAAAAGTAACGACCGTTTTGATTTGGATGATAATGATCATTATTTTTATGAATAAAATACTTTTGTGGTCTTGAATCGATTCTTGCTTACGAAGATACAAGCAAAATAGAAGTATTGCAGATAAAATAACAACTCAGATGAAAGAAATCATTGAAATGTAGGTGAAAAGTGCACAGACAAGAAAATTTCGTTTTCATCAAGAACAATAGATTTATTGATGTAGACAAATGCATGTTTCTGTAAAGTGGGCCTCAGTCTCTATTTCTTTGGCGCTGCGTATTTGTTTTGTTTTATACATATTTCTTTGACAAGTCCGATATTGAAACGCCACCTAACTGAAGAATGATTAGTAATCTGCATGTAGACCACTAGCGCGAAACATACAAGCATTCGTGTAAGGGTTAGTAGATATTGCAAGCTGCAACTGTACAACAGCAAAGGTTTGCACCGTCTATTCTTTTCATTCTCTACACACATTTCCTGTCACCATGAACAAAGTGAACAGAATGTGAATATAGCTGAGCCGCCATAAAGCAGGGAGGAAATTCCGCAAGGAAGTTTGGACTAAAGGTGGAAACCTGCTTCATCTGCGGAAGAACTATTGAGAACACAAAGGGAGGTGTAGATAAAACTAGGTACACGTTGTGCGTATGCTCATGTAAAGGCCTGTGTACAGTACTACACAGTGAGACGAGAGGTCAAGAACTGTTACCACGTGGAGAACAATTCAGGAATTGCCTACATGAAGAACTTTATTTGATCGTTGATTATTTCGGTTCGAGGACTGCGATGGGTCGCTGACACCACCACGATTGGAAGAAGACGAAGGGGGAGTGAGCGGGGAAACAAGTAACAGAGGAGGTTGGGGATTAAAGAGCAGGAAGAGGAGTTGTGAGGTGGAGTAAGGAAGGGATGTGATGGCTGGCAGTGGGGGATGTGATGAAGAGCAGGAGTACAAGCTAATCATTTTCTTGTTAATCTTCTGCTGTCGCCATCTCCACGGTCTGCTCCTACAAAATTCCTTTCCATCCCCTTTCGCTGCTCAATTTTAGCCACAAGTCTCTTTAAGGGCGACAGAACTTACCTTTAAGGTTTCTAATGTGGAGACAATAAATTATATAAGGTGTCAGACTGTTAACAAGTTAAGTCCTATTTTTTTATATATTTAGTTTTTTTTTACTTCTTGCTTGGTGACATATATTGGTCTGAATCCGTATGTTTGTTATGTACATTTTGTGTTTCCCTCTTACTTAATGCTTGACTTTCCCTTGTAAAGCGCATTGAGCCTTCTACTAAGTCGGAAAATACACTCTATAAATTTCCTTTTATTGTTATTATTACGCGCTTTTTTCTAAGAGACATATAATGGTGTTAAAATTAAGGTATTTCTGTTCTGCGAGTAGAGGAGGAGAACTTCAATATAAAGTCTTTCGCGTTAAAACTACACATGGCTGCTGTGCAAGTAACTGAGTCATTTGGAAAAAGCTAGACATTTTTTTCAAAACGTCACAAAAATTCTTTAGACTGAACGAGTAAACAGAACGTATTGGGTTAAAACAAACAAAACCCGTTCTGGGGCCAGTTGCACAACACGTTTCTAAACCTTAAAACTGTTCTAAAGAAGCAAAATCTCTTCTCTGCCATTTTGATGCATTGCACAAAAACAGACGAAAAATTGTACTGACAGGACGGAAAGTCAGACTTAAACAACTTTATCTTACTTAAAGCAATTTTAGTTTTACAAATTCTAAAATTGTGGTGTGTACTTTAAACTGATTATCTAAAAAGATTGAACGCCTAAAAGTGTTTAAAATTAGAAATGTGTTGTGCAACTGGCCCCAGACCTTTAGATATCCTCGCTTTTTAGACGGAGAAGCTGCACGTCGTGTAATAATAATAAATGAAGATTTAAATATCGCATATTCACACTCATAAAGAGCATGCTCTTAGCGCTTAAAACGGGGAAGAGACATGGACTAAATGGATAGAACAGGAGGGACGGAAGAATAAACAACAGTACTGACGACAAACAGAAAACAAAGATAGAAAACACAAAAAGGCACCAAGTAACAGGAACATCGTGATTCTGCAGAGAAAGATGGGTAGAAAAGTAGCAAGAGCGGAAGGGGGAGGGTAAGAAGGACAAGCATTGTGTACACTGATTAATGCTCAAGGAAGATGTGCGTTTTCAGTGCAGATTTGAAGGATTCAATTGTAGGAAGGTGGCGGATATGGAAAGGAAGAGAGTTCCATTGTTTTGCTGTCTTGTGTAGGGAGTGGAATTATCTTTGTTTGTGTGTTAATAATATAAGCCGGTGTCAGCAAGAGCCATTATCGTTATCATGGTCTGAAAAGGAAGTGACACGAACTTTCATTTTTTTCCTTTCGAGATTTCTGTAAAGTCATAAAACGGAGATCGAAAGAGTGCATAAAACCCTTTCGTCCATTATAGTCTTGCTATTGTTGTAAACGCCGGCTGTAATCTTCAAAGACCAGGGCGTAAAAGCTGGAAAAAGCATGTTCACTGTGGCAACTGAAGTGTCACTCTCGAGCAGAGAATATTAGTCGATAAAATAATAAAGAAGGGTGGATGAAAAGTACAATGCAAAAGCACGGAAGACTAGGTTAGCCATCACTGAAGTTAAAATTGGCCAGGACTGAAGACTAAGCCGTGCAACAAGCATAAACTGGTCAGCAATGACAAATCGCTGAGCTGAAAGGACAACTGGGGAGAATCTCGAAAAGATGGACAAGTAGCGTCTTTTAAATGGGAAACTACTTATAAACATTCAAGGCAAGGGATTATGTACTTCATTTGGGTGGAACTATTCTGTCGGTCTCAAGGTGTAAAAGTGTTGAAATCACTGTTTGTTATCTTCTCCACCCTCCCACCCATACCTTCCTTCTCACGCACGAGTAGAAACGAAGTGCAGGACCATGCTCTTCCCATAAAACTGACCCGACTTTCGGACTGTCAGCAATATACTCGAAATAAATCAAATTGAGCTGATCAGCACTAAAAGCGTACCGCAGTCTTTCCAACCTAATGCCTGGCCTATAAACAAGAGCCTTTGCATAGACGGAGGTGGAGCAGAAATAGCTGTCCTCTTTGTGCATCCTAAAGCCTCAAGATTCGATCTGTTTAGTTATTGTGAATAGTTTTTTTATCTTAAATGTAATTTTTAAAAATTTAGCGCATTTTGGCTGTTGTTCCTAAATTTTACATCTATTTGACAGGTACATTTTTTGCTACCGAACAAATAATCATTTTCGTGTTCTGAAAAGGCGACATAAAGTAATCCTTATACTTCCTATTCAGGATAACGTTAGTCGAACTCAGTAAATAATATTTTGATGAGTTTCACTTTTTTGATATATATGTCTCGTGAAGCAATGTGTATTCTGCTTGAGGCTTCCCTTCTATTAAACGCAAAAAGAGATCTTTTATGAAAATAAAATCACCTAAGATCATTGGGGTGTTTAAGTACACCACGGGTTTTGCTTCTTTCTCCCAAGGCTATTACAGTAGGTGGTCTTTCTAATTTAAAGAATGAATTATTTTCGGAATTAACGCTCCAGGTGAAAAACAGACCTGTAGGTTGTTCTTGTCAATCATTACTGCTATGACAGTTTTTTTTTCAGAAAGTCTAGGTTATACACTCTCTCAGAGTTTTTTCTAGAGTTTAAATTATTCTTAACTTGTAAAGATTTCTATTAATATAGCATCTCACATATTGTACCATTATATAAGCTACCCATATCTATAATCGTTTTAGTTAATATTCAGAAAATTAAGGGCGAGAAAAACCTTTGCTCACACTTGAGCTCGAAACAGTTTAGTCACATTGTTGTCTAGGGAACTTTGGCCACTCTCCAGTATGAGAGTCTGGACATAACTAATGTAAAGACATCAGAGACGTGAAACTATACTTGGTGTTGCCACAATGTATGTAGGGATACAACAAAAAATGTTAAGTCGAAACGTGTGGCGACAAAATTGTAGAAGTGATAGAATCTGTTCTAAAGCCAAAGATTGTGGAGGTGCTCGGGTCTGATTCAGTGCAGAACATCTGTCGTTTCCTTTTACATCCTGTCCGTTACTTTCCCTTTCCGTCATCTCTTCGGGCTGGAAGCTTAATGACCTTCCGATTGTTCAGGTTTTCACAAGCTTTCTCTTCCTTCTGCTTAATGTTTCAGAATATCTCTACAAATTAAAATTTAAATTATCAGTTTGGGAATTAACTACCGAAAATCAGAGCTTTTAAAAGGTTCTTCAAACGGATGTTGCTTGTACATGTGGACACATCAACTCACGAAAACTCTGGCTGAGATGAGCGCGCAAACTGCGGTACAGGGCCTGGTAAAAAGCTCTCAGAATGACAGCAAATGTCTTTACGATTCACTTACGTGGTCAAAGTAAAGATTTTATTTAATCGTCGGTGCGAAATTATCATTGCAAAAATAGACTTAGCAACATGCCACCAGAGTATAAAGTCTAGTGTCAGTGTCTTGCTAGACTCGACTGATTGTTTTATTGATATGTTGATGACGTAGTCTGTATATACAAAATGTGTACATCTGTACTAGACGGTGATAACATCATTATAACCTATGACAACGAAGTCACCTTAGATGAGATGAACTAACAAAAAACGAAGTATACTACTACTAAAATGAAATTCTTGAACATATAAGCATTTACTGATAGTTATTAATGCCTCGTAGCAGTCTAAACACTGGCCTATAGCAATCTGAACACTTACCAATAGGTATTGGTGCCTGGTAGCTCACACTTGTAGGAGAAACAGCGAGACCAAATAACAGAATCCACATGTGCGGTAGTAACGCAAAGGGTATAAATTCCCACGACATAGCAACAACGGTATAGCCAATAGCCTCGTTATTCCAGATGTTTCGTTCCAGACGTAAGACATAAATCCGGGGAGTAAACTCGATGATAGCAGACGACACTGTTCAGTGACGATATCAGAGGGAGCGCGCGCATGCCTAGCTTCCTGCTGGCTGGCCGTGTGGCTGCACATGCCTGTATCTCTTCCTCCCAGCCTGCTGTCTGGATGCGAGCTGCCGCTGCTGGTGAACCGCGGGTAAAGCGTTCAGGCGAAAGGGCAACCGCTCAGATTATTGGCAAAAGAAATCTTGCCGGGCTGACAGGCCACAGCACACTCTCCACGTGCATTTCTTCTGTGCAGATAAAAGTCAAGATTAAGTTGTTGGTGTGAGGTTTGCCGTTGACGCGAAAATCTGTTATTGTTGATACAAGAGTATCAGTTGAGATCATTAAGTGGCGTTTCACTTCAAAGCGGTCCGTTTCCCTTTTGGGCAAATAAAACCTTGGTATTGCACGGCTAAGGTATTTTTTAAAGAAATAGATAGTCATTACTTTGCCAAAAATAAACCTATCTACCACTGAGTCCTAGCAAGTCTTATTCTTTCAGAATACCTACATTTAGAAACTGCTTTCTAAAAAAGTACTTCTGGTATGATATTTACAGAGAATCCTTAGTACTGGGAAGGTATGCCACTGCTGACGACTAAATTCACGGCATTCATATTATCGGTACCAATATATTGGAGTCTGAATGGGCCAGGATGTCGATAACAGTAATTTGTGCGTTTCAAGAGAGATGAGGGTAGGGAAGACACGCGCATTCAGAACAGGCAGAACTACAGACAGACATACAAACTGACAGACACGCTGAGTGAAACATTAACAGGCAGAAATTTGTATGGCTGACTAGAAGTCAACAATTCATTTTCTCTCACCTATCGAAGGCAGACTCCCAGTATTCGATGTGCTGTGCTTTAATATAAAATAACACATAGTGTCTGTTCTCTAGTTACCTGCATCCTTGTCAGTTCTCTCTCTCTCTCCCTCTCTCTCTTGCACACACACACACGCACACACGCACGCACGCACCCACACACACGCACACACACACACAGACATACGCATACACACAAGGAAGTTAAGTGAAAATGCTGACGGTAGAAAAAAAGTTCATTTGTTGCTTTGGCCAAGCAGACGTCAAAGATGGTCTAGGAAAGGGCATAAAATTTTTTAATAAGTATCATTGACTGCTTGCTCACCAACTGTTTTCAATTGTAGGTATCACTGACAGACAGATGCTCACCAACTTTTCTTAAGTAGTTTTAGGGTATTTTTAGTTTTGGTTTCCTTTCCTTGGGTTTTGTTGCTGCTCTTGTTTCAAAAATAGTGACGTCATAGCCATATTAAAACTTCTCACTGTTGGAACCAGAAGTGGAAATCTTAACTGTAACGTTTACAAAACATTACCAAAATGCATTAGTAAAACAAAGCAAAACTCCATTAATGAAATACTTCAAAAAAGATCTTTAAAATGCACATTTAATCACAAAACTTATGACGGAAACACATTGCATATATTTCATTTAAAGATAATCTCCTTAATAATATAAGCCGCACATTATGTCAATAAGTGTATAGGTGTTATGTACATCATTAGACAAGGGAGAGGTTTTTAGAACAGACCATTCAACATGTCTTTGTAACCATGCTTAATTAGGACTACTTTTATTTATTTGAAATTAGATTTCTAAAGAGTAAAATCAGATTTCTAGTATGATCTGCATGCTCTCATGAGGTCATTCACACAATAACAATATTGTGTGATTGTCAGTCTGCTAAGTCAGAGGTTTTCAAACTTTTCCAGACGCGTACCACTTTCGAAAATTCGAATTGACAGAGTACCACCTCCCAACCCTACATAGAGCCTCCGTAAAATATATATACAAATTCTTTTATTTACCACAGCTCGAAAACCTCTGTGCTAAGTAACCGATCGTTAGAGTAATAAATTCTTCTTTTAGAAATGTGATATTACTTTTGTCTGTGGCGCAAATATTTTTCCTGAATGTGGGATAGAAAAAGATGGGAATCGCTGTCACTCAGCGTACATGCCTATACTTTCCTTCCTGGTATTTCATTTAAACATGTGATAAACATGTCCAGTACTAGGAATACAAATATGAAATCCATGTTTACTATTCGTTAAATTTAGCATTCCGAATTTTGATTTAGCCTGTTCTCCTTAAAATCACTGTTTAAAATGTTTTCAATGACTTCAATGCTGTTGCACGATACTAATTTCAGTTCTGAGAATATGTTTTTAACAAAATGCATTGAAGGGCACTACAACATTTTTTTATAAAGCTTATGATCCACTGAGACTAACATTATTTCCAGTTAACTCTTGCGGAACAGCTGATGAGAGAGCAAACAATGAAACATGTAAAAAGGCACGTTATATACAGACACGAACGCCTTAACATCCAAATGCACGCTATATACAGGCACAACACACCATGCCACGCTATATCGACAATGACAACATATATAGGCATATATAGGGAAAGCGGATAGCAGAGTGGTTAGAGCGCTGGCGTCCGAACTGAAAGCACGCTGGTTCATTTCTCGATTAGCGCAGCGAACTTCGTCCAGTCGACTCAGGTGGCGGGAATAGGTACCTGACTCCATAGAGGGTTGGGGAGGTAAGGGATCGAGGGAGAGGAGATGGTCACCGCCCTCACGTAAAGCTGACCTCTGACACCTCACTCCCTCAATGACCTGGACGATCTTTACTTTTACACCACGCCACGCGGTACAGACAAACAATTGCACCATATACAAACAGATGAAGACACGCTACATACAGGCATACAAAGACACAATGTACAAACCGACTAAGAAACATGCGTTTACATACACTTTGTTTAAAACAGGGGTTGTTTTATTTTAAATCTTATGCTAGTATTAATAAGTTCTAAATTGTTCTCCATCTAAACACTTATATTGAGGCGTCAGTGTTATAAGTTTACAAACAATAATGAACAAAAATATTTTTTCGTGCGTGTGCTCTTTCTCTTTCCATCCCCCTTCTCTCCCTTTCTTTTTTGAGTTTTATGTGTAAGTGAGCAGAATGTGAGCAGTAGAGTATATCTGAGCCTATAAACACACTTCCCTGTCTAAAACTTTGAAATGAGGCGCGTCAGAGCTGATAGATAAATAGTGTCTTGACGACCGAGCCACTGCTTACTTAGTCAAGCAAATAGCCACGTCCTGCTCTCTCCCTGACCCTCTCGTCTTCTGAAAAAGATAATGATCAATGACTAGTGTGATTTATAGAGCTACCTGTACACTCACTGACGCTTTGTTCTCCCTGTGCCAAAGGTCACGAATTCAATTCGGTGGCGTGACTGAAAGGAAACCCTAAGAGGGAGCGTACCAGATAGAACCTTCTCGACCTCAGTGGGATTCGTCTGAAATTTTTCTCCCATTAAAAGATGGAATTCCATTGGAATCGACTTGGTCGATTGCGACTTAGTCTGGAATCGAGTCTTTTCTACTTTGTTGTCAGCTGTACGGCCATCCTCGAGGACTAGCTGGTCAGACCGTTCGTATGTCAACACCTCTTTTAGAGAACAGACCTTTGGCTTGCTTTTAGTCGCTCTTTGACAGTGTTATTTGTGCAATATACACTTGTTTTCTTTCCTTTAGTTTGTATTTTACGGTAGTGTAATAAACATCTGGCTTGCTTTTAATTCTCATTTTAGGGGGGTCTGGGAAAGAAGAACTTGTGGAAAAATGTATTTGACACTGGCTTTCTGTGTAGAATAAACATTTGTACTTTAATTTATTGTTATTTGTTGTTCATGGTCTGTGTTAAAATACAAATCACTAGTTTGCTTTACAGTCACAATGGCAAAAAATTAATACTGATTCAAATTAGATAGCTGTAAAGTTTACTATGAAAAAATAAATAGAAATATATATATGAAGATATAGATGTGACATAGTAACACGCGTTCTGCGTTGAAAGGACAGAGAAAGGCTTAATAGATGATGGTCTTACTATGAACAGGGTCTGGTAGGAGATATTTGCTAAGTAAGTTGGAACGAAAGAGAAGCCACTGGGCACTCTTGGTTCAGCTTCTATTTATCAAGACGATGCTCTTTGTTAAAAACATTAGTAAGTCCTCTACCTTGCTTCCCCACTGATCTAGTTTATTTGCTGTCAGATCACATGGGTTTTTTTTCCTGCGGTATGTGTTCTAGCGAACTGAACAAAGCAGACATATTTACTCAAAGAGCTGTCAGATGGTGCGAGATGCATCAATAAGTAAATCAGTTTCCTTAACATTTATTTCGTTTTCCTGACTCCAATTTTTTTTCACGGTGTTCGACATGTTAAAGTTCTCCTTGATTACCATAACAAAGCAGGTGAATTCGTTGCCATTGTGGTGTTGGGTTGAACTACCTGTGCTTGTTATCCTCTTGACATTAAAACTGCACGAAGGTCTGCTTACATTATCTCAGGAATCCCCTAACTTTGGGAACCATTTCTTCTATCTCTTGGTCTGTCTATGCGTCCATCAAAGTAACTCCTATAGTCATCTACCTTTAAACGAACAGTTTAACATGCCGGCAAAGGAACGTGCTTCAGTAGCCCGCAGACATGTTTCTGGCTGCCCCTCCATTAGAATGCAGGTCCACTGGCGGCTCACTGATTTACTCGTTGCCTTTGAAAGAGCTTGAGCGTGAATATCGTTTAACGCTGAAGTGACAGGCGGCTGAAACGGCGTTTTTTACCAGTCTAAGCATCTCCGACTTCGATTTTTTTTTTTTTTTTTACTTTCTGATAGGCGAAAATTGAATAATTTCCATACTTTTCCGATCTTTTTCGGGTATGGAAATTTATTGTTCCTCCACTGAAGCTCATTTACGATCTTACTCAATTCATCCTTCGTTCAAACTTGATTAGTTCTTCCGTTTTTACTTGATTTAGTTTTTCATTGGATCATTTTATTATTCAGTTTAGAGGTGGCTATGTCTTTAACTTCTCCCTCTCTCTTTTATGTATGTATATACATTGCATCAGCGTTGTATTTGCATTATCTTTATTGATACTGATGGTGATGTTGCTAATGATGAAGGAGCAAGAAGAGGAGTGAATGATGTGGTGAATGCGGTAGTCAAATTATAAACACCTGGTAAAGGTTCCGATATGTAACATACAATCAATCAGCTTGTACAGAACCTCTGTGGTCACCGAATTCCCTGCTTCCTGCAAACCGCCAAGACATCCCACTTACCTTTGGGTCCCAAAATGAAACATCTCTACCTCGTCTTTACACAGTGGAAAACAAAACATAGGTCTGATTGCTTATGTTGACATAACCCTGTCCATTTAGTTTCCAAAATGATGCACCTTACACAAAAGTTTTTCCTCTAACTACTAATTGCAGTATGGTCTGTAAACACTGGGAAAAGTAAGTAACAACAACAACAACTTTAGGGTTTGTATAAATTATGCGTTTGTAGATTCCTAGTCTTCGGCTGCGTTTTCTGTCCCCGAATGAAATCCACTACTAATATGGGGCCGTCGACAAAGTACTTGCGGGTTCACCGCCGGGGGCGCAACACAGCGGCGAGCTTGGTTCACGTCGACTTCTACAGCTGCGGCATTGGTGGACAGGAAATGGAAGCAAAGGCAAATAGCAAGAACATCAAACGAAAAGAAATCCACTAATACAAAGTTAATGAGGATTTACAAGTCGCTCTCCCTTGGTCGGTCTGGTATCGGACAGAAGGGAAGTGATGTCAAAAGCAGCCGAAAGATTCATCCGTTTCGTCCAAGCAATTTCGGCTCTTAGTCTTCTACAGTCTTCTTCTGTCGGCCTTGATGCGACCTGGCTGCCACCGAGTAATAATAATAACTTTAAAAAAATAATTTATATAAAAATTTACCACATCATCGAAGTCTTGTTTAAAACGCTATTAAAAAATATAAACACACAGACACAATAATAATGGTCTAAAAATAAAGAGTTCATTGTGTTCACGGTACTGTAGCTACTCATGTTGAAAAGAAGGTGAATGCCATTAGCATAGATGCAGTCACTTCACCTTAGTATCACTATCAAGATATCCTATTCTAGTCTTCTCTTCCTTCTGACTGTCTTTAGAGTTGCAACTGTGATTTGTAGTTATAGTACAGTGGTAATAGTAGCGCTGGTGGTGGCGGTGGCAGCAACAACATATAGTTGTTCATTTTTGTGCACACGTGACCGTCACGGATTTTGCATCAAAACAGTGGCAGTGAAGAAAATGAATAAAGCAGGAGCCAGAATGGTAGACAATAAATAAGAAGGGTCAAGTCCACGCTGGGTGACTCACGTAGATCCACAATCTACAGCAGCGAGGAAAATGGACCGTAAAGCATAAATCGTCGAACACCTGCAGAGAAACAAAGAATCAATCCAGCAAACGAAACGGTGCAGAAATGGCGTTTTAGACTGCTGGGCGATGAAGACGACAACAATGGAACATATAAAAACGAAAAAGAGTCCAGAACAGTGGCAGGTGAACGCAAGTCACCAGTATGTAGCAGACACCAAACACGACGAATGCCCAAAGGCACTACTAGAAAAAAACCCACAGTACTCACCCTCTAGCGGCCGTAGTTATGAAGCGAGTGTAAGTCGTTACCTTGGGGAAACTTGGATAATTCAAAGATAAGGATCTAGTTTCCAAAGTTATAAAGCTACATTCAGACCCTACAAATTTTTTAACCCTGAAGCCGTAGTAATAAAGCCGTGGCAAAACTGCCCTGGGGTCTCGATACTGCTATAAAACAAGATGTTTTTCCTTGAATCCCCATCTTGCCCTGGTAAAACGACTTTAGACAGTATACAGTATATACAATATATGTATATATAGTACAACGATTGCAAAGAAGGATTGTGATCAGGACCATTGATAATAGTATGTGAATAACACATGAATAACACAAAGACATTGTGTTTATAAACGTCTTCACAGCAAGATCTTCCTTTTTTGTCCGATGCACCTGTAAATGAACCAGATTGTAACCTAAACAAAGGAATGAACCCACAGACAAGTTTAACTTTATATCGTCACACACTCGAATTTATTATCTGCTTAGTCACCCATGAATTAGCACAGGTTCAATAATAAAGCCACTAAAAATACATTTTACATTACTCTTTTGTCATAGCTCCAAAGTTAATAATTTCTAACAATAAAAGCAACCTTTTTCTTATGTTTTGTTTCTACGACGAGTAGATCTTCCAGCCCCATAATTTGGCCTGACTGTTCCCTGAGAGCACACAAAACAATGGGTTACCGACTTAAACATTTGATCGTTCGGGATAGCACACGACTGGAAGCAAAACGTAGTAATGGTGGGCAAGTTGCACTTACAAAGACGAGGAAATGGACAAGATTCTCAAACTGGTGCTTGGAAAAATGTCGAAACGAGATTGTAAACACGTGAGTTGACATTAAAATTTGGAAATTGGAGGCTCTAGATGAAACTGGGGGAGAGCTCGTTGATCAACCGACAAGCTTTAGTGCGCGTCACGTAAAAGGCACTCACAGCACCAACAGAAGCTTTGGACTCAATTTCGGTAGAGTGGCTTCCCAGCAGCCAGGTCACGTGCACAAAGTCTATGAGACACGACTCCTTGCCTGGCTCGTGTGATCTGTGGATGTAATCACGGAGGCTAGACTTCATCGGACTCCGAGACAGACAACACATTGCCTTGCGATCGCCAACGGTGTGATCAGACTGATAGAAGTCATCAACATGCTTCTGTTGCTATGGCTACAGACCTGGAACAAGACCTGCTTTCATTGTGCGGATCCTTTTTGGCCAGAAACATATCGTCGAGGAATTCTCTGTGTGGGGAATGTCTCTTCGGCCATGAACCTCATGTCCTAGATGCTACTTATTTGCACACAACTTGAAGTCGAGTTTTCCACAAATGGATGCAGAAAATGCAAAACCTTCGATGGTAAGCTGGTTCTCTAAATTCTTACTGCGATGTTTAGAACTTGGTAAACATTAAGTCAGACGAAACTTATGACATTAGGAACTTAAGCTGAATTTGAGACGAGACCACTGGCTTTAAAAGAAAAAAAAAGATAGACGAGGCTACAGCAGCTACAGTATGGCACTTATGCTTGATTAATGGTTGTCGGGCCAGAAAGGTCCTTGCTGAAATAAAAGATGGTTATTTACTTCACAATACAGACGTTGGGTAAATTATGCCTTGTGGACTTGTTTTCCCTAAACTTCAGCACTAAAAATAATAACAATCTCATTTAAGTAAAAACACGCCTTTCTATACCCGTCCATGAATAAGAATGTCCTACATAACAGGACTGGATTAAAAGATCCTGCTCAAAGACCAAAGTAAACAACTTATTCCCTTCTCCTCGATTTTTTACAAGTACGTTTATCCTTGCAAACTGTTATTAGAATAAAACATCATTCGATTCTATAATCAATGGTTTTAGCTGAAACCAGGCATATAGGATATTTGTCCAGGCTAAAAAGGACTCAAGCTGCAACTCTTTAGGAAGCATTTTCAGCTCGGTTTAACCAAGTCCCTTAAGGGGCTATTTTCGCGGGTATGTTAGTGTGACGCTCAGTGTGAAGTGTAGTAGTGTAACACTCACTGGCAGGCGTGTGGTAGTTGGACACTAAATGTCATACGTGTGGTAGTCTAATGTCCACTTGTGTCATGCCGTGTTGGACACGTTTACTTTCGTGAGGCGATGGGCGTGCGAGTTTTTCGTGGAGTGAGTGTTGTGTGACATACTCTTTTTTATTTGGGGGGAATGTTGTAACCCAGGTTCTTTGGAGTATGAAATACTTGTGTTTTTTTTTTTGTTTTTGCCCTCTTTATTCTAACTTGAAATATAAATATCGGAAAGAACTCAATGGTAGTCAACACGACCAAAACAGATTGTTCTGAAGTATAAATAAATGTGCAGTTTGGTCTTTTTATATTGATGATTCTGAGAAAAGGTCGGCATTAACTGGCTAGTGTGACTTGTTGTCCTATGGGCGCAGAGAGTGTGTTAAGGTGTGTGTTCGGGTAATGTGTGTGTGTGTGTGTGTGTGTGTGTGTGTGTGTGTGTGTGTGTGTGTTGTTTGCTTTTTTCGCGTATGCTGTTTATAGATGAGTATGTAAACTTTGGGGTATTGTCTAATTAAAGAAGATATGATTAAAGAAGTCATTTTGAATTATATATTAGGTAATATCTACCGCAAATATATCATTTGCTGTTAAAACATGGCTTTGATCAATTCTTTATACCCTTGGTGGAGAAAAGTTCTAAAGTTTCAAGTAATCAAGCTCCTTCTCTTTCTCTCTCTACCTTAGATTGTTGTTTCGGTTGGCAGGTTTAGATTGTGTATGAGCGGTGGGTGATTTGTGGTGTGTGATTGGGGTAAGGGGTATTGTAAAGTAGGGGATGACTGACACAAACCACCGAAGTTTTGTTTCGGTGGCCAGTGGCCGTGAGAATATTTTGTCTTTTAAGATGTAATGAGTCTTCAAATAAGGTGTTGAGTTTTGGGTAACGGTGTATAGGCAGAGATCTTGTGTGTGTGTGTGTGTGTGTGTGTGTGTGTGTGTGTGTGTGTGTGTGTGTGTGTGTGTGTGTGTGTGTGTGTGTTTGTATGTGTGTGTGTGTGTTCCTAAATTCTGTGTTTTCAAGTGTGCGTGTATATATATATATATATTTATGCGTAGAGTTCTTGGTTTATGTGTTTATAGAAGTAGAGTACAACAGGTGTTATCATTGAATAATGTTTACAGCAGTTTTGAGATGTTATGTAGTTACTTCAATAGATGCTCAGACCCTTACTAGAGCTATGCTCTTGGTGCAATAAGAATCAATTTCTCAATCTCTCTTTCTGTCCTCTTCTTTCTATCTCTACTTGCACCACCACTATCACAATCATGTACAGGATCATAATCAGATAACAAGCTTTCACATTTGTTACTGATAAGAAGACAAAGATTGTTAAAAGAAACTTCGACAAAAAGAGAATTGCCCCTCATAGAAAGAAATCACCCGTCGGCATCGGCCACACTCTGAAAACACCTGCTTTAAAATATAGGTTTCAATGTAACATTGGAGTTTAAGAAACGGGTTTGTGTTTTCTAAATTTGCTTTTGAGACAAGCTTGTGTGTTTTCGTTTTGTACAGCTCTTTGATGATAGGGTAAGGCGATGTATAAATATACTTTATTATTATTTTTTCTCATGTTAACACTCCTGATCGTTGTTTTAAATATTATTAATCTTTACTGAATTGTAAAGTAGCATTATTTATTCTTTTATTAGACTCAAATCAAATGGATGAAAAAAATAAAGAAAATAATGAAGATATCGATTTGTGCTTTACCGATCTGGTCTCGTAAAAAGGCAGAAGCATATTCCAGCAGGCCCTGACCTGCGATACTTAGTCTGGCTTGCATTTTGTGGTAGACCCAGAATACAGTTGTACTGATGAGGAACTCTCAGCAAGACCTGGCACTGACTTTGCACACGGAAATGTCGAAACGGCGCCGTCTTCTAATCAAGGACTATATTCTGGAGCTAGAAATGTTGGAGGAAGTGCTCAAATATTGATGTGCTGGGCCTCCGAAGAATGTTCATCATTCGCTACACAACGTTTTTGACCCGTCGTTGCAAGGCTAAATGAGCATTTGTTCCCTGTTGCGTCGGTGAACTTCTGTTTCCTGTCAAAAAGTAATAATCAAATTAGACTAATGGAAGACTGAGAAAGACAGACATGCTAGCAAACACACAAACGGATAAGCAGGTAAACAGGCAGGAATATAAAGATGAAGAGATCGACGCCAAGAATTTCATAAAGCAATAAAACGAGCCATTATCAACATCATCTATTTTTTTCTTCCTTTCTTTTGTCCTTCTTTGTCTGTTCCTCTGTCCTTCGTCGCATGAACACATATACGTGTGCACGCTGCTAATCACTGCGACTGCCAGCTGATATTTTTGTCCAGGCTGATAGTTTTGCCCAGTGTCTTTGTATTTCAAGCCTGTCTCATCTGCCTCCGGGCGACCAGTGTTTCCGTTTAACATCTCGCGTTGTGCCCATTAGTCTTCTGCGCGTCATTTGCAGCTGCTCTCATCATGATCCTTCTCTCTGCGTCTTACTGTCGGTGAAACTGCTACGCAGACACTGATCTCGATTCAGCTCCTTGTCCTTGCAAAGGATTTGGATTTAGAATTGGTTGTCTTCTGGTCTGGCTTCTATGCAAAAGCTTGCTCAACTACATGCAAAATACATTTGAGGGCAGATTTAACGATCTCGCTGTCAACCTCGATTTTGCTGCTAAAAATTTTAATTTATGTTTCCATTCCCATCTACTTTTTAAGTTAGCTGGTTTTCGCTGAGGGTGAATTTAGAATTGTAGAAATATTTAACATGGCACACGCGAAGACTCAAACACACATAAGCGAAAGTCACTGTCACGTATTTTCTAGTCTTCTCCAGTCTCTCATTCCTTACAAACATTATAAAATGTCTTTTGTAAAAACAACAGTCTCGTGAAAAACTCCTTTGTTATTACTACTGCGATCATCCCATTATTATTATTATTATTGATCAGTGCGCTGTGCACGAAGGACTACAAACGTTAAGGCAACAAAGAAAAAATAGCATCAGCAAACAGATGCCACCGCTGTAGATAAAAACAAACTGATGGATGAAGAGGAGCAATTGAAGAGTGAGCGAAAGAGTTCGCTAGATCATAAATGGCATTATTACAGAGGTAACTATAATAATAAAACATGTAATGTAAGTAATAATAAGACGTGGTGCTATTTGAGTGGTTATTTTTTCATTATTACCATAAGACTCCAGTTCAAAAAATAGATTTTAGACCAAATTTAAAGCGAGATTGTGCTTACTTTGTACATTGTATAGTGTGTGTCAGTCAACAGAGAGAAGACAACACCAACCCTTTTCTCACTTTCCGACAAAGCACATGCTGCAGAATTAATGTTGGGAGACCACCACAATATGTAGATCAACAGACTACCTGGGTGTAACCTTTGACAAAAGGCTGAAATGGAAGCAGTATATTGCCTGACTGGAGGGAAGGGCGAATGAGAAAATCATCAAAACTGTGTATCAAGGAACTGTAAGACCGCACCTTGAATATGGGTCAAGCGCTTGGATGATAGCAGTCAAGACACATCAACAGACCCTAAACAAAGTTCAGAATCACGCACTAAGAATAATTATTGGAGCCATGAAAACAACAACAATTGAAAAAATGGAGCGTATAACAGTAATCCCTCCCCGTAGCAAGAGAAGAGAGTGTAAGGCACTTGTACAAGCCACCAAGTAGAAGCACAACACACGCCATCTAATGACAGACAAACACAACCATCTTCAGGCAGGCTTAAACGATCAAGCTTCGTGAAAGAGACACATGAACTACAGAGACAACACCATAAACAACACCAAAAACAACTGCCAGCAGAAGAAGAGAACCATGTCCCCTCTACCGATCCTCCTCAATGAGAAGAGACCATCTGGACCACAATTCAGCTTTTTACAGTCAAGGATGAACACACTAATATAAGCAAAAAAAAACACTGACTCTTGCCATGCTTGAAGAAAAATACCCCCAAGAAGCATGGATACGGGATTACACAGATGGGTCAACAACAGATGCCATCCTAAATGGAGGAGCTTGGGTATATATCCTGTACCCTGATGGACACAGGCACTGTGGTATTGAAGGCAATGAGCAGGCTGACAGAATGGCAGCATTAGGAGCTGAAGCTAGGCAGGATGAAAACAAGGTCAACATAGCAGAGTTAAAGACTTTGCACAGACCACCCAAGCCACTAGACAGCTACCATTACCTGTCCAGATCAGACCAGGTGATAAGTTTCCACCTCAGAACAGGGCATAAAGCAGACTAAAGCGCCCCCTTTACCGTATGCTCCACCCGGTGTCATCCCCAATGTGCTCTGAGGAGAAGCAGAACAAACCATGGAGAATATCCTCATCCAGGAACTGAGGGCGAAGGTCTGGCCGACACAGATGCCCTTCGAAACCAAGCTTACGGACCTGTGGATGCTTTGCAGATGATTGCCACTTCTATCTCAATAGCTGGATTCCAAGTGTGACAAAAAATAGGTGAACAAGAACAACATCACCTTACATTTCACGCAAGATGTCTCTCATGACACCCTACCCATCTGTAACTCAGCCCCCCCCCCCCAATACAGAGGAGACCCTAGACATCACGTCACCAAGAAGCACGCCCTCTATTAAACTCGTTCTCAGGATGAAATTGATTGCGACCACTGCATCTTAATCGGACAAGATTTCGTTTAACCTTGCATTTGACTCTTTCTTTATTCATGTTTCCTTTTCTTTCTCTCTCCTCTCTTATTTGTTCTGTCATTTTCTTTCTCGTTGACTCATTCATAGATTTAAGAGCAAAGCAGTTATGTTCCTGACAAAAATGTTCATGTCTTAGCCGAAGTGTCTTATGACTAGGGAAGCGGATGGCCGAGTGGTTAGAGCACTGGCGTCCGAACCGAGAGCGCGCTGGTTCAATTCTAACACCTCACTCCCCCACGACCTGAAAAGGTTATGGGATGACCTTTACCTTACCTACCTTATGACTATTGTCCTACATTACTGGAAATCGCAGGCAAGGAAATATTGCCCAATGATTACTTTTAACAGAGTTTCCAAAAATTCTTGAACACCTATTTTGATCTTTGTACCTGCCACCTGATACTTTGAAAAACTGCAAAGCCTTACATTTTTTTAGATTCTAAAAAAGGAAATGCGACATTAACGTAAAATTTTAATTCTAAAATATGTATATTTCTTTGTCATCTAGTCCATGATAAGCCTTGCTTTAACATCTTTACTTTCATATTGAAGGTTTCGTGTTGAGCATTTCCCTTACCTCAGCCTGGTGGTAGTACTCTCTACTATGCTGCCCTTCTACTGCTTGTGTGAGGAGGGCGAAAGGCGATTGACCTCGAGGACGGTGTAGCGGCGCAAAGGAGTTAGTAGTTAGATTTTCCAGAAGAAACTCAGCGCTGTTAACCTTGTTGACGAGAATACTCAGGTCCTGCTGCAATAACACACACACACACACACCTGCAGTGCGTTTACGAAAAAAGTTGAGATGCTTTTACGTGTTGCTACCATTGGATGTCGCTCTCGTAAACATTTGTACAAAAAAATGCTTATTTTTCTTACATAAAATTACGTTGACATCTAGTTCTTGGATATTAGATTCGTATGCAGGTGTGCTCGAATGTCAAGTTGAAAGAATTTATAGAAAAGTAGTGTGCTTTGATCGAGTACACAGTAAAGTATACACTATAGCAGTTTGAACAGTGCATGACTTTATGCTTATAAACGTTTTAACGTTAAAATTTGAAAAAATCCTTTTAAGTTCTTTAATTACGGTCGTCTTGTATCAGTTTAAATGATGATTTTCAAGCCACGAAATATAAGAAAGTCCTGATTTGGTGGTTGCAGCATCGGTCGGTCTTGCGTCAATGGCAAAACGTCTGCCGACAAAAATATTCGTGCAGTTTTATTCTTGAAGCTGGTTAAACAAGGAAAGACAAAAATCAAATATTGAAAAAAAATGTATTCCAGCTTAGTAGAATCACCAAAATGAAGTAGAATACAATGAGACGACAAGTAATAGAAAAGCAAAAGAGAGCCAGCAGTCAGCAAGTGCATTTTCTTGTTTAATGTCCCTGATCTTAATTTTGTTAGTTAAGCACGTAAGGTTACTTTTCCGACTTAAAATTATATTGATACAAGAGTCTTCAACACTACAAAAATTTGCGTGAAAATCGTATCGAAGGACTAAGCCTTTAGAGTTTCTCAGATTCAGTTGTTAAAAGATCGATCTAAATACTAATCGTGTACTAAGCTTTTTGATTCTTTTAAATCAATCGAAAAATTAAAAAAAATCATTTAAACCACGATGTTACAAAGAAAGGAGTTGGTGTATGTTTTTTCATAAAAAGTTTTAATCAACACTAAAACTGTCTTAATATAGGTAGACGTGTGAAGAGAGGAGGGGGATGTTTAATAATTTCAATACATAAGTTAGAAAAATCGTCGAGTGGCCAGGTTAAGTAGCTTATACAGCAGTATTGCGAGCACGTGACAACATTAACAGCAAGAAAATTTTTTTTTTAACTTTAGGAAATTTGAAAATATCGAATAACGTTGAAAAAAACAGTGGTAAATGCCGCTGCTTCGAGTAAGTGTGATCAACTGTAATAATCAAATTTTTACATAAAACTATATAAGCAGGTAAGAGAAAAATCCTCGCTACCTTACCTTCCCCAACCCTCCATGTCAGATACCCATTCCCACCAGCTGGGTCGACTGGAGGAAGTTTGCTGGGGTAGGTAATGCAGAGAGGGAGATGAGATGAGCACCACCCTCACCTAAAGTTGGCCACAAGAAAACTGAGGTCTACTTTTACCTTAACAGAAAAATGGCTAGGGATCAAATCCAAAAATAAATGTTCAGGAAAATCCTTAGGAATAAATACTGATTACTGAAGATTACGAAATTTAGAATAAAACACAAACTGTACGGAATCGTAGCTCAATCAAGCGTGGATAATTTATAAAAAAAAAAATTTAATGCAACGTAACACTGCAGAAAAAAATTAGTCTTCTGTTCTTGAAATCGCAGTCCCATAGAGAATAAGAAAATGCAGGTGGCGATGAGTTTGTAGTAGGTATACTTTCAAAAGTTCTTGCCGGTTATAACAAAGTCCTAATGCACGAATATACTGAATAACATTTGTTAACTGTTTTTAATAACTTTTTAATTTCATGTTTTTAAATGGCATTTGAATTAATTTTCACGTCTTGAAACAGTACAAGTAAAAGGGAGAGAACGAAATTTATATTAATTTTTAGTTAGACAAAGTTGTTTCCCCTACAGCTTTGCACGATATAGCCGCAAATAGGTAAAAAACAAAAAGTAGCCCAGGACGTGTTGGGGGCTTGGGACATCAGACAGCAGGCCTGACGAGAAGGGGGGAACACAGGGGGTTCTGATGTACCCGGGCCCGCGGTGAAGGGGGCCTGGCCTTACTGGGTTTTTTTACCTTCTTTTTCTTTACTTTTTTAACTTTTAAAGAAAGGTTGACATAACATTCTTTGCTGATCTGTGGATTTTTCTCTATGGAGCGGGGTACAACAAGTTTGGTCCTGCACTGTAACACATGCCCGCGAAGTGATTGTGATTTTTTTACAGCCTAACACAGTACAAAAAGTTACCCCCAAAATAAATACGAAACCTTCATTTGCCCTCTTAACTCTCTTATTCCTGATCGCAGAAAACTCGGCTCAAGAAAAATCCGTTCTTTTCAACTATATTAAAGTTCCACATTATGATAAATTGATTTACTAATGGGTCATTAAATCACAAAAATAGCAGATTCCTCTACAGTATTTTCAATTTTTTATCGTTCTTTCATAATCTTGTAGAACCCTTATATTTTTATTTCGTATTATTTAAAATACGATCAGTTAAATCGTGTTACATGGAAAAGACTCTGTCTGTCTGTGTGTGTGTGTGTGTGTGTGTGTGTGTGTGTGTGTGTGTGTGTGTGTGTGTGTGTGTGTGTGTGTGTGTGTGTGTGTGTGTGTGTGTGTGTGTGTGTGTGTGTGTGAGCAGTTACGTTAACTTTACTTGCTCTCTTCCCGGTATCACAAATTCCCGTAATGTCTCACCAGATAGGTAGTGACAAAGCGTTAGGAAGCTATGGACACACAGTTTGGTAGTGCATTGGTTATGTTACTTTTGACCTAGCTTAGTATCTCGCTTCCAGCACATATAATGTCACTCTTGACAGCAGACGTGTAATCATGGATTGTTCCTGGTAACTCGAGGTACTCCTTTCTTTCTTAGAGTTTCCTCTAACAACAAAGTAACCGCGAGGTGACAGCAACCAACCAGCCGTCTCACTGGATTCACTATAATGTTTAGAAAAAAAATGTCTATAACTGGAAAAAAAACAAAAAACTGGTTCGAACGGTTCTCAAGCTTTTCTTTAACACATTGATCAATCTTCAACTACTGTTATTGAAAATGTCCTGAGAGGTTAGGCTGAGTAATATTTTTTAGCCCAGGAAAGATGCTTATCACTTATCACTGGTCATACCTACAGACAGGGACAGACAGGTAGACGGACACAAAATGTCTTTTTTCTGCTTCGTTCTCTTTCTGTTCCCTCTTCCTGTCTTGAGAGTGCCCGAGCATGCACATAAACACAGAGACAGTAATAGAATGAAGAAACAGGTGTAACAAAGACAAGAGCTAGTGTCGCTGTTAACAATAATAACAGCAATAATCTCATCAGTGTTTACTCATGTTCGGCTATATTTTTACAACTGCTAGATTTTCGCGTTCATCTGCGAACGACAATTATTTTAAGTTTTAAGTGTAGTCAGATGTTAACAGTGACCTGAACATCCAAATGACACGGAAAATCTGTGGTCTACTTGATTATCTCTACGGGTGACACTGGTATTTTGGGTAGCGTTTCTCACTTGCCCGTCGTAAAGAGCCTACCCGTCGAGGAGGTCATAAATTGAACAACTTTCCCCCTGTGGCTGTGCACGGTCAGGGTGTACTGGGACACTCACAAGGTACTCAGATACTACCTTCCGCCTGCTCCCCCGAGGCGTGGTTGCGAAGGTCTTGGCTACAACTACATGAGCCCCCCTCTAATACTAAGAAGTTTCAGCTCTCAGGTGGTTTCTAAAGAGTTGTCAGTTTAGCTCGAATAATAAAAGAACGAAAACCACCACAAAGGTATCGACGTTAGTAATCTCTCTGGTGCGTACTATAATTTTTACACACAATGAAAGGATTTGGGATAGTGTGACAAATGACAAATCCTTATTCACGATGGTAACAGAGTAAGCAAGGTTTATGTGGATTTTTTCTTACGTCTAGCCCTCAATCTAAGGGAAAGAAACTGAAACATAACTACAAAACAAAGGTGTTCAAATTACAAAAGGCAAAATTAGAATGTGTACAAAGATGGCTGTTGGTTGATGTCTATAATGAATAAATAACATGATGTTCTTGTATTCTTTCATTGTTAGTAATGGGTGTTTACATTAGGTCAAAGACCTCTGTGAGTGAGATTGATACAGATTTTGTGGGACTCCTGCTTAGAAGTGGTATAGACTGGATTCCTTTCTTTGGAGGTGAGAAGGAGGGCTATTCCATAGAACCCTCCCTGAATATTTCAGGTCTTTCTTGAATACGTCGGTTTTTGATAGAGGTGTATTGAGTTTGAGGAACCCTCTTTTTATTTTGGTAGAAAAAGTGCAGAAACTCAAGGGAAAATTTTGCCTGTTAGTATTTTATACACGAGCATACTTTTATTGTCTTTTAGTCTGCTTATTAGTGGGAGGACCCTTAGAGAGGAGAAATCACGAGGTTGAATTTTTGATTTGTACAGATCGATTTGATAGTTCTCCTTTGAACGCTTGCAACTGACACAGTAGGAAACAAGTCCTGTATTAAATATCCATTTTTAATCTGCAGTGATTTACACATGGACAAGATAGAGAACAACTGAACGTGGTTCACCGTGTCTAACGACAGCATGTGGAAGCCGAAGCCCAAACGTCTCCTTCCTGATAAATCAAATACCAATTTCCGTTGGACAGTTGCTTAGTAGTCCGGTGATGTTTTCCTCCCACGTGTCCAAACAGATCTCGAACCAGCGATCTCTTGGTCGGAATTCGAGCGAACTAACCACTAGGCTAGGTAGCCTCCTCTTGATTCTTTGCATAAGACAATCGAGATATTGTTCTTATCAAACATGATCATGAGTTTTCCTTGTAAGGTACTATTAAGCTTCAATTACCCAGAGAAAGAAAAGCCATATAATTTTTAATTTTCTGCACAACTGATGTTTACATGAAGGAGAAGATCCTTGTTCAGCTGAAAGTGTACATTGGGCTCGTTCATTTGAATGGGTACTCGGCAGTACTAAGTGTACAGTTTTTTTAACTGTTCAGTCGATAGGGAATGTTCTTGGGTACCAAAGGAACCATCCAAAATGGCTTACACCAAAAATGTCAAAACTTAATAATATCATAACATCTCCGCTGTGTTGTGCAGAAAATGTCTCTCATAACTTATTTTTATATTTTTTACTTACCAAACACAATTACAAAAAAATTATAACTAAAACAGCGTAATTATCCTAGCTTCACTTTCTCAGGATAGCTTTCAAATGATGTGTAAACAAACATCAAGTAAATTTTCTTTGATATCTTTATTGGTTAGGGAGTTATTTAAGTTGTCAAAAGGAAGCACTAAGAAAAATGAAAACGAAGAGCAGTCTATTCTTTAAGAAAAGTGGGTAATGCAAGAAAAAAAAGCAGTAAAACTAAAAGTGCAATTGTCCTTTTCATCATGTTTAATCGGCTGAAATCAGCCCTTACTAACGGAAGGCATGAATTCCTTATTTAGATTTACTAATGATGTAATCAAAGTCAAAGTCACATTAAAACATAAGAAGATATAAAGAAGCTAATCATTTACCTCTAATCTACATGTAATGAAGTATTTTCAGTTGTTTTGTGCTAAACAAAGTTGAGTGAAGCACAAGAGATGCATTCCGGATTAAAAATACATAGAAATCTTAGTATTGTAACTTTGGTCGAAATGTACTTACATGTACCCTTGAAAATGTGTATGTTTAAGTGCAAACTACTCCCACTCAAAGAGAGAGGGGGGGTAAAGCATGTAGCAGACCTGGTTGTCAGGTACCGTCTGAGTATTAGGCAAAAGAGAGTGGGAAGGAGGATTTGCTAGGCCCTTTTCAATCCGCCTGGTAGTAAATTCTACAAGATGTGACTTGCGAGTGGGACAATGAAAATTCAAATGACCCATTAGCTTGTCCTTGCTCTTAAAAACTCCTTGACTACCTGTCTTTTCCATTGCATGTGAAGCGGTTGATAAGATCGGCTTAATTCACTTATCGCTTTCAAAACCGCATACTGAGTTTCAGGCTGCCTGCGTGCCGCTAGTTATTTTACACAACTTCCCTCAATGACCGTTCCTTTGCTGTCGTTGCACAAGAATAAATGTCTAGACCTACTAAAATCAGCAGTAAACAACTGCATACGCGTTCGGCGTGCATGGACACGCAGAAACATTTTATGCCTTGGGGGTCTCTAACGGCATCGAGGAACACTAGTCTCAACTGCAAAGTTGTTATATCTAGCACCCATTGAAAAGGGATGAATTTTCAGAATCTTTACTCGTTTGCGGTATCCATCTGGCTCGTATAATGACTTACCACTTAAATGTTGGTGTTAAAGAATAGGTAGTTAAAGTACAGGCAATGCCTGTGAGCGCATTAATAGTCACGAGAACGACGGTAGTCACCGTAATTATCAAGCTCCAGTGTAGCTTCTTAATGTGTGACTTAAATAGGATTGATCTTCTTCTCAAGGAACAGCAGTGTGATTATTTGCATGCTTATAAGAACAGATCTCTGTCAGAACAGGAAAAGACTGACTCTCTCTCTCTCTCACACACACACACACACACACTCGCGCGTGCGCGCGTTCAAGCACTGTCGTGTTGTATAAAGGGTCACCAACAGCTGCAATACTGTTCACGTACCTCCCCTTCCAAAGAGCAAATTTCCGTTCTTCTTTTTATAGTGCAGTTCCCTCCTTTGTTACTCAAACCTTTTGAATTACCTAATGTGAACGACAGACGCAAGACCGTGATTAAATATACTGATAGACGCAATGATCGTGCGCTAAATACACGGATTGAGTCTTCAACCGGAACCACTAAGTAGGGAAGCTATGGCTGTTTGCTTGAAATCTCAGGGAAATGGAGAGGGGAAAAAAGAGATCATCAAAATAATAAACAGTAGAGTGCTTTATGGAGGAAAGCCGGCGGGGGGACTGGGGTATAAAGAAAGGGAGTGCATCTGACGTGGAAAACGTGATTGCTGTCCTCACGTGAGTCAGCACCTATTATATAATTATGTTATATATTTCGCATGTTCTGTACCACTTCTTAGTCTGCTGTACGCTTTGGGGCTCCTTGACAATTTTGTTGTGTTTGTTTTACGCGGCGATTATTAGGTTCATAGCAGATTTGCTCCAGCGAACACGAAAGGCGACCGTGTGTCAGATATATAACCCTTGTCACAGGTGGAGACTTGTTAAAGCTGACTGTCTAAGCTTGCTATTCTCTAAAGAACTTTTAAAAACCCAAGTTGTCAATTTAAGACAATGTACGTCATGCATACATAAATGAGCTTTTATGGCCATCGAACTAGAGATACGCAAGAATAAACTCCTGCCTCAAAAGTCCGTAACTGGAATGTGAGAATGTTACCAAGCTACGAGTATGTTTATGTGTAATGATGAAAAGGTTACTAGCACTTTATAATTTATGAATAAGCTTTGTTTTCTGTCGTTCTGTTTGTCTGCCAATAATTTATTAAATAATTTCAACACCTCCTGTCTGTCTGTCTGTCTGTCTGTCTGTCTGTCTGTCTGTCTGTCTGTCTTTAAGGGATGCGCGCTTGCATGAATGTGTGTTTATATGTGCCAATGGGTGTCCGCATGCATGGAATTTATAAGAAAGTTGGTCTTTTAGTACTATTCTGATAGACAAGACCATGATTAAATATACTGTTAACAAACAATAAGGGCAAGGTACAGCTTTTATGTACGCTATTTTACTTAAAGCTTTTAACAAAGTAAAACACTGGGAAATGTGGCTACGTTGTATATATTTTGCTCTAGCTGTATTTGTTGGACAATGTACCACAATGTTTTATAAAGCATGAAAAGTCACGGAAAATAAAATAAAAACGTAATTCTACTAGTGTTCATTGTGCACGTGCATGCCCTCATTGCAAAACGTTTGATAGCAGACCTTAGAATGGTATCACCTGTCAACGTCAGCCAGCAGTCCATCCACAACTGCATGCACCAGTCTATGTCACAGAACTACTGCTGTTCGTATGGAACGGACACAGGTACTCCGACAGGCTGCTGTGCAGTTCAACAGAAGTCATCAGCGTTAGACACAGACAGCAGCAGGGTGGAGTGTTGGCTCACTTTGGTTCTCAATGATGGAGGCCAGCGAGTGTAGCGGCGTTCACAAGAATGATTTCTCGAGGTCTGCGTTATGGAGCACGACTGGCATGGCGGCGCTCTCTGATGATGGATCCATCTTCATGGCAGAACAACCCTTTTATCTGGCGTCGAGTACAGAAACTGTCGATTGTTTGTAGCAGCATTCCAGAAGAGTTCCTACCTCCTCTTTATACGTAAAGTTGCCCGTAACGTTCAACGCATGAACTAACGAAAGAGGTGTTCATGCAGCAATATACTTTTAAAGAACCCAGAATTACAGAAACATAGAAACCTAATGGTACTGAGTGTATGTGGTGTGAAGTCATTACAAACAGAAGGCGTACAGATACTGAAGCCCCTCACCAAGTCATAGCATCATAGCAACACAAAACTTCAGTTTTCTAAGAAATCTTTCTGGGTACGAGACATAAGCATTGTTCGTTGATGCAGAAACAATCGAAATATTCATGACAAGTTTTGACGAAGCTATTCAGCATGTGTGCTGTCATACACCCAGAGAAAATTAAAGATAATAGATAAAGGGAGAGACGAGAACACATTAACAGACGAGCCTGTATGTGAACAGATTTGTCGTCAGCAGACAGGCATGTTGTCAGCATGCAGACTTCAAGAGATTATTGCTTTGTTGTTTTTTGTCTATTTGTTATGAATACCACTTGTGTTTGTTGAACAACTTTTCACGAAACGTCAAAGAATAAAAAAGCATTTAGACTACTCCAAGCATAACGTTTAACTAAATGTTCATAGATTGAGTCACCTCCTATAGACACCTTGCCGCTTTGTCATGCTATGACAACACACCTTTGTTTACCATATCAGCCGTTCGCGGCTAAGCAGTCAGGGTGGTGCCTGGGGCTATATTACCTGAATATTTCATTTTTTTATTTGGAGAAGGCCAACTGCCGTGGAAACTTTATTTTGAAAACAGTACGTCCTAAACTTTAAGTCCCTGTCTTTTGAGAGATAACACTTAGGACAGTACGAATTAAAAAGTTCCTTAGTTTTGCTGCACATGTATTCCTACGCAGGTCAAAGTACTTAACGCTGGTGCTGAACACATCGATACCACCCGACACCACCGCGTGCGCACCACAGACTGACAAGCGTCAACACCTGACGGCTCTCGCTTTTACCTTAAACGACTGAAGAAGCGTTCACACAAGATGAGGGAAATAGTTCATATGCAGGCTGGCCAATGCGGGAACCAGATTGGTGCCAAGGTAAGAGCAGTGTTCACTCTTTCGACTTCTTTTCTCCACGTGAGTTTGCTTGGTCCATTTTAAAACTTTTAATAAATTCAAATGAAAACATATATATATATATATATATATATTATTTTCGTGGGAAATATCATTTTCATTTCTTCTAGTAACTCGCTTCAGCTGCATGCCTAATCTGTTGAAAATATTATGAAATTTCTTTTACAAACACGTACGCTGCAACTAAAAACTCTCATACCAATACATGCTTTTGTGCTTATGCTTCCAATACTTTCCCCATCAGTTACTGAAAATTTTGATATGATAACGTGAGATCCGTGGCAATCTAAGTAGGATGATGTCTGCTCAAGTTTTGCCCTCGCCTGTTTACATTAAATACAGGCAAAATAATATTTACAACAAATCCTGTGCTGAGTATTTATAAACTGATTACCCTGTGTATCCAGAGATGTAAAAGGAGTTAAACAGATTAACGGCAAGCGTGAACAAGCACAGTATCAAACCTGAGCAAAAAACTGAAATAAACTTATTAAAAAAACTGATTCACATTGAAAGTTGTATAGTATAGTCGTATAGTGATGTAGCTTTTTTGATTATGTCAAACGTCTCTCTCTCTCTCACACACACACACACATATATATACTTATGTGTGTACAAACATACATGTATACATACAAGCGCATGCAGACATAGATACAAATTAAAAATCAATTCAACATTTTAAAATCTAAAACGGCAATCAAGAGGCATGGCTATAAGAAACTGTTTCCTCACAAACAAGTACCAACTCATAGCACTTGCAACCTTTACACAGATGAACACCATCCAGAGTCAAACACAGTCACTATTCATCACAAGCACACATAATATGTATATTCAAAAGCGTCCTGCACGCAGAAATACACTATCAGCATCTGATATGCCATTCATGTTTCCGGTCATAGATGAAGACAGATTAGCAGAATATATAAGATCTTACATCTAAACATTTTCCCATCCATCGAATGTCTCCTTTTATTTTATGCGTTTATTAATTTATTCAATACTTGTTAATTCAAAAGTAAATAAGTACTTTAATACGTGGCATATATAAAAAGAGACTTGTTTTTCTAACTAAAAAGTAATTATTCTTTCCTGGGCCTTGTTCTAAGTGTTTCAAGTACTCCGCTAAACCGTTCTCATATTTCTGTTCTGTCTTGCAGTACTCAACCAAGGTGCCACCATATTTATGTTCATATTTATGTTTATATTTATGTCCATATTATGGCAGTACACCACCAAGGCGTCATCAAAGTTTTCTGTTCACATTCTCTAAAACAAATCGAGGCTTACCTGGCGGAACACTACACAACTCATAATCAATGGTGTTCTTCAAAACAGCGCAGACGACTACACCGTTTACCGCAGTGAAACGCATCCGGTAGCACTTCTCTCTTTTTAAAATGAGGCTGGTGTGGTCTCCGCTGATCCCATCTTCCAATATAAACGACTTCTTCCTTGACAGCAGACGAAAAAGAGAATTCAGTCCACGATTATCCTCCGTACATCCTACCAAGACCATATATTGGTCAGTGAGGAAATGCGGTATGGAATTAGGCAGACAACTGGACACTATGAACATTTCTAATTCACAGTGTAAAGTGCTATAGGAGCATCTCTCGGAGCGCTTGGTACATGCCCACACAGAAAGCGTCGTGCGAAGTAAAGAAAGGGATAAAGCCAAAGACTGTTAATAGAACCTACTTGGTCCATGGGGAAGCTAGTGATGCAGAACAAAGACAAGACTATAAACAGAACCTACAGGTGTATGTGGCAGCTATGGATGCGGGACATCCCCTTGTCTCTCTCTCATTGCTGAGTTCCCCCCCACCCCATATTTTAGTAGTCGCAGCAATGTCGGCGCTGTACGCGTAGGTCGTTATCATTCACTGGCTCAAAGGGGGGTGGGGGAGGGGGGAAACAAGCAGCTCAGTCAGCACTCTATGCAGCGAAGTTGTTTTGAGCGGGAACACCTGCACAGAGCTGCACAGAGGTGACATTTGATACGTTCTAACGTGCTCTTGGTCTTCTTTCGTAAAAACAGTGCCTAGCATAAGCTTCACACTTGAACGAACAAACTCTCGAGCTATGAAAATATTCAGAACTCTGCACGCGGCTAAAATTTTAAAGCTGTTCCTATTCACAGTGCCTCGCCAATAATAGAGGTGCATATGGATGTCACTAGCAGGACTTCAATTAAAATGAACTAAGATTAGCACCCATTTGCGTGAGTTCCTTTGGAGCAGTCTCGTCACATCAGCTCTCCTCTCTCAGGTTTATTGTTCAGAAAATAACTCGCAGGTGTCGAGATCTGTTGTAAAGACATGGTGCTCCCCTACCAATCATCGTCATTACCGACAAAGTAACTGAGCGGGCTCAGTGTCGAGGTTTCGGAAAGACGATTCTCTCTCCAGTATTCTGAAAACGATTTTTAGTAAGCCGACACAGCTTTAAAACATTTATTTCACAATGCAATCCACATCATCATTTCTCTTCATTGGAGCATATCAGTTGCAGTTAACACAGAATGCACAAAAATATGTCTTCCATATAAAAAGTTTACAAATTTACTCCATGATTTGTAGCTCATTTATTATGAGAAATGATGTGTTAGTTGGTTAGAAAATAAAACTGACTAGATGTAGGTTATCGTCACTGTCGTGCCACAATAGAGTACAGAGGGTTCAGTTGCCGTTTCACTTATGATATAATATTTTTATGTTTATTGACAAGCGTTGATCAAGAAAAGATTGCACTGCGCTACCACAAATTTAAATTCTGTTGAAGGCGTGCGGATTATGAGGAAATGTATAATTTGTGTGGTCACGTGACTTACACCTTCACGCTAACCTAGATAACATGAGCTGTTGGTGTATAAAATGACTTGCAAAATATGAAAAATTTGTATTATTCTTTCTTTAATGACAATAGATTACAGCTTTTTACCGGAGCAAGGTAAACTTGTTTACTTACTTTTTACAAGGTGGGAAGTATAAACAGCATCCCACAGACGAGATCAACAACATGCTGAAGCAATGCTCTTTCACCAAGAAGGAGAGCTAATGTGGGGGCAGATGTACTTCAATATGAGCATATCAAGGCACGTTTCTTTTCACCACTCTTCCCTGCTTATCGCATCTACAAAACTACTGAATGGCTTGCTGATGAAGTTGTGAACAGCAAGAGCTCATGAACGCAGCAAGAAGGAACAGTCAGGTACAGCATGCCCTCGACGGCCAACAGGAAAAGTAGTAGGTAGTAGTGTGTTGTTGCTTAATGCCGTTTCAGCAGCAAAGGCTATATCACGGCGAGGAAGTCAAGAAACAATCACACCTATCGAGGCAACTAGAGAAACGTGCATATAAAGCTGCGACAGAAGCTGCAGGAAATCCAGTGCATGAATCAGTTAAGGAAGGCAAGACTTGCTGCCAGGTGTGTCATACAATAGGAAAAGAGGCAGTATAGGGCAGTCTAATCAGAATGCAAATGTCTCCATGAATGCAAACTAGTCAAAATTGCATTCTGAAGGAAAGTTCATGATTGGGCTTTGTTGGGCCGGATCACCGAGCACAATCTTTTGTCCGTTGGACCTGATCAACTAGCACAGGTGTATCTCTATAACAAATTCAGCGAGCGCAGAGTTGTGGTAAAGTGAAACGACTATTGACAAAGGAACATTCTTTAGATTGCGACCGTCTAAAGTACAAAAGAGGGATTTTCTTCACAGCATAGGCCTTTACAGATGCAGATGCTGCAAATGGCCCTTTAAACAGAGTCGCATTACGATCATCGCCTTGACAGTAAATGGCAATCGACGTGAGCTCTCGGGTGGCGAAGTACGTATCGCTATGATCAGAGATGCCATGCTTGCTTGCTTGTTAGAAAAGAAACGAAATCCTTTCTTTTCTAAGTACCAAGTGGACATCCTTCACTTGTAGGGTCTGGCATGACATAAGCCTGCAAAGAGAGGGCGAAAAAATGCTGGGATTAACTTATCATGTGGTACAAAGACCCATAACACAGCGCCACTCTCGTTCGTCGGGTGGTTTAGCCTCCCCAGTCAGCGCCATGGTGTGTAGCCATCCGTGACGCGTTGAGGAAGGTGAAGCACAAAAGGAGTCATGCTAAGCGGCCCTGGGGTAAATTTTTTCTGTTTGGCCATAAGCATATTTATACAACAGTGAAGCATGACTAAACTTGTTCTGAAAGCCATCTTCGTGTCTTTGCGTCATGAGATCTACAAGTGTGATTCCTTTAACAAGTTAAACATCTGTGGTCATCAGGCCACTGCACCGTCCATCCCCCCCCCCCCGCTTCCTACTGTGCATTCATGTAGCCAGCTGTCTTAGTTTTGTGCGGTTTGACATCAGGCGTATTTCATACCTTCTTCAAAATGTCTGTAGTTAAACCCTTCTTACGTTGATGGAAATAATTTAAAAATAACTGTTCCATTTTAAATTTGTTCTTTTTCTCTAAAACGTTATAAAAAGATGCCCTGAGACAACTGTAACTTTTCATTGAATCTGAAAATCTCGTTCCTCAGCTTCAGTCTGCTTGCCGTCCTTTTCACAGCACAGAAATGGCCTTGCTAAATTCGTAAATGACATTTTCTGTTCGCGAGATAAGGGGCAGGTGTTGATACTTACCCTGTTAGGCCAGTCAGCAGCCTTTGACATCTTGCATCGCCACTTCACTACTGTTTAAGCCTAAGTGTTTATTATTTATTCAATGCTTGTTAAAAGTAAATAAATACATTAACAGATGACTTGCATGAATACGCAGACTTCTTTTTTTCTAATTGAAAGTAAGTATTTTTGCCTAATAACTTTAAATGAAGGACCGGCTCCTGGACCAGCAGTCCTTCGTACCAGTCACAAGCTGCCACGCCGAACATACACTGTACCTATAGCTTAAAGCATTGCTATCTGGACAAATTTCCAATTTCGTTTGTCCAGAAAAAAATTTATCGCCGCAAAACTAGTGTACCTCAATGGACGAAAAGTAAAAATTTATCATAATGAGCTTGGTAGACAGTCTCCACTTTCCAACTTGCAGCCAGACGCGGGAAGTGAAAGACTTCTATTAGTTCACAAGTTACGCTTCTAACTCGCCCGTTCAGGCGGTCCGGTGGCGCAACGGTTAACGCCTGTCACCAATACAGTGAAGGTTGGCTGTCCTGGGTTCAGTTCTCGTCTCGGGCACGCTGTTTTTTCTCTGCAAGTGACAAGCTTTGCGCGTCACAAAACTCATTATTATTAACGTTAATGCCTCACCGAGTGTATGGCATAGCATGTGGAAAACAAATACAATAAAATCTCGATATTAAGTTTCTCAAGGGACGGTCAAAACTTAACATTAGATCGAGGAAACCGTTATATCAAGAAAACACTTTTTTTGCTTTAGATTACAGCCAAACATGGAGAAAGTATGACATACACAGCATATCACAATCCTGTCTAAATATATTATGCTGTAAAAGTGGAACAGTTGAGCAGCAACGTTCTGATCGTTTTTATACAATACTTTATTTCCCCGTGGGAATGAATTCATCCAAGGTAGCCTGTCGAGAGTTGCGCCCGTATTTGCTACATAGCATTTTCCACGTGCTGCAAGTGTCCGAACATTTCCCCGCCCCCAGGTGCGCTGAGGCAAACTTCAGCAACATTTCCAGCTCTGTGAGGGCTTCGGACACTGTCGGTGGTGGGCCTGTTGAGTCAGAAGAGTCGTCGCCCTCACTTCCGGCGTCGCCATTGACTCCATCACCGCTGTGTGTCACAGCCGCAGCTTCGTCGCATATTTCGCCAACGTGGTGGTACATGTACAGTATACTGTAATAAAAAGCAGCCGTGAGCGGCGTTAGGGCATTTTCTTAGTGACCAGGTTAAATCGGAGTCAGATTACATGTGATATGCATTGGAGGAAAACTCGAACGAGGAAATCGTTAAATCAAGGAACGTATTCGAGGATTGAAAAGCATTGGGTATATGGGGCTATCGCCGGGACCGCCTAAAACGAAGGTTATACTGAGGAAATTGTTAAATCGAGGATCGCAAATTTGAGGTTTTACTGTACCTCACTCTCTTGCCTCCTTAAGCTTTACTGATATATTAGGTATCTACTGCAGTTGGTCTCAGACCCTGATGAATCTCTGACCAAAGATGATCTGGACTTTGCGCACTAACTCAACTACAGAGCGTGCTCATGGAACTACTACTGCCATGGTCAAGTTCCTGTTCTTTCTTTCTGTCATATTCCGCACTTTTATCACACTTACCCACTATCTTATAGGAATGTGGGCGATACGTACAGAGTAGGCAAGTACACAACAGCTTACGTTAATAATTTATATTTACAACCCCTTTTCTAAGATGTGACAAAGTTGAGATAATAAACAATGTCCTTATCTCTTATGCACACGCGGTAATTAATTGTTGCTTTGTTGTTGTTGTTTTTGTTGTTGTTGTTGTTGTTTTGTTCGTTCGTTTGTTCATTTATCTAGTTCTTGATCATTTACCTTGATGCATCTGTTTGTGTGTCAATACACTTTCTTTGTATCTATGAGCAGTTTTGGGAGGTCATATCTGATGAACACGGTGTTGACCCAACAGGAACCTATCACGGTGATTCGGACCTACAGCTGGAGCGTATCAACGTTTATTACAATGAAGCCACAGGTGAGTGAGGAGATCAGCACTAACGTTTGAACGTTTGAACGTTTACTCCATTTTGAGTTATAGAACGACCAAACGTCGAGATCTAACTGTCAATGTCATTATTTTAAGCAAGAGAAGCAGGTCATTGGCAAAATCTCTCTTTTAAGATTTTTGATAAAAGATTCTTATAGTTGGCATTTGCATCAATACACTCTTTGTGGGAAATAAAGTATCAAAGTGTTTTTTAAACCTCAAAAGATCCTGTAATACAATTAAAGATAAGGCAAGTCTTTCATGCTCGTTACAGCTGAATTTTCTAACCTGGATGTGTCAGGTCTTACCGCCTACTCTTATGGAACATGCCTACCTCGCGACCACCAGAAGAACCTCTTTAATGTCTTTTGTAGTCAAATGTGTGCATAGTGAAGACGCGAACCCCTGCGCGCGCGATTGTGTGTGTGTGTGTGTGTGTGTGTGTGTGTGTGTGTGTGTGTGTGTGTGTGTTTGGGTGTGTGCATGAGCGTGTACGGGTGTGAATGTTCATACACTTAAAAATACTCGTAGGCAATGAGCATGAACTTAAACAACTTGTTAGAACTAGGTGAGAGCAAGGAAGAGAATGGGTGTGTCTGTTCTTCCTGCAAATATTTTTTTTTTAGTCAGTGTGTGGAAGTAATTATAATAGGTCAGTTACACTCTGTATGTTAAACTCCATCAGTGTTCGTCTTTATGTATTTCTCTTTTAGATAAATTTTCAGTCTGATTGGAACTTTTCCAGCTCTTCTTGATGCCGTTGTTTAAATCATGTGTAACCCAATACTTCAGGTTAAATTAGTAACCATGCTTCAAAAATGAAAAGTTTGAAACTGAGGTTTAATCGGCTATTGCTGACCTGTTGAACAGGAGGCAAATATGTTCCGCGGTGTATTTTGGTCGATCTGGAGCCTGGCACCATGGACTCTGTGCGTTCTGGGCCTTTCGGTCAGATCTTTCGTCCAGACAACTTTGTCTTCGGCAAGTATATCACAGTGAGTGAGTGAGTGAGTGAGTGAGTGAGTGAGTGAGTGAGTGAGTGAGTGAGTGAGTGAGTGAGTGAGTGAGTGAGTGAGTGAGTTGAGCAGGTGAGCAGGTTAGTTTTAATGCACCTGTAGATAATGATTTTAAGTTTATCTAATAATGTACACCTACCAGCTTCTATGTAGATTGTGTTTCACCCAGCTCTGCTATAATGTGAATCTCTCTGCTGTCTGAACAAGTCCAGTTTCAAGGAGGTCACAAACAAGGTGATTATGTCTGCAAAAATTACATTTTCTTCAGGGCAGTCTGGAGCTGGCAACAACTGGGCTAAAGGTCACTACACAGAGGGTGCTGAACTGGTGGATTCGGTTCTAGATGTTGTCCGCAAGGAAGCTGAGAGCTGCGACTGTATTCAAGGCTTTCAACTGACGCACTCACTAGGTGGAGGCACAGGCGCGGGCATGGGTACCCTCTTAATCTCAAAGATCCGCGAGGAATACCCTGACCGCATTATGAATACTTTCTCTGTTGTGCCATCTCCAAAGGTAACCTCTTTTACATTAAACAGCTTAATTATCTATACCGTTTTACAGCTGTCTTGATATTCCTATAGTGTATGCTTATTGACAGTTTCACAAAACTCCTACAGTAAACGTTGCCCTGCGACAGCTTGATGCTACGGATACTTGAACACACACACACACACACACACACACGCACGCACGCACGCACACATATTAATATATATATATATATATAACTCCTTTCAGCGTTTATCGAGCTTCATTTTTGATACGTTATTGTGTTTTATGTGGCTTAGTTGTCACTTTGCATCTGCCTTCAGGGAACGAAACAAAATATTTAGCAAAAAGAAAGGCCAAATGCAAAATATCCTCTAAATAAATTATTTAATTGGTTATGGAAATTCTGTTCTGTTTGAACATAATCATACAAAACTGTTATGTTACATAAAATGCCAGCAGAGGATAATCTTTCGCGAGTAGACTTTTTGAAAGTTATTCTCGATTAGTGAAAACGTGTCCGTGGATGGGTTTATAATTATTATGTTTCATTAATCATGAACACTCTCTTAAAATATTCTTTCTTTTAAATGAACAATTTTGTGGTGATTCCTTATGTAAATACACTCTATATTTTACAATCATCGCTTACTGAGACAGCACTCGCTGAATAAATCATTTGACCGAAGCTTTTTTTTTTGACAACATTAAAATTAAAGGAAGAGCATCTTAACTTTTTTTTTTTTGCTGCGCAATGAGCATTCTTCCGAATGGATACCTGCGCATTACAAATGGACATCATCATCATCATCATCATCATCATCATCATCATCATCATCATCATCATCAACTCCCCATTTCGCCTTGCAGTTACTTTGTTTTCTCTCCTAACTCCAGTTCACAGCCTAGGATTTTCATGAACGTGGTAGAGTTATACCTATACTAACTCAAAAACGATTATCTGTTTCTTCAAAAGGTATAATAAAGTTACAGCAATGTTTCTTTACGCAAATTCAATAAATTCTCAAAAATAACTCAGTGTTAATAACACAGTACTTGACATATGAAATGAAGTACTTAAAATGATCTCGTGTTCGCTATGAATACGAGACCATGTATACAAAACAAGCAAGAGCGCACTGTTCTTGCACCTTTGCTGAGTCTCTATAAAACGTCTAAGTTTTATTAAAAGTCTTTTAATTGTATGTCAGGTATCCGACACAGTTGTTGAACCGTACAACGCCACTCTGTCTGTTCATCAACTGGTGGAGAACACAGACGAGACATACTGCATCGATAACGAGGCTCTCTACGACATCTGCTTCCGCACACTCAAGCTGACGACGCCTACTTACGGAGACCTCAACCACCTCATCTCTGCAACCATGTCAGGAGTGACCACCTGTCTCAGATTTCCAGGTAAAGTATTTTGAAATATAGATAAAGTTACCCTTATAGTGACCTAGTCTGTAGACTTTTTTTATTTACCAAGAATCGTTTGAGCAGTTTAGTGACATTACCGTGCGGCATCATTGGCGATCACTTCACTCATGTGTAGCGGTGGCTCATTAACTGTCTGTGTACTGACTTGTTACAACAATTTCGTGACTGCCTGTGAACAATGTGCCAGACCAGAGACCTTAGTAACAGAAAACTGACTCCATCAACACGCAGATCATTTCACTAGTTCCACTTCTTACTTCACATTAAGGCTGAAAGGAATGTAAAAATTTCATAGATTCCTCAGTGTGTAGTGAAATTGTAATTTTAAGATGCCAGTTGCGTACCTGAAGAAAAAGGCAGCATGATGATTCTCAGTCGAATTTTATTACTGTTAATGAAATGTTTATTAAACAGATTTATATTCTGTCACACAAAGAAAACTTCATTTAATAATACCGAAATAGGATCTTAACGAGCTTTCATTTTTTTAATTCGATAACATATTTTCATGCGTAGGTCAGTTAAATGCTGACCTTAGAAAAATTGCTGTCAACATGGTTCCCTTCCCACGACTGCATTTCTTCATGCCTGGATTCGCTCCCCTGACATCACGTGGCTCCCAGCAGTACCGGGCCCTGACGGTTCCAGAACTGACTCAGCAGATTTTCGATGCTAAGAACATGATGGCTGCCTGCGATCCTCGCCATGGCCGTTATTTAACTGTCAGCGCCCTGTTCCGTGGACGCATGTCCATGAAAGGTCAGTAATTCTCTGTAATTAAATCCTTCAACTTCACCTTGTATCACCCGATAAGCAGGAAAATTTGTTATTTTAGCTTTCCAGTCCACTGAATTGCGTCAATACCTCTGCTGATATAAACGTCGATATAAATTGTGGTTTCTTACAGAGGTGGACGAACAGATGCTGAACGTCCAGAACAAGAACAGCAGCTACTTCGTAGAGTGGATCCCCAACAACGTCAAAACCGCTGTCTGCGACATCCCCCCACGAGGTCTCAAAATGTCGGCCACTTTCGTTGGCAACACCACGGCTATACAAGAACTGTTTAAGAGGGTGTCGGAACAGTTCACTGGTATACACTCATTTGATGCTTCTTAATCTCATTTCATGCAAACTCAGTGGCACTTGACATTATCTATTTACTACTTACTGCTTTTCTTTCGTAACCGTTTCAAAACATTTATAAACGTCAAAATCATCAAAGTTATTAAAAATGAGAACAGTTCGAATGTTGTAGTTTATTTCCTAGCTATGCTATTACATATTGTCTGAATGCAACTTACTACTAATTTTACATGTCTGTAGTCGTCGTCACCACCACCACCACCACCATCATCATCATCATCATCATCATCATCATCATCATCATCATCATCATCATCATCATCAGTAGTCCCTTAGTTCTGACCGGCCGTAGGAGTACCTCATAACATTACCAGTAACTCTCGTAAACTGTCTCAGTTATCCGCCCATTTTTGATGGTGCACCAACTGAGAGGCAGGCTCACTCTTGTTCTTTGCTAGCTCACCAACCTGTCTAATCGGCAAACCGCAAATTGGTGATGGTTGTACCACCAATGATGACTGGATCCTCGAGCATCAGCATTGAAGAACTATTTAACTGATAGCGTGGTGTGATAGTGTTGGCGTAGTCATAGATGTGTGTCATTACCCCGTTGTCCAGATATTGGTGTAGATTGTGGTTTGCATGCCTAGACCTGCTCTGCAGGGATACTGTCTACTCCTGATGGCTTCCCTTTCTGTATCGACTTTCACTGCTTCATCTGTTTCGCGAAGGATAGGTAGTATTCCTCGTTTTTTTAATGAGAGCGTTCCATTCCTCAGGGTACCTTGTATCTGTCAGAAGTACTCTGCCCGTCGTTTAAAACATGTCAGGTTCTAGTGGGAATTTTTTTTATTGTTTAATAAAAAATATTTCAGTACTCTCTTACAGGTGTCTAAAGAGAAAAAGTATTTAATTTCTGCTGTTGAGTCACCGTTGTCCAATCTGTCGATAGCCATGTTCCGCCGCAAAGCATTCCTGCACTGGTATACCGGCGAAGGCATGGATGAAATGGAGTTTACAGAGGCCGAGTCCAACATGAACGACTTGGTCTCAGAGTACCAGCAGTATCAGGTAAAAAAAATCCAGAATAAGTGTCCAAGTGTACAAAGAATCAAGTTAAATAACGTCTAAAATGAACATACTTGCTGACAGTAGCAGGAAGTAAACCTTGTATAAATCTTGTGTTCAAACAATGGTACACCAGACTATTGGTGACATGCAAAAATGTACTGGCAACTGCCAGAACTATGAGGTGGTATTAAAAAGCTAGGGTGAACACTGTAAAAACAGTAACCTAATGTCAACTTTCAAAATTATAAAGTGATGTTTAAAACTAAGGATGACTACTTTAAAAATAACAGAAAACAAGGTGAATGGATAAATCATGTTAGTCTATGACCTCTCCCCTCTCCTTGGCAATAGTTCGTGACATACGATCCCATAAAACGGTTTTGTTCTAGTGAGTGCAAGCAGAATCTTAGATTCTACCCTCACACAATTCCGGTGGCCTGGCATCAGCATAAAACGGGCTAAAGGAAATTCCTCATCATGGCAAAGTCATCATTACACACATTTTATAAAAAGGTTTTTGATCTCTCAAGGTCTGACGAAGTGTTTGCATGGCAGCGATTCCCAGTTTCGTTCTACAATCAATATATTATTGATTTTGTATTAGCTTGCCAGTGTCGATGCAATCAATCTTTTTCTGTTTATTCAGGACGCCACTGCAGAAGAAGAAGGAGAATTTGACGAAGAGGAGGAAGAAGAGGCAAATTAAGAAAAATAAGCCACTGAAACATGGATATTATTATTCTCCGTCCGCTCATTGTCCAAGATGGAAGTTTTTCCCTGTGTTTTCGAACCAAAGTTGCTGCTAATTTAACATGCGTTCTCTAGAGACATTGTTATTCTCGTCAAAAAATGATTTGATTTATTTACATTTGAAAATATTTGTATTTATCTTTACTCTCTTTTTAAGTCATTATAAAGAGTTTTCTCAAGTGATTGTACGCTGTGCTTTTCTCACCAAGAAATGTTTTTCATTGAAAAAAAATTCGGTATAAACATCGCTCTTTCTGTTAATTCAATTCGATTCTCTTCCTATTTATTAACATGGAGTAGTTTTGAACTGCACAATCATCCTATTATTCGGTGTCCAAGGATTGCACTTTCTTTACTTTGAAACTATATCACAGATGAAAAAGTTGCACACCACGAATATGGCTTTGACAACATTGTGTACACACAGCGCGTGCACATAATAGCAACTCGTTCTTTATTAGTGTTCACTGTTTTATTGAAACAATAAAATTTTTCTTTCAATTGTTGATATGATTTACAATATTTAGTAGAATATTTCACAATTTGTCTTAATTCTGATGCATGACTTATAATAAGAGCATTTAAAAACGATCAACATTGTAGCAATATGGGAGCATTATACTGTGCCCACTTTAGCAGTTTAATATTGGGTCTTTGTGAATATCTTCACTCTTACAACAATCTTCTCACAGAATAAATCACATACGTTTTAGACTATTGCTGTATTTCATTATTCATAAACATACAGACTGGGGAGATTTTCATATCCTTTTAATGCCACACGCTCATATATATATATATATATCTTGCTTATCTACATCAGTATATAATTATTTACTGATACTTTTAATTTATTTGCTTTTACAAACACACACACACACACACACAAATATATATATATATATATAAAGATTCCTTCAACACGTCTTCAGATTTTATAGTTAGACCTCCTGTACTGATGATACGCTCTCCGTTTCTACTCTGTCCACTTTGGAGAAGTCTTTTTGAAACGATACGATTCTTATACCTTCCATCGGCATCTCAAAATCAAAGTGTTAAATTATCATTTACTATATTTTCATCATTCTTCTGTGCTGATTGCTTTCTTGTCGGAAGCGAAGGCATGAAATATGCCTAAAATTATTGGACAAGGCGAGTTGTCTCTGCTTTGACCGATTGAATACACATCTACTGGACATCTACCTGAAGCAGTTTAAGTACGTGATGCCAGTTATCTCCATGGCAGAAATATTTAGACAAACCAGAAGAAAAAATGTAGCTACTTTCCATCGATGAAAAGGAAAGATATTTTTGACTTTGTCACGTTATTTCACGTGTGAAATTCTGAGGCTAGTTTGACATGTTTCTAAAACTTAGAACTATTCCAAAAAGCAAATTTTTTAAAGACCAACCTGAATGGTTTTCGAAGTTTTCATATATCGGTAGATACAGGCGATATAAACCTAATCTGTAAATTTTAGCCTCCAAAACCTATCCGTTAATTAATAATTATGTCACACTAGTGCACCATTCACAACATTGGCAGCCGTCAACACCAAACAGAGAGAGAGAATGAGCGACAGCTCGGGTTATTCGGACGCTGAAAGTCTGTATTTCTCGTGGTTTTGAAAAACTACTACTTTAGCACGAGAAAATCAGACTTTAACGTCCAAATAATCCCAACTGTCACTCACACTTTCTCTCTCTCTCTCTCTTTGTTTGGTGTTGACGGCTGTCAATGTTGTGAATGGTGCACTAGTGTGACGTAGTACACTGTTAACGGCGCTCGTTGATCGCAGGTGCGAATCGCGTACTTTGCGATAATTAATTAACGGATGGGTTTTGGAGGCTGCAATTTACAGGTTAGGTTTATATCGCCTATATCTACCGATATCTGCAAAAAACGCAAACCATTCAGGCTGGTCTTTAACAAACCATTTGGATGCGTGGGCAAGCGCATACCAAAAATTTTGCTAACGGTAACTAAAATGTGGGTTAAACAATTTCACCTCATTAGAAAAATAATACTTTAAAAGCTATAAAATTGTATTGTGCTCTGTGTTTTATAAAACTGATTATTTAAATAGATTAAAGTCCTAAAAGTGTTTAAAATACCGTATTAGAAATGTGCAAGTGGTCCCTGGATCAAAAGCTATTTTCCTTTGTAACTACCTTAGTAATATGGCAGCTTTATAAAAGCGAGTTTGTTTGCACATTTAAAGTGTGGATTTGAAGTTGTCAGCAAGATTATTAACCGTCTACCGCAGTGTTTCTTTTTTAAATGACTCGGATGAGCTTAGTACTACTTCCCCGACATCAAAGTGAATAAATTCCTTCCAAGCCATGCACGTAAGAGTATTAGTGTTGGATACAGTCCCAGTGGAATCGATCAAAGGTGGCGAAGAAGAGGCAGTAAAGACTTTTACCACCCTGTGTCGGAAGATCTAGGCAACCAAGCAGTGGACGCAGCCACTGGTCGAACCCTTGTCTAAGACAGGAAACAGGACGCAGTGTCAGAAGTATTAAACAATCAGGCTGATGAGTCACACAAGTAAGGTTATGCTGAAAGTGATCCAAAAGCGTCTGACGCTGGCGGCAGAAGATGCTAGCTGTGGGCCGGATTCCGGGATGGTAGAAGCATTGCTAAGCGGATCTTCAACAGTGCTGCCCTCGTCAAAAAGCACCTTCATCACGGTAAAGATCGTTGCCACAACTTTAATGACTTTAAAAGGGCATTCATTAGAGTATTTGACGAGGGGCTACGGAAAGTACTGCGCTCCTTCAGTTTGGACAAAGGTCTTTCGTGCACCATCAATGTACAACGGCTCCAGGAGCTTGGTAAAATAATAACCAATTGGGTAAGCTTTTTCTAACGACATCGGGTGTGTGCCTTGGAATGCCTTCTGTACACAGTACTGTTCAACATCTACTTGAAAAAAAATATACGCGATACACTTCAGGACTTCCGTGTCGATCGAGGGTAGGCCGCTCAGTAGCCTTCACTTTGCTGACGACATTGATCTGATGAAAGTGCAAGTACGTACGGGATGGAAATCAGCACGGACAAGAGCAAGGGCATGGTAAACACACTGGATCTGGCAAGGCAGAGATCCGGATGAAGGGGCTACAGCTGGAAGAGGTGTAGCATTTAAGTACCTGGTCGTGACCCTTTCCAAATACGTTGGCTGCGTAGCAGACGTTCGTCTAAGGATCTCAGCAGCAACAGCAGTGATGGTGAAGCTAAAAAACATTTGGGATAGCAGAAGCATCGGTGCATGAAGTTTTGTCACCAAAAAGAATGTAACGAGTAATCTCTCCTAAAGAAGCTTTTAAACGCACTAAGTTCTCCAGTGTATGTTGCGTGGTGAAAAGGCTCCATTTTGCTACAGACCTGGTGTACAGATGTATGGCATAGTTTTGGCTCCAGTCATAATGCCCGTTCCATACATCCCCTACATCGGGTAGATCTGGTTTTACGAAAACGTAGCCAGCGTTTGTTATCATGCTCGGATACTTGCGTGATAAGGCGAAGGGGAGAAAAGTGGAGTGGATACCCCATTCTCTGTTACAAAACAGCAAGAAAAATAAGTGAAAATTAGATGCGTTATATATTTTGCGAAATAATTAATCAAGAATATCACAAATACAAAGAAAAAGAGAGAGAGAAGATAAATAGGAAAAAGTAAATAGAGAATAATTAAGACGGAAGGAAGACAGACACTTCCTTCAGAAGACCGCTAGCTACCATTAACACTTATACCTGATGAACAGATAAAAATCTCAGCAGAAAGATGTTTGAGGCTCACTACTACTTAGGTGGATTACCTGGCATTATAGGTGCGATAATGCTGGTACCACACGTCGATGAACTTCGCCTGTGGAACAGAGATCAGCAGTGAGTTGGCTAGGTTCTTTGGACTCTCGTGGCCCATCACGAACTCCATCTTCCGAAATTTGTCAAGATTTTTCAATACAATTTGATCTGCATCCAGGTAAATACCGCCATATTCTGAGAAGAAACATTCAAATCAGTCAAAAGCTATTTGGCTTGCCCGTGTGACTATGATAGTGTCAGAATAAAACGAATGATCTTGAAAAAACATTTATTACAAAATGGCTTCAAAAGGGTTATTTGATGTGAGTATTGAAGACAATAGGTAAAAGACAAAAAGACACTTTTAGAGAACATTTACCGCCAGAGAGAAAAAAATTATCTCGACTTCGAAACGAATATTTGTAAGAGTAACAGACAGAAAAAAGCACTCACTATAATTATTTACTTAATACCGGTGTCGACATGCTTGTCACCTGTCAGTTCGGTTTGTCATATCCATGTCAACGTACATATATTAGCGGTGTTGTAGTAGTCAAATCATGTTGGGGGTTGCCGTTCTAACAATTACGTGTAAACGTGCGCGGACCTACACTGTAGTGAGGCTTACACCTCATTGTAAAGGACTGAGTCTTGCTTAAGCAGTTTCTAATCTCAGGGCTGTGGCGCCAAGCGAGGACGTGGCCATTTGGGACGCGTGGAAGGATATCAGAAAGCCCGCTGACACGAATGTCCTTTGAACTGACGGATGAATGCTAGGCCCCTGACTGTGATCATAGCAATACTTTTCAAGCACTTTACCGAGCTGTGAAGGTGTGGTCGTGAATAGGTAGGATTACATTTTTGTATGCTTGAGTTTGCGGACAATATGACAGAGAAAAGGATGTATTTCAGTCCCAACAGGTTAAAAGTTTACCATATTTTTCCTCCCTCTCTCTTATCTCTATGTGTATAACAGAAGAACATATGCGCACAGGTGCACAGCCCCTCTCACCCTCCCCCCCACCACCACACACACACACAAGGTGTCTGCGACAGGTGAAAACTTGTAATCCCTCACTCCCCAACAAACTACAAGTCACGGGGGCTTCGTTTTTATACTGCTGCAATCTTCGTAGTCAGCCATAATCACTGTCTGAAACAGAAACAACAAGACATGACAGTTACCTCGCAGAGCCTCTAGCCTAGCGATGTCCGCTTGGTGCTGCACACACCCCAGCAGCTTCCCAAAGACTGTTGATGGTGCCTGGCGTTGCACGTGCACGATAAGTGGGACGAGGTTGCGCAGAGCTTGCCAATAAAAGCCAGTGGGCAGCAGGTCGGCGTGGACAAGAATCAAGCACGGGTTCAAGAACCTGTAAAAATGTTTCATCGTTATCCAAGATATCTGCCAAAGCTCAGCTTTTGAATACCAGTATATTTGCGAAGCGCTACATCCAGCCAACATATTGCGGTGGTTTGCTTTGTTTTTTGACATTCTACATCAAATTAATAAAACTCTGGCTCTTTAGACCATGTCTTTTTTCTTTTCTTTTTCACTCCACAATAAAGAGTTTAATCCCATTGTTACCACTGCAGTGAGATAATCTGGGTTCAGATCTCGTCTCAGGACACTCTGTATGTGACACTTTTTCACAGGGGTGGGCGCCTGGATTTTCTGCAGGTACTCCAGTTTCCTCCCACCTCCCTCTGCCTCACACTGCGAAATCACCTCAAGATGGAAGCACTTTCCTACTAAATTAGCCAGCCAGCCACAGCAAATGAAAAGTCATAACCACTCAAGACAGCTTAAAAAAAGGATATCTATCATCAACCCACACGACAGACTAATAGCCTTTAAGTTATATAAAGAACTAAATAGGGTTCCATTTGACAATTTATTCTCCAAGTTAACTAGACAATAAAATTTTAAAAAGTCACAAAACAGAACTGTTGGTTGACTGGAAAGTATTTATATGTATTTTGAAGTGGAAATCTACTGTTGAGCCATTATTTAAAGCATCAAATAAACCAAAAGACACGAACAAACAAGTGTAAAACTTGTAAATATGAAATTTCTGGTCCTCAGTGCTCGCTTTTATGAATAGTTCTAATAAACGTACGAGTTACATAGCACATGAATACACTTGAGACAAGAATGATACATGGACAGAATACGAAGAATGGGAGTATGAACAATAGTACTGAGAAATAATAAAAGATAAATATGGTTGATGCAAAGAGGAATCCGTTAACAAAGAGTTAGAATTGAGACTGAGTTACGTGAATCTGTAGATGGAGACGAGCAGGCAGGCTAGTCAATAGTCCAAAAAAAAGTGAGAAAAAGGGTTAGAAGATGGACTATAATTGTGTGGACTTTTGTTAGGAGTAATGCTGATAGAAGAGATGTTTTTAGTGCACATTCAAAGGATTTGATGGTGGGTAGGTGGTACATAGAGTTAACAACACGTTGCAGCTTGTGATATTGAATATAAATTAAAGCTTGTAGTGAAGCACTGTGGAGTAAATAGGAAACTGTGAAGTGTGATTGTACACTAAACTTAAATGATCCGTACTTGCTTTTATCTTACTGTATAAAATAATTAAAAGTGTGATTTATATAGCGCATAATAATGCTCGTGAAGGAGCATGCTCTCAGAGCTTAAAACAAGTAGGAGACGTGAACAGAATACAAAGAACGGAGGGAGAAACAACTATTCGGACAAGTAATGAAAGACAAACATGGAAGACAAAAAACGAAATCAGGGAACAAACAAAAAGGATGCATAAATCTGCAGATAAAAACTAGCAGGCGGACTAGTCAATTAACTATAATCACAACTATTGACAACCATGTTGTTTGGAGTAAGAAGTAATATTTCTGGAACAGATGTGTTTTTAGTGCACGCTTAAAGGATTCGATGGTAGGTAGATGGCGAATATGGAAGGAAAGAAAGTTCCACTGTTGTGCAGCACAGTAACTAAAAATCCAGTGGCCATACGTGGTTGTTCTTGTGACAGGTATAGAGAGCGTACTGTCAACAGACAAAGAGCGGAGTAGTCTTGCTGGGATGTAGAGGAAGAAAAGTTCAGAAAAATAGTCAGGTCAGAAGTCTGCAAAGAAATTAAAACATAGCCAATACAAGTTGCCCTGAATGCGAGAACGGATAGGTAGCCAGTGCAGACAACGTAAGAGAGGACTGACATGATCTTGTTTCCTAACTCTAACTAAAGCAACAGACGCATATTTTATGAAGAAGGTATTCAGGGCAGCCTGCAAGCAAGGAGTTGCAGTAATCAACCCTAGAAAGAACAAACGCACAGAGAGTTGGCAGCGCGTGTAGAGAGAATGTGGCGGATGGCGCTGATCTTACGGAGCTCATAACAGTCAGACTGACAGACAGCTGTAACTTGTTCATCATAATAGGCAGACTGACAGACAGCTGTAACTTGTTTATCATAATAGGCAGACTGACAGACAGCTGTAACTTGTTCATCATAATAGGCAGACTGACAGACAGCTGTTACTTGTCTATCAAAGGTCATATTTGCGGTAACGATGAGTGCATGATTTCGGACGGAGGACACGAAGGTGATGTTGGTGTCGTCCATATTGACGTACTTGGATGGACTAATAAGCGATGAAGGATTTCTTCTTCTAGAGCAGACGAGGGCCTCTTTTTTATCATCGTTAAGTTTTTGTTCTGTGCCATCCAATCTTTGACGTTACTAATATAGGCTTCAGTGGTGTTAAGAATAGAGTGAGACTCAGGCAGCGGGGTAGAGCAATACAACTGCGTTTCATCAGCATAGGATAGATGAGAAACACAACGAGACGTGATGCATGATAAAAGTGATTTGGTATACAAAATGAACAGAACGTACTGAGCCTTGGGGAACACCGCAAAAAAGGGGCTTATGTTTGACGTGTTCAACAGTGTACCACAACGCTTTAAAAAAAAAGTATGAAAACCCCGAACAATACACCTAACATCAAGCCGTACTATAAACCAACCTTTCCACAGCACAGTGTGCATTATGCACGTGAAAGCCAGGGTAAGTGTGAACACCACTGATTGTTTAGGAGAAAGCGATAACAGGGCTGACAAACATGATCCAAGTGGATCGTGGGTGGGTATGTCAGGCAAAGAAGTGTCCCGAAGGATGCGAGTGAGCCATTCTATCACGGACCTTCATTCACTGGATAAGTGTCTCTCATTCGTTGCCTCTTTGCTCTGTCATAGGAGTGACCAATCGTCACAAACCCTATAAAGGAAGGGCTTTCGCTTCCGTTTTCTGTCAAAATGGCGGATCTTCCTAACGTAAAAGAAATTTTTAAAGTGAATAATTAAGCTTTTCTGTAATCAGAACCTTGTTAAAGAAGATTGCAAAATAAACAGGATTTTCTGTAAAATGTATTCTGTTTGCTTGTAGAAAACGGATTTAGATTTTCGACAATGTTATAAAATAAAAACATCGTCAAAACAGATGCTATTGACTTGTTTTACCACTAACAATTAAAAAAACACTGTTTTTGATTTTTTTAAACATTTTAATAGATTGTTCTGTTACGAAAACAAAACATCTACTTTAAGAATTTATTTAAGGTATGCAAAAAAAGAAACGGAAACACCAGGACTGTCTCACGGAAAGCCGAGACTTACACCGGACATAAACCTGAGTCGCTTATCCAGTAATGCAGGTCCGTGATTCTATCCTTCGGCGGCTCGTCAGTAGAAGGGTTGCTTCCTGTGTCTGCTTTTGCTCTGCTGTTGTGGGTTCTGCATCCACGTTTTTGCTGATGAAAAGGAAAAATATTATACCACATAAAATGACTGATTTTCCACAGTTCTCTTAGCATTATTTAACAGGGAATGGAAGTATATTGTGTTTTAGTTGTGAGTTGCCAAAAGAGGTTAACTGAAAATATGTTTTGAAACTTTTCAATAGTCAAAATGTCTGAATAATAATGATGCAGTTCCTGTTGTTGTTATGTGTTTATATTATTAAATATTTTTCAACAGTGGAGATATTAAATTTGATTTAGGAAAGCACTTTGCATTTATCTTGGTATTTCTGTGTGTGATTTGGACAGTGATTTCCATGTACTACACATCGGAATTTATTAATACTTTTTTTTCTTGAAAATACACATTATGATCTTGTGTAAAGCATACAAGTAATTCATAATAAATGAGACAAAACTGTTCTGACAATTGTAGCACAGTTGAATGCCAATATAAAAATGCAGAAGAAAATGCAATCAACATGGATCTCATATACATTGTAAAAATAAGATAAATGACAAATGTGTTGAATACTCCTGGATTAAATGGTCTAAAATGAATCAAGTGAACAGCTTACACACTTGTGAGAAGCAAGTCAGAGCTGAGAGTTCCCAACTAACTTTATTTCTAACTGAATAGAATCAGAATGATCTTGAAATAATCATTATACTAAGGTTCTTTTTTGGCCAGCTACGATTGTTGATATTTCTTATGCTGAACACAAACAATATCCTTATAAAGAAAAATTATTAATTAATCACACTCTGTTTTGTCTGTTTTCATTAATACACTAATACAATGCAACAAAAGTAAGTTTACTTCTGATTTGTGTTGACATTTGCTTGTGACAAGGGATGGCGAACTGCAGGCTGCTTTCTCTCTTTTCCATGCTGAAAGTTGTTTCATGTAAACAAGCTTGGTACATCATCTGGCTTTAGTCTCCTTTGTTTTCCTTTTAAGCTTGGAGCGCAAAAATCTTCTGCCACAAAGTGCCTGCTACAAACCTTTGTCCCATTTCTGATCTGAGAAAAACATGTAGTCATGACTGTTGTTGTCATAAACATTTACCCAAACACACGTAAGATTTTACGCTTATGATTTTGTCTTTAGGCCGTTTCAATATTTCAATATGATAGCACTTTAATAATGAGTACCCCTTATAAAATGTATGCCGTTATGCTGCATCTTTGGTAATACGAAACAGCTATGCCCACGTGCTGTAAGTTTAGACTACGAATGCAATACGTATTTTAAAATTATTTTTTTTATATCGTTAGAATGATTAACGATGGTTCAAATGGAATGCAAATAAAGTGACGTAGAGAGAGACGAAAAGACTAATGGTGATATGGCATTTGAAGCTCGATCATACTTACCAGAAAGAGTGGCCCTTCGTCTCTCCGAATTCTTACAAGCCAAAGCTTCTTCATTTGTTCATCCTTTGGAATTCCATGAAAGGATAATGTTGGACATTTGTAGGCCTTAGCTGTACATTAAGGTAAACAGCAAATTCGATTATCATTTTTAGCTGTAAGAGCCGGCATGGTCGAAGAATGTTACGTGTATTAACAGCAAATATCAAAACCGGAAGTGGCTCGGGCCTTATGTGGGGTGAAGGTCATATGCATGCATAATTCTCCGAAATCGTGGATAGTTGACGTGTAGGACTGACAACGAGCTCGGTCTGGTCAGCCCCGACTGACGAGACATCATAAGGTTAACACCACAGCATAACGTCTGAAAACAGACCTGGGCTCAACGTTCTTGTAGAATGTAGAGTAACGGATGTACGTCATAGGTCGGTCGATGCTTTCGGCTCGGGTACGATCGAGGGGAGTACGAAGTGCGGCGTGGAGTTGTATGCTTTTTTTATGTTTTGTTGTGTGTGTGTGTGTGTGTGTGTGTGTGTGTGTGTGTGTGTGTTTTGCATCAGGTTATATGAGAGTTTGGTTTTGTTTTGTCGAAGCAGACAACATGCTATGGAGGAGTACTATTTGTGATTGCCTGTTTTGAGTCACATGACTTTGGTGGGGGTGGGTGGGGATTATTAATTTGTGGTTAGTAGACAACAGGTATGCCATTTTTTCTAATCGTCGAGTATAAAAAAAGTTTTACCAGAACCTTACAAGAACAACAAATTAGCGTCAGCCATGACCTGCGTAATGGAACTACTGGAGTCCGCGTGCCACAGACACGGACACTCCGCCAGGTTCGTGTACAGTGGTGCAGACGTCATCTTTACTGACGAATCGAGTATCACTCTGGTACACAACAATGGCAGACAACGAATGTAGTGGTGCCCAGGAGCACGACTGACATTGCGGTTGGTCTCTGATGATCTGGGAATAGATCCATCTTAATTGCAAAAGCAATGGCCCTGCATTTCCTGTAGCAGGAGGGGTTGGTAATTTCTCAGGCAACTCTAAGGACACTCGTTAAGTCTATGCAAGAAAGAAGCCCTGTATGTATGCCAGCAAATACCGGCCACGCACGCTTTTACTGTGTCAAAATTCCACTGACTGTTTTTCTATGATTATGTAATTTGAGAGTAGGGATGTTTGATTGATCATAAATTGGATTGAAATAGCATTACAAAGAAAACAAATAAAATTCTTTCCGCACTTTACTGTTAAATGATGACATTCATGAACAGTTAAACTTGTTGAGACTAACTTCTGAGTTCTATATGGCCCTGAACTTGTTGTGAGCACATAAATACACATAAATACACGTAGGTATGCATAGGAACATAGGTGTAGGCATGGCAGCTAAATTACTCTGGAGACGCAAAGCCTAATGAACTACAAGCACTAAAAAGTTAATTATCGTCCGTTTCTTTTAGAATGCATCTGGCGGGAAAAGTTAAGCAGACAAAAAAGTATGTCCGCTGTCTCGGTGTTTGTTAGAGCAAAGGACACTAGAAATTTCAGGTGTGAAATCTTGTCCAATCATCAGCAGCTTTGTTGATGATACTTTATGTGTCAACCTCATGCATGAGAAGACTGGATGAAGATGAAACAATTAAAGCTGAATTGGAGAACCTCTCTGCTTATGAAAATCTTCAGTTATTACACATGGTTGACGCAACAGTGATTACGTGTAATGCTCGTCAATTTGCTGTTGAAAATGTCAAATAGTACGCTGTTTAAATATTAAAACGAATGCTTACTCGTTCACCCCTAATATGAGTGTGTAGCAGTACAAGCCAACATAAAGACGACATACTCGGTATATGCATGTATGTAAGTAAAGGTAAGTAAAGAACATATTTAGGAACTCCATTCGATGAAAACTGCTTACCTGTAGGCGCTCAGAAAACTAATAAAAGTGTAAACATCGAGTGAATGGTTCGTAAACCAAACGTAGTGCACGATCCTTGGAACAAGAAAGCCTTCATCGAAGCAGTGTCCAGCGATAAACTCTTTGAGACATGGGTTCCCAAAAGGAAATGAAAAGGTAGAGTTGATTGATATCACCCTGTACTGATCGCTGCACGTGATTTTTCGTCCAAACTGATCATCAGGAATATTCAGCACGTCTTCCATAGAGTTTCCTGCGTCTCCAGACTTAGGAGTCGTGACAAAAGTAGGGCATGGGATGTTGACAGTCAGGCTGAAGGGAGGCTGTAAAAAGCGATGCAAGCTGACGTCACACCCTTGAAAGATGTTACTGGCATGTCCAACAGTTTCTTTGTGGCATAAATTTAGCCATCCGGAACTACTCACAATAGCTGTCAAAAGAAAATATTGGTCCTTTTCAATCTCGGGGAATTTACAGAAGACTGTCTTTTCTTGTCACGAAAACACATTTTTTAAAAACAACACACCTAAAAATGTTTCTAAAAAACTGTTACGAAATATAAGTATTCCAAGCTATAAAATAGTTATTAATATCTTATTATTATCATCTAATAATACATATTTTATCAGGATGATCACATTTTTTGTTTTCTGTTATCCAGTTCAATGCAAAGAAACTTTATTATCTCTCATAAAACTTTTTTGATGGAAATATTTTACTTGCCGTCGAAACATACTAATCACATAAAATTACGGAAACTTCAAAAGATTTCACTAAATCAGTCTTTATACAAAAGAATCTTCATGGTTCCTTAAGCTGAGACCCCCTTTACCATTAACAGAAGACAAGAGTCGTCAATGGTTCCATCAAAGTTCTATAAAAAGTACCCTAATATTTTATTTGAGGTAGAGGAAACCGCCCGAACAGAAAAGTTGACCTCGAGATGATGATTGATGATTGATGATTGATGATTATGATGCGCAGGTATCCATTCGGAAGAATGCTGATTGCGCAGCAAAAACAAAATAAATAAAAAAATAAGAAAAAAATAAAGTAAATAAATAGATAAACACCAGGAAAGTAAAAAAAATAAAGACAGAAGTGTTGCTTGGTTGTTTAAGTCCGTCTTAAATAAACAGATGGGTCTTCAGTGTTTTTCGAAACGTGGTTGGTGAGGTGATGGTGGACAGTGACGACGGCAGAGCATTCCACAGCTTAGGTGCCGCGTTTTTGAAGGCCCTGGCTCCAGTGCGCTTCTTGTTTGTGTCTTCCACTGCAGGGAGACAGAAGCGTGACTGAGAGCCAGAGCGCAGACCACGTGACGGCTGGTAAGGAGGAACTACCTCTTGTAAATAGTCAGGAGCAGTTTCAAACATGCAGGACTGAGCAATCGAAAGCACTTTGTGATCAATGCGCTTGTTCACTGGGAGCCAGTGTAGGCTGTGTAGGATAGGGGTGATGTGCACAGTAGACGACTTTGCACGGGTGACAATCCTGGCGGCCGTGTTTTGAACTCTTTGGAGTCGATCCAACTGCGTAGCAGGTATACCCCACAATGCACTATTGCAGTAGTCTAATCTGGATATTATGGTAGCCACAGCAAGTGAGTTGGCAGCAGCTTGAGTCAGCATGGGCCGTAGTCTACCTAGAGTCCTCAAAAAGTAGTAGGATTTTGCCACAACAGAACTAATATGGTTACACATGGAGAGCTCTGCATCAATAAACAGCCCGAGGTCCCGCACACAGTCAGCAAAGGCTATGGAGGCGTCACCGACCTGCACGGCACTAATGCCGATCTGCTCCCTTCTGGCCCTGGGGCCGCACAGTAACGCTTCTGTCTTGTCGTCTTTGAGTTTAAGACGATTCCTGGTCATCCAGGCCTTCACCGCAACACAACAAGATTCAAGTCGTTGAAGCGCATTCCTAGCCACTGCTGGGTCGGGAGGAAAACTGTTCAGAATCTGTGTATCATTCGCAAAGAACTGACGTCCCATTTGAAAGCGTTCAATTACCTGTCCAAGCTGTGAAGTATATACCGAAAATAATAATGGACCCAGAACGGATCCCTGTGGTACGCCACACACCAGAGGAACTGCCTCAGAGCTTGCAATCACTCTCTGAGATCTATCGGCAAGATAGGAGTCAACCCACTGCAGCGCAGTACCCTCGATACCAGCCTCCGACGACAGTCTCTGGAGCAGCAGGCGGTGGTTGATGGTGTCAAATGCACTACTCAGATCGAGTAATACTAACAGCACTAAGTTGCCAGAGTTGACACTACAAAGGATGTCATTGGTCACACGAAGAAGAGCAGTTTCTGTGCTGAAGCCAGGACGATATGCTGACTGAAATTTATCTAGGCAGCCATGAGTAATAAAATGGGTCATAAGCTGCTCTGCGACCACCCTCTCAAGTAACTTGGAAATATATGATAAATTTGACACTGGACGATAGTTTTTACAGTCAGAGGGATCCAGGTTTGCCTTTTTCAACAAGGGCTTGACAACAGCCTGCTTAAAACACCGTGGAACATAACCTGCTCTCAAACTGGCATTAATAATGTCCAAAATGACAGGAAATAGAATGTCCAGAAGTTGAATAATAAATTTAGTTGGTACAGGATCCACAGCACATGAAGTTTTTGTTGATCTTGCTACAAGTTTCCTCAAGTAGCTCTCATCAATAGACCTGAAAGAAGTCAGCGGAACACCAGCAAATGGCACAGAATAGTCTTCCTCACACTCTGGCAACTCACAAGCTGCACTCTCAAGTCCAGTACTAATTTCCTTTATCTTATTAACAAAGAAGGAAGAAAGCTGATCAGCAGCTGACTTGACATCCACCTCAGGAAGAACCGGACTAGTTCCGTTCTTACCCAGCAAGCTGTTCACAATGTCAAAAGTCTTTCTGGGATTTCCACTCGCAGCCTCTAGCTGCTCCTGCACGAATAACGATTTAGCCTGTTTTACAGCACACACACAGATTTATTTCTGGCTAACTTATACAGCTGTCTGTCAATCTCAAGTTTGGTCTTCCTCCACTTTTTCTCTGCCAGCTGTCTCTGTTTCTTGGCTTCACTAACCCCCTTACAAAACCACGCACAATCTGGTCTGTCTACAACAATTTTGCGAACTGAAGGCGCATGCTTATCAAGCAGCCCTGATAGTGTCTGATTATATATATCTGCTAACTCATTAACATCTGTGGGAGGATCTGATAACAACTTTGACTGAAGCAGGTCTTCTCTGAAAGCGTTCAGGCAATCTTCTTCAAATTTCTACACAAAACAGATATCTTTTTACGCCTTGGTCGAGAGAGATCAGTCACCAAGGACTGCACAAAATGGTCTGAAATCAAAAAATCCTGTACAACAGCTGACTTGACCAGTGACTCTGATGGCGCACGAGTGATAACCCAGTCAAGAATGTGTCCAAGTCTATGAGTTGGTTTTTCAATCAGCTGACAAAGACCACGGCTAGCTAAAGCCTCAATCAACCGCTTCACATCACTACCTTGAGGTCTATCAAAATGAAAATTTACATCCCCAAAATAAGAAACTTCTCCTTTGTGAGTAAACTGTCCAGCAGCATGGCAAACTCCTCATGAAACAGAGAATCTGACAGCTGATTCTTTTTAGATGGAGGAGGTCTATATAAACAAATGATCTCTAATGTCTGCTTGGCTAATGTCAGTCTTGCTGTTATGTACTCAAAGGACCTGTACTGTGTTTGTCTCTTCAGCACTGTAAACTTCAGGTGTAGTTTAAATAAGACACCAACTCCACCTCCACTCCTACGATTCCTGGTATTATGTGCAAACGTATAGCCCTGTGGTGTAAGGTCTTTGATTACAGGTTCATCGCCTATCTCTCTTCTACGTTCTTAATACCTCACTCTCCAACGACTGAAATGTTAAGGTACCACCTGTAACTATCCTGTAAACAACAAATGTCGGCGAAGAGTCCATGGTTATTTCATTCCCCCAACCCTTTACAGGGTGAGGTATCCATTTAACAGCTGGATCACCCAGGGAAAGTATGATACACCCTACGGGTATCTAGCCGGGTCTAGCCTCTGGTCTCGGACATCGCTGCTGTTACAAGGCGTTCGGCTTCCCCAGATATTGTACTAGCAATAACATTCAACGTATTGTCAGTAACAGTTCTAAAGTACTTTTATTCTGACTCTCTTTCAAAGTTTGTGCAATCGATTAAAATGTCAAAAGTTTTTAAAGGATTTTTCCAAAAAACATTAATCATTTCTTTAGTTTTCCCAGTAGTTTTGTCCTGTACTTTTTACAAGTTGCTAAATCTTTCGACCTCCTGCAAGCAGACAGCCAGAATTTGAAAAAGCCTGGGGGTGAGGGCAATATTGCATTTAAGAATACGTTATTCAACCAGTATCAAAAGTAACTTTTTAAAAGCACAAAGCGTATCCAGCGTTCTACAACTCAGCTGAAAAGGGGGAGACATGCAGCTTTTTACCACTGGGGTTACATCCAGGGAGCAAGTTTATCTAGCATAATAGGCGTACCCATGCTGGGAAGTTAGATTACCAGTAGGGCTGGACAAAAATGGTGTAATTCATCGCTGCTTGTGTAAATGCTTTGCCAAACCTCTTAACCCACTGTTATTTGATGTGAACCCTGCAGATAACTGCCTACTTTAGCGTATAGGTAACACCACAGATTAACGTATTTCAAAATTCACTACATCAACAAGCATAAACATAGTGTCTTTTTACTACAAAAATATTTTCTCCTATTCTCACTCTTTAAAGGGCAACGCGACCGCTCAGCGAAAATCGCTGGAAACAGAGCACAAAGTCTCACAAAAACATGTTCCGGTGGTCTTTTATGACAGAGAGGTATGAAAGATTTTATATTAATATTTTTCTCTAAAGCACACCTGGATTTGTCAAGAAAACAGGAAGTGACGAAATGAACGTATTTATAATAATAGCACCGGTTGCACAAGCTGAAGTCGAAGAGAAAAGATGCAATCCTCGGTAAAAGAAAACTGACCAGGACACATTGTGCTGTTGCTGAATGTTCTCTTCGACACTCAGAGGGAGTTAGTTTGTACTCATGAAGGAAATCCTAAAGAAAATGGCAGCAAAAACCAGTGGATTAACTTTGTTCAAGCCTGCCATGCAAACTTGGCCCCCACACCGTACTCATGAATTTGCTCAAAACGTTTCAAAATCGATTGTTATCCAGTCACTTATACAGTACTAGCAAGTCTTGGACTTTCAGTAAACCGAAAAAATCTTATTCCTACAGCAGTGCTTACTATACAAAAGCACGAGATGTTAAAACCAACTACGACTGCTGGTAGATCAAGCACTAGATATGCAACATCGACGGTTTCTACACCGGATCTGGTCTACAATTTAAGTAACATCGTGTGACAGTCACAAACACATCATCATCAGTCGTATCTTTATCCAGCATAATGCTTTAAAACAACTAACAGTGTGAGGGCACCATTGATGTGCGTGATCGAAACAGCTAAAAAAAAAAAAAGATAAAAAAAGAATTGAGGGTGATAAACATATTATAAGGAGCTTAAATGGGAACACGTGCGATCGAGTATCAGTAAGTAAATAGAAAATTTTGCATGCAGCTAAATGAGCAAGAAATAAGTTTTTACATCGATAAACATGTATCAAACTATCATTATATTTTTAATTGTAAAAAAATCCATATCAGCAGTTACTTGTAACTATTGTTGCCCATTAAATTTTGATCTGATTGACTTACCAGTCTGTTGAATAAATGCAGTTTGGACCATTTAATTATTTTTAACTTCATTTCAAACTTCTAAATAAAGTTCCAATCTGTAGGGCTGTATTCCAAATTCAGCTGTTTCCTTTTCTGGGTGAACAAAATCGCTTCTTGAACACAAAAACCTGAGCGATGTTTCTTCATTTCACTTGAAGACATCCACACTCGCTGTTACAAATACTTCGATCACGTGAGAGAACTCTTCAGTATAGGAGAGTAATTTTTCCCGCCTTCCTAGTTGCAGGTAAGAATGCCGATTTTTGAAGGCTTATATCTTTAAAATTAAGGACCGTTATGTACTCATATTTTGGGAATTATTATTTTAAAAACAAAATTAAACCGATCATAAAGAAATAATGTTGCGAGCGAGTTGATCTTTAAGTAATTTGATTCAGCGATTTATTTTCCAGTCGTAAGGGAGACACAATGGGACACAGCACGGGTGAACTCACTCTAGCGGACAGTCTATCGGCTCTATTCCCTCCTTCACGCTCGTCATCCAGTTTTTATTCTGCTTGCCTTAGGGTCGATCACCTTCAGCTAAACCTGGAGATCCGTCTTCGGCAGGATGTCATGTCGAACGACATGATCAAACAACATCAGTTTCTGTCGCTTAACGGTGGCGAGCAGAGGCTCATGGGGACCCACCAAGCAGGTGACTACGTTGCGGATGAAGTCGCTCGTCTTCTGCTCCCTATACGAGATTCGGAGGAGTTTCCTGAAGCATTTTCTTTCAAACGCTTGGATCTGTCGCTCCAATCCCGTGAGCACGATCTACTTCTTACAGTCGTACAGCATGATGGGCACAACGAGAGAGACGTGTAAAGCCTCAGTTTGGTGCGTAAGCTACCACTTCTTCTGTCCCAAATTTTGTTGAGCCTGACCATCGCTTCTTTAGCTGTGGAGATTCTGCACATTCTTCAGCTGTGCTCTATTCATTCGAATCTTTGCTAGATCCACTGGTCCTGACCATAAGTTTGTGTTTGTCCGTGTTAATGTCCATCTCACATGCACTCGAACATGCGGCGAGTTTGCCAGTGAGGGTAGCTCGCTGTTGATGCCCGCCATCAGATCGATGTCGTCGGTAAAGCGGAGGTTACTGAGCGGTCTTCTCCTTCCTTCCGCCCCCCCTTCCCATCGACACGGAGGTGTGATGGTCCTGGAGTGCATCTCGCATGGTTTTCTCTAGGTATGTGCTGAACAGCACTGGGGGCAGAGGGCAACCCTGGCGCCCACCAACCGTCGTGGGAAAGAGTTTACCCACTAGATTGTAGAAGAGAATTGAGTTCCTGCAGCCATCGTACAGTGCCTTGATGGTGCGTACAAGGCATCTTTCCACATGGAATGTCCGTAGTACGTTCCAAAGCCCTTAATCAGCGACTCGTGTATCCGAAAGAAGTTTACCCATCGGTTCACCGCGGAGTCGTTGCTCAAGCAAGAGATAAATTGAATACCAGCCAAGCTTAATCAAGATAATGCTTGAAACTGCGCAACATAGGGAGACACAGACACGCAGGCGCCTATTATGTATATTTAGTAAGGGTAGATTTTTAGATGATACTAATGTGAACCTCTCGGTTAATCCACGATGTTATATTGCTACAGTACATGTCTGTAATGGCTTTGAGTAAAAAGCATAGTTACGTGCACTAATCTCTTGGTTTTATCATTCTGTTTCCTGATTTATCTTCAGTCTCTTCTAGATTATCCTCTGGAAAAGTATTTAATACCCCTCCTGTAACCTGTAAATGGTTTTGATGGTAATACGCTGACGATCATGTTAGTTCGTTGGGAATAGTCATGGCTGAATGGGGCCGCAAATCTTTTGCTGTTGGGTGAGGGGAACTAAGCCGGCCTTACCTATGACCTTCACTCCGCTTGAATCTTATTTGATCCTTTCATAATTCTTTCACATGAAGGGAAACTGATAAGCGGACAATTCAAGACAATGTCGCTCACCATAAGTTTAAAATCAGGGCCACATCATATATCATTGATAGTAGCCTAAAAATGGCAAGCAGGAGACATTAAATGAAGTGTTCTAGCCCCTAGTGGTCTCTTCTATACTTGCAAGATGTCACCTTTCTATGTGTATGTGTCCATCTGTGATCGGCCGAAACAAAATATTTCTTATTCTCAGCGCTGATTTCCAATTACTACATCAACAAGTAGCGGAACAAAAAAGCTAAATTACATCCTATGAGTATTACGCAGTACCAGCCAGGCAACCCATAAATCAGCCAATCAATCTAATGAACAACTCCATATTTTAACTGCCTAGTTACTGTTCTTCACTCATTGTAAAATATTACGTCTCTATGAAATCCTTTACACATTTGTTAAAAACACAACAAAAGCTAGTTGCGGCAAAACAAGGCGGGAGAGCAGGTGAGTTAAGAGTATACAAGTATATATGATCGTAAATTTCGCCTGTGGCTTGAAGATCTGCCGTAGAGATCAGGACTAAGCCTTCTTAACTGGTCTGTTCTGCTTCAACAACGCGCTCGAAAAATGTTAAGGTTTACAATTGTTATTGTCACCGGATACAAGCATGACAGATGAACGAACGACAACTGCCTTTAATATTAATTACGCCTTTTCAAATGACCGAGTCTGTTGGAAATGCCTTCATTGTTTTGCCGCCTTGATACTGTAAGCCTTAGGGTTGCAGCCGATTCTATGTGCGGATTCTATGTCGCTCTGAATTTTTGTGGATTTGCGTCATGTTCTGAGCACTTTGTCTACCAGTTTATTTAAGTAATTTGTCCTCGTCAAAGCTAAACTGCCAACTTATAAGTAGCGTTCCTCTGAAAACCGTTATATTAACAGATTAGTGCTATGAAAAAAAGTAAAAGAATAAAAGGAAAAAGGAAAATGTTAACGAATTTAATTAGTTTTTTAATGGCATTGTCAATTGAGTGGTAACTCTATCCAGTTTTGAAAGTGAGATCTGAGTAGTGTTCTGCTAACATACTACTTTTATTCTTTAGAGTTAAAATCCTGCCTGTCACATACAATTATAACTAAACACTTGGTGTTAACACTTCTACAAGCACTTTGCTTTTGCGGCACTTAAAGTGTTTTTGATAAAATCGTTTCTCAAAAATCGTTTAAACTGGAAAATGAATATGTTGAAACGAAACTAGATTTTTAAAAACATGATGGTTTTCATAATTTCAGAAACGCCATTGTCGCGTGTCGCATACTGCCTTAGCACAGGTCTAGCAGCGGGGGCGGGAGGAGACAGCCGGAGGGGTAAAATTTTTACGTAATTGCTTTCTTTTACGTCATTGCCGCGTGTGGTGACGGAGGGTGTGAGTTGGACAACTGCGAGAAAATTCGAAAGTGTCGAGTACATTGTGAGTGGAACGGGTTTTGTTCAGTTTGCCGCTGGTATTGTTTCCTGTGGCCTCTGTGAGCGACAGAAGGACACACGTCACGAGTTGTTGGACTTTTTTTTTAACCGTCTGTGGAAAAGTCGTCAAAAGTCGTCAGATCCTTCCCTTCACTGGAGCCAGATCCTTCAAAAACGCGGCACCTAAACTGTGGAATCCTCTGCCATCGTCACTGTTCACCATCACCTCACCAACCACGTTTTGAAAAAGACTGAAGACCCATCTGTTTATTTACGACGGACTTAAACCAAGCAACACTTCTGTCTTTATTTTTTTTACTTTCCTGGTGTTTTATCTATTTATTTACTTTTTTATTCTATTTCTTTATTGTTTTGTTTTTGCTGCGCAATGAGCACTCTTCTGAATGGATACCTGCGCATTACAAATGGACATCATCATCATCATCATCATCATCATCATCATCATCATCATCATCATCATCATCAATCGTCAAATATCGTCAATCACCAGATATCTCCAATCATCCAATACATGTATCGTCAATCATCAGACATCGCCAATTATCAAATATCGTCAATCGTCAAACTTCGTCAATCGTCCTCAGTTTTCGTCGTAAATTCTCGTCAGTCCACGTCGTCAACGTCGTTATCCAGGCCTGTTAGAGAACTGTGAGATCATCGGACTCTCCTCGGGTGCGACGCCGGATAGCGGGTCGCCGCCACTGTGGGCTGACTGGCTGCTGTCGACAGAGGAGCGGAGTCTGATCCGTGCTGACTGAGTAACAGCGGGTGACGGACATCGTAGGTGGTGACAAAAGGCTCAGGCTGAGTGCCTTCCCCCTTTAATTCGGGAATCACTCCCACAGCAGTTACCTGCCTGAGATGACCATTGTTGCCCCTGTCAGGCCTCTAGTCAGTTTTAGTTGTAGCAGTAGAAAGGAAAGGTGTGTGTGTGTGTGTGTGCGTGCGTGCGCGTGCGCGTGTGCGTGTGTGTGTGTCCGTCCGTCCGTTATGTTGTTTTGCCCACTCATTTGAGAGGAAGGGTCCCTGGTAGTTTGAGCTAGTTTCTTTTATCTTTTGGAGATTTTGATCCCCCTTTTGTTCTTCCTTTTCTTCTTATTTTATTAATAAACGTGCATATTGTACTGTTCTCCTGTGCGTTCGTCAATTTTGTGCACTGGGAAGCTAGCCTGCTGTGACTGTGTGGTTGTGAGCGTGCTTGCGAGGGTTGAGTGTGTGGCGCCCGATTGCATTAGGCGACAAGCATCATCATAGAATCATAATGTACATTAAGTCCTGCAGTCACATTTCAACTTATAGATCAAATATAAAGCGGAATAGTAAAGGTAATGCTCGAGTTTCTTTATAAGTGATTTTATATTTGAATATACAAGAATAAATAAAATGCTTTGTGATTACCGATTTTATGAACAATTGAGAAACCCTTATAAAAGTATTCAATTTATTTTATTTAAATGTTAATAACATTCAGAACATAGTAGTGTTTTGCAGATAGACATAGAGATTATCATTCACACATAAACTGATATAAAAATAGAAATCTTGATAACTTTTTTTCCATGCTTTGTACGCTATAAAGAGTTGTGTGTGAATGAATGAAACAAGTAATACCGTAAAATGCCGAGGGGCAGAGGTACCTGAATCCTTTAAAGGAGTGAAAAAAGGCAAAAAAGGAGAAGAACACCTCCTTCACAAAAAAGGTGGTCCCGAGGCAAATGTGGTCTCTAACTCCTCACTACCTAAAGTCCGAGAGATTACGGGAATACCAATGTCGATTGACGTCATCAGAACCTTGGGGCTCAGATGTTCATTGTCACTCGTCTAAGTTGTCACCTCAACACTGGCATCATAGATTAGGTATCGTGCCATACAATTTCTAAACCAGGGACAGCGAGGAAGAGCTTACTTGACAGAAATTTTTTTATTGTCAAATGGTCTCTCCTACTCCACGAATTTGTGTTTTCCTTCCCGAAATAGTACGAAACATGGTGGCCTCGGAAAGCTGGCAAGTTTAAAACCCGAAGTGTTCAGCGTAAGCGAACGTCAGCATCAATCATTTAAGTCCAACTTGCTTTTTCCTTGACTTTCAGAAAACCAAGAATAAGTCAGCTGGGTAAAAAAAAAAAAACTTAAACCACCCTTTCTCGATTCTTGATGTAACATCCTCTAACAAGTTTGGCGAGATTTTGCGCTGCGTATACTTATTAGATTGTGAAATGCTAACTTTGAACAGGATAGTTTATAGCATTGTTAAAACATTGGTAGTACTAATGCCTCCATTATAAACCACAAATCTAGAGGATAGAATTAAAAAAACCGACAGGAGAGAAAGACTTTCCTTAATCTAGATTTTTTTTAAAGTATGCTTGATGTAGTTTCATATTGTCTAATTTTTTTATCAACAAAGATTGAGCTATTAAAGCTGTTAAATTAAGAAGCGCCTGTGAATAACTGTAATATATAATTTAATGTTGTCTACGTTAGAAAAGCCTTAAAATCCGTCCTCAAAATCCATCTTTTATGAAATTGTTAAAGAATGCATCACATCAGTAGATGTTGGACAGGTATCTCAAATTAATAATCCAATGATCAGCTAAAAAAAACTTTTTTGCATACTTGTATTCCCTAAAATAAATACATTTTACATGTCATTCAAAATCATCTTCCTTCTAACAGACATTCGTTCAATATGCAGAGAGAGACAAGAGAATGAACAGGCTTTATATGGCGTATTACCCCCACACGGAGGCAAGCTCAAAGCACTTGACAAATCCATCACTCTTTTGTTTTTCTTCGTTAGCCATAGTGCTGTATGTACGTCCTTGTAATATGTTCTTTTAGCAAACTAGTTTTTTATATTTAATTTAATTTCACTACATTTTGAACCAAAGTATTTAGTACCTATTATTACAGTATTACATCCTGCTGGTAGCAAGCTGTTCTCTTTTCTCCAAGAAACACATGTTTTTCGATAAGAAATTTCCTCTTTCCTAAGTCACAGAAATATTGGATTTCTCTTTTTAGTGTATCCAATGCACCCTTGAGAGAACCATTAATTGTTTTTTTCACTTATTCCCTTTTGTCAAAGTTGTTTTTCTTCTAATATCTACACAGCAGTTTGATTTAAATTCTTGTTTTATTCCATTTTTTTAATTTCCTCAAATGATGTTCTTTTTTTCTTCATTAGCCCTAAAGAAGGACTACGCAATAGTTCTAACTCTAATTTTCATAAGCAATGTTCCAAAAATTTGGTCATTAACTACAAATTCAGTGTTTTTATCAGAAATATCATTAATGTTATTCAAGTTATAGACATATATAGCAAACTGTTTTAACGTCAATAATCAGCTGTTTTACAGTATCAATATCCTGTTCAGTAAGGAATTGGTACATTGTCAGTATTTCTTCGGTCTGTGTTTGACACATTTGATTAAATCTTGAAAGTAAATATGGAGTGATCCGCTTGGTAGCCTGGTACAATGTTTACATCATTAAGTCCAGGCAACAGTTATTGCAAAATTAAAAAGTAATCTAGGCAGTATTGTTGGACTGAATTAAATTTCTCCATGTATAGCCTTTCTTGTCTGGGCAATATCACGCCGTGTCCACCAATCCCAAGTTAATCGTTGTTTCTTTTAGCCTGTTACGACTTTGTCAGCGATTAGCATAATTATTATAATTTTTGGCATATAGATGAGGGTTTAAAATCACAGGCTCCCTCAATATTTATGTGTAAATGTTTTGAATCCCAGACACTTAATCCCCTAGACATTTAATCCCCAGACACTTAATCCTCAAAAGGAAATTTCAACTCAAGAAATTATGAAGTGAATGAAAAATTTAATTATGAAGCGAACGAAAAATTTAATTCAAATTCAAATAATTATTTTCATGTAAACATCAAAATAAGTTTGACAATTAAAATAATACTTAACTTCAACATTTATAACATTGGGGGCATTTTTGAAGATTAAGTGTCTGGGGATTAACTGTCTGGGGATTAAATGTCTAGGGGATTAAGTGTCGGGGATTAAGTGTCTGGGGATTAAGTGTCCGGTCACCAAATGTTTCACATTTTCAACGAGGGTTTAAAATCACAGTCCAGTCTCCCTCAACATTTATGTGTACATGTTTTATATTTTCAACGTGTTAGAAGACTCTGGAGAAGAATAACGGCTGATCTATATCACTAGGATCATATTTATTTGCCAGAGCTAGACGTTTACATAAAATTTTCTAAAATTATTACCTAAAGTAATAAGATAAAACTATTCTCGGGATAGTTTGCGATAAACTCTCGTTTCTGTTGAATTTGTAGATTTTTTCCCTTGTTCGGCTTCCTTTGATTTTTTTGTTGTTGTAAAACTTCAAGGTAATGTATGCTAGGGCTAAAAACTATATTCTGTGCAGCAGAAGTAATGACATAGTCCTTTGCTGTGAGCACTCGGAATATGTTATGCTTCTTCTCTTTTTTTCCTATTTTTATTAATTTTAGCGCGACCCTTGATAATTTTTATTTTTCTACGTCTGGTGTTAATCTTTTGATGATGAAATATTGCCCTTAAAAACAGTGAACTCATTCTCCTCATCATCAGAACGTGTTCCCTAAATTACTTACAGTCAGCGCCGTCGTCCGGTATGTGCCGCACATCAGTTGTCATCCATGAGACGTACACGAAACAACATCCCATGCAAAAGCTTAGCAACATCCACAGAAATCTCAATCTCGAATTACAATATCTCAGTCCCATTTCACAAACGTTCCTTCGCACACACTGGCTCGTCTCAGTCGGAGTAAGCAAGTCCTGCTGTGTTTAAGGCAACCTTGCGTCAGAGCTGCGTTGGCGTAGGCCCGCTTGCTTGGTGCTGGGTAGAACATTCCCCCCTCCCTTCAGACTGCTCGCAACAACTTTGCGATACACTTTTGTTGGTGGTGCTGTATGTATACAGCTGCAGTTCTACGGTGTTTTATGTAACAGATTCATTCGTATCCATGGCTGTTGATGATTTAGTCTGTATATTATTTATGTAAAGCGTTCTGAGCAAATGTTTAGAAAGGCGTTACATAAATCCTCATGATTATTATTAATTATTATAAAACCGGATATATTTTCATTGCTATATGCATATCGTCAATCCAAAAATTTCCTGAAACAGTCACAGCAGGTCATACACCCCCTTTGTATTATCTGGGAAAATCTATAAAGAGGCAGAGACAGACACCCGAACCCTTGAACTTACACTCATTAAGACTATAGGTAATTACGCTGATGCAACAGCGCATAGTAAAATAGTACTTTTTTTAACTTTTCACAACGACCAGACCAGCTGGGATGTATACCTCCTATTTATTCTTGTGAAACATTTGTAAGGTGTGACTTCTGTGACTCCCAAAGAAGATGATAGTGATTAGAATGTCACACAAGTTGTCACAATAATACAAGACGACTGTGGCCAGACACAACTCTCTCACTCATCTCACTTTAAAGACCAAGGTAAAAGCTCGGAAATACCTGTTGTGGGTTAATTTACCTCAGGAAACACGCAATCCTTGGAGCCTGTAAGATAATATAAGAAAGTCTTGCATACTGGAGAGGTCAGCAAGGCGTGGAGAAAATATCAGATAAGCAGAATGGATCAGTCTGTTCAGTATTTGTCGGCCCTTACCCTGACTCAATCCATTTATAAGCTTCATTATGTTTGTATATCCGCCTGTTTTGGTGTTCTGGGTTACAGAAGGCAAACAGAAAATAATAATACACGGAAATTAGAGTCTGCATAGAGTGCGAATGAATGAATGGATTGTCTTACAGCTAAGTATTCAAAGCAGAACTGAAGAAAGAAAGTGAATCATTGCATATGTGAATGAATGAATGAATGAATGAATGAGGATTAGCAGCACTCTATCTAGAAGTTAAACATCTCAGATACATGCACGGCTTTTCTTAAATATTTAGTTTCCATGAAATGTTTCCCCCGCTGCGTACTATCCTCCACTCTACCCGAAATTCTAACGGCTACATGCTGCGCCTGACTGAAGGCTACGTAAGGTGATAAGAAAGATCTCCTCTGGCGTCGATCTTTGCGTATGTATACCTGCCCACCTGTAACGTCCCATGTTACCCGCGTTTCTTCGGCTGTTTTAGGCTAATGCTTTGGAATATAAACTATGCAGAGTTATACAGCAGATTGAGTTGATGCGCCAGCGTACCTGCAGCTGACAGTGGTAGATATAAAAAGGAGAGGACACGCACTGTCGTAATATATTACTGTCTGGTCTTACTGCATATTAATACTTTTCAAAGCCTTTGAAACATTGCTTCAAGACATTTTCTAGAGCAGGTTTAATAAGCGCCATGCGGTATGAGCTCTCGCGGTAGGCAATTTTAGATGTGAAAGTAGGAAGGGGACATCAAGGCAATTACCTGTCACAAGCCAAAACAGTATAATGCCTGGTGTCATCCATGATGATGTGTTATACCGCACACGCACTGCCATTTCTTTTAGCAAATAATCAGCCTTTACTTTCAACAGAACCTAAAGTCATTAAACACTTATATATATATATAAGGGTAATGAAGCGATTATTGTTTATATAAAAAAACAGTTCTTACACAGTCCTGTTAATGTGCTTCAGATGTTCATGATGCATTTAATCCTTCATTGATATCACCCGCGGATCTGAGACATACATTAAAATATATAAATGTATATGATGTGAATGTGTAAGTATGTTTGATATGTAAAACTATTTCATGTACAGCTGCCCATACTCATATGGTTTATCAAAGAGGCATTCTGCAGGAAACCCTATGAGCAGCACAAAAAACATGGGTTTTTTGTAAAGCGTCATGTGCTTGCCCATAGGGCCGAGATATGGTGTTATAAAAGTTAACTTTATTACTATAATACGATAGATACGCACCTGCGTGTGAGTGTGTGTGTGTGTGTGTGTGTGTGTGTGTGTGTGTGTGTGTGTGTGTTTTTCCAGAGTTTCCAGCATAGAAGCGGTTTATTGGAATTTCTCCTTTTTGGAATTTCATTCCTGTTTTGTCGCTACCCTCTGACAAATTAAGGCATTGCTTCGTCCCGAAGATGACATGAGTCCTGACTTATAGAAGTACAATTTTGTATAGCCTGCAGCTGAATTTTAGTCACGGTTTCACTGAAATTTATAGAATAGGGATAAACTGTTTACTTAAGTAGAAGTATATAGTCGCATGTGTATGGTAAAGGCGTAAATTTTTTATTGCGTTACACCAGACACATCTCTATGCATGTGGGCAATGTTTTCTTACGTGGTCAAGCGCAGTTTTCACAAACATGTCCTCTCATTGGACATGGGCTGGTGCTTTGATTGACAGTGGCTAGAGGTCATCAGTCTCCATCTAGTGACAAGCAAAACGTGCACAGTAAGGAAGGACGTCTTAAAGGGTACTTTTGAATACATAGTTGTATTCGTCTTTGTATGCCTCAGACGCCCAAGTCGCAGCAAAACAATCACAGCGGGTGGGCATCGTTGCCATAAAAGAGCCCGGGTGGAATCAGGAGTGCGTATGTCGTCCTCCTGTAGCTCGCCGGCCGTACCTACGACAGTAGTTAAGACCCTATATTATTCGGTCGTCTTTGGTTCAGTTTTCAGTGGTGTTAAGTTTGGGGTTGTTCCGTCTTCTCTTTGCGAGAATTTGATAGGGAGCAACCAGGCAAAAAATCGCCTTTTTTCTTGGTCAATTAACCGTACAGCCTGTCGGATTTGGTCTGTTGTAATGAGAGTTAACCTGCGCTTAACATTTTATCTTGACAGCTAATGAGGAGAAATTCTATGCTGTCTTTGAATAACAGCTCAGTCTCTGCCTCAGCATTACTATCAAACCTTTTATAAGAAAATGAAAGAGAGTACAAAAAGCAAAGTATTTCAAGTTTATTTTTGAAACCCACCTTGACAGTTCCAAACCATACACTGCGCTGGAAAACTACAGTCGTATGGAATGTGTTGTTGTAGCTAAAGGACTGAGGCAATAAAGACAGCTTTTTGTTGCATATGCTTAAATATACGTATGTGTGCGAAAGTGCGTGTGTATATGTTTGTGGCGCGAACACCATTTATTCTGTGTATAAACATTTTCTTTTCTTTACAAAACCTTTCAGTTTATTCTTATTGGTTCCTTGCCTTCTTTCTTCCTTCCACAAAGAAACACAATTGATTATTTTTCTTTTCGTAGGATTTAAGTAATGCTTATAATTGATTAATATTAGTGATTTCCGGCTCTTCTAGACAAAACAAACATGGATGAACCTTTAATGGTAATATATAGTGTTTTTTCCAGTGAGTTAGTCCCATACTAGTCACAGAACTCGAAGATAGCAGAGCAAAAATAAATATTTAAAAAAATCGCAAACAACAAGCTTAACAAAGATCATCATGTCCTTATAATAAGATTTCGGAAACGAGGCTGCGCCTGACATGCTGAGTTGCTTTGTTCTCCTGTGAATTTTTACATTTTCTCGTGCAACCTCTTTGTTCTTCGTACCCATAGGTTTCTTATAGTTGCAAGTTGTATTTGTTTCTCTTAAGCTTTCCTCTGTTATTGTTTTACTATCTGTAATTGCCTTGCTTTTATGTTTTTGTTGCGGACTTTACTTTTAACGGTTACGTTCTCGGCCATTACATAGATTTTAGATCTAATTCTTTATCTCGCTTTCCTGTTGCTTATTCTGTTTATCCTTCTCTGAAGTTAGCTTAACTTTAAATCTTTATCAGTTTTAATATCTTTTATCGTTTTAGTCTTATTGTATTTTTTGAACTCGTGCTGCATTTTATTTTTCTGTCATAGAATTATGACAAGACAGTTTGTCTACTCGACAACTCAATTATCATTATTGAATCCCCTTGCAACTCTCCCACTTCCAGCCTGTTTAGTTGACACTTTGAGAAGATTTTCCCTTTATTATGATTCTATTAATGTTGACAGCCCATCGAAACAACAGATTCGAATCCGTCGCTATCGTGCTGGTCGCCGTAAGCAGCGTCCTTTGAAAAAATCTGCTACTCGTAGTTATTCTGTCTCGTGCCCCCCTTCACCTGATTCTGAGTCTGACTCCGGTTTTGTGAAAGCTTCGCTGTGTGTCAACTCTCTGCTGAAGTGTGTTTCCCCTACACAGCAGCATCAGCGTCAGCGTGGACGTGATGAGAGTGAACCAGTTGGGTCGAATAACTTTACACCAAACCAACATGGTCGTCTGAGAACAGGAGACTGCCAAGTTTCCCGCACACCACAACTGAACACTCGCCTCCACGTTGGGCTTTTCAACGCCCAGTCTGTATCTTCTGCACAACAGTCACTGAAGCGAGCTGAAATCGTAGAATTTGTCATAGACCGCCGCCTTGATATTTTCATCATCACTGAGACGTGGTTTAAACAACATGGCGACGAGAGCGTGTGTGTCGATCTTACTCCAGTGGGCTACTGCCTAAAATCTTTCCCCCGCCCTACACGTGGTGGTGGTATTGCTATAATCTACAGATCATCACTTGCCAAGTACCTGTCTTTTACTACTGCCGTATCGTTCCCTCACACGTCTTTTGAATTTGTACAAGTCTCCTCTTCGGCTCCTCATTGCTCGATGCACCTGCTCTGCATCTACAGACCTCCTCCTAGCGCCAGGAACAAACTTACAGCCTCTACATTTTTCTCAGAATTCCATGATCTCTTGGATTATAGCAATGCACTAATTGGACCCGCAATTCTCCTCGGAGATGTTAATGTACACTTCGACAACAGTTCTCACCCTGACACTGTCAAACTGTCCGAAATGTTGCACACCTTTCGTTTTGTCCAGTCCGTGTCGCAACCAACTCACAAAAGAGATCACATCCTGGACTGGGTCATACATCGACCTGATGACCACTTAGTCCAGTCAGTTGATGTTTCCCACGATCTCTCATCTGACCACTACTCAGTACTAATCGAACTGGATCGCAAATGCCCATCATCGGCGCCAGTTTTCAGACCCACTCGGTCATTACAAAATGTGGATAGACTAGCATTCAAAGCACAGCTGCAGATGGCGCTCCTCCAACCACCTTCTGCCGAGCAACTTGACTGTGTTTTGCGTCGAGTAGTTGATGACCATGCCCCTGTGTCTCGACGTCTGATGCGCCAGTCTAAATGTGCGCCTTGGCATTCACAGATCCGTGTCGAACTCCGTGACCTGAAGCGCACGCGCCGGCGAGCTGAACGTGTTTGGCGGAAGACTGGACTCGCCATCCACAAAGAAATTTATAATGCCGCAAAGCGAAGCGTTGCAAAATGCATTTATGAGGCTAAAGCATCATATCTTCAGGGCCAAATAATTAACTGCACCTCCTCCAAAAAGCTCTTTGCCATCTGCTCTCAAATGACTGGATCTAAGACAGCAACACCACTGCCTACTGCCTACCCTGCTTCACTGCTGCCGCAAGTTTTTAGTGATTATTTCACCAGCAAGATATTGGACATTCGATCATCTTTAGACTCTGTGTCAGTGCTTGACAGCATCTCCTGTGATGTCCTCCCAGGATGCTCCATGTCAAAGTTCCTACCAGTCTCTGAGACCGATGTGAAAGCGGTTATCCTAAAAGCTAAACCAACAACTTGCGAGTTAGATCCGATGCCCACAAGCCTTCTGCTCGAGTGCCTAGATACTCTACTTCCTGCCATCACTAATATTGTAAATGTCAGCCTGTCGTCAGGTGTTTTCCCATCTTTGTTCAAAAATGCGGTGGTGAGGCCACTTCTAAAGAAATCCACGCTTGACGTCAATGTCCTGAACAACTACCGTCCAGTTTCCAACTTGTCTTTTCTCTCTAAGATCATAGAGAAAATAGTTTTGACACAGCTCTGGGCCTACTTACAAGAGCACCATCTTATCCCACAAGCTCAGTCGGCGTATAGACCTTTCCACAGCACCGAGACCACTCTTATTAAAGTGACAACAGACATATTATCTGCTCTTGACAGTGGTGATGTCTCTCCATTAACCCTACTGGACCTGTCTGCTGCATTTGACACTATAGACCACTCTCTGCTTCTTCACAGACTTCACACCCTCTACGGGATTTCTGGACCTGCCCTCTCATGGTTCAACTCCTATCTCACTGATAGGACCCAGACTGTGTCAGTTGATGGTCAGACATCTCGCCCTGCTTCACTTTTCTGTGGTGTTCCCCAAGGCTCAGTACTTGGCCCAGTTCTGTTCATCCTGTATACTAAGCCCCTTTCATCATGCATCCGGTCTCACCAGGTTTCTCATCAATCCTATGCTGATGACACGCAGCTTTACTGTTCCACTCCGCCGGCTGAGTCTTACTCTGCTATTAGCTCTATAGAAGCTTGTATCAGTGATGTCAAGGGCTGGATGCTAAAAAACAAGCTTAAACTAAATGATGATAAAACGGAAGCCCTCTTGTGCCATAGAAGAAGACATCAACCTTCACTCGTCAGTCTGCCCAATCACATCAAGGTGGGCGACAGCAACATCACCTTCACGTCATCTGTTAGGAATCTGGGATTTATTGTCACTGATGACATGACACTCGATAGACATGTAGCAGCTGTCTGTCGGTCTGCCTATTATGAGCTCCGTAAGATCAGTGCTATCCGTCACTTTCTCTCTACACGCGCTACCAACACTCTTGTCTGTGCGTTTGTTCTTTCTCGACTTGACTACTGCAACTCCTTGCTGGCAGGCTGCCCTGACTACCTCATTCAGAGACTCCAGAGAGTACTGAACTCTGCTGCGCGTCTTTTGCTTAGAGCAAGGAAACGGGACCATGTCACTCCTCTCCTTCGTTTTCTACACTGGCTACCCGTCCGTTCTCGCATTCAGTACAAACTGTCTGTGCTGTGTTTTAATTTCTTTGCTGGCTCCTGTCCTGACTATTTCTCTGAACTTCTCATCCCTTACTCTCCGTCCAGACAACTACGCTCTTCGTCTGACGACCGTATCCTAACTGTTCCTGTCACCAGAACAACAACATATGGTCACAGGACTTTTGGCTACTGTGCTGCAAAACAATGGAACTCTCTTCCTTTCCATATCCGCCACCTTCCTACAACTGAATCTTTCAAATCTGCACTGAAAACGCACCTCTTCCTTGAGCATTTCTCCTAACACAGTCCGCACAATGCTCGTCCGTCTTAACCCCGCCCCCTTCCCTCTTGCTACTTTACCCATCTTTCTCGCAGAATCACTATATTTTTCTGTTCCTGTTACTTGATGCCTTTTGTTTTCTGTTTCGTCAGTACTGTCGTTTTCTTTCGTCCCCTTTGTTCTGTGTCTACTTAGTCCACGTCTCTTCCTCGTTTTAAGCGCTAAGAGCATGCTCTCTATGAGTGTGAATATGCGCTATACAAATCTTCACTATTATTATTATAAACCATGCGAATATTAAACCTCCAACATCATACTGTCAGATACTGCACTTAACAGCTAAGCCACAATTATTTGAACAGCCCACTAGTCATTCATGCGCTCTCTCGCACCAAACATTCCAGGCATCAAGGCTTGCGTCAGTCACACTCACTCACGCACCTGTTAGAATGATCTACACAAGCTTAGTTACAGTCCCGCGACCGAGCGGCAGGTCAACCAGGGTCAGATACCTCACCAAAGCGCTGGCGGCCGCTAAACGGCACCTTGCACACACTGTTACAACATTTAATTCGCAACAGCAGCTAAGATAACAGGATTAAGAAGCAAGACAGAGGATGGAATTGTACTAAAAAAAAAAAAAAAAAAAAACTTTTCAGCTACCGAAAATCTTCACGAATGCTGGTCAACAAGAAACTCCAAGTTCTCGACGACGGTAAAGGGCTACTTCTTGGACTGTAACCAACACTGATAAAAGTCATAGTTAACACTAAACGTGACAGCAAAGAGCTACACAAACGGAAAACAAATTGAAAAGTTTATTGTTTTAAGATACTTGAAAGCAACGCTGGCCAAAGATGGTAGCCGGACGGCAGAAATCCGACAGCAACAATGGCCATTTTGAACAGGATTGAAAAGGTTTACTACAAACTACCGATCATACAACTCCTTCACCTTGATGCCTTTTGACATCTTCCCGAGGTCATATAACCTGATAAAAGTGGTGACGGATGAAGTCAAAGCTAATTCTCTTTTCATTCTAATCTTATTATATATTTTTGACTATCTTTTGCAATTCGACCAATTTTGGAAAAGAATTATATGGCTTCCCTACGTGTTTGTTTCGCACCTGATTTCTTTCTCTCTTTTGCTTTATTTTTGTTCCCTTTACCCTTTTCTTGCCGCAACAGGGAATTTCGTGAGGTGTTTGTGACATGACCTAACGAGTTGTTTTGAATACCAACAGGTAGGTAAGTTCCTTCACCCGCAATCTTAGAGCAGATCGTATATTTTTAGAACGCTTCACCCACAGAGCATTTTATTACGTCATTTTATTTGACGTAACCTTGCGTAAATGACGTGATCCTTGATATTTATATTGACGTCAACATAATACGTTCTGGAATATGTCCTCTCTGCACTTAGCTGGGCTCAGCTATGCCTACGTGTATCACCAGAGATAAAAAAAGTGCCTCTCGTCAGACAGTGTCAGATCATTCTGAAGGATATAACATCATAAACTAGCGCTTACAATATTCAGGATTTAGGCTGGATCTTATTGAAACTTCCATGAAAGGTTGTAATGAGACATTTTAAAATGGCATCTAACAGTATGGTAAGTGCTTATTGTCTGTATCGACTGTAGACATCTTTACTTTAAAAAAAAGTTCAGAGTAAAAGACTTGAAGTCCTTTAGTCTACATACCAAATTTAATGATGCAAACGAATGATAGCATTTGTTATAATCTCTTTACATAAATAAGACCGGTAAAGGATGAAAACTACTTATGGTGAAGCAAACCGCGCCGCTGTCTTCATGACTTCAAGAAGACTATTCAATCTGCAAATGTGTCATTTTCCAGCTGCTAAATGACATCAGATATTAGTGTGAAGGTATGTAGACTGAACACTGTTTTCGTCGTTAAATGTTTAAACAAAATTTACCGCTAAACAAAATGCCCATACCACACTATCCGATGACGAAGCTCTGTCCGTCATGTTCTTTAATGTACCGACACTATCGTGTACAGTCGCTCCAGTAACATTAGCATGGAGAACGAACTGAAAATCAAGTCTCAGGAAAGTTCAGCTGACAGTGACCGCTTGCTGTCATTGGGGAAGTCTTCTAACAGACGTGTTGCCTTTAATACAGCGACCACTTGTGACCTGATCATCAAAAGTAACATCCAGAAGTATCACGAGCATAGGCATATAGACATAGTGAACAACGTTCATCATTTCCCTCGACTGTTGGGTGAAGCGATCGGAACACACGATAGCCAAGCCAGAAGATCACGTACAAAAGTCTGTTATAAAATGTGTCGGCTATTGAAAAATCCGTGGATGATGAACCCAGAAGAACGTGTGCCGCCACACATTAGAATGATATCTGAAAAACGAGTCCTGTCAAAAAGTGCTACTACTTCAAAAGAGATCAGTGCATTCTTGCGTTCTATCAAACGAGTGTCATCTTTTACATCTTCTGAAAATCCGTATAAAAAACTAGATGCTAGTGTTTTGGAGGAAACTCCTGAGTTGTCATCGCTTCGAAAGGAATCGCCTGTCTCGACACCTAAAGGTAGTCTACCGTCACTGCCTTCGCGATCAAGCTGTGATGTAGTCCAGCCTGAAGAAAGAGCCCAGAAGAAAGATCGCCAAGAAAATAAAACATCTGTCTCAAGTGGGACAATGGTGAATGAATTAAAAGATTACGGGCCGGAGTTACTGTGTAGCATGGGCAGCAAGACATCAATAACCCACGAATTCGAAAGAATGTCTGGTTTCTCATCCCTCTGTGAAACAGATCAGACGGACCCAGCTCTTGAGAAGAGACTTTTCAGCACGATGCAACAGAATCAGAATGTTTTTGCGGACGTTGCTGGGAACCTGGCGGAACAGCTCTGCAAAAGGCAAGGGGAGACGAGCAGCAAAAAAGTGACAAAAGATGCGCTCTCCTTTGCTTGTCCGGCACCATCGCCCGGGACTCACCTATATTCGAGTTCCAGAAAGGGCCGAGAGGGATCATCTCGCTTTGTTGGTGGTGTTGAAGGTGGGGAAGGTAGTGCTAATTAACAGAATACTCCTCATATATGTCTTAGACATGAACATGTCATTGCACTTTTTAAACCTTATCTGATATTTAAAACAAACAATTACTCTTCACAATGAATGTACTATTAACTGGTGTTTTCTGTCTTCCCTTTGTATAATTAAATATAAAATTTTAAATACAAGCTTATAAAGGTTGCATTAGACTTTCTTTTCACATGAAAAAGCAAGAAAAGGTGTGTTTTAAGCCTTAGTCTGATTATCAAAAGCCACAAAATAATTGTTAAATGAGCCTTAATCGGTCGGCCTTTTTGGCGGGCAGCGCAGCACTTGGCTTTCACCTAGCAACAGCACTGTATTTCTCTTGGTTTTCCCTTCAGCTTCTGTGGCAACCTAGGTCAACTCTCTTTTACCTGGGCTCTGGATTGTATATATGTACATGCTTTATTTGGCGCCTATCCGGCAAGCCATCTCATGCACACTTTTTCCGTATGTCAGTGGAAAGATTATCATCCCTTAGCAGGTCTATACACCTATACAAGAATGTGACAAATACTAATGTCTTGATTAAAGGAGGGTAGAGAAGTTAGAGAATTTTCTTCCCTTATATTAGCAGACATTTTTCTGATGGATTTTTAATCACAGACTTCTAGCCCCATCGTTATTCAAAGTTTTAAGCATGTGTTATTTTCTTTTTTTTCCACTTGCAGAACAAGTTCTATTTACCTTCGGCAACAATTTGTGTGCATTTCTATTCCAATTTTTCTATGATCGTTTAATAACTTTAATCCATTTTACCATGGCTGGTGTGGATTAGGACATTGATCTGAGTTCTTTTAATGTTTTATTTATGATATTTGTTTGTGTGTTTGGCAGTTTGGTGTTTCTATATGTTTGACTGGTGTTTCACGTTCTTTTTTTTTCTACCATGCACGGTCTCTGTGTTAGAATTCCTTGTCCCTATACCTTTTGCGTGCTGTACGTGAATCATGCCTCTCTGGGGAAATTAGTGACGTTATAGGTTTGACATCTTCCTGGGCATAGCGATGTTCGCTGGCATGTATCTCAAAAATGAAGGGGTGTTATTCATCCAGATTTTTAGGAAATAGTATTTCGTACCGCTCTGAACACAGCAATTTGAGAAAATTCTCATCAGCTACGGTAGCGATAGTTATCATCCTCGTTGTGGAAGTTGTTGCCATTGTTATTATTACAGTGGCTTAGGAAGATGCTGAACTTTTTTGGGAGGGTAGTGGGGGCGGCAAACTCCATGCTGACATTGAACGACGTTCACACTCTTGCCTCCTCAGAATCTTTTTAGAGGGGGCGACTACCCCCCTTGTTCCTACGCCACTGTATCACTGTCAGCAACAACGGATCGAGTGGTTTTCGTCGTGGTAATGACGCTTGTGTTATCGAGTTTGTCTTTGCATTGATGCTGATTTTAGAGGTGATATCATATTTGTCGTGGTGCTGGTTCTGATGGTAGTCCGAGATGGTGACGTCTACATTATTTAAAAACTTAATTTTCTGTGTAAGGAGTTTACATCCAGAGTAAATTTTTACATTTTCTCTTACTTGTTTGTGAGCGGATGTATCTGTGTTTGTTTGATTTTTGTATTAAACGTAAATTATTATTGATGAGGGCGTGAACAAAACCAGCGCATTTTGCATGTATATCTGTGCTTGGGTAAGTCTGTGTGACTATGCGGGCGTGTGTGCTCGTTGATATGCATTTGAACTAATTTTTTCCAGGTGTACTTTACTTTGAGAACTTCGTACCGAAAAGGAATCCTAATTCCGCCATGCCGAACGTCGTCTTCATTGAATTGAGTTCAAAACTTTATCGCTAGAATCATGAACCGAGTGTCCGACCATCTTGTGGGACTAAACTTGCTAACAGTCTCCTGTCATCACTGCCAACTCTTGAATATGAATAATCACGTACCCAAGCATTACGTAAATACGGAACGCAAGGAGAAAAAAGAGCTGCAGTAAAAGAGAACTGATTTCCTATGTAGCATTTGCTTCTTTGTGGTTGTGTATCCTGGTGTGTTGTTTTGGTTTGTTGATAAGACACGAGACTAGAACGACATTAGGAAAAAAAATCAGGCAATAATTATTACACGTGTTTGCAAAGATAAATAGCTATCTTATCTTTTTATGTTACTTTTTATTCGAATTCTCATGCGCACTTTAGACATCCAACTTTTTACAAAACAAAATCGGTCGACTTCAGCCCCCATCAGTCCCTATCCGTTAAAATAGTTGTTCAGTTTTAGAAGACAAAGCAAATGTTTGAAAGACTTATTAGCCAGCATTAATTGTTTTTAATTTTAATACTGAACTATATCAAAAGGAGAGAGCTTTGTGACAACGACATAAAATATACATGTTTAGCATATTTTATATGAATTCTAATAGCACATAGAAACAAAGTTACGCAGTACCAATATTGTCATTTTACCTCCTGACTAAGGACTTTGTATCGCTATATTTATGAGCTTTTCTCACAAACTTCATTACTGTCAGTCTATTTGTGACGCTTAATTGCTATAGTCACTCTCATCGATACTGATGTTCCTGCTTTGTCAAAGGTATTTGCCAATAAACAGAAAATCGTATAGAAACATAAATTTATAAAATACTGCTCTTACCAAACAAACAAAGTGCAGTGTATCTCGGCTTTTCGAGAATAGAAGACAGCATGCGACCGGCAGGAGAGCACGGTGTGAAAAAATGTTAGTCTAAGTGTATGTAGCTATCTCTAATGTCCAACGGTCCAAGCTTTCTTTGGTCCAAGGACTCAGAGCAAAAGCGAGAGGAAAATTAAGTGTCCTGGTCAAACACACGGCGACTTAATTGACTGCTGACTCCTCTAAATATCTCATAAAAATGTCGGTCTCTACCTCCAATAACTCCAAATCCCGACCATTTATTTCCCATGAAATCCCATCCCGTCGAGTCTTCCAGAAACCCCCACTTCCCCTCAAGTGGGTAGCAACAATTAATAATTATTATTCATTCTGGCCCATGGGTGGAAGTTGCCGTCATCACGGTCACTGGCCTCTAAACTAAAACAGGGCCAACGTAATCTGTGTGTACCTGGAGCAGTTTAATAAAAATCCAGACAAACTCAGCTAACATTGTGTCATAGCACATATATAAACTTTGCCTCCCCCTCCCTTCTTCATCGTGAGACAAATACACGCCTACGTTACACGAAGCTCCTTGAAAACGACATTCAAATATAAGCCTGTGGTTATTTGAAGAATAAATGTCGCAGCCACCACAAAACTCTATCTACAGCAGCATATGGGAATACAACTAGCGCACGATAAGAAAGATTTCGAGGTGACCTTATAGGACGGATGGTGGGTAGAGGTTATCTCCTGACCCGATGCTGGAGACTGGAAGGAAAGATAATGGTACATCGCCGGAGGTCCTCCGATCGTCCCTCCTAAGGTGACACCTTCCTTAGTTACGGTTGTTGGAGTCCCCGTGGCATTAACTTTCCTCCCTACCCCCTACCCGCCCATTCACCCATCACCTTATCTTGCTCATGCTAACCTTCTGCTATTATCCTCCTCCAGCTCCATACTTCCCCTGACACCACCGTGATCAATTTATATAAGCCTAACTATTTGCGGGACAGCAGTTTTAAAATCTTTTTGCAATAATGTGTTCTATTTTCCTGGCTGCGATAGTATTACAGGATAATATATGGTATCGAGGATCTACTGTTTAGACTAAAAATAAATGTAGTTGTAGCACTCTAGTAGTGTATGTTGTTAATTTTTATTCTTGTAGACTTAGACTCTTAGAGGGTAGAGGTCGAACGGCAACCACTGTCCTTTTTCTCACCCCAGCTGCGTGTGTAATAGCCCGTCCCTGGCCGGTTGTTACTGCGGATCGTGAGGTCGCCTGACCAGACAGTGAACCTTTGGGAGTATCATACACGTACACACTCGCACATGCGGTCATCACACGCGTACACACATGCGCACGTACATGCAGGCGTACCGACATTCACACACAATCGTCGTACGCGTGTACACACGCGCACACCCATGCACACACTCTCAAACACAATCACACCACGCATGGACACACCTAGTAAGCTATGAAGTCTGGCCTAGGACCCGGGAGTGGGTGGGGGAACAATGTCTGTCATAGTTCAGGGACAGGTCGAAGCGGCGGGAGAGAAAGGGATGGTTTCTGGAAAGTTCGACCGGGGATCGATAAATAGCGTAGGGTTGAAGTTGTGTGTGTGTGGGGGTGGGTGGGGGGTGGGGTGGAGTGGGGTCTGTGATTTGGCAGTGAGAGAGGATAGTAGGCAGGCCAGCCGCTGAGTGACATCTAATATAATCGAAAGTATGCAGCAAAATTCCATCTTGTGTGTTCTTGTGCAGCAGCTAGTCCACCCCCTACGTAGCCTTCATGTAGGTACAGACGGGTTGGTTACATAGCTGTTTGTTTGGTGATGTAGAAACGGTTAAAGAAAGTTGCAGTGTCGTTAAGTAACTACGCAAAAAAGGCTGCAGAGCCAGGGGCAGGCCCCCATCATCTCGGTTCACAGAGTGGCCACACATGACACATCAGTAACATACTCTTCACTGTCAATTCCAAGTTGGTTGCAGGCCCCTCCCCACCCCTAGTGGCACATAAAACCACCAATCTCAGTGCACAAACGTTCTTCTAGAATCTAGACGGTTCATGCGCGATAAATCCTCGTGTCCAGCAGCCTTCCAACTCCAAGCTTGTCCAGTGAGAATATGATACCACTGACCACGCTTCAGTGCTTCACACCCCCAGGCCTAAAGAAATTGTATACTACAGGCTTGAAACTCAACATCTGCATGTGTAGCTTGGATGTTCTTTCCTCAGACATTTCTTTTAAAAAACATAAGGAAGGAAAAAATCCTCTGACCAAGGACGGGTCCCCTTCAAAGCCGAAGGCCCGGGTACACCAAACCCGCCTGCCCCCCCCCCTCTCGCCAGGCCTGGTCAGCAGCATCCCATTTCAAGAATGAACAGATATCCATATCACATAGTAACGGCCTTAGCACAGGGGTGGGCAAATAGCGGCATGCGGCCCGCCAAGTGGTCCTGTGCGGCCCACAGAAGCCCTTTGTAAAAATATATATATATATATATATTACCGAAAAAAGTTACGATTGAATAGAGGATAACTTTTGTTTTTTTGTTTTTTTTTAGAAATACAAATATTTTGCTTGAACCGAGACTATACATCCTGAAAGTACACATGCCATCCATGCGTGTGTTCAAGGGCATTTCCGTTATGGACAGTCGTGTGCACAACAACCCTGAAAAAATGCCTGGTAAAAAGCGTAAAATTGGGGACGAAGGTCGTGTATTTAATGAAGAATGGACTCACAAATATTTCTTCACCTATTCTGAACAGAAAGCAGTATGTTTACTGTGCCAAGATACCATTTACATAAGAATACATATAAGAATACAATTTACGGCGTCATTATCAAACAAAACACGGGGATTTTGGATGCAATCTGGCCGCTGAAGAAAGAAGGAAAAAGGCTTTGGAATAGGTCTCTTTGCCGAGCCCGCTTGCGAGCTGTTTGATAAGCCGGCTTGGCGGGGGTCGCTGGTCACACACAGGAACGCTGTTTCGAAGCTCGAACGAAGCACTGTGCAAGAATGTGACCAAAAAAAAAAAGAGCTTGCTGGATAACCCTCAGATGCATTTTCTCACACACATTATCCACTGCACAACTGCACAAGTAGTGTCTACTAATGTATTAAAGCATGATCGTTTGAAGGTCAATAGTAGTGACGACTTTTTTTTATATGGCGGCACATTTCCGAACAGTGATGACAAAACAAATAGCACAATCAATGAAAGAAATGCAAAATAATTCACAAAAAGGTACGTCAGAGGCCCTGTTGCTTTCACAGCCATGATCGACAACTTGAAGCACGCGGGAAAAGTAGAACATGCTCTACAGCGCGAAGCAGGCCGCAAGCTCAAGCCAAGCAGGCTTACGAAGCCGTTTGGGGATAGCTTGCAGTGTTGGTCACACGGCAAGCAGGAAAAGCAGGGTTGCTTCGGTAAAGTTTCGTGCTTTTGGCTTCTCGTGTGCCCGCCGCTTAAGCTGGACAAGCAGCAATCTCCGTTTAAAAACACTCATCAAATCAGGACACTGCGCTGGAAGTTTTAAAGTGTCTTACTTAATTAAAAAAAACCTTTCTCAGATGGAGAGTTCGTAAAACAATATATGGTTGATTGCGTAAATATAGTGTGTCCGGAAATGAAAAACAAGTTCGAAAATATTTCATTATCGAGGAGAACTGTTGTCCAACGTGTAGAAATGATTAGTGAAGAACTAAAACAACAGCTGACGGATGCAAGTAAAGAGTTTTTTTTATGTTATTCGTTCGCACTGGACGAGAGCACAGACATATAGAATACTGCCCAATTACGAATTTTTCTGAGTGGGGTCGAAAGTTTGCCCACCCCTGCCTTAGCAGTACGCAGGCCCCCCCAAACGCCGCCTCTGATATCACATACTGACAAAGATCATACGTCTGTGGTCCCGTACGGTGTATTTTTATTATCAAGGGAAGGAACTGAAATCGACTTTTGTGTAGTCTCCCCCCCCCCCTCAAGCATAGCTGTACGCATGCGCGACATTCCTACGGACGCCAAGTTCCAGGGGTTAAAAAACAAACAAACAAACGACGTCGTGCTGGATCAAAAACCATGAAGGTATCCTAATACCCATTTATTACTTGCTACCTATTACCAAACGTAGACATTCTTTTTAATACCTTGAAGTATTTAAGTTGTGTTCCAATTCCGTTTACGCTTTTCCAGATTTTTTTTAAATGGAATAGCCTAAGTAAACTCGATAGACTGCTTTTATATCGAGCTTCCTATGGCTTGAACGATTATGGGATGATCGTGAGTTAATAAGTCTCTTTCTCTCTCTCTCACTCGCTCTATGTGTATGTGAGTGAGAGAGAGAAACTGATTTTAAGTAAGTTATAATAACAAGTGTCTGCTTTAGTAATACACATTTTAATAAAAGCCTCGCACACTCACTCACCCATCCGAGAACTTATACACAACTGTACAACGTCGTGTTTAAACTACGGGCCAAGTTGTTGAATGGAATTGATGTTTGTGACAGTTAACATAAATGAAATCATGTTAATAAAACTAAAATCTGTTAAAAGGTGATAACAGGGTTGACAGAGATCGAAAGAGGACAGGTATAAATTATCTACATGCTTTCTTGCACAAACTGCTAAGTGTAAAACTAATGCTACTCAGATACCAGAAAGTATCAATCTTGTTTCAGCGTGTGTTCAGCTTGCCAGAATCCTCACATGGGCAGGGCAGTATTCAGTATATATGGCAAAAAAACAAAGGAAACTACCTGGCAACCACTGGGTAAACATGTTACTTCTTATCTTTATCTTTGTCAGAAACATTCCATTTTGAAACATGTAAAGTTTGTTTTGCTTTCCATGGTAAAATAGGTAAACATATGGGTGCACACATTTATAGTCACTGGATTATGCTATATGTTCCTAGTGTTTTGCATGCATCGGTCCCCACAAATGTGAATATGCACATATGCTTGAATCACATTTCACTACCATTAATCCCACCCTCACTTCTAGTATTATGTATATCAGAGAGAGAAGGCATGCGTGTGTTTGTGTGTGTGTAGTGTGCATGCTACTTGATCCGAAAGCGTCTTGTACAGGTCATGGATTGTGTCTGGGATATTGGTGGTTAGAATAGCTTTAATAATATATCAGTGCTTGGGATACTTTACCTATTCACCTACCACTTCCAGAAAACTAAAGGGCTTTGATGTTGAGGCATACATTTGAGAAAAATTATATAGAACATCTATTGCCGTGGTTCTCAACCTGTGGGGCGCAAAGGTGGTAATTTTTTTCATATCTCCTATCAGTATTAGTGAAAATAGCTTGCTAAGGGGGGCGCACAGATGTATCGTTTTTCATCTGGGGGGCATCACAAGTAAAAGGTTGAGAAACGCTGATATATTGAGAGCATTCTTACCATTCTTATCTAACCAGATAACCTTAAATGGTAAGTAGTCACTGCCTTATTTTCATTCAGAACTTTTAGTTGAAAAAAGATTTTCTTATTTGCTCATATCTAAACCACAACTCAAAGACTTAAAAATAAACTTTCTGTTTCGTTAGAGTAGTCAACAAAATGATGGCAGGATGTATACGAGGGAATCATGCTCTAAAATTTTTAACCAGAACACAATGGTGAAGAGTTGGGCCAAGAGGATTATATTGTACTGAGACAAAATACACGGTCTATCAGAAAATCTGTAACATAGACTATTATCCAGCAAATGCGTGTTTAGCAATATAGCTAACTATAAACATATAGAAGTATAGAGTATAGAAATGTCGCAGCCTTCATGAAGGAAGCTGGATCAGTGTTTGAGATGTGATTGTAAGTAAACTATTATTTTGCAGCCTAAAATTGTTATCAGAATTGATTAAACTTGTCCATATCCATCATGGGGTGGTTGGTGGAATATTGGCTGAAGGACGTAACCGTGACAGTGAAAAATCATCGGTGTGCAGCAAACGTAGCTCTCTATTTTTCAGTATGTTTGAATGCTCTACATCACCAAGTTTTTTTTATTTAGTAATGGAATAAAGAATTCCACTACTGGGGAGATTCTTTTTGAAATTCACTTTTATGTAAATTACTGGGGGGTTTTTCCTCCTCCTCTAGTATACTGATACATCTGAGAAAAATGAAACAGTAATAAGTGGAGATGATTGATTGAAAAATTATCGTGGATGAAACCTATTTCTCTTTATGTGCAGGTCTGATCAAAAGGTTCATATCTTTGACAGACATGGTGACTTGAAAGGAGATCTGAGCTTTCCAGGGTGAGAAACTTTCAGCAGTATAAAAGCAGCCTCATAAAGACCATTGAAACATTATAGACAGTGCTAAACAGTATCTTGCTATTGATCTTATTCTTGTGCATGCATGTGTTCATATGTGCTCTAGGGCGGTCCCTGGTGAAAGGATTTGGGTCTGTCACCAATACAGTGAAGGCTGGCTGTTTGGGGCTCAGCTCTTGTCTCGGACACGCTCTTCTTTCTCTGTATGTGGTATCCGTTTAAAGGGTTGGCTGCCTACTGTGATATAACCTTAGTTGCAGGCTTGACATAAAACACCAATCCCTCCCTGCCACCCTCATATATGCTGTAAATGACTGAGTCTTCTCATTAAAAAAAAAAAGAATGTGAGAGTCATTGAGTTGAGTTGGGGGAAAGAGAAAGTTGAGTTCTGTCTTTCACATGCATTGCCTTTGATATGGTGAACTACATACATTTCAGCACCATGAGCCATCCAGAAACTTTACCATTTTACACTTCTTCACTTTAGTTTACTTCTTCTTCACATACTGGCGGTACTAGTCATAAAGGAGATACATTGGCACACAGCTTGGGTGAGCTCACGTCAGCAGGCCCGGTCGTGCGCCCTCAAGAGAAAGTCCTTCAGTGGACAATCAGTCATGTTAGTCACTCATCCTTTCTTCTGTTGTTGTTCTGCCTTCAACATAGCCCTGGAGAAACTGTCTTCAGCAAGGTATCATGTCAGACCATATGACCTAACCACACTAACTGAGGCGAGCAAAAACTCCTAGGGACCTATCAAGCAGGTTACTAAGCTGCAGACAAAGCTGTTCGTCTTTTGCTTTAATTCTGTAAGCAGGGTGGGTTCACATCTTGCTTACCTTACTGTTGGCACCCACAAATTTGAACATCTTCATAGCTCTATAACTCAATTGCTCCCGTATTGAATGAGTTAGAGAACTCCAACTTCTCCAGCTTTACTCCATTAACTGATTACACGCCTGCTTAAGAAATGCTGCAAGTGATCTAATATCACCTAACTGGCAGGAGAACCGTTGAACAGATCTTCAACAGTTGGGTCCTCATTGAAAAGCACCTGCAGTATACCAAGGATCTCTACCATAACTTTATCGACTTTAAGAAAACCTTGATAGAGTATGGCACAAAAGGCTATGAAATGTGCTACTGACAATATATGCTGGAAAATGGCTTCTATGCACTATCAAGGCCTTCTACACTGGCTCCTTGAGTTCAGAACTAATCAACAGCCAATTGGCTAAACTCTTTCCCATGATGGTTGGTGTGTGGCAGGGCTGCATTTTGTCCCCAGTGCTGGAGAAAATCATGTGGGATGCCATCTCACCTTTGTGTCGATTTTTAAGGGGATGCCGATTAATAGCCTCTGCTTTGCTGATGACATAGGTATGACAGCGGGCGGCAATAATGAATTATCGACCCTCACTTATAATTAACTTCAACTGCATGTTAAACTCTGATTGAACAAAGTAATTTGAATTAACCATTTCAGACATCAAATTATTCCATGTGGAATGTTCATATTGCTGGAATACAGCACAATGTAGGAACTGATAACTGATGGCCCACTCAGGACTTTTACCATTCATTTCTCCCTTTAACTAGGAAAATTAAACATTCCATCGCATGAGTTTTCATTTAAAAGTAGCAGAAAATTAAATTGTCCACAATGACATGGATTTACTATACAAACAACCACAAAAAAGAAAATATTAAAGATTTTTGTACTCTATACTTGTATAGTTTATAGCAGGGATTTTTTTTTTTGCTTGTTAATAGTATTTAAAACATTGTGTTAAAACTTATACTTTACCACTCATTTTTGAAACCTTGATGACTGCTGATCTCGGATTTGCTCATCTACCTTCTTTCACTTAATAAAAGAAAAAAAACAGGCTCATGAAAAGTAAAACATTTAATAGTTTAGGGCTTGTTCTTTGAAATTTTGCTAGAGTCATAGTCAAATTTATCTGTTGTGAGCATACATACTTTTGTGCCAGCCACATATTAAATAACTTGTGATCAAGATAACACTAATATTGAATTTAGTAAAAAGTGCCAAATTTAACTTTAAAAAGTTAATATTTCTTTATCATCTAACAGGAAATAAGTTTGATTTTTGTGTTGATGGTGTCAGGTGATTAAAATGTATCAGAAGAAATCTATTTCCTATATTTTGAAGAAATCTATTGGCATCAAAAGCTTTCTGCTGCAGAATATGCATGGGCCTTGACTGGGACCATGATGGAGACATTCTGGCTGTGATTTGTGAGCAGTCAAATGGGATTTTCCTCTGGGATTCAAACTCATTCAAAACCACTCAGATAGACAGTGGTCTCAAGTAAGCAGCTTTCTTTTGTTATTCATTTATACATTTTTTTGGTTTATTCATATTAGAAATTTTGTAAAATGTAATTATTTACAGTTTGAATTATTTTCTTCTGAGTGATTTGCCGTCATGAATAGATTTCTTGGAATGCAAATTTTTTTATATCTTGTTTTTAATACAGTTATAACAGATGTATTACATTTTTTTTTGAAACTTTTTAGTAGTTTCAGAGCACAGACTTTAAAAAGGTGGGGTTTTTTTTCTTGAGCATTGGTATTCTGATGTGAGTTCCTTGTTAGATTATATCACTGGGTATTCCAGAGACACAATGACATTCCTGCAGTGGGCAAAGTCTCAGCCATTGCTGGCTGTTGGAACTGTAAAGGGAAATCTGCTCATTTACAACCATCAGTCATCAAGGTGAGGTATTCTAAAATGTCTGGTAGACAGGATAGTTCAAGACGACTTGTTTTTTACTTTAGTTGGTTTCTAACCTTACTTAGTTCTCACAAAGAGTAAGCCCAGCTAGGTTTTTTTCATAATCCTTTTTCTAAAAGGAAGTGAGTTTGTCACTAAAAAACTATATATATTTCCCTTAAAGGCAGAACTTCTTCGCACTGGAGGAAGAGAATGGTTTTGCCATGCAAGGGAAGGTAGGAGTACACACAGTGCTGACAACTAGCAGTCATCTCCAATTACTACCCTGACAATAGGCAGGATAGAGATCACAGGCACTGCTGACTAGCCTAGCAATAAAATGGCTTTGTCACCCGTCTGAGGTGAGGCAAAATGGCTTCTATCTGAACATACTGTCATGTATTCTCAAAAAAAAAAGAGAGAGAAAATATAAAGGAGAGAAGAATGAAGAGCGCATATGACACAAACATAAAGACAACTGAATTTTTAAACTTTATTTTTATTGCTTTTTTCTTTATTTGTGTCATCTCCACTGTTCATCCTTTTCACCTCTATTTTTCCCTCAATTTATTTTAGGGAGAATACATTCAATTGCCGGTCCTAACCGTGACAGTTTGTTCAGTCACAAACCGTTTTACCTCAGCTTTCTGAACGCCAACAGCAAGTACTGGTTGGGTGAGAAAGACGTTTGATTTGATCTTCACCCCGCCTATTGTCAGGGTAGCAATTAGCAAAGGCTGACCGCTGTAGCGTTTCGCAGCTCAAACCCCATTTTATTGTATTATTTGTTCAAAAGCATAGGTAGAACAGCGGCAAGTTCTTGGAAGGCCACATGACCGTGTGACGCAAACTTACATTGTTGCTTCACACCATGACGCACTCAAGAATGTGAGACTCCTTAGTTACAAAAGATTAATTTTTGAGTAAGTCAGCATGGTGTGTAGCTGTGCCCAACACGGTCTAATTCAGGTGAGAATTCACACCAATTACACCACAAGGTAGATAAATGTATTTGGCGTGGATCCCACGTAGCTATAGTGTCGCTAGTGACTGGGATGCTAAGGGTGCAATTGGTCAAAACCAGTGGATGGGGAATTAAGTTGGGGGGCTTAATGTTTCCCCGGCATTCAGCAGAGATCTCTCAGTCAGGACTGACCTACAAAGTGACAGCTAGAGAATTGTAATGGACACGGCAACCTCTCTACTGAAGGTTAGATGCTGAATCAGCACCAATACTGAGGGCCAAGTGTAAGCAAACTAGTCTCTGGATTTGGCGGAGATCTCTCAGTCCAGGCAAACCTACACGTGGACAGTGAAGGATTTGTAATGGGCAAGTCGTTGAAGAGAACAGTGAAATGGAGATGGCAGATGTACACTGCGAACCGTCAGGGACTCTACTTCTGTGAAGCTATTCTGCAGCAACCTTCCAGCAAGAACTGGTGACTCGGAGATGGCAGACGTTCACTGCAATCCGTCAGGGACTCAACTTCTGGGAAGCCATTCTGCAGCAACCTTCCAGTGAGAATTGAGTGACATGGGGACGGCAGAGGTCCACTGCAATCCATCAGTGACTATACTTCTGAGAGAGATGCAAAAGGAATCTGCATGAGATTATAGACCTCTACAGCAGTAACTACGGACGCTGCTGAAACACTCCTGCCAAAGGGCAGTGCCGAATCGACAGAGACTGGGGATTGTCTATAGCAAGGCTGTTCTTCGAAGCCGTGATCTGCTGTTGTATTTCTCTTAGAACTTAATGTTCTAATTCGTCAGTTTGGATGGGCTTCTTCTGTCTCTTGTACACCTGCTTTGGATATAATTCGCCAAACATCAATCCAGGTGAACATGCATGCTGTCAGTTCACCTGCCTTGGATGTAACCTGCCGATCATTAGTTTGAGGGAACTTCTGTGCAGACCATTCACCTGCTTGGGATGTAACTTTGTGATTGCCAGTTTGGGTGGACATCAATACTGATTAAATGAACTCCTGTGTTGGACATTAACTCAAGTGATCGTTCATTCAGGATTAACTGATCGTCGAATCGCCAAAAGCTGATAGGTGACATTGCTGGGGAGACCTAGCTTTCTATCAGTTATTAGACAGTTCTATATTTCTTTTACCTTTTCATTTCTTCTTTTCTTTTAAAACATTAAGTGTTGGAATCGTTGGCCGGGCCTTTTTGTGTGAAAAAGGTAGAAGAGTGCCGCGAGCATAGCTACATGTAGATATACATTCACGTTTGCATCCATTTATAAGTGGACTCTTCACCCAAAACGTTACAACCGCATGTAAAAGTCTGCATTGCAGGTACTCCTACCTTCCCTTTCCTGGGTAAAACCATTTTAAAAACTGCCCACAAAAAGTTCTGCCTTTAAGAGAATGATTTTCTGATGATATTGTTGCACTATTTGTTACTTTGTTCCAGGACCATTTATTGCTACAAATTTTAGGTGTGGTTGTGAGCTGCAGAGATCATGTTTATAAGCAGTCTAAATATATTATTTCTTTTTAAAATTTCTTGCAATTCTCCATTGGAGAATTTTCACCAACACTGCAAAAAAGGTCATTGGAAAGAAATGACACATAGATTTAATTTTGTATCTGCATCTCTTTGTGCTTATGACTGATTGTGTAACTGCAACTTTTATCAGGAAAATACCAATCATTGGAAAGCACACCAAGAAAATCACCTGTGGTGCTTGGAGTGCTGAAAGTTTGCTTGCTCTTGGCAGTGATGATAAGTCTATCACCATTAGCAATATGGAAGGTGACACAGTCCGTCACATTCCTTTACGCATGGAACCGTTTGACATCCAGTTCTCAGAAATGAAGGCAGATGAGAGGAGCAGTATCGGAGAGAATACAGTATGTTAGAAATATTCCAATCTAAAAACTGGATATCTCTTACATAAATATTTTTTATGTTAACCTACTGTGTATCTCACAACAATTTAAGAAGTAAAAGAATTTCTCTCTTTTCAGACATATCTGAAATGAAAAAGGTAGCCAGTATTTTTTCTGCAAGCATTATGACTTGTTCTTCAGTCTTCAGCAATACTTTTTGTTTGCTGGCTCAGCATAATACCAATCCCCCATCCTTCTCCACACACACAACCCCCTCCAACACACTCAAGCACTGGGACCAAAGCAGCATAAACACACTTTTACATTTCACAGTGAAAGTAAATTAATCCTGATTTCACTGTCCATCTTTCATTTCTTAGGGGTACATTTTGTGCACTCATGCTTTTATTAAGCAGTATGGTTTATTTGTTGTTTTTCTTCTTGATTTAATAATTTTAATGTGGTTGCAGATAAGTGCTAATGTGGGACACAAGACCCTGTTTCTCTACAACATCAATGACCCAGAGAATCCAATAGAGCTGGCATTCCAACCACGCTATGGCACAATCGTTTCTTACAAGTGGTTAGTAATCTGGTTCTACCACATGTTTTGCTTACTTCACCACAAAGGAATTACATTTTATTAAGATTAGAAGTCCTATTGTGAAATGTGAACCAAAGGAGGTAATTTGTATAAAATGTTGAGTGTCTGTATGTGCATGAATATTTTGAGTCACCAACTTGTTGTAAATTTATGTGGAAGACAGGGAATAGACAAATTGGTAAAGGATGGGTAGAGCCAGGCACAAAAGGCTATGATGTACATGATCTAAACAAAGAGCATTTTTATGCTGCCATTAACAATCAAGAAGAAAATAATTATTAAGGTACAATTACCAGAGCTGTATTTACCTACATGTTTACTTCTGCTTGGTCTGTAATGAATTTAGTAACCATATGGAACTACACCTAAGGCAACACCACATAGAATTCAGTTTTCAAACCTAAAGCTAACTTTATTATGCTAGTATAGTTCAGAGATAGATTACACTAGTACAGGAATAATTGCTGTCATCTGATAACAGTTTCTTCTCTTTACCTGCTGTCTTTTTTGCTGTACAAACTATCAGAACACAGTTGCTATGATAGCACACCTACATCCTGCCCACATTTGTTATTGTAAGCTCAACTAAGGAGTTCAAGGATTTTTTTCCTAGTACCAACTGTACTATGAACCGATATAGGGAAAGCCCAAAATGGGAGAAATATTTGGGTCTGAGCAATAAGAAAACAAAAATAGCTATCATAAAATAGTATTACAAATGTAGATAGATCTGATTTTTAATTTAGAGGGGTTTATCACTGCTTTCTCTTCAACAGACATATAGCCTGAAAGTTATGACATTTTAGTGCACAATGAACTACTTCTGCCTGGTATCTTTGCCTAAAGCATGATTGTTGGTCGAAGAATGGTCATGCTAGAATGTGAGGCAGCAGGCTTTTCTTTTGTGTCAGTCTGCTTGCTCTTGGTATAGTCTCTTGTGGTATCATGCAATGTTTTGACATGCCCTTTAGATTTACCATTTCTTTTCAGCATGGCATCTTGAATATCTGGTTCTGTGTTTTGAATTGCAGGTTTGGTGATGGTTACATCCTGATTGGTTTTAATCAAGGCTACTTTGTTGTCATCTCAACACACATGAAAGAAATAGGACAGGTACCAGATCATTTAAATGAAAGTTTATGCCTCACCTTCGCTCTTCAACATTAAAATAGATTCACTCTTAAAGTCTGTCTGTCCAGGTTTGGAAGCCTTGCATGATTTTGCTCTCTGCATCCAAGGCATCTTCACGGCCTGTATTTAGTCCCTGTGGCAACACCACTGGGACACGCTGGGCCAGAATTAGTTACACGATACCCTTCTCTGTTTTTCTGACTGCCCACCTCCATACCATTCTGTGTGGCAGGAGAAGGTAGTACTCAGGAGATTAAGAATGTGACACCTATGCCATTTAATGAGGTGAATCCCCACCAGTTTTTCTTTGATGCCAGGGAATGTTTAGTGTTGTACATGTTTTAATTACTTGTCCTGGCATCCAAAGTATCTACCAGAAATTTTTTTTACAGCTGGCTCTGTTTTCCTTTTTAAGGTCCACCTCATCTGCAGCTATTTTTTTCATTTTTGTAGACGGGTAGGGCCTTACCATCAGAGTTAAGGTTTTTTACGTAAGATTTTTGTTTAAGGTTCTAGCTTAATGGTGGCCTTTTAGGCCGCAACACCCTTTTTAATATATCAATTACCCTTTTATATTATCCTTTTTCCTTATAGCTGACTTTTATTGTAAAGGATGTTGTTTTTGTATTGCCTAGGGTATCTTATTTTTCAGCCTTTTAACATATCCTTTATCTTCTTACCTTTTTTTTGACATGCTAGCAAGTAAGGCTATATCACAGAGAAAAATGCAAACAACGACCCAACCTTGGTCACTCATGACAAATCTGTTGCAAAAAGCATGGGATGTAGAACTGATACCATTTTATACCATATAAATCTTACATCCCTTCCCCCTTTAGTTTTTTCATGGTTTGCAAACCATGTACTTGCTGTATTTGTTTCTCATGCTGCTGAGCTTACTGCCAAGAAGGGAAATGTATCATGCACAAAAAATTATTATTTTTTCCCCAAAACCTTTGAGTTGGCAAATGTATAAAGTAAAACAGGAATTACAGATTTGCAAAAGCGGTAATTGTGAAAGTATTTATCAATTGTTAATGATGATAATGGTAGTGATAGATTGACACTATCCTTGTGGATGGTGGTGGTAGTGATAATTTTGTTGTAGTATTAGTTTTAGTTGTAGAGATGATAGTTATGACAATCTGATAGGGACCATTGCATTGTTGCATATGCTGCCAGCATTTATCATGTATGTGGGTTCTTTGTGTAAAGCACTTTGAGTTCACCTTAATGGTGGAAAAAGATTGTATAGAAATCATCATCATTATTGTTTCTCCCACCACCACCACCACCACCACTGCTATTACCACTGATAGAATAAGGATATTTTGGTAGTGGTACTGAGCTGAAGTTACTGCATCTTTCACCTTGTCATCATGAACAACTACACTAACTGTGAACGCAATGAACTCTGTTTTGAGACTATTAGTCCACCTAAGTACATCAAAGTAGGTGACACCAACATCACCTTCATGCCCTCTCTCTGAAATCTTTGATTCGTTGTTACTGAAGACATGACCCTTGATAGACAAATTATAGTTGTCTGTCAGTCTGCCTTTTATGAGCTACGTATGATCAGTGCCATATGTCACATTCTCTCTACGCACACTACCAACACTCTTGTCTGCATTTGTTCTTTCTTGGCTTGATTACTGCAATTTTTAATAACTGTGCAGCAAAACAATGGAACTCTCTCCACCACCTACCCACCATTGAATCCTTTAAATGTGCACTGAAAATGCACCGATTCCGTAAGCATTACTCATAACACCAGTTCCCACAAGTCTAGGTCCTTTTTCACACCCTTCCCCCCCCCCCCGATATTGCTACTTACCTACTCGTTATGACACTCTTAGTCCTTGTTACTTAGATCCTCTAAACATTTTTTGTATTTGTCTTTATTCATCATTGGTACTGTTGTTCATCCTTTCATCATTCATATGTTGTTTGCTCTTCTGTCCTTTGTATGTTGCCCATGTCTCATTCTTGTTTTTAAGCGCTAAAAGCGTACTCCTTAGGAGTGTGAGTATGCACTATAAAAATTTTACATTTCTTTTTCTGTCCTTCATGTCTTCTACTTGTCTTAAGTACTTCAGCTGTGCTTAGTGCTACAAGATATTATTTTGCATTGAGGGGGTCACTTGATATCACTTGTTAGGAATTAAAATCCCACTTGCAGTTGTCAGCCATACAAGTGCTCAACTTAAATGCAAAGGGTTTTTACATGCTGCAGGAGCTTTTCCAGGCCCGAAATCACAAGAATCATCTCAGCAGTATAGCAGTGTCTCCATCTCTGGGCAAAGCAGCATCTTGTGGTGACAACTGGTTTGTTTTCACTCTCTTATTTCTTAATTTTCTTAAGCACCATTTGTCGGTAATTTCAATCCAGTATGCTGCATTAATTCTTATAAAACAACAAAACAAAGGACAAAATGTTATGAAACTGACCAGTATGTGCTTTAGCTTGAAAACCTATTCAGTATTGAATTTTCAGGAAAAATGAAGGGATATCTTATTCCTTTTATCAGAGTTTTATGAAATTAGTGCTTTAATGTTTATAGTCAAAATGATCAGGATAAAGAATTGGCTTGTATTATTTAACTGATACAAATTGACAAATATTTAAGAAAATGCAAGATCTGTGCCATAAAAAAGGGAAATTACAATGAAACTAAGGTATGTTAACAAGCATATAAAGTTTTATAGTGGGTATCAGATCTAAGTAAGGCATAAGAAGCTTGCATAAAAATCTTATAGAAAGAAAACTGCATGCTGTTTTATGCCTAATGGAGAGGGCCAGTGCTACAGATGGATGCACAGGAGTAGCTATCATTTTTTTTTTTTGGCTTGCAATGTTTGATCCTGATTTGTTGTAGGAGTTTACTTAGCTTATGTTTCCCAAGATTGCCTACAAGGTAATAGAGAAAACATTCCTTAAGCGATCATTAGTGTTAGCTTATACGGAGAGGCTCTTGCTTCCATCCCTCCATGGGAAGAACACAGAGAACTGGTTTTAGGCTTCCTGTACCACACCTCATGCAGAGCACAGAGAGCTCATCCATCTTTGTCCTCGATCAGGACTCAGAACTCGCATTTGTAGGATGCACTTTCGTCACTGTTGTCCAAACAAGCACTAAATTGCCATTGTCCTGTGGGAGTGAAAAAGGTTAAAACGGTGATGGAAGCATGTGTTGTCATCTACCGTAGGTGTTAGTCCGCCCTCACTACTTCTCCCCCTGTCTCAGCCTCCATTTTCAGCCTACTCTTTGCTTTCCCCAACTTTCTCCTTTCTGGTAAGATGTGGGTGCTGGACCGTTGAAATATGGCACCTTAAGATAACATGGTTTGATATACACAGTGGGTGCTGGATGCTGGATGCTTTCCTCTTGTACTGAGATACTTGCATAGTAAAGTCAACATATGAACAGTGGAAAGCTTTCCTGCAAGTGTAATACTTTAAGAATATTATATTTCCCAAATATCATTTGTCCCATGAAAAAATGCAAAACATTTCTGTGCACGCCTCAGTGCTTGCACCCGAGGCAGCTGCCTAGTTTGCCTAATGGTAAAAGAAGAGGTGGTAATCATGAACAAACCTCAAAATAAAATTCCCAGCTTGTAGTGAAAATTAATCATTAGTCTTAAATGAGATGGGTGTCTATCAGAAGCAACTTAATTACAAAACAGTGATGGGAGGAAACTTCTAAAGTGATAAAGAAGCAGACTGACATGAGAAGCAGAGATTTTGCGTGATGCCTGTTGACCCTAATCCCAAAGCCCATCCTTTGTGACGGCTTTTTGATTTCAGCATCAAAATTCATGACCTCTCTGACCTTAAAGAGATGTATGCCATAATTGTCTTGGAGGATGAACGCAAGCTGGATCGAATTCAGTGGTCAGATGATGGGCAGCTGTTGGCTGTCTCCACTCCTCAGGGTGCTTTACATGTCTACCTGGCACAGCTGCCCATGCTAGCCTCAGCCTCACAAACACGTATTGCCCATCTAACATCCTTGCTGGAGGTCACAGTTGAGGATGGTGTGGTTGGGGTGAGTACTTCCTAAGTTTGTGGAAGTAGATTAGGACTTCTATGTATTATCAATGCAGATGGTATTAATATCCTTTTGTATATCTACAGGAACCATATAAGTCTACAGTGTTTTGGACTTGTGTTGAATATGCTCATGCGTGCACACACACACACACACATTCAAAAGGTTTTTAGGTGTATGTACATGCATACAGCTGAAAGTTAGACATAATCTTCTTTCTTCCTGTGCAGGAAGGACCTGTAACAGTTGCCATAGAGGTGGAGCCAGCATTTTTAGGTGTTGGCCCATATCACCTAGCTGTTGGCATGAACAACAGAGCATGGTTTTACTTTTTGGGGAGTGGAAGTAAGGACCTTTAAAGATGATTACATAAAGCATTTCTGTTTGGTCATTACAGTTGTAGGAGAGATTGAAACAAAAGTGGAATAAACATGCACACAAAGAGATGAGTATGCATTCACATATATTCCATGTCTTTTCTCATCCTTGCTCTTGCTCACTGATGTTACAGTTAATATTGCATTGTTGTATTTTCACACAATGCAATAATTTTTTCATCACATTAGGTATGTAGCATAGCCTACTTGACTTTGATATGCATTTATCTACCTTTTATGCCAATCAAAATCACAGAAATAATTTTTATACCAAAAAAAAAACAATTAAGTCATAATCGAATGTAACTTAACAAATCTTTATGCTTCACCTTTCTGAATTGAACAGTTTGCCTTAACCAGTGCAAATGCTGAAGAAAGATAAAGATGAAGAAACTGATATGGACTAGAAAATTCTGTGTACAGAAGTATTTCTGGAAAGTCCATTAGGTACACCAATTGTCTTTTGATTTATTAAAAAAAGGCATAAAAGGTGGACTTTAGAGAATCTTTATAGCTTTATAACCCTGTCAAAGGTTTGATGCAGCTTATTTATGTTACATTATGCTAGCTTAAGGTGTAGAACTACACATTTATGTTAAATATTATCAACAGGTCCAGAGAGACTTAAGGAAAACAGAGAGTATCTGGGCACAGTGCAATTTATAAGTCTGAATGCAGACTATGCAGCTGTCAGCTTTGACAACAAAGTCCTGTTACATATGGTAAGGGAGAAACTCAACTCACTTTTAATTTTTATCCTGATACTGATTACTTTTCACAGAAGGTAATTTTTTTAGACTTTTTTCATTTATGTTTATAATAATGACAGAATAATCTATTTAATGTTTTATATACAATTTTTACATATTAAAAAATCTGCCTAAAATCCATATGCCTTGTAAAGTGTTAGCATTATTGGTGTGGTGGTGTACAACACACACAGTCACTCACACTTCTTTCCACAAAAGCACAAAACAATTGCCTAAAGGCTGTCCAGATATGCATATTGTTGCTGGGCCTTAGATAAATTACAAAACACCACATATGTACTACACAAACCCCTTTGGGTTTATGGCTATGTACAAAGCACACAGCAAAAACTACATCATTAAGTGAACACCTTGGCTCTGGTATGTATAGAAGGTACAATAATTTATTAAATAGTTACACACACAGAATGCCAAATCTATTCAGATTATATATTTAAATATATGAGAGAGAACTCAAGAGAACTCTCACTGCTCTCCCTGGGCAAAATCTCTGTGATACCTCTGTCAAAGATGAATAAAATGCTATCAGAATCACACCATGTTTTTGCAAAATAATTCAATGGTCAAACAATGCATGATTGTCCATATATCAGTTACATAACTTATCATCTCTTTTTGAGGTCAGAACTGAATGTGTCCTTCATAAGAAAACAGTCACTGATGTATTCACAAGTATTTAAATAAAAAAGATGGCCACGCCCTAGTTGTTTGACGTCTCCTGCTCTACTCTTTTCCTTTATTGTTGATGTCCATAGACTGTTCACAAGATGACCACTGCTGTACTTGATTTGGAGTGTTCTTCCATTATTGATGCATCTCCACCACTACCGTATCCTCTGTATCCTTAGATCTATCAGTGGGTTGCCATCATCATTATCATTGTAACCCAGGAGAAGAAGTCGAAGAGGTGCTTTGGAGTGGTGATTAAAAGAGCTTCGTCTTAATAATTGCCACCAGAATCTACATTTATCAAGATCTAGCGGGCCTCCTTTTGTTCTTGAGGCGATCTAAACATACCAAGAGGTTTTGATACCATCCCTTTGAGGGTAGGTGAATCCTATCTTCAAGGCTGATCTACTTGCTGAGTCCATCCTTGAGTATGACTGACAGCAAAGATGATATAAAAATCGTTCACTTGGCTGATTTCTTTCATTAAGCATTCCGTCTAGCAAGCGGTTATCTCCCTTAGCTTGTAAAAGTGGAACAGTTGAGCTGCAATGTTCTTACCGTTTTATACAGTACTTTATTTTCCCGTTGGAATGAACTCTTCCCAGGTAGCCTGTCTTCGACTTGTGCAACATAAGATTTTACGCACATTGCAAGTGTCCAAACATTTTGCCTCCCCCAGGTGACCAAAACGCAAACTTCCATAACGTTTCCAGCGCTGTGAGGGCTTCAGACCGTTGGTGGTGGGCCTGTCAATTCAGATTAGTCGTTGTCGTCACTTTTGGCGTCGTCATTGACTCCATCGCTGCTGTGTCACAGCCTCAGCTTCCTTGCATAGTTCGTCAATAAAAAGTACATTGCAAGTTTCCAAGCTGTCCTTGAAAGTAACGAAATCGTCGAAGTCGAATTAAAATGCACAAGAGGTCACCGTCCCAATCATCTTGTAGAACTTCAGCATTCAGGCTTACTATGTCAGTATCATCACCGTCCTGCATAACATCCAGCACACCTGGCTGAAAATTGAAATCAGCCTTGGCACAACAGTTTGCAATAGTTGACGGCTTCATTGCAATCCATGATGCACCCTCAAAGTTCATGGCCCTTAAGATCTCAATTTTTGTGTCTGAAACATCACACACGCCAAGGTCAAGCATGGTCACAAGTTTTTGTACAATCTTTATATGATAGAAATGCTTGAAATTCTGGATGCCCCTTCTATCAAGAGGCTGAAGTTCGCTACTGCAGCCTGCAGGAAGAAATACAATCTTCAGAGTTCGGAGCTGTCTATCTGGCAGATGCACAGCACAATGGTCAATGAAGGGAGTTACTTTTTGAGCGTGAATTCCCATCTTTGCATCAAAAGACCACAGGAACTGGGCAAACATCTCTGTTGGTTTGCATACTCACACGGAAGGTTGTGAACATTTTTGAAGGCACGTGGCATTTTTCTCAGAGACATTCAGAGTTTTATCAGGCAACAAAACAAAAAATAAGCCAGTTTCGTCGACATTGTAGATATCTTGTGGCACGTAGCCTTGTAAATGCTGTAAATGTCTTGATCCACTCCCGCCCTCTCACCTGCAGTTGCGTTGTAAGATATGCCACGCCGGGCTTTGAAATTGCTGATCCATCCCTTGGATGCTTTAAAATTCTGGATATATCCAGGCCATCGGCGATTACTTTTTCTTCAGGATCGGTCCCCTGATAAGCACTGTTGATGCTCTCATTTGATTGAACCACTTGAGTAAACAGTTCTCAGTGTCAGCAAGGGATGATTCCTTGGCCTGCTTCCTCTTTTTAGATGAAACTCCACAGTTACTTGTAGCTTCCCTTATGAAATCGCGTTTGCACATTATCGTGTTCAGGGTGGATGGCGACAAGCCAAGAAGTTTTGCCATGTCAATTCTCTTCACTTTTAGGTTATTGTTAACCTAGGCAGTTATTTCCACTTTTTCTGCAAGCAAAAGCGCTTTCCTTTTTGTTGCCTTGGTTATAGGGCTTTGTATGCCACAAACAAGAAAATGCATGCAACTATACGTGAAGACAAGTCTCAAGCTGGAATCCGTGTTGGGATATGGGTAGGGAGGGGTTGTTGCCGGTGTGATGACGTTGACTCAGAGTCAGATTACATGTGAAATGCATTGGAGGGACCAGGAAAAACGAACATTATGCTGAGGAAAACAATAATTCTAGGAACGTATAACCTAGGATTGAAAAGCCGAAAACAAATGCTATACTGAGGAAATCGTTGCATTGTTGAAACCTTAATGATGTAGCAAAAAATCAGACAGGAGGGGTTTGGAGAGTGAGAGTGCATATGTCTGTTTTTACTTGTATCTAGATCACTCAAATGATATCTCATTTTGATCACATGAGAAGTGGCAGAATCAGGGAGAAGAAAAACAATTATTTCTATAGTGCTGGCAAATCATTTATCATACTCAAGCATCTAGATTTACATCAGCTTGTGATGTATCAGATTGAAGGTGAGGGTACAGTGAGCGAAGATCGGGAATCACGACTGTTTCCAGATCCTGAACACCACAGTGTGAAGATAACCTGCCATTGCCTGACTCCAGAGTTTCTTATTTTTGGAACTCAGGTAAGTTCTGTTGTATTGTGCACTACTGAGCAGTTTTCTTTGACAATAGCATGGGGGGTTTTCTGTCACCTGTTATGCTGGAACTTCCACGGTTCTGAGGAAAAAAGACTTTCATACACTCATATGTATTCTTTGTAAATGATTATCCATTCTTCCTTTAAACATTGCAATGGAAAAGTGGTAAAACTATTCTTTGTTTCTTAAGTTTTTTTTAACAGTTACTTGGGCACATAATGTTATCCAAAATGGGGGTTTGATGCTGTCAGATGTCTCATTTGTCTTCTGTTGGGAATATACTGAATTCAAAAATATGAGAACCTCTCACATACAGTTTGTGCTGGACAAAGGGCACCCCACATTGCATGTTTTACTGAACATACCATGGTGTTTACAAGGATGCACCACAAAATTTTCTTTGTGTGCTGTTAAATTTTGGGGGACTGAAAATTATTATCAAGCAAGGACTGTGCCATATAATTAAAAGACAAATGCATATGAAGCAAAATATACATGAAGAAAGAATTCATAAGCTTAACTGCACTTCTTTTTCAAACTTTTCTGCTCAGCATGGTAGCATCCAATTTTTCTTCATTGAGGATTGGCAGTTTGTCACAGAACATCGCCACATGGTCGGCATTCGTAGAATTTTCCCAGATCCAAGTGGAACCAGGCTCATTTTCATTGATGATAAGAGTGATGGCTATGTCCTGAACCCAGTAAGTACAATCTAAACACTCAAAAGATACAAATACTTTACAGAGAAAAATTTGTGTGGAAACGTGAAAAGTACAAAGTAATAGTTAAAATGTGTCTTCAGTCTGGCAGTCTGGAATCTTGGCAGTTTAGGGTATTGTGAATACCCAAATTAGATTACAAGACAGTGGTTTATACATGTGTAATATGCTAATACATTTGTTGTCACACATCTTGGTTGATAAACTTGAGACCAGGACTTCAGCAAAAAATGTGACCCTATAATCATTCTTTGTTTATGAAAATAATAATTTCCCAAATAAGTATGCTCTACAAAACTAATTTAGGACCTATTGATAATAAAGTTTTGTACACACATGCACATGTGTGCATGAGTTTGTGCACACACACCACACCTACACCACACACATACACTCATACCACACATACCACACACATACATCACATATATGACACACACACACACACACACAAACAACTCTAGCAGACTCCTCCTTTTTCAACACAAAGATCTGACCAATTTTTAACATATATATTGTTGTTAAACTAAATGATGGTGAAGCGATGATGAAATTGTGTTAATTGTAGATCTAATCAAAGAGACAATATCAAGAGCAGACTCAGGCTGCCACACATTCCATTTTGGCCACTCCCTCTTTGACTAACTACCATTCTTCAGGCGAGGATGCCAGGTTGGGGTGTTCTATGAGTCCCTATCCTGGTTTTTGCTTTGGCTGTGAGGAGATAGTTCTGCAAGCTGACTTCCCGAAGGCTTTCGCCAACACGCATCATAGGCCCCTCCACAGAGGGATCTTCCTATCCAGGCTCTCATTGTGGTAATGTTGTAGTTGCAGTTTCTGTAGCAAGGGTTGTTTTACAGGATGGGGTTGCTAGCCCCATGCCCAACCCTCCTCCTTCATCCGGGCTTGGGATCGGCAGGTTACCTGGGGGTTTACCAGGCGGAGTTACCTATTCCATAGTAAGGCATATTAAAACAGCAAGTCTCCCTTTTCTGATAAAAAGTCTTTCATTATAGTTAACTGCTGTAGAAAGTCATCTTAAAAGCCTCAGGTTTAGAGCTCCAACATGAAAGAACACCAACACAGCAGTCGATTTGTTGTCATCGCTGTCCAACTCCAGCAAGATCTAGTGCAAGATCTAGTGCACCAATATACGAAGAATACAGATGAAAGAGAGAAAAAAAATGTGGACAAAAAAATACTTTAAAAATCCTTAAGCTCTAACAATCATTCAGATTTAAATTTGCTATATCACTAATTTAATATTCCCCAATTACATTCAGTCCAAAACTTGCATAGTTAAAAAATTATTAAAACTAAACTAAACAGAATTATCTCAACTGGTTTTCATGTGCAAGGTTTATACGCTCTTTTAACAAGTCTGGTCAGGACTTCACAACATAGCACTGAGGAAAACTGTCAAATTCTCCCATCCCAGTCAAGAAAAACCTCAGCAAAAATCACTCTTTCGTTCTCAGCCATAATCTTCACAATCTATACAAGTAGAGGCTCTCAGTGATGCCGTTACATCAAAGAAAAGATGCTGTAATGAGGTTCTCACTCCCACCCACCCACTTATGCACTCCCATGCAAATCCCTTGCCATCCGCTCACCTTTTCCATTTCTCATTCTCGTCAAAACAATTAATTTAAAAGAAAAGCAGTAGGTTTGTGATGGAATGGGTAATGATAATAATAATAAATGATAGATTTGTATAGCGCATACTCACACTCATAAAGAGCATGCTCTTAGTGCTTAGTGATTTATCAAGGAAAGTAAAGATGGCAGAAAGCAAGAGTTGGCTCTGTCTTCCTCATGCAGTGCCCTAGACGTGATGAACCACATTCACTCCAACTACAGCCTCTCTAGGCCTTTTGTCTTTACCTTTTTTTCCTTTAGCTGAGACAAAACTGAAATGGATTTGATTGTTTTCTTTCCTTATAGAAGATACATAGACATTGTCAAGAAAGGATGATTGAAAACTCAGAGACTAAGACCTTTAAAAGAGATCCTTCCGAGACTGTTAGTCTCAAGTAAGTACCTCATATAGAAGGAGTGGGCTAAAAGTTACAGAAACTTAGCTGGTGACAGTTATGAAGGAAGTGAAAACTGTCTTGAATTTTTTAAACAGAAATCACTCATGTGTCTCTCCAGCAAGTGTAGACTAGCACTAGCAGTCTTATGGCCAAATAAATACTTCCACGCTACTTTGAAGCCAAAGAACAGACATTCTTACAGTTACGGCACACATTTACATAGCAATTTATCCTCAACACCATGCTAGGCTCAAAGTGCTTTGCATTCTTGAGCACGCACCTTTTCAGGGTAGAAATCAAATGCACTTTTGCACATGAATGTGGACAACACATACACACACACAGAGGATGGATGAAACCAAAGTACCCAGAGAACACCACTGGCAATCAGGCCTGTAAACTGGTGTCACATTCAGAGAGCGGTATATCACAGCCAAGAATTTTGTTGTATCTGTGAAAAAAAAATGTAGCAACTTCTAATACTTTAGTTATAAAGGCATTATATGTAAGGAGGTTTCATCATATGTAACGACTACCTTTTGAAAGTTTTTATGTTCTAGGTGTAAAAACCATCGCTAATTAGAGTTGTCTGCAAAGCGATTGGTAATATCTCACTTAAAACTTATTCTCATTCACTTATTTAAAAAATTGACTTTGGAGAATGTGCTTTTAAGTTTTATTTCTTACATGTATATACAAGCATGTGTGCATGCCACTTTTCCATGAAGACAGTTGAACACATGCACACACACATACACACAATCTCTCTCCCTATCATGTGCATCTTTTTTTATTTTTTCATTCTGAGCCAAAGTTCCCTGTACATAAGTAGCAGAACAAAGGTGACACAAGCACAACCAGCTAGCCATGTCGACATTAGGCGAGTGTTCTTGAAAGGAGGGGCTGCTGGCTTGAAGCGGTCATATAGCACTGTCTGTTTTTGATGCAGGCTATTTGGATCTAGTGCAGCATGGAATGTGTTGCTGGAGGACACTGTCTTTGTAATGTCACTTAGCTTGAATGTTCTTAGTGTTTTTGAGCGGTGAAAATGTTAAAAGTTCTCACTAATGTTAATCCCCTTTGAGATGGATAGCTGGATAATGTTGACAGTTAAAAAATAAACCTTCCCAGCCAGGTTTGCCTATAGCAGTCTCTTCCCTTGAATCTGCTCGCTCCACCCAGCTGGTGCTGCAATGGTTTTGAGAGAAGGTCTCACCACTCTTCACTGTCGATCTCTTAAGGAGCTATATCACCAACTACATTTCCCCAAGAATCAGTAAATCAAAATGCAATGCTTTTTATTCATTGTTCTTGTTAAATAGCGATACTTAGCATTTTATGTCCATTCTGAACAACTGAACTGCATAAGTTTAACCAAGTTGACATGGATTGCTATTTTTACCTTTTTTTTTTACTTATCCTACGTGCTTTTTATCTAATAATAACATAGGGGTATAAATCTCAGGTTGTCATTATGTGTCTCCATCAAAGATGCTGACAGTGAAAGAATGCTGTCATCTAAGCCATCGTGTACATATCCCCAGGTTCTGGTTTGTGCTAAATGGTGATAGGATGTTGCCATATGACACCAATAAAAAATGAAATATCTTAATTGGGTTATTCAGTCACACGATTTCCTCAAACTGTGCCTACAGATATAAAGATATTACTTCTTTGAATCTAACAAATAATTTAAATGCTTTAAATACATTCAGGCATGAAATATTGACATTAGCATAATTTTGCTGGATTTAATGTGACAGAAGAATTAAGGAAATATAATAGGAACAAGTACTAGTTTTTTCCCACAACATCTATGGCTTAATTAGCTGTACCATTTACTTTATGTCATTTTTTTCATTCTGCAGGTGATGGATACGAAAGTTCCCATCCAAAACTTTTCTGCTACAGTCGAAGGCATTCTGTGGGAACACTGGCATCTAGACAAGGTGATTCCATTGCCAAATCATCTGCTGATATTTCTTCTTCAACTTTACCTGATGACATGACCTTAATCCTCTTGGTTCAAGATAAAAATATAACATTACAATGACTGACTTATAACTGAAGATTGCGAAGACAACAGTGGGTGAAGTTTGTATTTTATTATCGCTGTTCTGAGAAAAACATTAGACCAAGAAACCTACACATTTTTGGAAAAAAGAAAACTTGAACTTTGCAATAAAAACTAATGAAAATCGCATTGCCCGTGCTACCCGGCAAAGCCACGATCGTGGCTTGTCGAACCAAGAGGGTTAAGAGTTGCTCTACAATCAAAATATGTCAACCATAGAGCCTTTCCTCACTAAAAATAAACTCCAAAGCAAGCAAGGTTACTAGTCTAGCCAATGACCTCCCCTTGACCTAATGTTTAAAAAAAAGGTAAAGCTCATCCCCATCAATTTGAACTTCAGTAATATTATTACTATTCTGGTATCTAGTAGATTATCCAGGCACAGGTGTAACTGTAGTGGTTAGTGCTGCAAAAGAGCATCACACATTTGCTCAGGCATTTTATCCTTTGTGCTTGCTCCAGACTGGTTTAACAGACACAAGTACACTTTAGTTTTTATTATTCAAGAACTACAGGCTGATGACTCCTGACTCTCTCCTCTGGTCAATCTTCATGTAACCATAAACATGTTTGGGTGTAATTTCTCATATTACTTGGGGCTTATGTTGTGTGCAGAGCCAGCGTTAGGAATACGCAGGGCCCTGTGCGAATTTCATATGCAGGGCCTTTAGCCCTAAGTGTAGGCTATATACCATGTAACAGAAGCTCTTTTCATGGGGCCCCCTCAGGTGCTGGCTCTGTTGTGTGGTCAGGAATTTGCTTGTTTTCCCCCTTTTCCTTTATTTGCTGAGGGGTCCACCAATGGGAAGCCCATTGGCAGCCTGGTGGTCACCCAGGCATTTGGGCTCCAGGTTTAACTTTTAGGAATTTTTTAAAGCCACTCTCCTCCTTACTTTTCTTATTCTCTAAGGGTCATGCCATTGGGTAAAGATAACATTTTGAAGTAAATTCTCTTTCCTTGGTACTTACTAGGTGACCTGATGTGATGTCTTTCCCTCCTTCCTGCTGCCTTAGCTTTCTTACAAAGGGTTCTTTTAAGGGTACTCTGAATGAGTACTTTAGGAAAGATCACTACTTCTTTTGAAGCGATCCTTTTATCATTTCTACAGCTGACGTATTTTGGTAGCAGATATTTTCAGTTAGAAACTGGAAAGGCTTGTTTTCAAACAAGAAGAGTATGAAAAATAATCCTTGGTACTTCTGCTAGTCTTTGCACAGCTTCTGGCTTTTATGCTCATGCATGTGCATGCATTCACATGTATACTTTTTTTCCTCTCTTCTACACACATACAAATGCAATAAAACATTTAAATATACAAGTACATGTACAAATGTACAGAAAGAAGTTCAGACTGAAATATGCAATCATCTATGCTCAAGTAGATTCACAATAAAATGTGTAAGAAAACATATTCAAATGCATTAAATTGTAAATGGCTGCACTTGTATGTAAATATGTACATGTTCGTGCATAGATACCTATGTGTTCACATGACCGTGTGTGTGTATGTGTTGTTTACATTATTCTGTATTTATTTAAATAAAAATACTGGTTCAAAAATCTTCATTTGAACATACAGTAATGCCTTTCTCCCATCTAGGGAGTATTCATCGCCTATGACAAGGATAAGATCTTCACCTACCTCTACTGTGAAGAGACTATAAGTGGTATGGGTTTATGAAATATTTAATGGCACAGCTCTACTTTTCTGTGAAGTAAATATTTTCAAATCAATTGTATTGTTCTTTTAACTGATATCTGCCAAATAAGTTCTGTATAAATTTAATTGTACTTAAAGCTATCAGAGTATAAAGATTGGAATTTGTGTTTCTGGTAATTTGTAAATAAGGCATTTGAATGCACATTGTGTATGAACAACACTTTTTAGAACTGCTTGAATGAGATGATACTAGACATGGATTAACAAGCAAATGCTTGATGTGCTTGAACAAAACGTTTGTTACATGAAAAGGAAAATGGATAAATGTGTCAGGCTACAGCATTAAATTTCTCTCCGAAACTGCAGCTAATATTGATTGATAGATAAATGCATAGACAGATTGCATTGCCAGCAAATAGATAAATACAGAGACAAATATTGTGCTTGTGCACCTGTCATTTTGGAGCACTTAATAAGTATTATTACATATATTGTCTACACTGTATTGATATCTTTTTAGCATTGAAAATTTAGTTGTGAAGAAATGGAGAACAACCTTAAGAGGATTTCATTTTATTAGAACTGTGTGCAAAGTTATGCGCTTTTTATTATAAATTCCTATGCACATTGCCAGCCTTGGTCTTTGTATTGGTGACAGGTGCTCAGGTAACCCTGGTGGGCCACTGGAAGCTTCCTTATGGACAGGTCCCAGTGCTGCTTTACAATGGAGAGGTTACTCTGCAGACACAGAGTGGAAAGCTATCTACCCAGCTTCTTGACACACACACACATGTTTTTAATGAGAATGTTCAAGAGCTACCACCAAATATGGTATTAATATTCTCTTCCCAGCTTAATTCTTGAAATTTTATTTAAAGAAAGCATGCTTTCTTAACTCATGATAGTCTTTTCTCATATATATATATGCACGAAACTGTGGGTGGTCCAGTTTCTCATAACTTAGAAATTTCATCAAATATTTGATTTTTCATCCTGTCATGCTAGGTTTATTTTTATGATTACAAAAAATACTTAGATTTGTGCATACCAAGGAATCAGAATCAAATGTCAGTGTTATTGTTACAAGACACATGTCCCCAGCTTATGAACAGGTTCCATTCCAGTTTGTTCATGAGTAGGTACTGGGACAGACACGTGCTGTGATTACAGTACAGCGCATGTACAACCAGCTGTACTTTCAAATGTACTGACATAAACAGTAGTTTTCACTTGTTTTTAATGTGCTTAAACACCTTCAGGTACATGAAATAAAGTTTATAATAGTTTATAATTCCAGTGCAGGTACTGAACTTTTCACATGTTCCATGATCTTGTCCTTGTTATTGGTAATTGTACCGATGGTAGAATGATTCATCTGGTATGAGCAAGCAGCATCCGCCATCTTCTCACCTCACTCCACTCTTTTCATAGTGTCCATTTTTGTTTCGAAGATGATGGCTTGGCTTTTCTTAGCACTATGAGCCGCTTCACCACTGCTTTTAGAATGTTAGAATGCTTATTAAGGGCAAAAAACTTCTGGAAACAATTGCAAAATCATGTTTTCTGGACAGTGCACAACACACATTAGAATCAGACCGCATGAGTACAGTGAGAGAGAGCTATTGTTTGGGACATGTGTACCCATGCTCCCTCGTGCTGCTGCCACTTGATGGACATGGAAATTATTCTTGTGCACTAACTTTAAACTTGAAGACAATGCTTACGAATTACTTTTGAGCTTGAGGGCAACTTTGTTTGTACGTACGGAAGTTCATAACTTGAAAGTTCATAAGTAGAGGATAAGCTGTATGTAAATTCTTTATTCCACTTGGTCTCTCTGGCTAATCCTTTCACCAGTCCTCCAGCCCCTTGCTTATCTTCCTTATCTTCTTTGTCTCCCTTGCTCCCTTGGTCCTAGCAACCATGCATTCCCCACAAGGCCAGAGATCACTGTCCTTACACTCTGAGTCACTACAATAGGGTCAAACACCTAATGAGACACTAACTTCCTAAGTAGGTCACACCTCCCACAGAACAGTCAACAAGTCAAGGCCTGGACTCAAAGTGTTAACATTTTCTGCTTATTCAGTTCATGCTAAAATCATTATCTCTTGCTTGCCTAGGTATACAATACAGTTTTTCTTGTAAATATAATTTGTCCATAATTCTTGACAGATAAGGCTTGCAGCAGAACAGTGCATTAAGCTGAGAAGGTGAGTAAATGAATGAAGTATTGAACCAGTCCACTAATTATATATCTCTACTTATTAGCTAAATGGCTGACAAGTTATATGAATAATAATAATACAGTGAATTTGTATAACACACTATTTCCTATCTTATGGACATGCTCGTGGCACTTGACATAAAAAACGCAGACATACCGATGCAGACACATGCAACATATTATGCAGCATTGTTGTCTAGAGAATGCCAGATAATATGAATGATATCTAGCAAGAAGCTGCTCCAGCATGCACTAATAATTTAAAAAACTGTGATCCAGGGTACCATTGTTCCTGTCCATACCATAAGTCTAGTCATAGAACAATGGGTTTTGGTTGGGGGGGGGTGGCTGCTCATTGGGTTGCCTGCAAAATGCCAATTTAAAAACCTAAAAAAAAAAGATCACAAGCCATCAGCAAGAGAAGCATTGCATATCCACTGATATAATAGTGCCAAGGTGTTCAGCTGTTTGTCAGCTTTCATAGATGATCTTTTCACAAATTAGGACCTGCAAGAGGTACAGATCTAAAGCTCGTAGCTCAGATCCACAAAGTCACTATTAATCTGGTATAAAAGCAGATCAATATATAACCGAAATTGTTCTTGTCCATAGAGCAAATTATCGTAGATAAGCTAGGATCTACATAATTACATCGTAAATGCAAAGTTGGTAGTTGTAGATCAAACAGTAGATCTGGGAACAAGAATGATGGAGTTAGAGAATGATACAGTTAAACTAGAATAATTGTCGTGTACAACAACGTCATAATTAAAATAACTGCATGATAACAAAATACTGCAATGAGAGATTAATGTGATTTCCATACATAAGGAAAGCTAAAGCTGAAAAAGTGATGCCTGACAGTGGCAAAGCTCTGAAGAATTGTTGAAGTATAAAAGTCTTCATGATTCCTACATTCGGTCACAAAAAAGCAGTAGAAACTATAAAACTCAGTCAATAATGAACACACAGACACAAACTTCATATCGACTGAAGCTAAAACCAAGTATAGGAAGAAAAAATTGTGAACCAAGAGAGCTATCATGCCAGTTAGGCGTAGCCTCATTCTCATATACAGTTCAATATTTGAATACTTGCTGTTCATTCCTGTTTGAGACTGGTAGCAGGAATGGTTCATCAGGGCTCTGTGTCCAGTATTTAATGCTGGTTGCTTTCTGCAATTCTTTAATCAGATTTCAGTTTCTCACCACAGGTTGCAGTATTGTTATGTAGGATGTTTAACATTATCTTGTGTTATCACATTAATAAGGTTATTAATTAAAATATGACTTAATTAAGCATTTGTAGTCCTTGCTAGAGATAAAATCACAAAAACAAAGATTACAAAGAGAGCGTGTTTTTGTAATGTAGATTTTCTTGCCAGGTTTCAAGATGCCTGGATTTACTGCCTTCAGCTGAACAACCCAGGCATGTGGCAGATGTTAGGAAAGGCTGCTCTCTGTGATTTGGATCTGGACTTTGGTCAGTCCTTCTCTTGTGTATTTGAATGTCATTGAGTTTCATTTTTACTTGATGCAGAGGGGATACTTTATGGCAACATTTTAAGTTTATTTAAAGTGCACTGATCCCATGAAAACAGTTTAAGGTTCCTAAGAAGAGAGGGTTATGTGTGCTAGGGACAGCAGTGTGGTGCACATCACAGAGACTTGATGAGTACTGTAAATTTTCGCATCAAGGAGCTGTCTGCAGTGACTAAAATGGGAAACTGCTACAGAAGTAGTTGAAAATTTATAAAAAAATACTTATTTTATGACTGTTTTTCTCACCTTGTCATCAGACCTTTTCTTCGTTCATATATTCTCCATAATTAATTGGGCAGTCTGGTGGCACATCAGTTAGTGCCTGTCACCAATACAGTGAAAGTTGACTGTCCTGGGTTCACCTCTCATCACGGGTACGCTGTTCTTTCACTGCATGTGGCATCTGTTTACAGGGCTGGCTGCCTTGCCATGATATAGCCTTAGTTGTCGGCTCGGCAAAACACCAATCCTGCCCCCTTCGTCTCCATAATTACAATCATTTAGAAAATATGGGTACTGTTTTTCTTGTATAAAAGGTTAGTGACCACAACATTGTCTGCAAAAAGGAATAGAGATATCCTAGAATGTGTCATTCCTCTATGTGATCTGTGAGTTATATTGTAAAAGGTGCATTATTATCATCAGAGGTCATATCACTGTTGTTTAATTTTAGTATTTATAGCATCTTTGTTGGAATCTATCATGTCAAAGGAATAGCTAAGGAAAGGCTAGCATAATCCTTTCTTCTCTTCATCTTTGTAATGAAAGCGATAGAATATGCTAGGGCTATACCAAAAGTTCCATTGACATGATCATAGTTGTGATGCAAGAGAGGGAATTCTTTACCACCTGGTTGCATAAACACACAGCTAGTTCCATTTCCTTTTCACAGTTTTCATGTTTAGGAAAATTATTTTATACATGATTTTGAGTCGAGACAGTTTTATTACATGGTCTTAAATGTCACACATGCATGTTAACGGTGGGGAATTTGATTTTATCAAATTCTTTAAGGCTGAATGGTATTTTTAAACAAAACAAAATCATTGTTATGCTGTAATGTTGTTTCATCCACAAGAATGGATATAGTAGTAAGGTCAGTGTTGCCCATTGCTATTGTTTTTATACAACAATATTGGTACAGCTGTCTGAGTGTGTTGTCTGCATGGACAGTTTGATTTTGTTGAGTTTACATATTGCTATCATTTTGTTACAGCTGTCAGAGTGTATCGTCAAATTGGAGATGTTGGGATGGTCAGTTCTCTCCATAAAATCAAAGTGAGTCATAGTATTTGAAAATTTTATAAATGTTTTTAGTGCACAATAGTGATTTAGATAATCACAAATCAAAAATTGCAGTATAATGTTGAAGCACACTACTGTTTGGCGCTGATGTTAAGTGTATCCCTGGAACGACTTGTAAATATTAAGAAACTATGATGCTGTTAGCCAGAGAGTATAAATGGCAACGAGAAAGTTGATATTTGGAGAGGAATAAATAAAAAGCCACAGGCAAGTAAACAGTCAAACACAATGCTGCTGATGTCAGAAAAAAGTGCAGATTGGTACAATAGGTACTACAATAATAATAATAATAATGAGGATTTATATAGCGCCTTTCCAAAGATTTGCTCAGAGCGCTTTACATAAATAATATATAAACTAAATCATCAACAGCCAAGCACCCATATTTGCAAATAACAGACACACTTCTACAACACACATCCACTCATACACAGAGTAAATTACAGACACACCTTATGCATGCTAATTGTCAGGACAGGGTCACAGTGAAGTCTTCAAATTAAGATTTTCAAAATTCTCGATCATGTTCACCATCTGTCAAGAACGCACGGGACGTGTGGACGAGTCACATACAACACACACTGACCTCACAGCGTTCTTCACGTGTTCTTTCACACAACAAAGTACTAAGAACTGCACGTGGGTTCCTATATCTCTATAATTCAAAGAATCCAAATATTTTCCCACACTCAACGAATTTCAAATAAAAGTTACATCAACATATCTCGCAGCTAATTAATGATTACATAAACCGCTCCAATATTTTAAATATCCCCAGTCAATATATGAGAACAAGCGAACAGGAATATCCTTTCAACAACATAGATGTCTTTCAACCTTCCACTCAAACGTCGCTCACCGTCTCTTCTCTATATGTTTAATTTTCTTCCAATGTTCGTCAACAGTTTCTCAAAACGTACATGACCAAATCACACTGTCAACGTCTGATCACAACTCACGCACCCACAGATGTACACTTGCCTGTAATACTCCTTGAAACTATATAGAAATACACACCACTACGAATCTCCAAAAGCACAGCAATTACTCCCAATACAGAATCCACTGGCAGAAACACAGCAACTGACGAATCTTTTCAAACACACAACAATACTCCAATTTTCTGAATAAACCAGTAGAAACACAACAACTGGCGAAACACTAGGCCTATATACTCCAAGCAATACTCCAAATGCCGACCTCCTTTACTTTTCTCCAAAAATCACACACACACACACACACCGGTACATTCCACTCAAACCATCTTTTGTTCTCTCTCTCGAAACTTCTGCGCTCTTCCAGACGACACCCCACGTCATACCCTCTTTTACATCGCGCTTTTCATCCATAGCAAACGTATCTCCCAAGGGCCACTAACCCTGCTGTACAAAACAAACAAGGGAGCTAACTCTATTTCTGACATTCATTACTGTCATGGGTCGATCCGTGACACCAGTATCATTCCGTGTTGCACCTAACCTACAAGCACCTCACCTACAAGCAGCTGGAGTAGATATTCAGCAGGTAGAGACTCTCCTTCTCTTACCAGCTCCTCCTTGGACTCTTCCTGTTCCAGAGATCCGCCTCAATCTTTCAGCTTTCAAAAAAGGTGACACTTGTGACCTCATCTTTCTCCAGCACTTTCAAAAACTTCTTTCTGACTATCCTGGATTCTGTTCTGTCTTGACAGATGGGTCCAAAATTCTAAACGGTGGCCCTGTAGCTGCGGCAGCAGTTTTGTCCTGCCAGCCGCAACAGGCCCTCTATTTTCTCTGCGGAACTTCACGCCATCTTGCTAGCCTTGCAGCATGTTCACCGCTCTTTGGAGCAAAACATTCTGATCATCTCAGACATCTCCAAGCCCTTCTCTTCAAACGTTCTGACCACCCCTTTGTGGTTCAGATTCACACTATCCATGCAGCTTTAGTCCAACGGAAAAAAGACATTGTTTTCATTTGGGCTCCTGGCCATGCTGGTATCTCAGGCAACGTTCAAGCAGACCAGGCCGCCAAGGCTGCATGCCAGTCGCCTGTTAAACTTCACTCGATAGTATCAGCAGACTGTAAATCTATCCTCTCGGCCTATGTTCAGTCCTTGTGGCAACGCGACTGGGACACTCTGGGCCAAAATAAGTTACATGCCACCCTTCCCTCTCTTTGAGACTGCTTGCCTTCATGCCGTCCTGTGCGGCGGGAGGAGGTAGTTCTAGACTAAGACTAGGACACACCTGTTACGGATGAAACGTTGTGGAACGTTAGATGTTGAAAATGTCCGTAATTAAATTGAACGACGTAGCATAAGTCCCATGCGCCTATGTCGTCGTCAATGGCTCGTTATGGGTCCTAAATCTGCGGTGCCAGCCTCTCCACGAAAACAGAGTCTTCGCAGTCAAGATTTTCTACCAAAATGCTTTATTCACCAGTTCCTACAGCAATCTTCACTCTATCAAATCGGCAACACACACCGGTGACTCAGTTCACAATAGCGACACACGCTGACTACAATGCAATACACGCCTACTCCAACTAAGGCAACACACGCCTACACAAATTAAGGCTACACAGGCCTGACTCAACTAGCAGCGGTACACGCACGCACAAACTCTCTGCTGTACTCTCGCTCGCCTTCCTTCCTTGAAACACTCATTCTCACTGCTTATATACACAATACAAACACATCTAGAAACATCGAGCATCCACTCGTCACGCATGCGCACTCTTACACCGAACATTCTGGGGTATCAAGGCTTGCGTCAGACACCCGCTAGAATGATCTCGGCGCGCCTGGTTACAGTCACGTGGCCGACCGGCCAGTCAGCCGGCGTCAAACACGCCATCAAAGCGCCGGTGACCCGTCACACAGACCGCTACTGCATTTAATTCGTAACAACACCTATGCCACGCAGTCACACCTTTTACGAGGTGAACCACCGCCAGTTTGTCCTTGGTGTCAAGGAACTTTTAATGTTGTACATGTTTTAATTACTTGTCCTGGACTCCAGAGTATCCGCTGGCAGTTTTTTACTGAAGGCTCCTTGTTTTCTTTGTTTAGGTCCGTCCCATCGGCAGCTATTTTTACCTTTTTTAAGGCGGATAGGGCTTTATCATAAGATTTAAGCTTTTTATGCCCTGATAGTTTCTGGTTGGTGGCCTTTTTGGGCCACAACACTCCTTTTACATGTTCCCGCCTCTCAAATGTGTTTCCTGTTTTTTGTGTGGGTTTTTAATTTTTACGATGCCGTATCTCTATCACTTGGGGGTTCTTTGTCCCAAAACATTTTAAAATAAGATGACTTTTTCTCACCAAGATATAGCCTTAGTTGCGGACACCGCGTTAAACAAAAACAAACAAACAAACAAACCCTTTGACCACTAGACTATCTTCTTTACTCTTATCATAGTTGCATTTTTATTACCAATATTTACCATAAGATATAAGTGTTTCCTATCTCAAGAGTGTTTCTATAAAATATAGAATAATTTGTAATCGCTTATTAAAGGTGAAATTATTATATGTTTAACAATTGCTGTCTGCTGATTTTCAGTGAAAAAGGCAGTTTTGTTGTAGTTTACCTTTGATTATTATGTTATTAGGATGTATCAATTCCCAGAGAATGTTATAGTTGATGATTGCAAAATAAAATATCTGCACTTCTTTTTGTAACCTGCCAACATACTTTTTTCTTAGAACATTGAAAACCGTAACCTGCTTGCTGGATACGTTGCCATGTTTCTTGGAGAGTTCAACCATGCCCAGGACTTGTTTCTTAACTCCAGCAACCCATCTGCTGCCCTGGAGGTTTGAGACATACCCTTCTTTGCTCACCCTATCCGAAACACTTGCCACTTCCCTCACAAAACAACCTTTTAGTGGTAGAGACAAAAAATCTGATTGATTAAATCTAATTCAGGATACGTCTCTGTTTTAGATGTCTCGTGAATTGTCTGTTTTGATATAATAAATAAATTGAGAGAACACTTGCTAGCATTACTTCTAAAAACTGCTTGTTTGTTGCTTCTCTTGTCAAAAAGCATTAGACATTCTTCAAGTAGTCGGTTATATCAGTTTGAGGGATGGGGGGTGGACCGCAACATCTTACTTCATCTGTCTCATGCCCTGGTTCACTCCAAGCTCTACTATGGCTCCATCATCTGTGGTCTGCTTGAGACTTCTGTCTCAAATTTCTTGACCCTGCTTACCCTCATTGGCTCCATATCTTTCTGGGTGCTTTTCATGTCACTCCTGTACAAAGTTTCCATGCAGATGCTAGGGAACCCTGACTTTCTTTTCACTGTCTAAAACTTATGCTATTCTTTGTCATTCAAAAGATCACCTCAGAAATCCTGCCTACCATGCTGTTTTTCATCACCAGCATGCTACCCTGTATGTCCTTCATGGCAAGGAACTCAAACCATTATCCCTCTGAGTTACATCTCATTTACAGGCTGCCAGAGTGGATATTCAACAAGTAGAGCGTGAAAGTTCCTCCTTGGTCTCTTCCTCTTCCTGAGATTTGTCTTGACCTTATAACATTTTAAAAAATGTGACAACAGTGAACTCATCTTTCTTCAATGCCTGCAGAAAATTCTTTCTGACTATCCTGGATTTTGTTCTACCTTTACAGATGACTCTTAGTTCCAAATGATGAACTAGTAGCTGTCTTTTAATCCTGTTAGCCTTGCAACACATTCATCAATCTTCAGAGCAGAAGTTCTTAATCATTTCAGACTCATTATCTTAACTCCAGGCTCTTCTTTACTATTGTTTTGACCACTCTCTTAGGGTCTAGCTCCATACCATTCATGTGGCTCTTCATCGTCACAGGAAGAACATTGTCTTCATTTGGGTCCCTGAACATGGTGGCATCCCAGGCAATGTTTGTGTGAGCCAGGCTGATCTGATCTTACATCAAGCAGACTAGACCACAAAAGCCGCTTGTCAGTCGCCCAGTCAATTGCAGTCACTGTTGTCATCCGACTGTGTCTGTCCTCATTTTCTATGTTCATCCTATGTTCAGTCCATATGACAGTTTCAATGGGAAGACTCTGGACCAGTATAAGCTACATGCCATCCTTCCCCATCTTTCTGACTGCCCACCTCCAGGTCGCTCTGTGGGTTGAGAGAAGGTAATACTTAGTAGGTAGGATAAGACCGACCTTTGTCATGCACCTTCATCTTTTATGGTGAACTTCCACCAGTTTGCCCAAGGTTCTGGGGACACTTTACTGTTTTACATGTTTTAATCAGTTGTCCTGACATCCAGAGTGTCTACCATAGTTTTTTTTTACAGCTGGCTCTTAGTTTTACTTGTTTAAGTCCACTCAACTGACAGATATGTTTTCCTTTTTAAAGATAGTAAGACTTTACCATCAACTTAAAGTTTTGGGTGTTATTTACAGCCTCTAGTTTAATGATGATCTTATAGGCTGCAAATGACCTAAAAAAAATAACACATTATTTACCCTTTTATATTGTCTTTTTCCTTTTTGTTGGTTTATATTGTTATTTATATTCTGTTGTTATTGTCTCACCTGGGGGGTCTGCTTTTTCACCCTTTCAATGTAATATAGCTGTCTCTTGCCGTGATGTAGCTTTAGTTGCTGGCACAGCATAAAACTCCAACAACCAGCCTTGATTGATTTAAAAGTCCATTTACTGGTCTACAGATGCGGAGAGACCTTCTGCACTGGGACAGTGCACTGCAACTTGCAAAAGCTTTGTCACCAGAACAGATTCCATACATCTCACGTGAATATGCACAGCAGCTGGAGTTTACAGGAGACTATATTAATGCCATGTCTCACTATGAAAAGGGGATGACAAACAGTGATAAGGAAAACGAGCATGATGATGTGTGTGCAGCAGGAATTGCAAGGGTGTCCATCAGGCTTGGAGACATTCGCAAGTATGGATTATCTTTGTGGGCATAACCATACAATTTATGATCCTGATGATAATTTTGGTGATAATGGTGGTGACAAGGATTTTGTGTTAATAATGATAATAAATTGTGACAAATTTAAGCTTACATTGTTTGAGACTTTAAGAAATGTTTGGAGTTAAATACAAAGAGAAATGTTCTGTATTTATGTTTGGAGTTAATAATAAAGTAAATTTATATAGTGCCATATCCTCGCCCTATGGACAGACATGGACGCAGGCAACATAACATGCAACATTGTTGTCCAGAGAATGCCAGATAATATGAATTATATCTAGCAAAAGCTGCTCCAGCATGCACACATAATCTGAAAAAACTATGATCCAGGGTGCAAATGCTCCTGTCCACATCACAAGTCCAGTCATAGAAAGATAGGTGTTTTTTTGACTGCTCATTGGGTTGCCTGCAGAATACCTTTTTGAAAAACCAAATTGAGTTCACGAGCCGTAAGAAGAGAGCAGTGCAAATCCACCGATCCATTTATATGTGCACTAGAGTGTGCATGCACTTGCATCTATGTGCATGCACTTGCATCTATTTGTGCCACCTAAAATCATTTGTGCCGCCTAAAATCATTTGTGCCATCTGCAGTCCAGCTGCTTAATGTTAGAAGAGCTGTCAGTGGTGTGTGTGTGCGTGTGTGATGTTGTATGTGTATACTTGATTTCCCTGTAAGTTTTTTTTTTTTTAATCTTTATAGATATATATGTTTTTTTTTTGTTTTTTTTTCCATTCACTGTTGAACTAGAGCACATGCCCATATTCAAATTGCCCACTGGGATAAATAAAGTTGGTCATTGTCATTGTCATTGTATGTGACTGCGCCTGTAAATAATCATTAATAATTATTTCATCTGCCATTTTCAATTAGGGGTGTATCACTGGCCATGAAAATGCCAAGTAGAATCCTAAAAAAGGAATGTGCTGCTATTTTGGAAGGCATGAAGGTAAGAAGAGACTGCAATTTATAGAAATCTTGTTTTAACTAAATGATATTCAAAAATCTTACTTCTTATGGTACTAAATAAAGATTGTAAATGCAAGATTCACATTTCTTAGTTGGATAGTAAAATTCATCATTCTGTTGATATTTTCCATTTCTTAGGAAATTGCCAAGTAGTTAGAGCACCAGTGTCTGAGGCCAGAGGGACATACAGTACTCAGCTTAATATCTGAGTGTCTAAGTGTTCTTTCTCAGTTGACCATACTGTTGAAATCCAGAAGGATTGGGCAAAAAAAATGCAGCAAGAGAGGAGATGGGCAAGGCATGTTTCCAGATCCTTCTATTCCTGTACAGCCGGGTACTTATAAAGACCAACCTGAATGGTTTGCGATGTTTGCATATATCGGTAGATACAGGCGATATAAAACTAACCTGTAAATTTTAGCCTCCAAAACCCATCTGCTAATTAATTATCCGCTATGATTCGCACTTACCATCAACAGGCACCGCTAACAGTGTACTACGTCACACTAGTGCACCATTCAGAACATTGACAGCCGTCAACACCAATCAGAGAGAGAGAATGAGCGACAGTTCGGGTTATTGGGATGATGAAAGTCTGCATTTCTTGTGGTTCTGAAAAACTGTTACTTTAGCACGAGAAATGCAGACTTTAAACGTCCCACTAACCTGAACTGTCGCTCATTCTCTCTCTCTGATTGGTGTTGACGGCTGTCAATTTTTTGAATGGTTCTGAAAAACTGTTACTTTAGCATGAGAAATGCAGACTTTAATGTCCGAATAATCCGAACTGTCGCTCATTCTTGCTCTGTTTGGTGTTGACTGCTGCCAATGTTGTGAATGGTGCACTAGTCTGATGAAGTACACTATTAATGCCGCTCGTTGATCGCTGGTGCCAATCGCGTACTTTGCTAGTGGATAATTAATAAACGGATGGTTTTTGGAGGCTGAAATTTACATGTTATGTTTATATCGCCTATATCTACCGATATCTGCAAAAAACACAAACCATTCAGGTTGGTCTTTAATGTGGTTCAAAAAGGAAAATTTCTTTGGGTCTTCTTTGGTAACTGCTCTATTCTTCCTTCGTTATATCAAATTTCTGTGCCCCTCATGTCAGGAAGCTTTGGACGTTCATAAAGTAGTTAGCCATGTCAGCTGAGGGGAGGAGGAGGAGCGGACCACACAATCTTACTTTGTCTCTATCATGCCCTGGTCTGCTCCAAGCTATTTTATGACTCCATCATCTACTGCTTTGCTTGAAAGTCCTATTTCTAAATTCTTGACCTTATTCATCATCATTAGCTCCACAGATGCTGGTGAACCCCAACTTTCTCTTCACATTCTCAAATCATGCTGTTTTTCATCCTCAGAGTGTTGACCTGTATGTCATTTGTGCCAAGGAGTCAAAACCATTATCCCTCCATGTTACACCTCATTTACAGACTGCCTGAGTGGATATTCAATAGGAAGATCATTTTCCTCTCATGCCAGCTCATTAATGAACTCTTCCTGTTTCTGAGATTTGTTCTGATCTTAGATCAAGCAGACTAGGCTGCTTGCCAGTCTCCTGGTCAGGTGTAGTCACTGATGTCATCCGACTGGCAAGTCTATCCTCACGTGTATGTTCCTAGCTACAGAGACACTCTAAGCCAGAATAAGTCACATGCTATCTTTTCTCACCTTTCTGACCACCCACCTCCTGGCCATTCTGATGGAGAAGGTAGTGCTGGGTCATGTTTCCATTTGGATGAATGTGTTGGATCTTCATGCTTACATAACTTCTGCTGTGTTTGCTCCCCTCTTCTGTTTTGTAGCTGGATTGTATATAGCGTTCTTTTGAAGTGCAAACTGATTGGATCTATTGGCTGAATTTCACTCTGGCATGCTTCACTTGCTTCGATAGTGACCTTGAGTTGCAGTAAATAAATTGCAGTGATGATCACCTTCTTGCTGTTTAATATGCTAACATTTCCTAATATTCTCAAGATATTCTCGATCTCCTCCTGCTGTCACTAACCTTTGTTTTCTGGAGTCATCCTCGTTAAATCTGCAGTGATCGCCCTTTACTGCCTGAATGCAGCAAGTCTTCGTATTGTTCTTTGTTTTACATCTTTTTGACTATTTCATGGATCCTGTTCAGCGCAGTAAACTCTCCTTTTGGCTGAGACATTGCGCTATACAAATTAATTTAGTAGTAGTACTTGGTAGACTCGGGAAACACCTATGCCATGAATTCCCACCTTTTAGGAGGCAAATTCCAACCAGTTTGTCAGAGGTGTCAAGGGACTTTCCTGTTGTACATGTTTTAACTACTTTTCCTGACATTTAGAGTGTCTGCCATTGGTTTTGTTTTGTTTTGTTTTTTTCTTTACAGCTGGCTTATTGTTTTTCTACTAGCTAGTGGTTTTCTCTTTTTATCTTCATACTTTTCAATCCCAAGGCAACTGTGTTTCATGCAGGCACCTTTGTGTGTGTAGCTGTGTGTGACAGAGCTTTGAGCTTGCTGCTTACAGAGAAAAGTGCTAAAGAAATGCTTTAATTATTATTATTCTTTAATGGTGTATATGGCTTTTCTTTTTTTATCTCTAGCAATGGACAGAGGCAGCTATGCTATATGAACAAGGCCAGTATTATGACAAGGCAGCATCTGTCTACATCCGAGGAAAAAACTGGTCAGCTACTGTTTTCCTTGCTTCTATCTCTTATTTTGATATTTATCAGAGATTTTTCTTGTATAATGCATAGTTCAAGAATCAACACAGCCATATTACCATTAAAATACTATAGCTGACACTTGAACAATAATTTTTGAGATTCTCTCCAATGGTTTAAAAGCTGACAGCTAGAGCTAATGATCATAAAAACGTGTAAATCACACAAGAGAGCTCAAAATCACAAGGTAAATGTTCCAAGGGGGTTTAAAAATGAAACGATTTGGTGTCTGAAAACATCAGAGTTTATTCTGAGGTTACATAACATTAGAAATTTTGGTTTAAACTAGAAATAAGTAGTTGATATTTTATTATTATTTGTTATCAAATTTCAACAATGCAATTTTATGAGCATAAAAACATGACACTAACAGTCTCTTGGTGCCAGAGATCTGAATTATAGTAATCTTAACATATGTAGATTAATCTGCACATATAAAACCCCCAACAATTTTAACTAAGAGTCAGAAAATCCCTTGTATTTTATGAACAGGAAAGTTAGTTGGATAGCATTTAGAGCAACCAACTGTTGTCCAAATAACAGTTTCACATCAGGAATCGAAATGTTATTTTCATGATTATGAGCTGTCACCATTCTTGGGGATACCATGAGGCTGGGTCTGATTCCTAAAGGCTTTGAACTTTTACTGACTGAGCATGGAGGCTTGTATTAGTAGCATTTGTTACTTTTGTTTCTTTCTGCTAGCTTTCTTTATTTGCTCAGGGGTCTGCCTTTATTACAATAATGAGCAGCCCTATGGTTACCAGGTAAAATTGAACAAGAAATAAAATTTAAAATAAATTCTCTTTTATCAGTACTTACCCCATAACAAAATTTTGATTCTCTTCTTCCAATTTGCCTTAGCTTTTAACCCTCTTGATTCAAGATAAGATAAAAATGAACATTACAATGACTAGCTTATAACTGAAGACTGCGAAGACGACAGTGGTGAATTTTTTTTTTTTATTATTGCTGCTCTGAGATAAACATTAGACCAAGAAACCTATACACTTTTGGAAAAGAGAAAAGTTGAACTTTGCAATAAAAAGAAATGAAAATCGCCTTGCCCACTGCTACCCGGCAAAGCCACGATCGTGGCCTTTCAAACCAAGAGAATTAAAACCTTAGAATTGAACTGGTGATCAGCTGATGTGAGGGGCCTTTTTAAGGGTATGCTTGGTGTGTATTCAAGAGGTCTTTAACCAGGGTGGCTACACCTAGGTTATTTAATATAATGTATATATACTAATATAAACCGATGCAAACAAAAGTATCCCTTCCACGCGGTTCATTAAAGGCAGTTCATTAACTGCACACTACTCCATGCCGGACACTAATATAAACTGGTGCAAACAAACAAATTGTCCTTGATTAACATGCACCTATTACGCCGTTTTCCCTAACTTGAAAACTCTGTAAGTCTAATTTTTTTGGGGGGATCCCTTTGAGTTCGACTTAGCAAGGTCTGTCTGTATATAGATATGCTTATGCTTGTATGTATGTAGTGATTGTGAGCAAAATAAAAATTTCTGCCTTGGACTGCCTTGGACAGACAACAAAGTTTGATTTGAAAACATGGATTTTCTTTCTCTTTTTCTTCAACAATTGTTTGACTTTATTCCATGGTATTTTGAATTTTCTGATCTTTATGGTCCTAAACTTTAAGATTTCAATTCAATTATGTGTTCTTGGACAGGAGTAAAGTTGGGGAGCTACAGTCCAAAATCACTTCTCCGAAAATCCATGCCCAGTATGCCAAAGCAAAGGAGGCTGATGGGCGCTATAAGGAAGCTGCAGAGGCATACAAAATGGCCAAAGAGTGGGACAGTGTTATTCGTATTAACCTGGAGTACCTGCAAAATCCAGAGGAGGCTGTACGCATTGTGCAAGAAACTCAATCTGTCGAAGGTGCCAAGATGGTAGCCAAGTAGGTATTTGCTGAAACTTTGAAGGTGTTTGTTTAAAGTCCCTAACACATCTTACAACTAACAGTTTGTGTTCTTTCAGAACTTTTTTGCAGAAGTTGTGTGTTGAAAAGTACATTTTAAAATAAAGTGCTTTTGGCCAACCCTTTCTGCAGAAATAATGTAGAATAATTAAAACCCTATTGCCCCAGTCATATCAACCAGCCACCTTAATCGATCAACCTTGCCAATCTTGACTTGGGATTTGGAACACAACTTTCTGATGGTTCAAATCATACTGCACCTAATGTACACAGTCGTGGGCTATTGAAAATGATGTTTGCCCCTGATTTTCTTTTGATATTTATCAAGGGTCTGTATTGGAGATTGATTCGTCTTTTGAGTCTGGAGGGATTTTACTTTTACTGTTGAGGCAGCATGGTAGCTATGACTGGAGCTATAGGGTTTGGGTTCAAAAGACAGGTGACCCATAGAACAACCAGTCTTATGTACCTATTTTCTGCAGAAAGTCATAATATGGAGTGATTGGCCTACCAGAAACAGTCTATTTTAAAATGTACTTAATTTTTTCAACATACAACTTTTGCATTAACTCTTAATAGAGCATAAGCTGTGTTATAATAGAGATGACATTTATAAAGTGAAATAAGTCCATGAAAAATGTTGGCTCATAACTAAGATGAGGTTGTAATTGGGAAGCTCTTAAGAGGTTTTACTGTATATGTTTACTGATATCATTGAAAAAACTCATAGAGCTAAAGACCATTGTGTTGGGGCACAGGTTGAACTCAAATCACATCACCATGTAACAACAGTTATTATGACTCTTGGAAACAATTTTAAAAAATGGTACACACCCTACGAAAATCCACTAAAGGATTAACTCAATATTACCATCATGCCCTGGAATGCAGAAAGGACTTAGAGCGCTGAATTAGAGCAGTACTTGCGCCACATCACCATCTGCTACATTACACATATAAATACTGTTACTCAGTCGTGTTGAGGAGGCTCATGTTTCTGCTGTCACTTGTGGCAGAGAAGAAGCAGCAGCATTTATTCTTGCTGAGCAGCCATTGCAGTGTGCTTCATGTAGAAAGCTTCTTCAGAAATAAAGAAGCAACTTGTATATATTTCTTGTGCATGTGATTTGCAGTCATATGGGCTCTATTGACAGAGACAAATTGCATTTTTGTATTTCGTGCTTTGTCATCATTGGTTTTCTTTTTTCATTTTTCTATGGAAAGTGTATTTTTGTACAGATTTTTCCAGCATCTAAATGACTATGCATCAGCCATACAGTTCCTGGTAATGTCTCACTGCAATGATGAGGCCTTCCAGCTTGCTCAGGCCCATGGCCAGATGGAGATCTATGCAGACATCATCGGTGTGTAGGATTAATTTGGTGACCACATGCAGACTACTGATAGCATTACAATTTTAATTTTGTACACTTATGAATATGCTTGTAATATATGTGGTGTTAAAAGGTGTGTTACCTAAAAATCTTAATTGAGAGAATCATCTGTGACGTCTCCCTAAAACAACTTTGAAAATGTTTATTAAAGTCTTATATGATCTGTTTAGCAGTTTGTGTGTAAATATGTGCTAATGTTTTGACAGAATGTAGATCAATATCATTATTGCCATACATGTTGTGAGGAGTTTGCAACCAGAAAATCCATGATACATATTTTATATACAAGGTGATATGAGATAAAGGCATTTTGTTAGAAGGAAATTATTCTCAAACAAATTCTAAAAGTGGATTAAAGGGGTTATCAGCTAGGTTTTTATGACTGCTATTTCTCGTAAACTACTGAATCTCCATTTATCAAAACATCTCAAGAATTGCTGTCCTTTGTCATTCAGGGTCAGATGCAACTTCAGAAGACTACCAAAGCATTGCCATGCACTTTGAGAATGATAAAAACCATTTCCTGGCTGGTAAATTCTTCCTCCTGTCTGGGCAGTACTCCAGAGTAATTGACCAATTTTTGTGTTATTATTATTATTTTTCTTCTCTGACAAAGTGTCCATTTAAAGTGTCAAGGTGTACAAGTTTATTAAGATCCATTTTTATCCATTTTCACTGCTCACATTGTATATCTTGTAAAATTACAATGTAGGTATAACTCTTTAGGATAGTAGCGCTCCCATTGTACTTAATTGTTGTATATAAGGGAAGGATCTGCTTCACAGCAAGTATGACATGCCATGTGGCATCCACCACCCCAGATTTTGTGCCTTGAATTTTGTAAAACCAGAAGCATTGGTAATCTCAAACAAGAAAACTGGATGCTAGGTATACACTTTCACCATGCATTCTACAGCATGATAGATAGTTCTTGTTTTTGCTGAACATAACTTTCTCATTATATATTTCTTCTAAATAAATAAGAATTTTGTTCTATATGCTGAAAAAGTAAAAGTATGTGTGTGTGCACAAGCACACATGCATGTGCTTGGCTGTACAAATGCATGAATGTGCAGGCTATGAAGCACTTTCTGCGATGCAGCCCAGAAGACGGACAAGCCATAGAGCTAGCTATAGAGACTGTGGGCCGTGCAAATGATGATAAACTCACAGAGCAGCTAATAGAGTTCCTTATGGGAGATATTGATGGCACTCCAAAGGTATGTAATTTTAATCTAGTTATCATACTGATCGTCTGTCTGTCCATCTATTTTCTTTAAAGTTTAGTTTCTTATGATCTTGCCTTTCTTGATGACACATAAAACACTTCCCAGTCTACTTAAGGCATGTCCTCTTCTCTGCATTTGTGCAGGATGCCAAGTACCTGTTCCGTTTGTACATGGCACTGAAAAAATACCAGGAAGCTGCCCGAACAGCTATCATCATTGCTCGAGAGGAACAAAATGCAGGTTAGCATAATATATAATTTTACATTATCTTAGTATTGGAAATTAGATGTACTTTGTGTCTACCTTTCTACAGTGCTTAAAATCTGTCCTGATGCTAAGTTATGTTGGGCATCCTCACTTACAGGAAATTACCGCAATGCCCACGATGTGCTATTTAGCATGTACCAGGAGCTAAAGACAAATCACATCAAGATCCCTAGTGAGATGGTTACAAACCTGATGATCCTTCACAGCTATATCCTTGTTAAGGTGGGCAGTTGTCTGACACTGGCTAATTCTTAAGCACTGTAATACTAACATATGTTTAAGTAATCATTCTTTTTAAGGATTCAGTTCCTTTTTTTTCAATTGCATGATGTGCTACTAGAGAAAGTCATCTTTTTGATCATCACCATTACCATCATGTAAATTTTTGCGATCTTGGCAAATACTTTATTCTAAATACAATTTCATCAGCTGCTACCTTTTTCAGATCCACGTAAAGAGAGGGGACCATCTAAAGGGAGCCAGAATGCTTATTCGTGTAGCAAACAACATCAGTAAATTTCCATCACGTAAGTTCTTGTTTAGAAAAATTTGCAAAACAGCAAGCCCAAAGAAAGGTAATTTAACTAGGTAAAAGCAGACACATAGATATCATCAGTATCTACAATGTTATGCTAGTCATCCCAACACTCTTCATCTTCATTAGTTGCTTAATTTTCACAAACACGTGGCTGGACTGGATCTCAGCTGGTCTCCCCACCCCCTTCATCTCAAGCAGGCTTATCTCTGTCCAAGTCACTGCTAAGCCCTATGACCTATCATCCAGGTGCACACTACCACCACCGTCCATGGGGATGATGAAGTGGAACTGTTCTACAAACAATGTTCAAGATGTATATGATTTCAATGCAAAAGTCTGCTCATAAGCATATTGGCAGTGGGCCAGCATGGTAGACAATGTACATCTGGCTGCTTGACTTGCAGTCACAGGCTGACTCTTGCCAACACCTCGCATCCTCACAAAGGGACATGGCTGACACCTGATGGGTCAATTTGCAATCATATTAACTTTATCTTAAAGCTGAGGCACTTTAAGTCAAGCATCAACCAGGCGAAAAAACTAAAAACCCTCACCTAGTAGAGCCAGCAGAGGATGTCTGCGATCGCAGACAGTGAGGGCCATCTGCTCTTGAATCTTAAAGCTGTTCTAGGCCACTGAACAGAATACTGCAGCAAGCTTTACGACAACCCATTGGCGACATCCAGTAAATGAATGCTAACCCAGAGGACCTGAAAGTTCTACACAAAGAGGTTGAACAGGCTATTTGGAGCCTGTTCGGACAATGTAAAACTGTTTTAAAGAAGGAAATCTAGAAACTGTTTATTCTTCAAAAATCGCTCATATGCCATTTAGACACGCTGCACAAAAAATGTACTTACAGAAACGAAAATCTGGTTTAAAAAGTGTTTTTTTATTTTTAAAAAAGTTCTGAAAATGTGTTGTGCCTTTCTAAAAAGAGTTAAACCCTAAAAGTGTTTAAAATTATAAATGTGTCATGCAACTGACCCCTGTACTACAATTTTTTTTTACTTTAAGAAAGCATTCAATAGAGTATGAGTGGCTTTGAAATATGTTGCACTTTTTCAATGTGGAGGAAGGTCTAATACACACCATCAAGGCGCTGTATGATGGCTGAAAGATAGTTTCCCAAGGTTATGTTCAAGGTGGTTGATGCCATACAAACAGAAGAAAAGCTGTGACTAATATGAGAGTGGACCAGCTGTTCACTGGGGGACCCTCTCATACAGGCAGAAGACCAGCCCTGCTGGGATGAGTTCACCTCTGCTGTGCTCCATAAGATCTCTTCTACAACTGATCCTTCCAATGTCAGTTACAGGATGAAAATGAAAATGAATGAAATAGATTTGAAAAGAGAAAAGGGTGACCAGGTATTCCCAAGCTTTCAGAGAGTGCAAAAGTTGCTTCTTTTTGTTTGATTATATTTTCTAGAAAATATATTAAAAAATAGAAAGCAGCTTTGGTTAAACAAAATGCAAGGTTTGAGACTTCTTCTGTCTTCAGGTACATGAACCATTAAAACATTAAAAAATCCCAGTTTGGTATATTTTGTCCTTGTTCTTGTTCATATTTTATCTTTACTTATCATCTTAGACATTTTATGCTATTTCAGACATTTTTTTTTAAACGTTTCTTAGACCCAGGTAATGTAAAAATCTTAAGTTTATTTCTAACTCTTTCTGCAGACATTGTTCCTATCTTGACGTCAACAGTAATTGAATGTCATCGAGCATTGCTGAAGAACTCATCATTCAGTTATGCAGCAATGCTTATGCGTCCAGAGTACCGCAACAGCATTGACTTGAAATACAAAAAAAAGATTGAGATGATTGTCCGCAAGCCAGACAAGACCGAAGAAGATGAACCGCTGACTCCTTGCCCAATGTGTGGGTTCCTACTTCCAGAAACAGAACTTGCTTGTCCTGATTGCAAGAATCAGCTCCCTTACTGTGTTGTCACTGTAAGTCACAGGAATTGTGGGTCATGATCAGCTAGAGATTTTTTAATGTTAGTAAATGCCATTAATTTGGAGACATTTATTTTCGCATTAACAGACTAGAGAAGGGTAGGCAAAATGCAAAAATGTTTAGTAGTTGTGAATATTTTGGTGACGTTTAAATAAACATAACATAACAGATTTTTAAAGGTTGTTGGAAAAGCAGAATGGTTTAGTGACAGTTTTGTGCACACGTATGTTGCTCACTTTCTACATAGATACAGGTTGTTGGTAGTACAGCATTCCATTTGTCTAGACATGATGCAGTAAATCCATATTTTATGTGCAGTGAAAGCATATGATAATAAAGCTGAATTATGGTATTGTAGACCAAATGGATAAAAACTTAGCTTTGTTGATTTCATGCTAATATAACCAGAATGTTTCTTAATGGCTATAATACACTATCTTATCCATTCATCCATTTATTCATACCTAGACTAGTACTAGATGAAAAAAGGTTGTGCTGGTCTTCCAGTATGGGATGGTGCAAATATAAGAACAAAGCAAAATACTGTCCTGGAATCACTAGCCTCTTAGTGTCTGTTACCTTAGCAGATATCTACATGAACAGAGTACAGTAAAACGAGGTGAACAGCTATAAATACTTGCAAGCCACCCTCTACGAAGATGGCGGCTCCACAGCAGACATCTAAATCAGGATCACAGCAGTGACAGCAGCAATGACCAGGCTGAACGGGATAGGCAACACCATCAGGTTTGGTACCAAGTACGGACTCTGCGAGTCTCTCATAGTTCCTGCTATATGGATGTGAGACGTGGACTGCTTGCTGATGCTGAGAGGAGAATACAAGTTTTTGAGAACAATTACCTGAGTGGACTGCTCCCAATCTTCTACAATCTACATGGAACTCAAAACCAATGACTTTGTATGGGGCACATCTAGGAACCCATGTGCACAATAACGAAGCAGCAGAAGTCTGGTTCAGCCATGCTGCCTACCACTACATTGTATGACCATTATTTAGGGTACTTAGGAGGGAGAGGGGACATCCCATGCAGGACCTGAGACAGTAAAACCAGTTGTACCCCCATCCCCCAATGACCTATATCAGTGGACCAGCACAACCAATTGTCAGCTGGTACCAGTTAAGGGAAGAATAAATGAGTGATAAAATGTTTTCTGGTTAGAGGTCGTTTAGTGCTGAAAAGGGATCTGTATAGACTAAACATTTTCTGAGATAGAATGTGTTCACTGGTAAGAAGAATTGCATGTGGCAGATTTAAGATGCTTTTAAAATTTTGTATGCATTATTGTTGTCCTTTGTATGCAACATTTATTAATGCCAGCCACACATTGCCATTTCACATCTTGTTACTTAGGTTACATTGCAATTGAGTTAAAGTTGTTTGGTATGGTAGAGTATGAAAATGTGCATACAGCATACAAAGTATGGATGTCTTAGCAGCAGATGATTGAATGGAATAGTAAATAATGTGCAAATAAATCTGTGTCAGTTTATCATTAACAAAAGAAGAAATAGACTTATTGTGAACATGTTATGTAGTTAATGCTGTCTCTGAGATCAATGATGTTGGTAATTTACTTTAAGAAAAAGTGAGATATTTACATGAGCCAGTTATGTATGTTTTACATACTAGGCATTGAATCCTTTATCCTTCAACAGCTTTTTTTATGTTGGTTACATAACCCCATATATAGGCCACTAGCCTCATTGAAGATACAAAGAACAAACAGCTTTAAGTACATAAATAAGAATTAAATCTTGCGTAAAATAAACAAGTATCTTTGCAGATGATAAAGACAAATGGAAAACCTTATTTTATACTGTACACAATTTTTGAAAGCAGAAAAACAACAACAAATAGAAACATGCACATACCTAACATTTACCTTGCTGATTTTGCAAAACTTCGATTGGTAGTTCTCCCATGTAACCTTGGCTCATGCTTGCAAACATTATAGTTAAAAATGTCTAAAAACTATAACAGTGTGTGTAAATAGTTACAATATAGTGTGCCTATGTGTGCAAAAGAGAGATATAGAATGAAGTAAATACAGTGAGAAGAAGGAGTCTCAGCATGATATTTATGTAAGGTATCTTTCTTAATCTGATCACTGGCAATATAATATATATTAAAAATGATGTCCTGTTCATAAGGCCTTTAAAACAATAAATTTGAACCACTTCATCTGTGACAGAGAAAATAAATAATGATGGAGTGGGACAAATTCTTTAGTTGGACAACCTCCAAGTAAATATATATCTCATGCATGTATATGTATGGTTGATTTAGGGCAGACATATCTTGCGGGAGGACTTTACTGCTTGCCCCAGTTGTGACTTTCCAGCCATTTTCTCAGAGTTCATAAGGTAAGCTGAGAGTGCTTTTTTTTATTACAGTATTACTATGTTGTTACAAATGACTTAAAAGTGTGATTCAGACAGGGCACATATTCACTAACCATATTTATGCAGCCATCAGGGGTGGGTAAATCTGCTACTTGTAAGAAGTAACTAAAATCTTGTATCTCCGAAATAGATTTTCCTTGATTAAATATGTTTGAAGTAGTGCAGCAAAAGCATACAGAATTTTTAAAGACTTTAAATATTAAATAAAGTCATATGACTTCAGACCCATGGCCTAAAGAAATTCTTGCTAAGTGCATGGGAAGGGTTGTGTGCAGCTAGTTAGTTAATGCTGTTGCTGATCAACTAGATCCTTACCAGTCCAAAGAACTTTCTGAGTCATTCTTCTCTCCCTCAGTCTCTGTAAACAACTATTCCTTTCTCTACCTCTGTCAGCAGCTTGGGTGTCATTCTTGATCAGAGTTTGACTTTTCATCAGCAAATTTCTCATGTCTTCGGAATTGCTTACCTTGAACTTCGTAGAATCAGTATGATTTGTAGTTGTCTCATCACTGATGCAACTAAAACTCTAATCTGTGCATTTGTTCTATTGAGGATAGAATATTGTAGTTCTCTTTTAGCTGGAATTCCCAAATATCTTCTTGATAAACTTCAAAGGATACAGAATAATCCTGCTCACCTCATCTGCAGACCATCTAGATATGAACATGTATCACCTATCATACGCTGTCTTCACTGGCTGGCAGTCGTGGATTGTATAGCCTACAAGCTTTCCACTTTGACCTACTCTGCCGTTCTGGTGCTGGTCATCGGTACCTCTCCAGACTCACTTCCATCTATTGGCCCACTTGATTTCTTCGCTCATCTTTTGACACCAGGCTTCTGCGAGTCCCACTAGCTCAAAGACATATGGCCAGAGGTCTTTCTCGTACCGAAGACAGCAATGGCCACCTTCTCACAGAAAGCAATGTTGTATTCAACCGATGGACTGAATATTGCAAAGACCTGTACAACTTTCAGCTGAAGACAGATGTCTTCCTTCAAAATAACCACACTAGAACCAGATAACCTGCAAACCTACCAAGTCCTTTTGGAAGAGTTCGAAAGAGCTGTCTGCAGTCTGAAGGGAGGACCGTCACCTGGCATTGACAATTCTTCAGCTGAGCTGCCCAAAGAGGGTGGGGAAGAAAATACAAATACTCTCACTGCTCTGTGCCAAAGACTCTTGAAACAAATGTACCCTAGAATAGATGCAAACAGTGTCAGAACTACAAAGCCATAAGCCTTATTAGCCACCTAAGCAAAGTCATGCTGAGAGTAATAAAGAACTGCATCAGCACCACCACAGAGAAACTCCTAGCAGAAGAACAGGTTGCCTTCAGACCAGGTAGGAGCACAGATGAGCAGATCTTTAGCAACGTCAGCATCAGTGGAGCCTCTATCACAACTCAATAGACTTTAAAAGTTTTTTTAACAGAGCCTGGCATTAGGGGCTTTGGCATGTGGTGTAAAAATTCAGCATCAAAGAAGGGCTCGTCCAACTCAATGAAGCGCTGTGTAATAGCTCAACAAGCACAATACTACTGGATAACCAAAGAGGAGCTTACTTTTGCATTACAGTAAGCATACGTTAAGGTTGTCCCCTGTCACCTGTGCTGTTCAACATCACGCATGAAACCCTCCATGACCATCACGCTTCCATTTCCATCAGTGTAAGGTTCTTTTCGCAACCTGCTCTTTGCAGACAACATAGACCTGTTAGCAGGTACTAACAAAGAACTCCCAAGATCTTAGCAGCAGACTGACAGTTCAAATGCATATGGAATGGTTGACCAGCACTGATAGTCATGGTCACTGGCAACAGCAAAGCAGAGATCTACATGAACATCTAAGGATGGCACTCCATGACAGATATCTGCATCAGGATTGCAACAGCAAAGTATATTCTGTACAAATCCCTTATAGTACCAATCATGCACTACAGAAGTGAAACATAGAGTCTGCTTGCCAATTTGGAGTGGAAAATCCAGGCATGGAAGAGCAAGTGCCTGAGGAGGCCACTCTAGATCTCATAGGGAGAACATAAAACTAATGACTTTATACAAAGCGCAGTTGCCACTCGCAGGACACTACAAACCTTTACTTGCAACAGTCAAGCAATGTAAGGTGGTCTGGCTTGGTCAAAGACTGTCCTTCAAGGTACCTTGGAGAGTGGTCGACACTAGAAAAAGAACTGGCTTATGAACATCAAAGACTGGACTGGTCGTCCTGTGCAGGCCATGCTATCACCTAAAAGAGACCTAAGTGGCAGGCCTTGTTAGCTGCTATGTCTTTCCATTTAATAATAATAGTGTCTACTTGTAACGCACAGCATTATGACCAAGATAGATCGCACTTTCTTTGTAGACCAGTAATGATGATTGAACATTCAATAACAGCCACTGGACGGTGAGATTCATGTAGGCACACTGAACAACATAAAGATGAAGTACAAGAGTAGAACATAAAGCACTGGACGAAGGGATATAGGTAATGTAAACAATGTATGGATGGCGTCGTTACATGACCTCTAATTCCGTTAGTCAGAGGGTGCTATGCAGCTTGTGGTTTGCAAACAACATTAACCTAATGAAATTTACCAACAAGTTCAGTCCCCTGTTCTGCTGTACAGTTGCAATATGTGGACTAGTTGCTTCTGGAAGACAAATCCAAGTATTTGAAACGATGTAGCTAAAAAAAACTGCTTTGAATCTCCTACATTAAACACAAGACCAATGATTTTGTATGGACCATAGTCGGCATCCTCATGAAATCCCTTCTTGCAACATTAAAGTGGCACAAGCTGGTCTGGTTTGGCCATGTTGCTTTGAAACGTTCTTCAGGGTACCATCGAAGGAGGTCAACACTAAGATGGGCAAAGAAAGAGCTGGACAGCAATCATGAATGAGTGGACTGGTCATTCCATTCAGGAACTGCTCAATGTCATGTGGTATCTTTTGGGTAGGACATGAAAATCTCCCACAATTTAAGTGTACACTAAAATTGACCATGCGGCCTCAGCCAGAGAGCACTTGAGCAATTAAGGCCATGTGTACCAGCTTTAAGAGACCATTGCGTACGGCAAATGATATTAAGTGGCCAAAAAGTAAAGCAAGAGCTTGATAAAGCTGCCAGGAAGGCGACAGCTGCCTGTGGATAGTCGTATACTCCAAGATATTTCAGCCTCGACCAACCAGACTCGGGCTTGCCTGATTCTAGACATTAGATGCAAGGTCATTCATCCCATTTACTAATTGTGGGAGATTTCCATGTCTCACCTACAGGTCGCTACATGATATCCCTCACCTATTTTGCCAATGTCTCTTGAAGATTATGTGCAGTATTTATGGCAGAAGTGTAGTTTCTGCTCTTGCTATTGAAGCTGATTGCCTTTTTGTTCATAAAAAAAGTTATTTCTTACTTAAAATAATAGCTAATACTAATTGTGCTTCCTGATAAATCAATTCCTAAACTGTTCCTAAAGACTTAAATCTTATTTAGCTTGTATTTCCTAATCACATTTCACATTTTTTGCAGGCTTCTTGAAACAGAAGAGAACTGCCCGATGTGTAATGAGAAAGTTCTGCAGGAGAATCTTCAGAAGCTTTCAGACCCACACAAATATATTTTTCCAGATGAACAATCCACATAGTGGTGCAGCATCAAGTGATGCCATTTAAAGCCTTTAACTTTGCTGCATATTCAGGTCTTCACCAGGTTGGTGGTTGTAGCTCTGAGTTTGTTTTAAACTTTCACATTCAAAATATCAACCCGTCCACTGGCAGCCTGTTTTCACAATAATGCATATTGTATTGCAGATGTAATAGAAATTTCTTTTTTTCTTAAATCCTGGAGAAGTGTTTGGAAACAGTTTTGTTATAAGTTGTTTTGTTCATGTTTAGGTTATTTTGATTGCATCGTTGTGATATCTGTTGAATTTGAATAGCTGTTGGAGGTATTTTAAGATTGTAAACCGTTCCACTAAACATTTTAGCTGTTTGATAATCCATGTAAAATATATATTGCTTTCACTTTAACATGGTGTTGTATCCTGATGTGATATGGCATATTTGTAAAGCTTAATCAGAATAGTTGAATGTGGTGCAAGCATGGTGGAATGTGAGGCAGTCTGTCAGAGTGTAATTCCCCCCACCCACTCCAGTTTTCACCACTTCAATCCACACACTACAGATTTACTAAGAAATGAGATTTGTGACTGAGATCTTTTACAATGTACATAGAATATTAATAAAGCAAGAATAGGTCAGGGGGATTAAAGTGGCTAATGTAATTTAGCAAGTTTACACAGAAACTCATGACATCTTACTTTCTTTTTCGTTGTCATCATCATAAATGGTTAGCAAAATGCCAATGCATGAATGCATACAAACTTTGGACATATTTATCAACTTGTTTTCCAAAATTTCAAGTCTTAAATTCTTTGAAAATCAATTGGCAATAGCAAATGTATATAATATTGACCTGATTATAAAAATATTACAGAGTATTGCTTTCTGTGTGGCAAGATCCTTTAACAGCTTTTTGTCCCTGTTGTAAATGTTTTGACACATCTATATAACGATCATCTCACTAATCATGATTCTGAGCTTTTTAACAGAGACCATAGAAGGTAATTTCCCTGTTTGTGTGTGTAACCAACATGACAATTCCCTTCTGTGGTTACGCAAAACTGAGCCAGTTGCACAACACCAAGAGTATCTTTTCGCTGTTATTTTATTATTCCTTAGAGTGATGGTATGATAGTACCGTGTCAGGCACTCTCTTCTCCCATAAGACCACAAGAATCTTCGAGACACCCAGCGACGACTGACTGTAGGTTTGAACTTGCCTGTACCAATGAATCCCAAGGAGTGGTCTTGAAACCTCTAACCCTGTTTATTTCCTCCCCAACCTTCCAGAACTTCTATCCCCTCTATCATCATGTGGCTTCCTTCGTCTCCCACGCCTATCATGACCAGGTCACCTTAGCCTTGACTAGTAGCACCAAATAAGTTTGCCAGCTGGTCCCATCCAGTTTTCAAGGTTAGGTTTCCACAGACCGTACCATGTTTGTGGCCATACTTGTGAATATGTATGCATGGTCTTTGGTGCATTATGTGCATATATATATATATATATATGTGTGCACTGCGATAATTGTCTGCAGGGAAAATAGCCTAAGAATGCTGAAGATTCAAGGTTATCCAAATTTTCCATAAATGGTACTAGGGATAAGGAACAAGGAACAGCTACAATTAGTTGTAGTTGCTCGACATACTGTATCTTATAAACCTGAGCTACAATAGGATTACAGTGTATATAATACTAAAGTCCTTAATACATGAGTTATCAATACATAAAAAGTATATATTTACTGATAACAACCTACCAGGGTGTTATATGTGAATGAGGTTTCATGTCAATATAGCACAAAAAGCCTTTTGTCCATGAATAATTCTATATTCCCACAAATCATCATACTATCAGTTGCAGAAAAGTCATTAGTGCTACATTTTTCACTACATTTCAAAGCAATTTTAATTGTGTAAAACTGTTCTGTTAGTACCCTAGCATTATTCTTTGTGTGTCTTTCATCAAAATTTGTGAAAGTTTCTGTAAAATCTTCAAATATAAACAGAGGTCTCACAAGAACAACTTTAATGTCACAGTACTGTCACAATTATGTCAGGAGCTGTAGACATTTATTCATCCCTTGACTGGTACCAGTTATGTTGTCCACTGGAACTAATCATCAGGGGGAATAAAGAGACTTACAGATTTACAGAAAAATGACAGGATTGTCAATGTAAGAATGGTTTACATATTATCTTTCTTTTTTACGCAGTATTTAATTATTATTTATGTAATGACAGCTGGTTGTTATTTAAATCTTTAATGAGGCCAGTGCCCTATGTATGGGGTTATGTCATCAACATAACAGAAAGAGCTATTAAAAGATGAAGGACTCAGTGCCTAGCATATGAAGCATATGTAACTGGTTCATACAAATCTTTTTTATTTAAACAGACACCACTGATCTCAGAGACAGCATGGATTACTTAACACATTTACAATTAGCCATTTCTCCTTTTCTTTTCTTGTGCATGTTAAAACAGATTTATTTACACATTACTAAATATACCAGTCAATCATCTGCTGCTTAAAGATGCATACTATTTATGCTGTATGCACATTATACCCTCCATACCAAATAACCTTAACTCAATTGCATTGTTACCTCAGTAAATGAATATGAAATATGGTAAGATGTGGTTGGCACTAATGTATATTAGACAAACACAGATCAATGAATCTGCAATAAAGACAAAAATAATTCATACAAAAATTTAAAAAGCATTTTTTAACCTGTTATATGCAAATTCCCTAATCAATGAACACCTTCCATCTCTGGAAACTTTTAGTACACAGGGATCATTTTTCAATGCAAAGCAACCTCTGACCAGCAAATGCTTCATTCACTCACCCCTTGAGAGGTGCCACCTGACAATTATACTGAAAAAATTGGATAGATGCAGCAGTGACATGGATCACCACCAAGGCCTGTTTTGAGCAGTGGTGAATAGGTCCTGCACTGAATGACCAGTTCAACCTTTCATTTTATCAACCTGTTCTTCCTCTGTCTCCCTTGGTGTCTACCTCCCTCCAAGATACCCTGAAGGATGGTCTTTGAGTGTTGTGAAAGGTCACATGGCCAAACTAAATTAGCTTGCACTGCTTGACTGTCGCAAGGAGAGGATTTGGTGCAGCAGTACCATCAGGTTTACTATAAGTACAAACTGTACAAGTTGCTCATGGCTCCAATCCTGCTGTACAAATGTGACATGGACTTTGCTTGCTGATAGGAAAAGAGAATCCAGGCATTTGAGAAAGTGACTGACAAGACCTCCAGATCTCATACATGGGAACCCCAATCAAAATATGTGTATGGAGCATGGCTGCCACACTGGTAGGACTCGAGGAACTTGTTGCTGACAGCATGTGACTGCAGTTGTCTGGGAGACTCACAAGCTGTCTTAGCAGCTTGGTCTACTGAAAGGTTGGATGGTGAGGAGCCCAAATAAAGTCAATGCCCTTGCAATGAAGAACCACATAAGTAGTGCGAAACTAGACTATGAGAGGGTTGTCAAACTTATGGGGAAAAATAAGAATTTTAGTGATGGTGAATCTCTGCATCAATGTTGCACTCTTTCAGAGTTTTGCATTGCACTTTTGACAGGCTGACTCCTAGGTATGAACCTGAAGTTGTCCCTAGAAAGAAAAACCAAACTAAAGGAAAAGAGTGGAACAAAGGGAAACACCTTGAAAGAGAAAATGAGAGTGTGGTGCCTGCTGATCAACTAACCACGCACACAGTACTCCACTATGCAATAAGTCCAATAAAAAGAATGCACAAATTTCACATAAAATTCACAGTACATTGTGGAGAAAAACTGAAAAAGCTGGTGGACACAAAGCGAACTGAGGATTAGAGTTGCCTGTTCCACCTGGTTTCCTGCTTTCCACAGCCCTAAAGGTGCGGGCACACGAGAAGCCAAAAGCGGCTTCGCAAGCCTGGCTTTCGAAGCAGTGCTTTGCCGAGCCCGCTTGCGAGCTGTTTGATAAGCCGGCTTGGCGGGGGGTCGCTGGTCACACACACGAACGCTGTTTCGAAGCTCGAACGAAGCATTGTGCAAGAATGTGACCAACAACAAAAAAAGAGCTTGCTGGATAACCCTCAGATGCATTTTCTCACACATATTATCCACTGTATATTATCCACTGTACATTATCCACTGCACAAGTAGTGTCTACTAATGTATTAAAACATGATCGTTTGATGCTGATGGAAGGTCAATAGTAGTGACGACTTTTTTTTTATATGGCGGCACATTTCCAAACATTGATGACAAAACAAATAGCACAATCAATGAAAGAAATGCAAAATAATTCACAAAAAGGTGCATCAGAGGCCCTGTTGCTTTCACAGCCATGATCGACAGCTTGAAGCATGCGGGAAAAGTAGAACATGCTCTACAGCGCAAAGCAGGCCGCAAGCTCAAGCCAAGCAGGCTTACGAAGCCGTTTAGGGATAGCTTGCAGTGGTGGTCACACGGCAAGCAGGAAAAGCTGGGTTGCTTCGGTAAAGTTTCGTGCTTTTGGCTTCTCGTGTGCCCACCGCTTTAGACAGATGATTCAGTCTATCATATATCTATGGGATGATATCAGACAAAACAAATCAAGGTATACTTGGGATAAGCTTATCCATGGATCAGATTCAATGTAGACTGTTTTATTTTGTATGGTAATCAAGCAGGGAAAACATACAATGCATGAGGTTCATCTTACTGATGATATACATAGAATGAATAAACTTGGCAGATCAAAATGGCTACAGAAATGCCACATTCAGGGAAACAGTCAAGCACAATGAGGATCACAGCTAAAATAAGCAAGTCAACCCAAATCAGAATCAATTCATGACAAGTTTGGGTTGTGGCATCTGTTTGGTCATTATAAAGATTTAGCAGTTGTCAGCCAAGAGTTAGTACAAAAACACTTTTTATGAGATGGGCACCATTGTCTTCAATAGCTGAAGTATTGATCTGCTATATTTTGATATTTTTGAACATATCCTAAACTTTCCTACTGTTTTTTTAATTGCAAGTTATCCTTTCACACTGCAGTGCTGCCCTTCATCTCCCCCTCATAAAAGTGATTGTTACAAGCCAGGTTGCCTACCTCATTCACAAGTATAGCTGCTGTGAGTGCACAAGGAAGGGTGTTGGGCAGCATGATGTTAAAGTAAAAGTTAGGTGTGAGTAGAATAGATTAGGAGAGAATGTCATTTGCTGAAAGCGAGAGAGAAAGCATGGTTTTTAAAAATAGTAGCATGAGAGTGTACGCAACAATGACAATTTAAACATACTTGCAGGCGAGGCATACTGTTATGAGATCTTATTTGATAGCAGTGACTCGCAACGCTTGACAACTGGCCAGCCTACCATTTACCTGCTCTATTGATCACAGTAGATCAGAAATCACAGTTTTATCATAAAAGTGTCAGAATGAACTATAATACATAATTCTTTATGACCATATAATGAGTTGAAAGGCATTGCTTTTGAAAAATAGTCCAAATGTCTGCAATAAATATAACTTAGGCCGTGCTTTTTTACAATATTGGTCATTAAATTCCACTAAATTATGTATGTGAGTGTACATCTGAGAGGTAGACAAATTTACATACATTATGCTCATATCCATGTTGATATCTGTTGACATTTTACTTGCGTAAGTTTACATTTTAGGGTTGTTTTCTGAGTTTTTTGTTTGTTTTGTTTTTGTAAAAGTGTCAATTGGTTTTGTAAAGCATGATTAGCCTGGCTTTGGCTGGAGTAGTGTTATATAAGCTCACTCACTGGGAAACACCTGCTGAGAGAAAGCCAAGCCAAAGGGTTAAATGCAACAGGAAATAAACTACTTACTTTAACGATGAGATGTAAATGAACAAGATTACAAATGATTCTTTTGACTGTTTCTCCTAATGCATTTTAACCTATACAAATATCACAATGCATGATAGCATTTTTCAAGACTTAACCCAACTGCAGCTATGTACAAATACAACATGTTTTAAACATAAATCACCACTTAAATGACAATTTTATGCACATCAAAATTCCTGCTTCATTTGGAAGTTGACACCTACCAGTTTGCTTACTCGCAAAACATGAAATTCATTTTGCAAGCAAATTCATTTTGTGAACAAGGCAACATTGTTGGGAACAAATACTTCCAGAAAATGTCTTAAAAGGAATGTTGCAGAGTTAACAAATATTTTTCAGTTCTACTATGAACTGTCACCAGCATACACATTATTCAGAGCACACAAGTTAAACAGTGGAATGCAATCATTCTAAGATGACCTTCAGAATTTCTTCCCTCTTTTTTTCTACTTGTTTTTCTTTTGCCAGACCAGTAAACAGGTTTGCAGATTCTCGTTGCCTAGAAGATGCAATTTCTTGACTTAAAAAAAAAAGCAGATGACATCAAACTAGACCAAGAATGTTTTTTATTTATTTTTAATAAAGTGATTTTTCAAGCTAGAATCATGAAGTGTTCAAATAATATGTATGTTTATCTACTACATAATGTAAAGAGTTACATGAAGTCATGCACCTTTCAAATATTGCTCTCTTCAAACCTTTTTGGCCAGCCATAAAACTGCAAGCCCAAAGTTTTGCACTTCACAATCTAAAATAATTTATTCACACTTCAACACACAGTGGTAAATCCACATTATAAATGCCCACCAGCAAATGTGTTTCAAAATTCTCACTTTTTGTAAAGTATTTATATACCACCATCAGATAGATTTCTGTTAACTGGTCACAGCACATGTAGAATCTTAAGCTATAAAGGCTCATCCTGGTATAAAGACTTGATGAATTCATCATGCTGCTTCTGCAGCTTGGCAAAGTGGTCCAGCTGAGTGCCAATGTCAGCTAGGAATTCTGGAGTAACTTCAATTGTTCTGCATATCGACTCTAGTTGTGGAGCATTCTGCATGGCACGGTGAAACTGACCCAAGTCCTCTCGTGGATCATTTGTAGCAAAAGGTGCATACTGAAAAAAAGCAAGAAAAAGAAATGCATGGATTGACTGCACTAAAAGTATGCTATAAATAAAGAAAGGAAGGATATGAATAAATGTCAAAGATTTCTCAATTCCAGACTTCTTTGCCCTAAGGGAGACCCATGTGTAATCCTTCCAAGAAAAACCTGTAATCTGTAACTAAAAATGAAAGGTGAATTCTTCGTCTTTTGTTGCAGTTGGTTTCACTTCTGCTGTTGTTTTTTTCTACAGCAATTCAGAGATTATACTGGAATACAGAAAAGGGGCCCTCACAAGAATAGAGGGCACTCCTTCAGAGTAAAAGGCCTATTGACATAAAAGCATTCTCCCAAATTTCATCATTGTATGTTTGATGTAAAACATAATGAAAAAGTAGGCAAAATACTTTTCTCATTTACAGATCTTGGTTTTTTTTTCATGTTTTGCACTATGCCTACAACTGAGGCTAAATAAAGACCAGAGAGAGAAAGAGATTTTTATGGTCAAAAACAAAGACCTCTGGATGATATAACAACAAAACTAGTAAATAACATGAATGAACAAAAATGGCAATAAGAATAACATAAAAAGGAGCAGTTCATTAAAAAAAATACTTTAAGTTGCAGCCTTCAAAAAGGCCATTATTAACCAGAGGTTGTGAATTAAACTAATACCATAACCCAACAGTAGAGTTTTACCGTATTTAAAAAAATATTATAAATGAAATTCGTGTTTCACATCGTACCAGCAGCAAAGGCTATATCATGGCAAAAAAAGAGTTACACTTGATCGAAACGGTTAAAAACAAGACTTCCAGGTGATACAATAAACAATATCGCTAACAATATGGTTGGTTGGTTGTGTTTAATGCCGTGCCAGCAACTAAGGCTATACCACGGCGAGAAAAAGTAATCTTATTTTTAAAAACCAGGAAACACATTTTAGAGTTTGTAACATGTAAAAGGAGTGTTGCGTCCCAAAAAGGCCACCAACAAACCAAAAACTATCAGGGCATAAAAAGCTTAAATCTTATGATAAAGCCCTATCTGCCTTAAAAAAGTAAAAATAGCTGTCGATAGGACGGACCTAAACAAAGAAAACAAGGAGCCTGCAGTAAATAACTGCTGGCAGATACTCTGGAGTCAAGGACAAGTAATCAAAACATGTACAACATTAAAAAGTTCTTGACACCATGTAACTTATTTTGGCCCAGAGTTGCCACAAGGACTGAACATAGGCCGAGAGGATAGATTTACAGTCTGCTGATACTATCGAGTGTAGTTTACCAGGAGACTGACATGCAGCCTTGGCGGCCTGGTCCGCTCGAACATTGGCTGGGATACCAGCATGCCCAGGACCCCAAATGAAGGTTGGTTGGTTGGTTGTGTTCAACGCCGTGCCAGCAACTAAGGCTATATATTTCAGGGCGAGAAAAGTAATTTTGCTTTAAAATGTTTAGGGACAAACCCCTAAGTGATATAACCATAACATTTTAAAAAACCAACACAAGGAGCAGGAACAACATAAAAGAGTGAGTGACATGTAAAAATGGGTGTTGTGGCCCATAAAGCCACCAACAAACCAAAAACCAACAACTATGAAGCTATAAAAAAGCTTAAATCTTGTGGTAAAGCCCTATCCTCCATAAAAATGTGAAAATAGCTGCCAATGGGACGGACCTAAACAAAAAACAAAACAAGGAGTCTACAGTAAAAAAACTGCTGGCGGATACTTGGAATCCAGGACAAGTAATTAAAACATGTACAATACTCAAAATTCCTTGACACCAAAGACAAACTGGCGGTGGTTCACTTTGTAAGAGGTGTGTGCATGCATGGGTGTGTCCTACCCTTAATCTGGTAAGAACTACCTCCTCCCGCCGCGCAGGACGGCATGAAGGCAGGCAATCTGAAAGAGAGGGAAGGGTGGCATGTAACTTGTTTTGGCCCAGAGTGTCCCAGTGGCATTGCCACAAGGACTGAACATAGGCCAAGAGAACAGATTTACAGTCTGATGATATTGGTAATTTTCCAGGAGACTGACATGCAGCCTTTGTGGCCTGGTCTGCTCGAACATTGCCTGGGATACCAGATGAAAACAATGTCTTTTTTCCATTGGAGTAGAGCTACATGGATCGTATGAATCTGGACCATGAGGGGGTGGTCAGAACATTGAGAGAGAAGAGCTTGGAGAGCAGATAACGAGTCTGAAATGATCAGAAAGTTTTGCTCCTGAGAGCGGTGAACATGCTGCAAGGCTAGCAAGATGGCGTTAAGTTCCGCAGAGAAAACAGAGCAGCCATCTACAAGTCAGGCTGAAGAAGCCTGTTGCAGCTGGCAGGACGGAACTGCTGCCACAGCTACAGGGGCACCGTCTGGGACTTTGGAGCCATCTGTAAAGACAGAACAGAATCCAGGATAGTAAGAAAGAAGTTCTTGAAAGCGCTGGAGAAAGATGAAGTCACTGGTGTCACCTTTCTTAAAGGCTGTGAGATCAAGACAAATCTCCGGAACAGGAAGTCTCCAACGAGGAGGTGGCAATAGAGGGAGAAGCACTACCTGTAGAATATCTACCACAGCTGCTTGTAAGTGAGGTGCAACATGGAGTGATAACGGTTTTTGGTACTTGGTATGAATGGCATACAGGGCAGCACATTTGAGGTCCAAAAACAGCACAGTAAGCAGGGTTTCCAGGATGAGCTTTTAGACGACAGACATAGGATAGCATGAGTTTCAGACAGTGAAGAGAAAGTGGAGGCTTACCAGTTTCCCTGTACAAACTTTGTACAGGAGTGGTGTGGTAGGCACTCAAACAGATGCAGAGCTCTTGATGACAAACAGGATCAAGAAATTTGAGATAGGACTCGCAAGGAGGGCCATAGATGATGAAACCATAGTCTAACTTGGAGCAGACTAAGGCACGATATAGATGAAGCAGGACTGTGCAGTCCACCCCTGCTGGCGGTTACTTTAGAGGCCAGCAAATGTGATTAAAACATGTCAAGAGTAAAAGATTCCTGGCACCAGAGGCTAACTGGTAGTGGTTGGCCAAGTAAAAGGTGTGAGTGCATGGCATAGGTGTTTCCCATTCTGCCTACTAAGTACTACCTCCTTCCACTTCACAAAACGACATAGAGGTGGACAGGGATGGGTGGCATGTAGTTTGGCAAGAGTTTGTTGGAAAAGAGAATAAAGTATAAGTGAAGGGTCCAGTAAGAGAGAAAAAGGAATGGTAGAAGAGAAAGGGGTTGGCCAGCCCACTCACCTAGCCAAAGATAGGTTTGGTGTTCACCCCCAGCATGAGAAGCTGGCCCAACTTCTTTCCATCCTTCTTCAGGGTAACCCTTATCTGAAAATCTCCTCCCAACCCCCAGTAATGTCCATTCTGAGCAGAGGTCATTCTCAGACGTCCCAGCAAGGTCAGGGCAACAAATAAAACCCCTTAAGGAATTGAGGGATTGATGAATAGACAGTTTAATACCTTCCACAAATACCTTTCCATCCTATATTCTTAGAGCTTCAGAGGCTGTCTCACACTGGGCCAGGAATTGTGCAGTTTTTAAGCACTATAAAGACAAAAAGCCTGAGAAGATATTTTTAAATCCACAGTCTAAAGTTAAAGCAAATCCTGCTTTGCACGCTCCACAACAAGAAAATAGGGCCAGACCCCTTCAGTTGTCTCTAACTCACAGTTATGCACCTCATCCTTGCTGTTCAAAGAATGGTTAAAGAGAAAGGTGGGGGCCAGCTCAGTCACCCAGCCAGAGAACAGTTGGGTGCTCACCTCTAGCACAAAAAACTGGACCCACAGGGGTGAAAGGTCCCAGTTGTAGGTACTAATGTTTCCCCAATATCCTGCAGCAAAGTTCAGGGCTAGTAAGTGGACAACAGTCAGTCGACTTGAAAGCTAACAACAAGCAGCAATCAAATTCCCAAGAAAAAAAAGAAATTTAAAAATCTGTTTAAAAAAAATTCTTTTGGCCTTCACCATAATTCCTATAATCATTATGGCTAACCACTAAGGGTAAAATGATCTGAGATTCTTATGACATCATTTACTCCATAAACATAAGGATATAAAACTGTAACTCCCCATTCAAATAAGTCATAGGAGATGCTTCAATATGCACTTAAAACGTCTTTTTTGTAGGTGCCATTTCCAACTGTATTTTCTGGTAACTGAAGATTAATAAAATAATGTTGATTTCATATTGTTATATTGGTCTTTTTTGTTTTCTAAATTGTATTAGTATAATGAATATTTTCGTTTATTCTTGACATTTCATCAGATTCATTTTTCTGGTTTTAAATACAGGACATATTTTTTAACACAATCAAGATGTTCTGCAATTCCACTTCCAGCACAATGGAAGCTGCTATTCTTTAACATTTTTTACAGAAATTTTTTATCTTTTTAACTCAGACAAATTGCTTGTTCAAGAGAACTGCTGAATGAAAATGTAGAACTGCTGAGTTACATCCGTTGATGAAATGTACTTTCTAAATGTTAAAAAGAAGCAAGTAATCATGTGCAATTTATATTTCTCAGCTGAAATTATCAAAGACCTTCAGTAGGGTATGACCCTCATGAAAAAATGATGTAGCATTATTTGAAAAGAACTTTTTTAAAAGCATTAAACGATACAAAAGGGATACATTCATAATGTTTTGTATAAATATGTGGCCCCTGCTGCAACTAAAAACAGTCTGCACAAGATTTTATTGATAATCAATAATTTTTACTCTGAAACTATATAAACAAAATGAGATGATATTAAGTCATTTAACTATGTCAGGGGTGGAAACCATTTTTTTCTCCAACAGCCATTTTGAAATTTATACCACCATTTGCAGCTCATACATAATTATCTGCCTAAAAATTAGCCTGCTCTATTTGGTCAAACGTAGTTTTACTTTGTTAACACTTTTGCAATATGTTCAATCCCAGCTGGGCAGTGCTCTTCTCTGAGCCACCACAATCCACTTTTTCATAATTAGGTGTGCACAAAATAAGGAGTGGGGGTGGGGGTGGGGAGGGAAATTGGTGTTTTATGCCAAGCCAGCAACTAAGGCTATATCACGGCAAGGCAGCCAGCCCTGTAAACAGATTCCACATGCAGAGAAAGAACAGCATGCCCAAGACGAGTGCTGAACCTAGGACAGCCAACCTTCACTGTATTGGTGACAGGCGCTAACTGTTGCGCCACCAGACCACTTGAAGTGTGTACAAAATAAACTCACTCATAAACCCAAACAAATTTTTACTAGCCAAAGCTTTTTCATTTGCTCATCCTTTGGAAATCCATGAAAAGATTATGTTGGACACTTGTAGGCCTGACCTGTACAAAGGTACACAGCAATGGCAATAATAATTTTTTTAATTGCATGAGCTGATGTCTTCAATGAATGCTACCGTATCAACAGCCAATATTAAACAGTTGTCCCTTAAAATTTACGTTATTATTGCTCACTTAATATATACATATATATAAAATATTTAATATGAAAAGAAGCTTATGGAATTACTGAAATCTGCTATTTTCTTGGTGGGGAGGATCAAATTATTTTAGACGTTCCTCACCCCTGAACTATGTAAACCAATTTTAAATGGGGTTAAATCACTTAATTAAAAAAAACCCAGGAAGATGCTGATTTGAAGATTTGAATTTTTCTAAATTTACTCTTTTTTCTAAAAAAAAAAAAAAATGGGGATATGTCAAGATGGCTGGTGACATATTTCACTCTTCTGGAATCTGTTTCATACACATAAATTACTTTCCATTATAAGTTATCTCTATCCATTTCTACTGTTTGATTTCGAGGGAAATACAGTACAGTACAAACAAGATATCCACCACCCCACTACCCTCTGCCTTTTAAAGTCAGTCATATGTAGATTAGATACTATGCATTTACCAGTGAAATCTTTTCAAATTCTTCTGCAACAGAGCTGACACCAAGCTCACTTGACCTATCCTTAGTCTGGTTCACTTCTTCTACTTCTTCACTTGCTTCCTCCTCCAGTTCCTCACTAGTGTCAAACACTTTTGGCCTTGGAATCTTCCGAAATTCCAGTTCTTCAAAGTCTTCCAGATCACTGTCTATTTCTGAGCTATCAGAATTAGAAGGATCAGGAGTTGGCAAACCAGACATCAGTGCTGCAAAAGGCTGCTCTTCTGGTCGTTCCCGGACAATTGGTTTCACTTCATCTTGAACAAAGGCACCAACTCGGTAGAGATTTTCAAATGTCGCCTCAGATCTGAAACAATATTTAACTTGATCACCTTCGTTAGTTCTTTTTTTAAACTTAATAATTAATAGTCTTCCTAGTCCATAAATTCTGAAAAGTAAAAGAAAAAACCTCATACAAGAACATCTAAGATTCATGGTAGTCTAAACTAGCTTCTAAACTGACCTTTTGCATTCTGACTCTAGGTAGAATGAAAAATATGGCTTTTGTCAAGTCTTTGTAAGCAAATAAAATTTCCTACTGACCATATGTGCAATTATAGTTTTCAGTTCTCACCCCCACAAAAAACTAGATTACATGTTCTTCTGTTGTGTAATCTCTGTTGTCTACTCACATGGCACAAAGTTATCAGTTAAGAGTCACATATCATCCTCTGTAGCACCTTGCATTGACATCAATGTTTGTTAGTGTTTTACATCGTGCCAGTAGCTAGGGCTACATCACAGTGAGACAAGGTAGTGATACATTCAAAGGTTAGGAAACAAAACCTCTAAGTCAGAGGTTTTCAAACTTTTATAGACGAGTACCACTTTCGACAATTTGAGTTGACCGAGTATCACCTCCCAACCCTACCCCTTGCGAATAAATGTATATATAAACTAGTCTAGGACTTAGTCTTAGGTTCGCTGGTATTTAGTATGATGATTTAGTCAGTAGTTAGTTAATTGTTAATATTTCATGATATAAATATCTTTCATTAAACATGTATATTACCCATCTCGTTATGTGTATAAATATGTAGACTTTTCTCTGCGTCTGACAAACTTTTAACTAATGGTAACCCGCGTTCACAACTCCCACAGACCCCACGTATCTACTAAACGAAGTAAATATGCAAAGTGCTGTTAGTCAGGATTACTAGCGTCTGGTTCCCAATATTCTTGACACCCTCTTAATGGCTTAATATCCTGACGCTAAGACATTCCTGCCTTTGCACCACCCACAGCAATGACAGCGAACACACAGCCCCCGTAAAATATAGATACGCTTTCTTTTATTTTGGCGCATGGTGCTCGTGTACCACCCTGTCATACCTTTGCCTACCAGTAGTGGTACACGTACCACAGTTTGAAAACCTCTAAGTGATATAGCACAACATAACTATTAATAAAAACCAATGTAAGGAACAGGGATAATATAAAATGGTAGGTAATATATAAAATGAGTATTGTGGCATAAAGGGCTACTATTAACCAAAAAATTTAAACCAAAATCTAAAATAATAATTATCCTCTTTAGAAATAAAAAAAATAGCTGCCAAGGGATGGACCAAAACAAGGAAAACATAGAGCCTGCTGTAAAAAAACTGCTGGCAGATACTCTGGAGAGGAGGAGGAAGATTTGGTGTTTTTGACCTAGCCAGCAGCTAAAGCTATATCACGGCAAGGCAGCAGCTCTGTAAAACAGATGCCACATGCAGAGAAAGAACAGCGTCCCTGAGACGAGAGCTGAACCCAGGACACCATTCATCACTGTATTGGTGACAGGCACTAACCGTTGCGTCACCAGGCTGCCCTAGACACTCTGGAGACCAGGACAAGTAATTAAAACATACGACAGTAAAACTTTCCGGGTACCAAGGACAAACTGCCAGGGCTTTACCTAGAAAAAGGTAGGAATATATAGCATAGGTGTGTCCCATTCCAAATCTCATGGAGGTACAGGGAGAAGGCATGGGATGACAGGATGGAGAACGCAAAGAGACATGTCGCTTGTCCATGTCCATCCCCTGCTCACCAAGAGAGGCAAAATGATTAGAGAGAGAGCAGAATCACCTGTGGTGGCCCCAGATGTATGATCAGTCAGTCAGTCGTCCCTTGCCTGGCACCTGGCGTTGGGGGGAGCACATGGATAGACGCGGCAGCTGATAGGGCCCGCCACTCTTGCCTATTTTGGGCAATAGTCAGCAGGTCCTGTACAGGACGACCAGTCCAGTCTTTGACGTTCGTAAGCCAGTTCTTTCTCTGACCACCGCGGCGTCGGCCACCCTCCAAGGTGCCTTGAAGGATAGTCTTCGACAAGGTGTCGTGCCGGGTTACATGGCCAAAGAAGACCAGGTTACGTCGCTTGACTGTTGATAGTAGAGGTTCCTGGTGTCCTACCAGTGTGGCAATCTTGTTTCTTACAAAGTCGTTGGTTTTGTGTTCTTTGCATGAGATCCGGAGCAGCCTCCTCAGACACTTGTGCTCGAATGCCTGGATTCTCCTTTCTGTTTCGGCGAGTAGAGTCCACGTGTCGCATCCGTAGAGCAGGATCGGCACTACCAGGGATTTGTATAGCCTGTACTTGGTAGTGAACCTTATCTTGTGGCTATGCCAGATCCTATCTAGCCTAGCCATTGCTGCTGTTGCTGTTGTGATCCTGATGCGGATATCTTGCGTGGAGCTGCCGTCCTTGGAGAGAGTGGCTCCCAAGTACTTGAAGCTGCTTACCTCTTCGAGCTGTACCCCGTTCATATAGATCTCTGCTTTGCCGTTGCCATTGATCATAACTTTGCTCTTTTCTGTGCTGGTCTCCATTCCATATGCGTTTGAGCTGTCTGTCAGTCTGTTGGTGAGGTCTTGCAGTTCTTTGTTTGTACCTGCTAACAGATCTATATCATCTGCAAAGCGTAGGTTGCAGATTGGTCTTCCACCGATTGAAATGGAGGTATGGTGGTCATGAAGAGCTTCAAGCATGATGTTCTCCAAGAATATATTAAACAACACGGGTGATAGGGGACATCCTTGACGTACCCCTACTGTGGTACGAAAGTAAGCTCCTATTTGGTTGTTAAGCAAAACTGTACTCGTTGAGCTGTTATACAACGCTTCAACGACTTGGACAAGCCCTTCTTCAATGTTGAATTTCCGCATCACATGCCATAGCCCCTGGTGCCAGACTCTGTCAAATGCCTTCTTAAAGTCAATGAAGTTGTGGTAAAGGTCCCGCTGATGCTGCAGATGCTTTTCTATAAGAAGACGACAGTTGAAGATCTGCTCAACTGTGCTTCTACGTGGTCTGAAGCCAGCCTGTTCTTCTGCTAGCAGCTCTTCTGCTGTGGTTCTGATGCGGTTCTGTATGACCTTCAGCATGACTTTGCTTGGGTGACTGATAAGGCTTATTGTTCTGTAGTTCTGACACTGTTTGCTGTTTCCTTTCTTTGGGAGGGGAATGATTAGTGACTGCGTCCATTCTCTGGGCCATTCCTTGCGCTCCCAGACTCTTTGGCACAGAACAGTTAGGGCTTTTGTAGTTGCTTCCCCACCCTGCTTGAGCAGCTCAGCTGGTACATTATCAACGCCTGGTGACTTTCCTCCCTTCAGACTATGTACAGCTCTTTCGACCTCTTCCCGTAGGACTGGTATGTCTGCAGGTTCACTGTCTCTAGTCTGGTTGTTTTGGAGAATGTTGGCGTCGGTCTTCAGCTGGTAATTGTACAGGTCCTTGCAGTATTCTGTCCATCGGTTGAGTACAGCATTGCCTTCTGTGAGAAGGTGACCATTGCTGTCTTCGATGACTGAGATCTTTTGCTGGTCTGTCTTAGTGAGGGTCTTTAGAAGTTGGTACGCACGTTATACCAGTGCGGAAAAGTGCACCAACTCACACACGAGCTGAAACGGTATCAGTGGGACATTGTGGGACTGGCGGAGGTCAGATGGACAGGATTTGGGGAAACAGTGACGGAAGACGGCCACAGACTGTGGTACAGTGGGGAGGACACCAGGCATGAGTACGGCGTGGGCTTCCTTGTGCACAGGAAGGTGGCCGCGGCCGTCATCAGCTGTACACCCGTATCCAGCCGGCTGATCTCCATTCGTGTCTCAGCCAAGCCTCATAATGTCACCATTGTCCAAGTATACGCTCCAACTTCCACACATGGAGACGACGAAGTGGAAGAATTCTACCAACAACTGGACAAGATTGTGAAGGCACTTCCAAAAAAAGACATCCTGGTTGTGCTCGGAGACTGGAACGCCAAGGTCGGACCAGACGCCTACCAGCAATGGGCAGGAACGGTGGGGAAATTTGGCCTTGGTGAAACCAACGACAGGGGCATCAGACTCGTAGAGTTCGCACAGAGCCAGAGACTCACCTTAGCCAACACCTTGTATCCCCACAAGAAATCAAGGACGGCCACCTGGCACTCACCAGACGGACTGGTCCATAATCAGATCGACTACATCCTACTGCCGAGACGCTTCAAATCCAGCATCAACAGGGCCAAGACAAGGACGTACCCAGGCGCTGACATAGGCAGCGACCATGACCTTGTTCTAACAAACCTGAAGCTGAGGCTGAAAGCGAAGCGACTCTCAAACACTCCCCGAATTCGCTTTGATCTGGAGAAGCTGCAAGACCCAAAGGTTGCAGAAGTCTTCAAGGCCACGGTTGGCGGAAAATTTGGCGCACTGAACCTGGTGGACTGTGATGTAGACACCCTCTCTGGAAACATCAAAGAGGTGCTACTGTCGACAGCCCAAGAGGTTCTAGGGCGACATAGAAACAAGAAACAGCCATGGGTCACGAACGACATACTAGACCTCTGTGACCAAAGGAGGGCCTTGAAGAGAGAAAAGAAAAGCAAACCAGAAGCAGCAACCAAATACAAAGAAGTGAATTGTGCCATTAAGAAAGGGATGAAGGCAGCTAGGGAGAGCTGGATCGAGAAGCAGTGCCAGGACATAGAGGTTGGAATGGCACGAGGTGACAGCAAAAAGGCCTACCAACTTCTAAAGACCCTCACTAAGATGTATGATGCTGAGTAGTGAATTTGGTGATGTTTTTGTTTTTGGTTGCATGTCGTTCTCATCTGTTCGGGGAGCAATATGTTTGCTTCATGGCAATTTGTACTATGCCCTTGTGGTGTGTAGTGTTTCTGAGTGGTGTGGGTTGTGACGCTTGTGCTGACTGAGAGGAGTGGGTACACCACAGCCTGCAGGAGGAGGTGACATAATGTGAGCGATTGGGATGGGGCCCTTAAAGGAGACCCTTGTCATGTCTGTCTGGATAGATATGGAAATAGATGATCAACAATAGGGTGCAACCAAGCTGTACCACTTAGGATGTTTCAGCAGGATCACACCTGGGATACAGAAGGAATATAATGGCCTTCTGAGATGAAGGTAAGATTGACTCTGGCTGAAGCCTTCTAGCAAATCTATGGCAATGCAAGCTGAAGACTTCTAGCAAAGCTAAGGCAATGCACAACCAGAAGCTTATGTGAGCCACATCAACCTCCCACCTAGGAGAAATCTGGGCCAAAGAGGTGTGTTGGTATGATGGGTTGCAACCCATCAGGGATCTCAATCTTCCAATACTTCCAACTTGGTAAGGCATTAGTATCTCAGACAGGTATGCAGAGCCAAGCCCTAGAAGACAATTATAGTAGTGTCGTCATCTTGTAATCAATGCAAACTTGAACCGGAAGTGAAACTCATGAATGAGGGGTGTAGCATAGTGTACTTTTCACCTAGAGAAAACAATACATAACCCCTTTGATGTTTGTCCAATATGCGTTTATGGGAGAGCTGCAGTAATCAAGCCAGGACAACACAAACTCAGATATGAGATTTTAGGTAGCACAAACTGACAGGAAGGACTGAATGTGACCGATTCTTCAGACTTTAAGGAAGATGAACTTACAGACTAAACTGCACCAACCCAACAGATAATGACTGTCAATGATACAACACCAAAAGTTCATCAGGTCTGGAAAAGAGAGACGTTCACCCCAGAATAAATAAAAGTACAGTACACGTTTGTTTATTAGCAAAGGCTTTTTGAAGGACCTCACTTTTGTCATCATTCATTTTCAGTTTGATGATGGACATCCAGGCTTTCACTGACTATTCTGTGTCATGTAGTGGTGCAGACCTGCTGGAGCTGAGAAGCGAATTTCTTTTTCCAGAAAGTATTTGCAGAATAAATCAGGTAGTCATTTAAAGGAATGGTAGTAGGCAGAGTGGACACACTTTATGACAATAATTTTTTACAATCTAACATACAAACTGTGGATTTGCCTGTTGAGACTATACATTTTTGTTTAACTTACTGATAAATTTATCTTCATTTCTTAAATATGTTGTTAACAAAGTAATCTTATGCCAACACCACACATGGGACTACAAGTTTCAGCTGTAAAGGCGTACACTCACACTGGTAACACTGGTAACTAGAAAGCATAGACAGAAGAATCATCCTCACTTGTTATTTATCTCATGACATTTAAATTTTGAATCTTTTTGTCTCTCCAAGGCTTTGGCGACTTGTGGAGAATTGCCCATGTTTCCCATGACAGCAAATGCTGGGGGGCTAGTTGAAAAAGTTGTGCAGCATAGGTCCTGAGCATCTGTCCCTTCTAGTCGCCTTAAATCATCTGATGATGAACCACTGTAAGTATGGCAGTGACAAGTTCATATTAACACTGGCAAACAAATCTAAAAAGGTTTAGATTTTTATGTCTAACATACTCAACTGTTATTACCAATCGTTACCAAAACGTAAGTTTGGAATGTTGCATTATATCTTAAGGTCTGGCAATGTAGTGCATGCATGAACATGACCCCATATATATTTGTACCCTCCAGGGTACAAGCTGGAAAACACACCAAGAATGACAATAAAGCAAAACTCAGTATATACAGGAACAATTATCTTCTTTGACTACTTTTAGCACCCAGCTGCATGCTTTTCCTATTTGAATGGAAAATAGCATTTTAATTTTCTACCTCCTGATTGGGTCTATACAGCAGGGAAGTGACTGTAAAGTTTCAACAGAACATCATTTAGCTAATAGGATTTACTTCCCTTTGACTATAAAATAGGATGATTAGCATACGAGTGAACTTTCCAAGGTGTACTTCATGAATGGCTACTCACATTAAAGGCCAATCAGAACCTTGTGCTAAATAATCATTTTGGATCATGTGTAACACAACATAGCTCTTTGTCATTGATAATAGTCACTCTATCTTTGTGATTTATGCTAATTGCATGCACTATCACAATGCCCACACCATTTCACACAGTGATAATCGTGAGACGGACCGCACACCCATGCCTGAGATCCAACTATTAGTGTTTTAATCACAACAACTTAAATATATGCAATTAGAGCTTGACAAAAATCCGGATAACATGGCACCAAGGCAAAAGACCCTTCTCGATGAAAACACCAGCCAGGACAATGAGTATCAGCTGTGGTGGGGTTAGGAGAGGAGATGGGTGCTGCCTAACGAATTAATCCCTAACACAACACATGATGGACTGCAGTGAAATGAATGCTCTATCGGATCGGTTCGTCCAAGCAAACTTTTGAAACTGAAAGTTCAGCATCATGCACCCATTTCCATATCCACCACCTACTCCCCACTGAATCCTTTAAATGTGCACTGAAAATGCACCTCCTAACAACAGTCCACACAATGCTAGTTCTTTGTCACACCCTTTCCCCACTTTTCCGATTATTGCTACTTCCCTACTCATCTTCCTTTGCAAAATCACAATACTCTCAGTCCTTGTTACTTTGTTTCTCTTTGCGTTTTCTGTATTTGTCTTTTATCAGCACTATTGTTTATCCTTCTGTTGTTCATTAGCCGTTTGTTCTTCTGTCCCTCGCATGTTGTCCATGTCTCGCTTTTGTTCTGAAGCGCTATAAGCATGCTTCTTACGAGCGCGAGTATGCACTATACAAATCTTGCATTTATTATTATTCCAAGTTCCATAAAAGCAATGCCATACACCACATTATTCTCTCTACACATGCTGCCACCACTTGTGTCTGTGCATTTGTTTTATCTTGGCACTGCATACCTTCTTTTTAATTAGCGCTAGGAAACAGAATCATGTCACTCCTCCCCTTTATTTTCTGCACTGGCTACCCATCCGTTCTCACATTCAGTAGAAACCAACTGTGCTGTGTTTTAATTTCTTTACAGGCTCCTGCCCCTGACGTTTTCTTTGAACTTCTCTTACCCTACATTCCAGCCAGACTACTCTGTTCTTTGTCTGAAGACTGTACACTTCCCTATCCCTCTCATCATGAACAACCATACATGGTCACCAAATTTTTAGTTACTGTACTGCTAAATCAACATCAGATGGCCTGATAAGATCTCCAATACAGACCTGTGGGAGAGAACCAATCAAAATCCTGCCAGCCGTGACATCAGGAAGCGGAAGTGGGGCTGGATTGGTCACACCTTACGAAAGCCAGCCGACAACTTAACAAGACAAGCTCTGGGCTGGAACCCACAGGGGAGGCGCAGGGTTGGGAGACCCAGAGAGACGTGGAGGAGATCAGTCCACAGAGAGGCAGAGACAGCTGGCACGACATGGTCCCAACTAGAAAGGCGTGCCCAGAACCGGGTCCATTGGTGGGGCGTGGTTGCGGCCCTATGCTCCACTGGGAGCGTACAGGAATAAGAAGTACTGCTAAATAGTGAAACTCTCTTCCCTTCTATATCCACCATCTACTCACCGGGGAATCCTTTAAACTTGCATTAAAAACACATCTGTTCCATAAGCATTACTCTTTACACCAATCAACACAGTTGTCAGTAGTTGTGATTATAGTCAACTGACTAATCTGCCTGCTTGTCTTCCTTTGCAGAGTTATAACACTCTCCATCCTTACTGTTTGTTCCCTGACTCCTCTTTATGTTTGTTTTTTATTTATCTTCTTCCGTCTTTCATATTCGGTCCATGGTCTCCTACTTGTCTTCACTGCTAACAGCATGCTTCTTCGTGAGCACGATTATGTACTAATATAAATCTCCTGATTATTTTTATTACCAAAGACAGACTCTACAAGTCCCTCCTAGTTCTCATCCTGTAAAGATGTGATAGGTGGACTCTGCTTGCTAACACAGATAGGAAAACAAGTGCTTTATGGTTGTTCATTTGAGAATAAGTGCCTCAGGAGTCAGTCAGCTCTGAATCTCAGATTGAACCCAAATCAAATGACTTCATAAAAAGCATGGTCACCACCTTCATGGGACATTAGTAACACCTTCTTGTAATAATTAAGCGGCACATACTGGTCTGGTTGGGCCATGTCACCAAGAACAACACTCAAGACCACCTTGCAGGGGTGGACATGGAGGTGCACAGAGAAATAACAGGCTGGCAAATGTGAAGAAATGGACTAGTTGTTTGCAGGACCTTCTCACCACCCCTAAATGGCAAGCTTGTCAGCTCCTGGTCAACTGTCTTCCCCAGTTGTAATTTCAGCCAAGGAATAAAAGTATACAAATGACTATGAAAACTCTTTCCACATTTTCTTCTGAGCGCATGAGTGAGCAAACATGGAGTTCACTGCAGCACTGCAGGCAAGCATGCTTAAAAATCATGTTCTTATGTCATAACTTCCCACAGCTGGCCTTGGTAGAGTGAAAAATCATAACTCTAGATGCTTATTTTCCGATGCAAACTAGAGAAACAGGTAGGAAATTTTAAATTCTTCGCATTTTTTACTTATAAATCAAAATAACTTTGTTTTTATCTTTTATAATTCTTATACAATATTTTAAGAGTAAAACTTAATGTGCTTCAACCGATGCATCAGGATGCATTTTTGTAAATTTCCTCACCACAGATTTCAGATCCAGTTAATATCCAGTAACTGTCTCTTCCACAAAAAAGAAAAGGATTCTGTGCTCAATGAAAATCTTTAAAAAATACTTTTTACACACTATTTTCAATAATGGTAACTACAACATAAATGCTTCTTTTAACAAAACATTCAATGAGCTTTTTTCTTTCTCTTTTAAGTTCATACATAAGTCTGAAGAAAAAAATCATGAATTTTTTGATGGCATGTTTCTTGGTAAATTCTCAATTTTAAAGTCTACTATAGTCAGATCTAAAAAGAAAATGGCCAATGAATTAGGATTTTACAAAAGTCTCTCATTCTGTGCCTGAAAATGCTTTTTGTTTTCTTTTAAATAATTATGTCTGTTACAACTGATATAAACTTATCATCATGCTGCAGTGATGTCCTCTATCTCTAGTTCAATACATTTACTCACTGTCGGAAACCCAGACTGCATGGTCTGGGCTCAGCAGTCTGTGGGGTTGAGGTATGTCCAAAATGGTCATCCTTGATATTGAAGGGAATACCTCTCTGATTTTGTGGCATCATCATGTTAGTACGGTATGCCAGAATAATGACAATTGTCCCCACTGGTGTTGGTACAGCACCCACTCGAGTTGTCTTGTATCCATCTCCCAGGTAGCCCATATGTGGACGACCTCCATAAAATCTTTGGTACCCAAGATAAAACAAATTATTTTATCATTCAAAAATTCAAGAAAACAGAGTTATAAAATACTACTTACTTTGTTCTTCTCACTCTTTTTTTAAGTAAATCCCCCCAATGTCTCATGAACATTTATTTTTGTAAAAACCATTTAAAAGAGGTTGGGTATCCAGCTGTTTTTCAAAATACATCTTCAGCTAAAAATACTTAGCTCCTTAAAGTTTTTACTTAAAGTTGTGAAGCTGAGCTGCAGAACAAAGTTTTTATTTAAATGTAATTTGTGGAAACATAAAATGCCTGTCTTTTGTATGTGTAGAGCAAAGGAGATTGTTGCAAAAAGAAACCATATTAAAAACTTGCATATCATAAACTTCATGTTCACAGATTAAGCTAAATATGTATAAAATATGCATAAAAATCATACATTATGTTCACCAGCATCAAAATTGTTGGTACAAATAAACACACCTATTTTTATATTTTTTTCAAATATCACCACAGTTTGTTTCCACAAAGGGTAGCAACTGCAGAATGTCATCAAAGCCACGCATAGGCATGTTGATCACATATATTGCATTACAATAACTTGACAAGTTGTGAAAGTTCTAATTTTTTTTCTTTTTAATTACAAACTACATATTCTATTGCATGTAACTTCAATTTGCCTGAGGTCATACAACTATGTTCTTTCTCTTCTTTGTGTTTCAGAGATTATATCCTTCAGCTTTCAAGTTTTTCTGTAATTATAAAGTATTTGATGCTGCTTTAGTGATTTTTTTTTTTTAGTAAAGATCTAATCCTTTCATCACTCACTGCCTTTCTTTCCATAAAATCCAGTTGCCATTTAGTGCTACTGGATAAAACACAGCTCAAAGAACACAGTTCAGCATGCTAACTAGAAGTTCCACTCATTCTTCATAAAAGCAGCAGTTTAGGCAAGAGATTTAAATGGCCAATATATTTCTTAAGACTTTTTCAACACATATACTATGCTTTTTCTTAAACACTCCCAGTCTTACAACTCCAAAAATCTCACAGCTGTTTAAACTATTTATTACATAATAATGCTGTGCATCATGACGACACATTAAATAATGGTTCACTTAGCAATCGAAATTTTAAGTGTTTGCATTTCAGAATCAAATTACTATATAAAGTTGTCTCACTTACTTGTAACAGATTACAAAATCATCGGGGTTGATGCCCCCTTGTCGCCGTGATAATCGATAGGCAGGTGGCATTCTCGACACGCTGAATATTGCCTTCAGTGCCATGGTCATCCGGTTGTAAACTGTACTGGATATCTTTATAGACAAAATAGCTTTAAAGAATTTTATTCACTTTCAGCTGAAGCATTCATTAAACAGACTACACTACATGTAAGAAGGCAAATTGGGGGTGGGGGAAGGAGTGGAAAGGCAGATTTTTTTTTTCAATGTGGTGCCTTTAAGAATGGGACAACTACTTTTTTTTTAAATGAAGCTGCAGTCTAGCAAAAATTTCATAAAAGTACAATCCTGCTATATATGTCAAGAAAAGATGCAAGACTTAATTTTAGGTGGAAGAGAAAGACCATTCAGGGACTATTTTGTTTTGTCTGTATTTCTCGTCCATTGACCATGTTTACACAGCGTAAAAACTTTTCTTTGAAGAACAGATTGACTAGTTTCTCTGCTTGTTATCGTCCATGATCTGTTGATGGTTGATGATTTTCTTGAAGATTTACAAAAAATGATAAACAGATAACAACGCCATACAAAAATAAGCATATTCTATTTTTTAACTCTTAGTTTATAAAATATGAATTAGTGTTTACAGGTTGTTGTTTTATGTGAGACTTTTTATTTTGTGCCTTGTAACCTCTTTGTTCACAATTGAACATTTCCTACACCTTTCCAAGTTGAGTGACTTTCACATTTGTGCTTTTAGAAATGTTTTATACTTTTTTTAAATTATGTTAAAATTAGTGTAAAACATGTTTGTAACTTTATATTTGGTAGTTAAGTTCAGGATTCTGAAAACTGTATACAACTCCCGTAGAAGAACAAAATGTGTCCAGCTATGCAGGACAATCACCAGAAATGATCAAAATATTAAATTTGTATTCGTTATAAACGTTCAAATATCTTGCATCTGCATGTCTATACCTCTTTCACACATTAATGCAAGAAAGATGTTGCTGGAACACCAAGGTTACTTTGATCTTTTAGTGAATGCTTTCCTTATGCTTTCTTTAAATTATTTGATTTGCATAGTCTACCGATGATAATTAATGCTACTGAAGCCGATCTGAATTCGACATCTTTTATAATTCAAGAGTTTCTAATTTAAGGAATGCTGATTAAAAAACACTAATCAGATTCACTTACTTCTCTTGCCCATAAAAACATATGCCCTGCATGTAAAATGAACCCTGGTGAAATAAGAAATGACCCAGCCAATGTTTATTAATTAATTAAAAGGCCAGTAAATTTCAGTGTTTCAGGGGAAAGTAGTTAAAATTACTATGGACTTTTAGACTGCCAGATATAATAAGAGGAAAGGATGCTGGGCATTGCCCAGCCACAGGAAAAATACACCTCAATGTCTATATGTTGATATAATATTTGTCACGAACAATATTCCAAGCGTAAATTATGCAAGTGTAAATCTATTGAAATCATCTTTTTACTCTTTACAATGTAAGTGTGATTTGTAAACTTACCTTGACATCAACATCAGTTTCTTCTGAATTCAACGAGAGAGACCATAACTCCAGAACCATGGAAGCCCCTTCCATGGTCCGCAGTGAGATTTCCACATTGACAGTTTGACTAAGAACTGGTTGCTGCTCAGCAAGTGTCTTTCGTGCCTCTACTTGCACTTCTGGTATATCTGTTATAGCTAGATTGAACTGAAATTTTAAAAAAGCCAAATGCTCATTTACCAGATAAGTTGAAAATACAATGATGGGTGCACTATGTGTTGTTCAGTCACAGATGCTAATGCAGGCCCCAATCAGTTGCCACATCTATCCCTGTGGTCCCACCCCAACGTCAGGTGCCGGTCAAGAGACGACTGACTGACTGACTGGATGATAAATTACTAATACACACTCAAAATAAAATTATGTTTATTAACTACCTCCAAAATGCATTTATCCTGTGTGAGTTTTTTCAACACAGGGTTTACACACACATACACCCTTTCTTGTAACCAACCACTGTATTGTATTAAACCTTGACAGGCACTACTTGATTGTCTTTTGACACTGTTGTTGACTCAGTGTAAATGGAAACTGGTGACACGAGCTTAAAATATATTTTGATGCATGATATGCAGGTGCAAGGCCACCACTATATCACCCAAAAATTCTAATAACAAACACCACCACTTGCCTCCGGGCACAAGACAAGTCACATGCATTCTATTACTTCAGAGTGAAGCTGATGCTATTACATTTTAATTTTTTAGTCAAAAAGAATTTTAGTCCTCTTGTCCATCGTTAATATCTAAAATTTATTAATATATTTTGTTGTACATAAATTCAAAAAAAAAATCTTCTGTATCTGAGAAAAACACAAAAACAGTTGTGTGTTCTGCATGTCAGTTATTCATCCCTTGACAAGTACCTGACCTGGGGGGAAGCACATGGATAGACAATGCAGCTGACAAACCCTGCCACTGCTACCTGTTTTAGGTGTTAGTGAGCAGATCCTGCACAGCATGACCTGTTCTTTGACAACTAAATGCCAGTTCTTCATCTGGCCAATGCAGTGTTAAAGGACAGTGTTCAATAACCACATTCTCAAATGCCTGGATTCTCCTCTCGGTATTGGTAAGCAGATGGCATGTTTCACATCTGTATATCATTAATGCGCTATTATTATTAAATCAGGATCATTACTATGATGGACTTGTGCAGACTGAACTGTGTAGTAAGCCTGATGTTATGATTGTGCCAGACCTTGTCCACCTTTGCCAAGTTTCTTTCCCACAAGCTTGAGCAGTTCAGCTGGTACATTGTCAGTAATAGGTGACTTTCCTCCCTTCAGACTGTGTATAGCTCTTTCGACCGCTTCCTCTTGGACTACTAGATCTGCAAGTTCACTGGGTCTAGTCTGGTTGTTTATTGAAGGATGTTAGCATTTGTCTTCAGCTAGAAGTTGTACAGGTCTTTACAATATTCAGTCCATCAGTTTCTTATGGCATTGCTTTCTGTGAGAAGGTGGCCAATGCTGTCATCAACGACTGAGGTTTTGTGTTGACCTGTCTTAGTGAGGGTCCTTAGTAGGTGATAGGCCTTTTTCTGTCACCCCATGCTATTCCTTCTTCTGTGGTCTGGCCTTAGCTCTCGATCCAGTTCTCCTGAATTGCCTTCATCCCTTTTTTGATGGCATAGTTCACTTCTGTTTACTTTGGGTTTGCTTTTCCTTTCTCTAATCAAGGCCCTCCTTTGGTCAAGGAGATCTCGGATGTCATTTGTGACCCAGGGTTACTGTATCTTCCTTTGACACCCTAGAACTTCCTTGGCTGGTGACAGTAGCACCTCTTGGATATTTCCAGCAAGGATAGCTACATCACAGTCCACCAAGTGTAGTGCATTCAGTTCTGCATGCATTTGAGGATAAAAAGGAAGTGTGTAAAAGAAAAGTGGTACTAAGTATCCAGGCATTTGGTATCCTTACCAACATACAACTGCAAGTTCTTTCAATTCATATAAACAAAAAAGAAATGAGCAAAATTATGACTCAGTGTAAAAAAACAGATTCATTTTTGTACACCTCAAAAACTTATAGAATTGAAAAATAAAACAAAAATAAACTGTATGATTCACAACATAAATAAAAATACAAATATGTCTCACAAACATCACCAATATATCCAATATTAGCAGTAGCAATGACAATATTTATAAAGACAGGCTTCTCTAATCTAAATCTAGACATATCTCATGGCTTGTTCAAGGTCCCCTAATTGTAATATGAATGCCACAAAAATTTTTATGCATTAATCACATATATATATATTATCTACAAACTTTGGAATCCTGTCCAGACGATTCTTAAAGCTGTTGGTGCTTTGCTCAAAATTAATGTTTAAGAACTGGGTTCTATAAAGTCTTTTCAAAAATGAGTAATATCACCCTTATCTCTTATACAGTTTTGTGAACATAGAAATATTTTTTTGACAGGCAAAAGGGGTTAATTAAACTGCCATGAGTATCACTGATACTAATCACTACCAATAGCACCTATTTTGTATTTTCATTGAAGAATAACCCCAAAAGCTTATCTGCCATGTATGATTCCGTTTAACGTACCTGTTTTGATTTTTATACAATAACATAGGCCCTATTGTTTCGTAATATCAGTAAGACTAGAATATTTTCGTACCCAATCGGCCCCCGAGGAGGTGACCTTTGATTTGGACCTTAATTTTTCGCCAAGTCTTGACTGCACGATAATCTGTAGACTCTTGAATATGAAAAACTTCATGAATTTTTCCAAATCTTTCCTATCTTGCTCTGACAAACGCCCCGCCATCTTGTTTTCAGTCGAACGGGAATGAGCCTAATTAAAAGAGATTTACACCCATTGACAAGTGACGACTGACTACGGTCACAATCTCTTGATTATCATCGTGTACTGTCTCAGAAAAAAATGCGACCAGCAATATATTCGTAGTTTCAAGCGATCAAAACGTTAATGTTTACAAATTGAACTGCAGGCACACTAACTGGTAGACTCGCGTAACACATGCCAAATAAGAATAAACCATATGAGAAATATTGAATATACCACCAAGAAGCTAGTAGTCGAATATCTGCTTATTACTGTGTTTTATCAGCATTATAATATTTGAACTATAAAAATTAATTATTGATAACATGCTGGAAGTGTATGAAAATATTTTGGGCCTGATGTGTAATCGGTAACTTCAGTTATCTGTCGAGGTAGTTTTGGACTATCCGGTGGTCTGTAGTTCAATGGTCACTTGAAGCGCTCTGAATCGTCACAAGCACACAACGCTGGAGAAAAATTATCAAAAACTTATTGCACATATCGACAAACGAGTCTTACTTTAATTTAATTATTGTAGCATTTTGACCTAATGACATATTTGGCAATGGGAGGAAACAGATTTGCGTACTTCTCACTACCGGTATCAAAATTTGTGCTTGGAACATGTTCTCTGCCGATGTTTGCAACACTTTTCTGTGTTGTGTGGTCAGTGGTATTTGACTTTCAGAGATCAACAGCGACACATTGTAAGGTACTGATTTAATATCGTGACTTGGCAGAACTTTGATATGGGGTATCCCGCTACGTCATAGGCCGGTCTATGTTATTTTGTCAGAGGTTTGGGATTAGGGTTTGGGGTAGTGTTAGGGTTTGGGTTAGGTTTAGTTTATTAGGTACATTTGGGCAATTGAGTGGAGCGAGCAGATAACTAATGCGCGAGCCATTTTTGTTAAGGCCGTCGCGAGTTACCCTATATCAAAGCTGTACCTCATGACTTTTCCATAATAACCGTACACTTGTCAGTTTCTTAAAATAAATTTTGATAGTTTATGTTTGCAGGTATACAATTTTTTACCTTCAATTAGTTCTGCCATTGGAGGCTTCGCACCCCAGCGTTACGTCTGGAGAATATGTGTTTCGATCCACTGTGCACAGCGGTTCATGGTTGGCGTAGCCTACTACAATTTTCATACATCTGTATATCCTGGAGCAAGCAACAAGAAATACAAGGCACTTGCTGCCCTGAACAGTCTGCTGCATCTGGTAGAAATATTTAGCCTAGTTTGTCTCAGTATGATTTCATCTACAGAAAATGGAGGTGGGTCAATATTGCCAGTGAACGAAGGTTAAAAATTAAAAAAAAAAATTTTGTTTCATTTAAAGCAGTCCTGAAAATCTCATTCCCAAGGGTGATGGTGTCTGAAAATTTGGTTTTAATTTGCTGGGCTCATTTGCTAAGTGGCTTGTATGATTAAGTCAGGTCTCAATTAGCTAGTCAATCAACATGCACAAAAAGGCATGATTGCCAACTTCTCTCTGTCTCTCTCTCTCTCTCACACACACACACACACACACACAAATTACATAGTTTGTGCAATGAAGTAATGCTCAGTCTCTAGAAAATTCACTATTTTATATCTTTACTATTTGTTACAGGATAACAACTGATAAATCTGTGGTCAAAATTAAATCATTCTGCAGAAGACAATAAAAGCTGAAGATAATCTCAACATTTTAGCACAGCAGATAACAAACTCCACTGAAAACCCTCAACACATTTTTTTTACACATATTTGGAAATTTTTACTGACCTAAAGCAATGACACCTTAAATCATCTGCAGTTAAGAAAATGTTCTTAGCATAGGAGCACATAAAAACCACTGAGAAGAAGTTAAACCTGCATTTCCTAAACAGCAAAACAAAAAAAAAAACGACAAAAAAAGGAAGAAAAAAAGACTACCCACCCACCCATCCCCCCCAAAAAGAGCAGCTCACTAGCTTTAGAGCATTATATATGAGGAAAATCTAACCTAAACATGACACTTTGCTTAGCTGTTGGCTAGCAAGCCTTAATACATGCCCTCCTGAATATATTATGTGGGATATTTTTCAGTGTTTTCCAGGAAATAAAACAAAAAATCAGATGTTTTTATTCCCCATTTTTAACACTGGTGTGTGCTGTACAACAAATGTCCTCTTTTTTTATGCCACTGCAAAGTGTGCAGATTACAGGCATATAAAGACACACCGTCATATTCATGGTATAAATGAGTGTTGACAGGATTGATTTATAAGGTTTCTCAATACTGTTTTGGCACACTATATCTGTTTTTCTAATCATATTTTTTCACACCAGAGTTTATATATTACAAAGTATAAACACATAAAACAGTGTATAATATTGATACTTAGCATAAGTAGAGAAGGTAATAAGGCAGAAAGTTTAACCCTCTTGGTTCAAGATAAAAATGAACATTACAATGACTGACTTATAACTGAAGACTGCGAAGATGACAGTGGTGAAGTTTGTTTTTTTATTATTGCTGCTCTGAGATAAACATTAGACCAAGAAACCTATACATTTTTGGAAAAGAGAAAAGTTGAACTTTGCTATAAAAAGTAATGAAAATCACCTTGCCCGTGCTACCAGGCAAAGCCACGATCGTGGCCTTTCAAACCAAGAGAGTTAAACTGCTTCACAATGAAAGTGAATGAAATAACAGTTTCTTGATATAATTTCTAGACATATGCTCTAAATATGTATGTGGAGTTCGTGATGCCTCATCTTCCATGTGGTACTAATTAAACTTTTAGAAATTATTACATTAATTAATAGAAGCAGTAGTTTTAGTAATCCTTTCCATCCTCATTGTCATCTTTGAGGCAAAAATGTAAGATAATTCAATTTCTATGTCCAGCTTGTGTCTCTCATGATTAAGAACATGCTCATTACTAAGTGGTCTACAAATTCATAAAGGCTGTCAGACTGTTACATAAAAATGCATTTTCAACAGGTGTCCATGAGGGTTTCTTCATTTCCTTCATAATCTGTGGGTTGCTTTACATGCTGGTGACCATCATCCTTTTGCACTGGGGCCGCTTTAGCAATGGAAAAAATCCCACTACACAGGTACTGCAAGGAAAAAAAATTATCTGAATTTGAAAGAAGTTAAATGAAGCAAAATAATAATTTTCACAAATGTATTCTGTATTCAGAAAATATTTGGGGAAAACAATGTGCAGGGTATTCCTATTGCCTTTTAGGTAATGAGTTAAGTTTAGGAGACTTGTACAATGCACTGATCCATTGAAGCAGTTCGGGCTGCTGCTGAAATGAGTCATTTCAAGAGGTGAGTTTTAAGCTGACATTTTAAACTGGCTAAAGAGGCAGCCTGGCAAAGGGGCAAGGGTTGAGTGTTCCAACCATGGGGACCAGTTTAAGTGAAGGTACACTGGCCAGTAGGGTATGGTGTGGGTATGTGGAGTTTGATAGTAAGCTTCTGAATTAAGTATGTGGGATGAAGTCTTGATGGGGAGGAGAAAGAAAGGTACTGAGCATAGTGATTGAAGCATTAATAGCAAAGGCAGTCCAGTTCATAGTAATAAAGTCAATGATTCTCACTTTCGAACTCAGACTTTTTTTTATTGATATCTACTTATTCTCATTACATATGCACACTTGCTTTTATTCACATGTATGTTGTTGTTGTTGTTGACTTTGAAAGGGAAAGTGCTTCCACCTCTCGGTGATTTCGCACTGTGGGGGATGGGGTCTTTGGGGAGTGTGGGGAAAGGGTTGCTGTTTTGTGGTGCCTGATGCGTGGTTTCACTTTTGTGCGTGCCCTCTATTTTTGTTGGTGTTTAGGTTTTCCAAGTGTGCATGGGTGGTGTATTGTATTTGTGCCCTCTTCATCCATTATTGATCTGCCAAGTTTGCATGAGTCGTTACAGTGCTGCTGCCCTAATTCCTCCTGCTGCTGCTGGTGCCGTTTGTTGCCAGTGTTTAGGGGTCCTGCCACGTGTACCGTGGTGGTGTATTGTTTCTTTGTTTGGTTCCATGTATTGCTCTTCCTCAATTTTTTTTTTTTTTTTAAATTTTTTTTTCTCCAGTGTGGATGGCTATGTTATCCTGTTTACCCCTATTCTTATTTTATATTAGACTAGAGTTTGGGTGGCTTGTTGCTATAACTACTACTAGTGACAGTATACTGTTCCATAGTTCTTTAGGTGGGTTGAGGCAGTTTCTGAGGTTTAGTCCCAGCCTATACTTATCTAGGAAATGTTTTAGTTCTTCTCTCTCTGGTTTATTTTCATTGCATTCCAACAGTACATGCGGGGTGCTAAGTCTGTCCCCACAGGCACATGAAGGTGGGTCTTTATACATTTTATAATACTCTCCACTAAGCCTCATTCTGGTTATTTTAGTTTGGTCCGACCTGATTGACGTTAGGTACATCAAGGTGAGACTAGGCTGGTCATCTATCAGTCTTCTAGTACCTATACCTTCATTTTTGTATTTTTCTTGCCACCTTCACATGTATACACATACACTTATATATATATATATACCTTCCTACTTATAAAGAAGCAAGAACATGAAGATTTTAAAGTCAGAGGTCTGTCCAACACAGGAAAATCTACGCTTGAAGTATTATTAAGGTTGTTTTATTTTCATTGTATGTTGATAAAATATAATACAACTAGCACAGTATATAGAATGAAAAGATTGACTTCAGTTCATGTTTTCATCAATAAATGTACAAGTATTTTAAAAACAAAGATAATATCTGAAGACATATAGCATTGGACTTTTTGAGAAGTAAAGACAATAATTTAAGGAATGACATATGGGTTTTTCACTTGGTCTGTTCATGTCATCCAGACAGTCAGTGACACTACAAAATATAATGGTCTGACTCTGCATGATTCTCAATGTTCAGTGATAAAAATAACTTCCTTGCACTGCTCTTTGGATGCACAACAGTAATCTAAGACACTGGACCCTTTCTGCAAATTAAATGTTACATATAGCTATTAGAATAGAAGAATCTACAGCCACAGAACATTCAATAACTGACATAGACCAGTGAATTTTGTACCAAATGCATTAAAAACTTTATCATATGATATCTGTTCATAGCTAATTTCATTTTTTTCAAAAAGTCCATGTTCTACCAACATTCCTTTTAATAAACAGATTTGTGCATTCAGGTCTCTGCATGAAGTAACAAATCGTTGTTCATGTCTCATAAAGCCATTCAACACTGTTTTAGGATATTAGTACCATCACTGCCTTATTTGTCTAATTTCCTGGCAAGTCGTATAGAGGAACGTGTAAATACCCAGATAACATCTTTATCAAAGTTCATTAACTTCCAAGTCATGTTGAGTAGGCAATATTCATTTGCTGAGCAAATTCAATTAAGTCCTTCCTTACCATTACTAGAACAACACTCAATAGTCTACCATGATTATTACTCAGTCTCTTAGCAAAAGCAAAATACAGACTTGATTAAACTGTATACTGTTCTCAGTATATGTTTCAGTTATACATATCAAAAGACTTTAGATACTCAAGAAAGTCCAGGAAACATAGGTAAATGTCCACCATCATTCCTGTTAAGAATTATGAATTATGAGGCAGAAAATAAGTAAGAGAAAATTGTTTTTGAACAATGATGGATTTGCGTTTTCATATTTTTTCCCTTTACCTGCTAGAAGCACAGTATATGGGGAGAAAGTAAAAGTATGTTTTATACAAACACTCTAGACTATGGATTTTACTTTCTAGATTGTAGCCTTAAAATCCAACATTTTCATGAATAGTTACAATAGCTGGTGGTCTTCTCCTTTTATCCCCATCTTTTCCTCCCTCTCCTTCTCCCCTTCTGTTTTTTGTAGTTTGCAAGCCACATATTTGTTTCTCATGCTACTCTTTTTTTCAAGCATACTGAGCTCATTACCATGCAGGAAGATGTGCTGCATAAGTGCCTATTTATTCTTTATTATTATAGGTCATCATTTACCATTTGTCAGCCCAACTCACATCAGTAGCAAAGTTGGCAAATGGTGCCATTCTCTTCCAACACATACTTTACAATATTTTAATTAGTTTAAATGTAATTGCTTCTTCTTGATGACCAGAACTATTGGTCAGAAACTCTTAGAAGGACGATTAAAAAAATAATCATAGTCAGCAGTACAATGAACATATATGTTTCTATTTAGGAAAGGATGTCATTGCGTTACAAGACCAGGCTGTTCCTATTTAAAATATTTGTCTTTGCTGTTGCTGTCTACCTCTTCTACCGCCACAATGCTTATTGTGAACCATATGGTAAGGGTTTGTTTACCATTTCCTATAAACGTCGAATAAATATATTATTGTCACATACATATCAAGTATGTTGGTGCAGGAGTCATTAGATTTTTCGCTAGAAAACCATAAGATTTGAAAAATTACACTTAAAAACTAATTGCAAACTTGTGACATTTGCAATAAGAGTTTTACTTTCTAAGCTGTTGCTTCTGTTTTATGCTCAATAATATTTATTCAATTTCAAGACTGACCACCAAATTGGTTGTGAATGATGACAAAACTTAGATTATTCTACCAGCCTTCCATCTTTCTTCAACCAGTTAGCAAAATGGAGATTACCTTAATGATAACAGAATGTAGATCTAAATACAGTTGTTTGTTGTTCAATAAAAGTTAGATCTTATCAGTCCATTCAAAAAGGTAAAAGGCAGAAAGCCATAGACAATCAGGCACACTGCAGAACTAAAGGAGCATGTAGATCAGGGGTGGACAAAGTACGGCCTGCGGGCCAGATGCAGCCTGCGGACGTCTTAGGACCGGCCTGTCTGCCAAAATGTGAAGTGCACTTATTTTCATTTTTTTAAAATTCAGCCTAGGTTAATTTGATTGAAATTTCATTTATCAAGTAAAACAGCATTAGAAATCGGCAGTCCATAATATTCTAACATGGACAAAGTATAAAGGTAACAGATAACACGGCTGACATGTCTGATGGAGTCATTAGAGAGCATCAAGGGCGGCTGCCTTCAAAGGAAAGGCTGGTCTTAAAGTTTTATTGTAAGCGAAGTCAAACAGCTTCACTTTATGCAATAAATGGGATAAGTGAACGCCATTATGTACTGGACAGAGTAGGTTTCTATCATAAGGAAACCACCCTGTCGTATTGGACCCGGCAATATTTCTCAGTGAAACCCTAAGACCCATGCTCTGCTGCTTATCCCATTTCGTAAAAACCATTTAGTCCACAAAACTTGATGGGTAGAACTTCAAAGTTTGAATACCTTTAGGCATTATCAGGGCCGCCAAAAGCCAGCATGGGCACTGGAGCAGACGACTCTCTTGGCCCCTTGTAAATTATTTTCCCAGTATATAATAATATGCTTACAATTCGATTGTCAATATGTACATTTCATTCAGTAACATAACATAGACTGCAAACATTAGGACAAGTGCACTAGGATCTACATTACTACTTGAGTTGTTTACACGTGAGTGGTTAGTAAATGAGGAAAACTGGTGTTAATGGATCAAACTTGTAGTACTCCACACCATAGAAAAAATCCCCAGAGTGAGTAATGCCATGTCAACCTTTCTTTAAAAGAAAAATATAAGGAAAAGAAGAAGGAAAAAAATCCACTGACCAAGCCAAGGCTGGGCCCCCTTCACAGCTGTGGGCCCAGGTACTTCAGACCCGCCTGACCCCCCTTGTCAGGCCTGGACATTATAATATCTCCTTCCTTTTGTGACATGCTACATTTCTACCTTTTATATTGTTTTTGTAAACCTTTTTTTTTCACTCTGCAGACATTTAGCTTAAGTCATAGGAAAATTTCTTGACTTTTCCTTGTTATATGTATTAGTCTTAATTTTCTAATTTTCCACGACCCATGTAGACTCAAGCAGTGTAAGATGGGGAAGGGGGGAAAAGGTTGTACAACCTGAATTCACACATTTTGGGAGAGACATGTGTCTTCCTGGATAAATATGCAGATTTTTTGCTAAAGGAGGCTGTAATTTTGTTGATATTTCTCATATCAAAAACATGGTACCCACAAAAGCAGAAGACAAGCAGGAGCAACCTTATATGATTTCCAGGATTTATAGAAACTTTATTATGTATGCAGGCTTAAAAACATAACAATATTTATTAAATGTACACTGATTGTTTTCAGTTTTCTCATGCTTTTTTCACTGCATTTGCTTCTTTTAATTATTTGGGTGATACTGAGAAATTTTAGGGAGTCTTCTTTAAAGTAATGTGGTTGAAATCTATTATCTTTTAACTCCTATTTGTGTAAAAAAGATGGTTTTCTAACAGATATTCTGTGCATATGAAATGGAGAGGGGAAGAACCACAGTGCAAGGATAATTTTAACTTTTTTTAACCTCTCAAAACATTAAAGAGTATCACTCCAGTAAAAGTCAACATTTAACTCGAAATTGCACTATTTGAAATTTGTTTCTTGCAGTGTACTCTATGTTTGCTGCTCTTGAGTATGTGGTTGTCTTCACAAATATATTTTTCCATGCTACTCTCTGCTGGGACTTAGAAGACTTCAATCTTGCTTTGATTCATAAAGATCTGATTTGCTCACATAACAGCTGAGAACTGACACAGGTATCCAGTTTTTATATTTCTAGTGTTTTAGAAACTCATACAGGAATTTGCTTCTAAATATTATGCAACGATTTTATTGGTTAAGAAATGAAATAGGAGGGGAGATTTTTTTTCCTTTATTTTTGCAAAACTAAAGCTGTTCAAGAGTTGTTTCGAAGGCATAACGGTAATGTCTTTATTATAATAGCATTACATAATAAGGTTAAGTGCTTTTAGAAGAGGAGCAGAAGGATGGGGAATTTTACCTATTTTCTTTCTTTACTTTACATTTTTACATCAAATATTTAGAACACTACAGAATGTAGACTTGTGAAATAGGTTCTTGATCAACAGCTAGTCTTTGTTGTTTTCAGACATACCTCCACTTTCCAGAAACACTGAAAAGAAAAGGCATCACTAAGGAAAAAGCAGTCTGTGATTTATATCTCTGGCAGCAATGAAACAAAGAAACTAACAGCTTAGTAAAACAAGACATACAAACAGGAAATATCAGCCAGGGAGGCATGTAGACCTGACCCTTATCTTTTATCGTTTTTACTGATTATTGATTTCAGTACATTCCTTTGAAACCAGTATGTCAGCCAGCATGACCTATTGCTTGATTGCTTTGTCTTTTCACAGAGCCTGCATTAAAACTTACAACTTCGACAGCTGTTGGAAGGTGACTGTGGTTAAGTGTGCAAACCATTTATTTGCATTTGTAACTATGTAGTCTGCAGTATTTAATTTTGTTTCACATAAAATTTGTTGTAAATTCTTTACTATGTCTGGCTTTTGTTTCAAGTAAATTTGTTGCATTGCTGTTCTTGAGTTAAATTTTGGGTGATACAAAAATAACTATGACACTGAATTAGCTCTTACAGCTCAAATGCCAGTAGGTGTAGTTTTAGACCATGTTCTCAAGTAAAGTGTAAAGAATTTAATCACAGATTTTGAAGACCAGATGGTAAGCCGGAGCTTATTACACACCAAATCTCCTTTCATTAATAATAATAAAGTGAATTTATATAGACATAATAACAATAATGGTCTCTAAACAGAGTTCACTGTGTTTTCATGATGAGAAGAAAGTGAATGCCATCAGCATAGACCACTACCAAACTATCCATCTCTTCTTCTTTGACTGTCTTTTGACTTGCAGGTTTGATTTTTATTTGTATTTTTTCGTTCTAGTGATTAAGGGTTAGGCCTTGAACTTAAAAATCACCAAATCAAAAAAATTAACAAATCACAGCTGCAAGTCAAAAGAATGTGTATGGTCCTTATATGTGTTTATAAGTTTGTAGATCTGAGGTGGGCAAAACAATGCCTTTAAGTGCTTACTTTAATCGGATAGGTCCTCATACATTGCAGTCAAGTCCTTATAAACAGAGGTGCTTTTTAGTGTAAAGAGTATTAAAATTATTTCTCTCAGGATCCACAGTTTGAAGAACTTGTTATAGTCCTATCAGAATCTAGAGGACATAACTATTGCTGTTTTTAAATGCTAGACTTCTACTGTCTCACATGAAAGAGTGGGTCCTACACCATTCACTCAGCCAATTTCCCTTGACCAAGCAAACCTGCACAGATCTGCAGAACTATTACAAAAATTCCATTAATAAACACCTGGGAGATCATGAGTAGATGAGGAGAGCCATCGTGGCAACATTGCTACACTGTATGTCCACAGATGAGGATCCACATCATCTGAGATGTCCTGATGGCCCAGACTCTTGGTGTTTCTGTAAGAAAGCAATAGCTGCCAAAGAAACGCCAGGAAAGCATAAGGAAAACATAGGCACTCCTCTTTCTGATGAAGTTGCTCTGTGAAACAATGTCTGACCCTAATCTTCTAAGAATGCAACATGGAAACACACAAAATCCAAATGAAGCCTTGAATGCAACCATCTGGGCTAGATATCCAAAGACAACCTTCATGGGTGCTGCATGTGTGAAATCAGCAGTTGCATCAGCTGTATCCCATTTTAATCAAGGCTCAGCTCACCTCGCCCAGGTGATAAAACATCTTGACATTGTTTCAACAGCAACCATTCTACAAGCCTATCAAGAGCATCAAGATGAAAAGAGGTATAGGCAAGTAGATCCAGAAGCAGAGAAAGATAATGGTAAAGAAGAAAAAGCGAACAGTTGCCGAGCCAGAGAACTGTGAGGGGGAAACTTATGGTCCTGGCATACTAGGTTTGAGTTAAATTGCATGGTAGGGTGGCTAGTGTAGCTTATAAACACCACCAGACACTATATGCACCTTAAAGCTTTAAGCTTGAATTTCTCTTTTTGCCATTTTTGACAACCAGTGCTAAAATGTAAAAGCAAAATTCTTAAGATAGGATTGTGCTACAGCGTTAAAATTTTGCAGTTTTATTTAGAAATGCATAAACTATATGATGACACTTTAAGATATGGGTATAAACATTGCTTTTGATGAAATTAACACTTTTGTAAAATTTCTAACTTCTGTATATACATGAGTGGGGGGTACCATGTTTGATTGCTTATATCTCCTAGAAATCTTGAGATATCAAAACTTTAGAATGTGAGCATATTATCATGAAATTTGTGTTGTTTGGGTATGTACATTTGTTGTGTGATGTAGTTTGATACTTTTCTGCCCATGTAATTATTTTGTCCTAGTTTATGAAAGGACTGCAGACATACTTCAAAATTCTAGTTTTGTTCTGTTTTATACCTTTTATTTTTGTATTTGTTGTTGTGAGTTTGGCATTTTTAGATTTACTTACTGCAGTATAATACCCAAAAAAGCAGATTAAGAGATAAGGAAGCAAAAGGACACACACACATGCATAATATCTGTATACAGCTCTGTCTACCTTTTCTTCTACTACATCAACACATAACCCATTGCTTTGATATCATTTACATATTCTTCTGCCTATTTCAATAATCAGCTTACTGACAAAAAAGGTTACCAAGGAATCTTAAGATTGTTGGAAGAAACTTTGATCAGAATTTTTAAAAAATCACTCGGGCTGTGATAAGCTCGTACAGGTCACTAAAATTTATAGCTTTAAATTGTACCTGTATGAACTTGTCTGCAGTTTCTTTGTGGGACTTCTGTGCTGGATCTTTCCTTTATCTTTCCTTTAGTTTTCTTTTAATGGTAACTGGAGGTGGTGGATTAGGAATATCATAGAGAACAGGAACAGTATTCACACTGATCTTTTTCTTTCTGCTGGGACTTTGACATGACTAGATTCAAAGCATTTGCTATACAGATGGTAGCCCCCAATGGAAAGCACTTAGGGAGTTTTTTTCTATCAAGTTCAGACAGCAGCTACATCTGAAATAATGAAAATCATGCACTTGAGCCAGTTGGGGAGCTTCAAACTATCTCAACATAATTATTAAATCACAGCCCCTGTTCTATAACAGATCTAAAGATGCAAGGCTACAACTTCCATTCATTTTCTGGCATAATTGCTTGTGTCTTCTCATTTTCGTGAAGCAAAAAAGATATTAAATAGATTCAGCAAAACGTTTCCATGATGCTAGTCTGTACTGTGACCGTAGACAACCCTTGTGTTCAAAAAGGATTCAAAAGCATTTAACTGCACTGCAAACATCGCCACCAGTTTTTCTCTTAGCCTTGAGCATTATCCATGCTTAAGCAAAGAGATTGAACTCGATTTCGTGCTTATTGAATTCCACGAAGCAGGAGGTCTTATTATAATAATTATATAGTCTTTGGGTAAGGGTACCTTCGTACAAGAGTGTTGCGAAAGACATCAAGACAGATGCGGAGCCCATGATGGTGAATATAGGATCAAGAATTTTAAGATAGGTCTCTCGAGCAGAGGCAGAGCTGATGGTGGAAATCTAGTTTGGAGTGGACCAGGGCACGATTCAAAGTATAAAACCGTGCAGTTCTCCCCCACCTGACATGGCCAACTACTCGAAGAATAGGCTGAAGATGACCATGGTCCTATAGCATGTCCTTACTCTGTATGCAGCTAGTCATAACGTATGTGTCAACACGCTGAGCGCCTGCAATCTCTTTAACAGGATTCCAAATCAATATGCCAGCAATAATAGATTTTAGCTCTTGTCTCTATAGATATCTTTTTTTTAAGAGCTCATCATTGGTGCCGGGTCTATAGCTTCTCTGATATGTAAACGCGAGGACACATTCAAAGCATGGCTACGATTTCTGAAAGTAAAGAACAATCGCAGTTTCCTGTGAGGAATTTTTTAAAACTGTGTCAGTACGTGCGTGCATGCTTGCAGAATTACGATAGATGCATGCATTAGTAGTTGTCTATTGTCGTAAGTCTAGAGTTTGACGATGGGTATCCAGAGTTCCGGCATGTATACTTTGTGTTTCAAGAATGTACATGGAAAGTGCCTTTGAAGTGAGATGAGAGCATCTATAATAACGGTCGTGAAGTCTGCATGTGTGCATGCCTGAGTAGGTGGAGTCCTGTTAGATTTTTAGTACGTATTTAGGTTTACAACACCCAGAGCCGGCGTTAGGGTATGGCGAGCAGGGCGACCGCGCCTGAGGGGGCCCGCGAAATGAGATTCTGTGGTACAGTATAGCCTACACTTAATAATATTACGACTAAAGGCCCCGCATATGACATTTGCCCATGGCTACGCCGGCTCTGAACACCGCAGGGTCTTTAAAAAAAATTATGAGGTGCCGTGAGTTGTCAACTTAGCATGCAATACCTTTCTTTATAACCGCTTCTTTCGTGAAGCAGCCTTAGCATCTATGGGCCAGCGCAATGGAGGATGTTTGACACGAACGTTGCGTGCATGATTTGTTTTCATTTTGTGAATTTATCTTGCTGTGAGACCTTTGATGTTACCGAGTCTATTTTTCACTATCACCTTGATGTCTATTTTGTCTGTGATCGCCGCTGTGTTGTACCTCTTCCTTGGGAGAGTTCCTTATGGTGTACTGATAACCAAAAAAGCGCAATTAAACTGTAGAACATTACCTCTACCTCAAAAGACGCATAGGCATGCTTTCGTCACAGAAAATCATACTGGCACTCAAATTTGTGAAAGAACGCAAACAAAAATGAACAACTGCGCACAAAAAGATACAAAAATCTAGGTTCGCATATTTGTCAACACGGACATTCATTCAATGGATAAGTGTCTCTCATTCGTTGCCTCTGCTCTATCATAGGAGTGACCAATCGTAAAAAACCCTAAAAATGAAGGGCTTTCGCTTCCGTTTTCTGTCAAAATGACGAATCTTCCTAACGTAGAAGAAATTTTAGAAGTTAGTAATTAAGCTTTTCTGTCATCAGAACCTTGTTAAAAAAGATTGATTGCAAAATAAAAAGTATTTTCTGCAAAAAATGTATGCCTTTAGATTTTCCAACAATTTTATAATATAAAAACGTCATCGCAACAGATACTATATTGACTTGTTTTACCACTAACAATTAAAAATAAATTGTTTTTGATTTTTGGGAAACAAATGTATAGATTGTTCTGTTACGAAAACAAAACGTCTACTTTAAAAATTTATTTAAGGTATGCAAACAAACAACCGGAAACACGAGGCCTGTCTAAAGGAAAGCCGAGACTTACACCGGACATAAACCTGAGTCGCTTATCCAGTAATGATGAAGGTCCGTGCTGAAAATGTTAGATCGCCATTAACGGAGCCGCATAAATCTATTATGAGTTTCCTCCATCAAAATAATACATTTGTACTGTCCAGAGTGAACTATATCAGTTCCCTGTTTGTCGGCCTTTCCAACAGCCTGCATGAGAAAAGCCAAAAACAACTCTGTCCACAGTCATACTTGAGCGCCAATCTGATCACGCGACACCACTCCCCCAGGAGATGCACTGTTTGCCTGTCCGTGCCCGCATTGACTACAGGTTGTCTCCTTGTACCAGAATATGTGACACCTTAGCCCATCCATTCTACACCATCTGCTTGTGCGGACCTACTGCATGTGCCACATATCGATCAGTGGCCAAAGAGAAACAATTATCAGTTTAAACATATATGGCAAACCACATTACCACGTACATGTTGATTGGTAGGCTAGCAGGAAGGAAGGAGGAGTATCTCATAAGCGAATCCAGTACTGGGAGCCCTTTTAGATAAGCCAATATTTGTATGTATATGATTTGCATAACCTGTATGTTATTTATTTAATCCTTTGTCTTGTACTTTGTTTCACACGTTATCAAGTGTTTTGATTGGAAAAGAGCAGGCATAGACCTTGCGAGACCGAAAACCCAGTGGCAAGCTCCAGCGCCGCCTCATAGGTGTAAATTAAATGCCTCGCACATTTTCCCTCTGTCTGGCCGTAAGACGCAACTGTAGCGACGGGTCCCTCTGCTGTAGACAACATCGAACGCTGATGTTCTTGCTAGATCTTCTCTGGCCGTTTACAGCCTCCTGGGGCCAGTTGCACAACACATTTCTAATTTTAAACACTTTTAGGCCTTAAATCTATTTAGATAATTAGTTTGAAGTGCACATCACAATTTTAGAATTTTTAAAACTAAAACTGCTTTATGTATGATAAAGTTGTTTAAGTCTGACTTTTAGTCCTGTTAGTACAATTATTTGTATGTTTTTCTGCAAAGAATCAAAATGGCTTAGAAGAGATTTTGCCTCTTTAGAACAGTTTTAAGGTTTAGAAACGTGTTGTGCAACTGGGCCCTGGCTTACATAAGCGCTCTCTAAAAGCTTGTACACAAAGCCTTTTGAATAACTATATGGGTCTGGCTATGGATGCGTGGTTAATTTTTAGTCTAAACTTTCTGGGATATCTTTATGTCCCCTTTAACGTTACCAAATGACCGTAAGCCTTACATTGCATCTTATGAAAGTAAGGGAGATATTCACCTCGGGGTTTTAGCATTACAATATTGTTACGAACTAAATCTATCACAAAATTAGTTATTTCAGAGGTTTGGTTATCTTATCAGCAGGCACATCCCTCTGTATAGGATTTCTTTTTCATAGGAAGCAGCTTATGGTAATAGATGTAAAGTGGTGTACCTTCGCCGAAATGGCTTGAGGGGATCAGCTCTCCCCATTTTCGTTTCCTTCTTGGGTTTGTTATGATTGTGGTGCCTGTTGTACCGATCTGCCCTTTTTTCTGACGTCATCGTGTTTGACTGTTTACTTGCTTGTGGCTTTTTATTTATTCCTTCTAATATTAACTTTCTCGTCGCTGTTTATCCTCTCTAGTTAACAACTTCACAGTTTTTTTTTCATTTTTACAAGTCGTCCCTGGGAAAGACTTTACATCAGTGCCGGACAGTCATGCGCTTCAACATTATACTGCAATTTCTGATCATCAGCTGGATGTTCTCCTAACGATTTGGTCTACGTGTTTTATTATTGACCTATTCTGCTCCAGTCCATTAACTGTAGATATGTCTCATTAACATTTCGGCCTATTTTCTAAATTGGAATTCCTATTAACTTTACAGAGCCACAGGAATTTTGTCTGTCTTGTGTTTTTGTGTTTGTAATGCGCGGGGAGCCTGGCTGTTTGTTGGATACCGCGCTATAAAGCTCACATGATGATGATGATGATGATGATGATGATGATGATGATGACGATGACGATGACGATGATGATGATGATGATTTTTTCTGGTTCACATTTATTTGACATCGTCTTTTCCCTCTTTGGCTTTGTTTCGCAGGTGCAAACGAGGAGTTGCGCCATTAAACCTAACTCGTTATAAATATATTTTCTAAAGTCAGGAAAGTAAAAATCAGTTGCTCAAAAGGTTGGTCGTTCAAACTTCGAGTGAATGAGAATGTTGTTTATCGCGACTATTTATTCGAGTACAACTGGTTTTACAGACCAGCAGTAGCACGAATTCTTATAGCCATAGCTCTGATTGTCAGTAAAAATGCGTACAATCTCCTTTAATCCTTCGAAAATATTTCTCTTTCACTCTGTCTCTCTCATATTGTGTGTGTGTGTGTGTGTGTGTGTGTGTGTGTGTGTGTGTGTGTGTGTGTGTGTGTGTGTGTGTGTGTTGGAGAAAGCGAAAAAGAGATCTTTTGGAGTTCTATGTGTATTTTTGTGAGAAGTAAATCACCGGACTAAATTTAACAGTAAATGCTCTCTATTTTAGACATAAAGAAGATGGTTTTGCGAAACAACTTCAGTTGGGTAAACTGATATATATCGCATTGGAAGTGTTTTTCATTAAAACCGCCACGCAAATGGGCAATAAAATGAGAGAAAAGACAATAGGGTTTGAAGAAAATAAAATAAAGCAAAGGCAGCTGCTAGATAAAGGGTGGTTTTGATAATTATAACGTTGGTAGTGGGCCATACAAGACTATCAACTTCAAACTGAGCTTGCTGTATTTTTATCAAGCCATAGTTTTGCCACAGTGTGTTAACACTTTACAAGATACAATACAACTTTATTTATCCCCAAAGGGCAGTTCCAGTAAGAGCACCAGACGTCGCACAACCAGGAGCGGCCATCGTAAAAAAAGGTGAACTTAAAGCGCTATACACATTAAAGAACACACATAATAAATGCTAGCGGGGTACAGTCGTCAATTCTGGAATCCAGGACGTACGAGGACAAGAGTTTTCCTATTTTTTAGTCTGACCATGATAAATTACACATTGAAAACATCGCTACTAGCTTCTTATGAGGTCAGCCACCAATGACATTGACTTTTGCAATGTGTGCACTCACAGCCTGCATGGTACTGAGTCTCCACAATCCGACTTTTCGTAATTAAGTGCGCGAAAAATATGTTCTTTTCCTACGAGGCTTTCCTAGTTTCTCTATGAATGTGGATTTAGTTTCTGTTTTAAAGACATTTTCACCAAACCGCTACAACACTGGCTGCTATTTCAGTGCTGTAGGCCGAATACAAAAACCGGACGGTGTAAATGTTCTTCTCACCAAAATTAGCAAATGCACAGTAAAATAGAATAGAATATTTTTATTGCTTAGGTCATCGGCCCATAACAGTGAAATAACTGTTTGGAGTCTGTAAAATATTTATATTTTTAATTATAAATTTCATAAAGGAGACAGAGTATATAGTAACCCAACCTCTTTTTTCTAATGCACGATTTCTTTTTTTGTGGTTGGGCAGTGAAAGTGAAATAATAATAATCATGACTATATATTACACACATACATTCTCCTAATGAGGAGTTTATCGAATTTATAAAGTGTCTACACAAGTTTTACACATAGGCATGCATATACATGCACAAATAAGCTAATACACCCAAACTAATTTCTACAAGCCAAAGCATCTCCATTTATCTTCTCCTTTGAAATTCAGTAATTGATAATGTTGGACATTTGTAGGCCTGAACTACATACTAAGGTACACAGCAGTGTCGATGATCATTTTTTTGTTGTACAAGCCTATACACTTATCAACAGCCGACATAAAACCGGAAGTTATCTTCTCCAAAACCGTCCATACAAGCCGCGGGGAGCCGACGTGTCTGTCCCGTCATGTACTCGTGTGTCCTATCTATCCCGTAATGGACATTGTTTGCTTGTCCCTCAAAATTTACGTTATTATCAGTATAATAATGTAATAACAATATATATTGATGTTGCTATAAATAAATCTTATAGATTTACTGGCTGGGCCAGACCAAATGGCACGCGGTCCGGACGTTATACCCATCAGCGCTAGAATATTCTTATTTAAACTCGTGATTAAGCGTCTGATATATCTCCGCTTTTCTTTCTTCCTCCCAAAGCTATTTATGTTTACTTTGTTTCTCCCATAGTAAACTCTTACAATATAAGACTTGAAATGCAGTTTACAACGAAATAATAATAGTGTCAGAGCATATTTTTTTTTAGATCGGTAACATTACATTTGTCTTTTAGCAAATTGAAGTTGCTTTGAAATTTTGTTGCTTTACTAAAATCATAGATTTTAACGAGCTAGATATATTCGTTGTATAATGTCTATAAATTATTGTAGTTATTATCGTCGAACGACTTTATACGTCCGGAAAGTTTGTCTTACAACATTGACCTCATTCTGTCAAGAATTATTTTTTTGCATGTGTCCGTTAATTTAGACAAAATCTTCAGTAATCAGCACAGACAAAAATAGAAGAAAGCTTTTTTCTATTAGAGTTACGAGATATTCTGAACATAAAATCATGGCCGTCTAGAGCAGATCCAGTTAAGAGTCGTACAATTTCAAAAAGCCGAGTAGCAAACAGACGGTGCTCAATCTTTGAAATCCAATTTTCCTCCCGTATAATTTTCTCTTCGTATTCTTCTTTCATGTTGTCACAACTAAAAGTCTCAAGGGATCCGGTTGATTCAAATTTGTTGTCTAGACAACGATGCACATTTGAGTAGATTTGCCAACGTTTCTTTGTACATCTTCTTAGATAAATCTTGAACTGATGCCTCCGTTTTATCTTAAATGTTTTCAATCGTCTTTTCTTCTTTATCTCTTCATAGACTAGCCAGGTTGAATCAAACGAGGTACAGGCTTGATGGTAACTACTATGGAACAGTTTATTAAGGGATGCAGCTTCAGTAAGAGTTCAATCTCAGAGTTGAGAGTTCTTTATTGATGTCGTCTCTCTTGACCCGTAACCCCCGCAGAACTGTTCTGGGCATTGTGAAGGCGATTTTAATGGTACTTACACTACCTTCACTTTTCTATTCATCATAGTGGACCGACTTATTTTGCCTGCTCTAGTGCCTGCCAACTTGCTTTCCAGCACAGGACACGAAGGTGTGGGGGGGGGGGAGGTTGAGAGACGTAGCTACAGGGGAGTGTGTTAAAATGAATCTTTTAATCTTTCAAACTGCATAAAACCTTTCTAAATGCTGTTTTTGCGTCCTTGTCTACCGTCCTTCCCTCCCTTTTACTTGCCTATTTCACTGGATCCCCCGAAGTCGTACAGCACTTACATCAAACTCCCTGTCGATTTCGCTGATAGCTTTCAGCGTGTAACGATCTGCCTTCCTCTGCATTGCTCTAGGACACAAAAGAAAAGATTAAGCAAGTACGTTGCACATAAAGTATAAAGCACACTACGATGAGAACTTTACCAAACTACCCCATACTGAGCTCTAAGTATAATAGGCAACAGATGAATTGCTTCAATCATCAGTATTCCACACAGAAGAGAGACAAGAACAAGAGGGAGAGCGAAGCTGTATTGGGAAGAAGAGAGAGGGAGAATACGAAGAGAGGAAAAATAGGATTTTTGTTTCAGGCTTTAGTGCAGGTGAAAAAACAAGATTTTGGCTGTAATACTCTTTTTAATGAATTTTTTTGTGGAACATCTCAATATTCCTTTCGCCGTTTCTTGAAATGTAAATAAATATGCTTTAAATAGGAAAGCAGCAGTGCTAATCACAGTTCTTTAACTGGGAAATGTGACGAAACGTCAAACCTTCAACTCTCCTCAAAGCTCTACAGTTCCAGGTTTCTTATGAACACTTTGCGGAACGAAGTCGGCGGAAGCTATTAAAATGAAGTTTGTTGTCAAGGAAACAATGGGGCCCCCGGTAGCGTAGTGGTTAAAACACTCGCTTGTCACCACTGCAGTGAGCGGCTCAGGGTTCAGATCTCGTCTCGGGATACTCTCTGTATGTGACACCAGTTCGCAGGGCTGGGCGGCGGGGGTTTTCTCCGGGTACGCCGGTTTCCTCCCCCCTCCCTTTCCCCCCATAGTGCGAAATCACCGCAAGGTGGAAGCACTTTCCAACTAAATAAACAACAACAACAACAACAAGGAAACAATGGGTTTCTTCGTACAGCAGCGTAATATCGCACTGCGATTATCTTGAATAAATTAAATAACGGGCGAAGATAAATGATTAAGGGCCAAACTTCTCTTGAGTCATATAACGGACTTGCATTGGTAAAATACGAGCGGAGCAAGTAGCTTTATGCATGCTTTTGTTGTCTGCATGTCTGATCAACTCGTATTTGGAATTGTTTGACCATTCGTAAATGGTTAGCTTTTAAGTTGTTAAATCCTTTAGCTCAAAAACAAAAGATTTCTCAACATTTCAATGTTCATTTCTACATTAAGAGTCAGAAGGCTTTAATAGCTTCTTAAAAATAGTTGCACTTTCTAATGCGGGATTTATGGCTATCTAATCCAAATTCTGAATGTAATTATTTTCAAAATTGGCCACATGACAAATAATGGCCCGATGGGGAGTTAAATTTGGAAAACCTTGTTTTGTCTGAAAGAGTCTTCAGCTGGCTCGTGATCCATTGTGATCCCTTAACGTCTCTAAATCTGGCTCGTCTTAAATACGGTTGCCGATCCCTCGTGAAAAATGGATTTCCGACACGATCAGATGAGCCCCCTTGACGGTATCCCCGAGCTCATTAGACGTTTTAATGGAGATGTGGGTAGACTTTCAACCTATGCTGGAAACTTGTTTACCAATACAGTAGGAATGTGGGGCACTTCGGAGGCTCGACGCTTCGGCAATTTTTTCAGGTTAAAGAACAGCCTTTAGGTCATCTATGCAGCTGAAGTTGTCATTTCTATCTCAATGTGTTTGTGTACGTGTGTACGCGTGTGTAGATGCAAATGTGTGAAGAAAAATTAAATATACGAGTTTGTCATATCTAATGATTCGTGATGTCGAGATTTCTGTCGACCTCTACATCTAGTTACGTGCCAGTAAAATGGCTTGAAGATAGTGTCCACATATTTTACTTTGCGAAAACGTCAGTGACTATGTTTACCTAGGTGACTTCGTAAGAAAATGGATGGATATTTGAAGAGACTGCTCTGCACACAAAGACAAAAATGGGCGTATAGATAGACGAGGCAGGAATGTAAAAGATGTTACGGTATGTGTACAGCAAACATTCACAATCACTCGCGCATTCTTTCAACCAAATCACAGACAACTACCTGAGGCTGACCAGATACGTGTATTGTTGCTGGACCTAGACAAACGACAACACAAATAATACTCAAAGCAATCGGGATTATAATCGCCTGAAAAGCACAAAGCACAAAACCAAGTACAAACAAAAGACATAAAAACTTCATTTTCTTTTGATTTTTGTAATTTTTATTTTGTAACCCTTACTACTTGTCACAGAGGGGTAACTTGAGGTCAACTAATTATCACAGCGCGGGAGACCAAGCCGCACCTGCTGAATGAGAAATATTAGTTTTTTTTTAAAGATAGTCTGAGAGACAATACAATTAACTGTCGCCGGCCAGTGCTTCACTTCCCAAGTAGACACTGCAAGTGACGAGACCACTGCGTGCTGGGAAGGGGAGGTGCGTCTTCAAAGTAAGGTGCGGAAATTTTTGTAACATTTGAATGTTCTGTTGTATTTTTATTTAGATATGTATGTATAAATAATGCTGTTTTCTTTGTAACTGCCATAGGCGCAGTTTTGTCATCCTGGAGTATTTGGCCTTGGTAACCGGCTAAGAGCCACTTACCTAAGAACAAGGATATTGCTAACCAAGAATAGCAAGACAGAAAGTTGTAGCCGCTCGCCTCCTGGAGGCAGCGCCAGTGTGTGTATAATTCCGTGGTAACTTCTATCCCCTAGAGGTGGTTACTAAGAAAGAAGAGACTGCGGTTACTCGTTCCCAAAAGGCAGCGCCGATTTGTTTTACAACGTCTGTCCCCGAGTGGAGGCGTCTATGGTTTGAGATTTGTTTTGTGTGGAAGATATATATATATATATATTTGGATTCCTGGAACATTAGTCTCCAGTGACTGTTTCTTATTGTGAGTACAGAGCAACAGCAGTACTTATTGACTGAAATTAAGAGTATCGTTAAAATAATCATCAGTGTAAACAGTGCCGAACTATAAACCGAGTATTCTAATGTTTGACTATCAATCTGAGAAAGGAACTTCCTTTTAGGACTGTGTAAACAATTGTAGTCGGCAGGTAATAATAATGAATGACTGATGTATGTATATTGAGAAATCGTTTTCTACATTTTATCGTGTATTTTTATTAATTACTGTAACACAATTTTCCCTAATGAAATTTACACAGGGCCTGCAAAGAGGCATATTACGTTATTGTCTTGTTTATAACGAACACCACCCCTCCGCGGATTTTTTTTTAAATTGGTGTTTTACGCCGAGCCAGCAACTAAGGCTATATCACGGCAATGTCCAGGCGACTACGTGAACTTGAGCCTCGGTGACAGTACTAATCTCAGCTATTAAATCATTTTCTCTTGCTATTTCTTTAATTCTTCCTTTCTTCCTTTTTCTCTTCTTTTCCTTTGCATTTTTTTTCTCTTCAACATTGTACAACTCGTAGAGCTAGTCATCATGTAAAAATGGGGGACAACCCCCGTGAAACAAACAAAAAAGGCCAAAAGATAAGCAGATGTTCTAAACTACTCGTTTACAGGAGATAAAGTTGTATTTTGTGTATTTCGAATTTAAAAGGAATGTGAATACGTATCAGCTAACTTCTGTATCAAGTATAAGAAAGCTGCTCTGTTAACTGAATGAGTTGCAAAGCATTCTGTACAGATTTAAAGTAGAAAACTAATGTTCAGGAATCATTTGAGTAAACTCATCTTAGCCAAGACACAAAGTCTAGGCCCACTAACTGGCATGGGAAAGCTGTGTGGAGCCGAGCATAAGCGTGGAGAAGACGGGTGTTTACCAGATTCCAGAGGAAGATCGGTCTGCGAACCCTATTATCGAGAGGCGGCGGGATACATTAGCTCAGTCCCTACGAGGATTATCCTGAAGATTTCCTAGCTTACCTGTGGTGTGGTGTGTGCAGTGATTCCCTGTCAGATTACTCACCGTGTTTATGTGTCAAGGTTTAGGAAGAGCTAGTTTCTAGGGGAACTCGGACGTATATATATATATATAAATATTCGATATTATATAGGATTGACGTTAAAGTTATTGAAATTAAAAGTTAAGCAAACAATTGACGTTTGAATATCTCAGTAACCCTAAAAATGTGAAAGAATAAGTATTTTGTATCTTATCATCCTTTCCACCCCAAACCTCTCCTTTACAGTGTCTGCATATCGACCACCTCACAAGGACACACCCTACGTGCGTGCCTATATATAAATATCGATGGCCTGAAATCTCTTTCAAAAGTAGAGCTAGTAGAATGCAACTGCAAGCCGTTATTGCATGTATAAGAGAGATATTAAAGTATCGTTTGACGTCAGCCATAAGGAATAGCGCACGGAACAGAATCGATGATCTCGCCCAAGTCTAAGCTGATGTACACGGCTTGGGCGTAGCTCCTTGTAGCCGTCCTATTCTAGCACGCATCATCTCTTATTCGATTTTCTTTGACTGTCTTACCATCTCCTTTTTACGCCGTCTCCTGTTGGCATTTGCTTTTTTTTAATTGCTGCCTTTTCAGTTCTCGTGTCGAAGACCATTCTTTAGTGCTTTCTGTACAACGTAGAGAAACTACCTGGATGCCTTGTCTTGGTGTACATAACGATTTTTTTTTGTCGTTCATTACTATGGTTTTACACATGTACAGCCCAAGACCACAGTTACCACGACTGTATATGATTACTGTCCTAAATCAAGGGACTATTTTGATAAAATAGCGCATTTTTTATAATCCATAAGCGTTGTTTCTAAACATTTCACTAACCGCTTATTTCACGAATTTTGCTTTTTCTCGGCCCACCATTGTAATGAATCCTAAGTCAATTCTCACGACTGGTCCCCTTTTCTTTAATAGCGCCAACTACTTTAGTGCCCTCGTGTAACTGTAGCCTATTTTCAGCATGAGTGGGAGCCATATATGCGATAACTTTGGAAAAAAATAACTGAATTTTGGTTCTTATTGGTCCATGTTACTTTAAAAACAAAAGTCTTGTGTCTATTTATCCATGCATCTGTAACGCCGTTTGCTATGTTCCCGGATTGATTTCTATGTCTGCGCCACTTTTCTTGTTTCTGGACCATTTTATTTCTACTGCTACATCTGAGCCATCTTGCTATTACTTTGAGTTTAGACCTGTGAATATGCAGTGTTGATTTCAGACTGATTCTTTTTAATGCAATTGCACCAGAAAGTTTTCACGTTGAGGTGTCACAGCAAGCTTCGTTCGCAGTAACGGCAGGTTTGATATGGCTGACATTGTGCTTACCCAGGAAACTAAGCTTACAATCACGTAAGGTCTAACAAGAATTGTGTGGATTAAAAAGATATTTCTGTCTGTGAAAGTTGGGCCACCGCACCAAAGTTTGTGAGTGGAACTTCCCCACAAACGTCATAACAACTTTCAGCTACTTTTTGAAGGTGGAAATCTTGTTCAATCTTGCAATTGCTGATGTCACTTCTGTAATTCACAAATGTCCTTTAAGAGCGTCGATCCCAGGTACTTGCGCTTCATTCAGATAGATCTATGCTTTTTCCTGCCCAGCACTGTTCACCATTGTTTTGTTTTTGTCTGTGCTGATGTCTACCCCATATGCACTTGAACTGGTTGCGAGTGTATCTGTGAAAGCCTGCAGCTCGTCACTGCTGCCTGCCATCTGATCGATGTTTTGAGCAAAGCGAAGGCTGCTTAGCGGTCTTCTTCCGATCGATACAGCAGTATGATGTTCGTGCAGCGTATCGCATACGATTCTCTCCAGATAGATACTAAACAGCACCTGGGATAAAGTCATCCCTGGAGGACTCCCACTGTCGTATTAAAGCGCTGTCCCATTTTTCCATACAATTAGAAAGAGCTCCCAGAACTGGCGCACAGCGACTGGATGGTTCGGACTATGCTCTCTTCAATATTGAATTTCCGCATCACGTGCCACAACCCCTCGTGCCAGACTCTATAGAAAACCTTCTTAAAGTCGATAAAATTATGGTACTGAGCTTTATCGTGCTGGAGGTGTTTTTCAATCAGGATGCGGCTGTTGAAGATCTGCCGACCCGGAATCTGGTCTGCTTTTCCATGGGGGTGGTCCGCTGGCGCAACGGTTAGCGCCTGTCACCAATACAGTGAGGGTTGGCTGTCCTGGGTTCAGCTCTCGTCTCCGGCAAGCTGTTCTTTCTCTGCATATGGCATCTGTTTACAGGGCTGGCTGCCTTGCCGTGATATAGCCTTAGTAATTGGATCGGTGTAAAGCACCAAACGACCCCCTGCTTTTCCGTGAGATGTTCGTCCACCATCCGTGTGAGACGCTTCTGTATCACTTTCACTGTCTCTTCCCCACCACATTTGAGCAACTTTATTGGGACGTTGTCGACCCCTGGAGACCTCCCACCCTTCAGACTGTAGATACCTCGTTCAACAAGGAAATCATGTTGTCTACACTCACTTCCCTGAGTACCTGATTTACACATGGTGCTTGACGGCATGCATGGCTAGTTTTGGGTGTGGTGTTGTTTATAATCCAGTAATAACAACCTAACATAAAGAAACCAGATGGTGTGAGGAAGTTGCTCTGGAACAAGAACAAATTTGACACCGGTGTTAGTGATATTCTAGCTGAATCTTTTTACACTCCATCCTAGGAAACCTTCTCATATAGTGTCAAATAATACGGACACAGCCATATCTGTAATGAGGCCTTGAAAAAGGCCGAAGAGTACCTGACAAAGAATGTAATTAGAAGAAACAAGATGAGTGTCACTCTATGAAGCATGCTTTGATGAAGAATAAAACGGTGAGGAAAGCCTATAGTAAGTGTTGAGAAGGTTTAGAAAGACTCAGAAACAGAAGGATAGAATAACTTACAGTATAGAAAGAAAAGCATATAGAAATCTATTAAGAATGAGAGAACAAACATTTATTTGATTAAAACGTGAGTCTTTTAAATCGCAGTCAGTAAACCAAAGAAGTTTAGTGATGCTGTTAGGAGATGCAAAAGAAGGCATTTTATAATGGAGGAAATAGGTGAAAAGGATTGGGTAAAGCATTTCTAATCAAGGTTGATGAACACTAATGGTCAAGACAGCCGTTGTGAAATCATGAATAGTGAAGTCAAGCCCATAACCAACTCATACAATACAACTGTAATAATCCACAAGGGCAATTAGAGGTAGTTCTCTTGCAATAGCAATATACAGTTAAGTATATATATATATATGTATACATATATGTACATATTGACTACAGTAAATAAGTTCTTTCTTTCTGTATATATAGATAACAAGGAAGATATGGGGTAGTTTTACTAGTTTCTCACTTTTCACCACAACTCAACACAGAGTACTGTCATGAATATAGCTATTTAATCCTGTGCCAGTAGATGGTTTCAGCATAGGCGAAACATACACATTCCTCGAACACTTGATGGGGTAAAGCTTCCACTTCTAAGCTTTCTCTCTCTCTATGCCACTGTCCCTTGCCACTCCACCCTTTTATTCATCATACCCAGGGCCGGTTCCACCATTAGGCGAACTATAGGCAGTCGCCTAAGGCGCAGTTATGGAGACGAACGCAAAAATGGTCTGCTTTTTTTAAAAGATGAATAATAGAATCACATTAGGAGAACACCTTTCCTGTGCGAGTAGGTTGACTTCACAGCGCTAGTTTCTCAGTACTTGTATTACAGGAAAATCCTATCATTCGAGGGCGCATTTGCAGTGACCAGCTAACCAGCATGAAAGCAGAGGGTGGAGGAGGCTCGGCAGAGGGACAGAGGGCGCCAGAGGGGCGGTGTTGGTGGATGGGGAAGGGTCTGGTGGCGCAGTCACAGAAGGGAAGAGGTGCAAAAAGGGCCTGTTGTCTCGGTTTTTTACAAGTGATCAATGATGTTAGTGAAAAACATAATTTTCATAGAACGACATTTGCAGGACACCTTTCCTCTGCTTTTAGGCTCACTTCACCACGCGAGTTTCTCAGTACATGTATTACAGGAAAGCCCCATCATTCGACGGCACATTTGAAGTGAAGAACAAACCAGCGGGGAAGTAGAGGGTGGAGAGTTAGAGAGGGCGTAAAGGGAGCAGCGTTAGTGGATAGAGAAGGGGATGGTCAAGGTGGACCTCTTTCTCTCTTCTATCTTAAGTTGGAAGAAGTTTCGCATTTATGCATAGGAAACACTGCAGCTGAGTTCAAAGACAACACCACTTTACAATTTTGCTACACATGTTTTTGTTTTTTTGTTGTTTTTGGTTAGGACAACTGTTTATTGCTCAATATTTTTTACACTTACTAACTTTGATCCCGAAGAAACTTAGCTAATGTCACAATCGCATTCGTATTAAAGCCTTTAACAAACAAATATCAAGGTAGAGTCAGCTTAAGTTAAATAACACTGGTCAACACTGAAATTATTACTGATTTAAAAATGTCCTTATCTGTAGTATCTTGGTGTGCTGAACACGAATATGACCGTGATAATTTTTTTTTTGTTGGCTCTCGTTTTGAAGATATTTGATTGAGTTCATTTTCTGTGTTTCATCGTGTAAATTTATCCATTAGGACTGAAACAACATCCTCAATAAGCCTAGAATGATGTAATATTGCATCACATTGCATAATGTCATCATGCACACATAATCCAGAGTTTATTGCATCATCTTCTGATGCAGTGCAGTACTACTGCCAGGCGGCTGCAGAAGTAAGCTGATGTCAGCACTGTACTATATAAACCAGTCAGAAAGGTTGACAATGTAAAATATTTCAGACTTCGTGGGATACAGTTTCAGCTACTGTTACCTAAAACTGTTAGTATTTTATCCATCTACAATACGGAACACTAATGCCTCGAAAATGCATTAATACCGTGGTAGACTTTTGTTATATTTGTGGGGAAGTGACATTTGCCATCCAGAAGAAAAGTATCACTTCTCAAGTGAAGAAGGCATATCATCCTTACTTTGGATGCAAGATTGGCGATCAGACAATGACAATTGACAATGACAATTCTTTATTAACGGGAGGTAAATAAGCGAAAAGGTGCTTTTTTCATTCAGCCCTCGCCCCGTACGGGGAAAGAATAAATAAATAATTAGAATAAAGCAAAAACAATTGGTAATAAACATGAGATAACATAAAAATAAGAGTGGAAGGTGAGTATGTACAAGGGGAAGGTGAGTATGTACAAGGTACAAGACAAGCCTTGGGCCCCGCATATATGCTGTGCCACATGTGCCACACAGCTTTTTATATCATATATATTTTTCTTGTCTAATTTCAGATCATTTTTTTAATTCCCTGTCACAACCCCAATTTTTTCGTTAGGTTTGTGTGCAGCGGTGACATTACTTGGGATGGAGATTTGACGACCTGTAGTTTTATAGCTACGTTGTGATTCATGGTCGAGAATATTTCACCTTCTTGTTTGATTCTTAAATTTATTATTAATCTCAATTCAATGGGTGTCTCACGCTTAATTTGTCAAATTGTAATGTTTATTTAGTTTGATTAATTTTTTTCATCTAAGAGTGTATCTGTTTGTATACAGTTTGAACAGATATATAGCTTGTTGTTATGCTCTATTGACAGAATATTTGAAATTGGTTATTAAGAGATCATGCGCATGAAAACCAGTTTTCTACTTTCACGCAGCAAAGGCATATAAAACCAACAGGGCGTTGTAAAAACCTGTTTTCTAAGCAGCTGCAGACGTCTCGTGAGAACGTTAAAGCTTGCTGTTTGATTTTACTCTTTATTTGTCTGTTCGGGCGCTTGGAGCTACCATCCTTGCAAGGTTCTATTGTTACACGTCTTTCCGAAGATTTTTGAACTGAACTCTACTATAAGAATATATATGTGAATTGGACTTTGCCGTTTAGAATATATGTGAACTTAGCTGATTTGTTCGGTTAAAAATTCTGTGGACTAGATTGTGCGGGGGAAAAATATATTTGTCGGCTAGTCTGTCCGAAGGAGAAAAGTGTAAACAAATCAAGATTCACCAGTGGATACACTTCCATGGTCCTACAAACACGACGTTATGAGAGCTTGTAAAGATAAGTATGCATGATTTTTATACATTGTCATATATCTGTATATATTTTATTAACACGATTTGTCTCTTTACCTAAATTTTATTTCCTTATCTCTTATATTACCTTTCTTGCTTGTATGGATGCAAGTGGTTGAGTTAGTGGTGTCGCAAAGCTTTAAAAAACATTCTACTGGGCGGAATTCCATTCCCTTACAATCTATCTATAGTCTTTATCACCTCACAATCAGCTTGGTGTGGTCTGTAGGCGGGACGGTAACGGAAAAAACCCCGAGTGGATAAGTTTGCCACTGCTATTGTGTGGACGGAAGGAATGTTACACGTGATGCACATTCAGCTAGGTTCTAATGTTCATTTGTTCCCCAAAATCTATGTTTACGGATCGATTGGAATTGTCTTTTGACTTGTCGAATGACACTGCTAAATGTTTTGGCTGCATGTGTGCTCGAAAATTCAGATCTGATGAGTCCTGAGATATATCACGACAATCTTGAATGGCAATATGTAAGCTTATGTTTTTTGTTGTTTAAATTTTCAGTTAAGAAAATAGAGTTAAGCATAAATGTAGAATTATTCCAAAATTGTTTTTGATAAATAGTTCACTTTCTTATATATATATTTTTGTTCCCTGATTCAGAGCAGCATCCATAGAACTGTTGAAAGCCTGGATTCTCCTCTATGTTCAGGGAAGCAGAGTAGTTTTGAAGGCTGACATCCGCACAGCAGGATTTATATATTCTGTACCCAGTAGGAAATTTAATGGTATTGCTGCACTAAATCCTGTCCCATGTTATAACTGTTGCAATACGGATGCCGATGTCTTTTGTTGAGCTGCCATTATTAGAAAGGGTGGTTCCCAAGTACTAAAGCTGTTCACATCTATAAGCTTTTTTTTTTTTGCCATTGGCATTACCCATGACTTTGCTCTTGTCAGCGCTGATCTCCATTTGAAATGTGTTTAAACCGTCAGTAAAGTCTTGCGGTACGAGAAACCCACGGCAAGTCCGTGTTTACTTTCCTGACCGCCATACCAGAGTTAATGTCCATCCATTGCTGTCTCCCCCACCCACCCACCCCCGAAGCCTAGCCATTTTACCTTATGCCACCATTTTTCACTGGTGTCGTTCTAGCTTTAATAGGCGGTTTATTTCAACTTGCCTCGCTGCTGTACAATGCCGACGTTAAACTTACTAAAATTCCTTCTCTTTGCTTTATAGGTTGTTTGGTTCTTCTAGCACCTAGCTTTGCACTGACCCTTTCATGGAGTTTGCAGGTGAGGGTTGCGCTCGTTGTTGATTTGGGAGTCGATTATTTGGCATAATGTTTTGTCTTCGTCTATTATCAAAAGTCTTTTTAGGCTTATACAGTTGATGACTCTAATCTCCTTTTCAAGCAAGACTTTAACCGATACCCTTCAATGGATGGGTTGCCTTGGTCTAGGCACTAAGCCATGGTCAGTGCTTTTAGCGGGACAAACTCTCGCCCACTGATGAACAGGGAAAGCTAGTGTAACTGTCATCGGGACCCGCGGCTACTGGACACAAGAGTCTCATGCCGAGCGAGCACAAGAATGTAAGAAATAGTGTTGGGCCAAATACTTCTCCTTGTGGCACTTCGCCTCTAGAACAAGAACTGGAAATGTGGTCATGTCCCACAATGTTGGCATGAAGCAACGAAATTCTGGCTAATCTCCTCTGCCTTTCTTCTGTGTAATGGAAGTTTTTTTGTTTGTTTCTAAAGTGGACATTGTACTTAATTCTTGGACTTAGCTGGTATTTGAACGTAATTTCGTCGTTTCCGTATGTTTGAACAGAGGCGTGAATTGCACTCTGTACTGTGTTAATAATAGCAACAGTCATGATGTCTAATTATGAAGATGATGACTAATTTTTAAGTTTAAAAAATAAAATACTATCTTCATTTAAGAGAGACAGAAACCAAGGGAAAAGGTTCCTTAGTGGCAGTCACTTTTCATTCATCAATGTGCCTGGTAAACCACTGGGAAAAGCGGTTAAATGAGGCTCTGCACTGGCTCGGGTATACATAAGAAAAAGACAAGAAAATGAAAAGTGGGGAAATGCTTCAGATGTCTGGAGAAGGGTCATAGGGAAGACAAGTGGCAGAATGACATTGTCTGCCGAGTATGTTTGAAAAGTCGTCATTGCCAGTGGGACTTGAAGCGTAGCGCTGTCGACATTCCTTTGACGACAACAACAGATCGATAAATGACCAACAACGTACGCAGAATAACTTGGCCACTCAGGTGTCGAATGTTGCTGACCAAGATTTTGAGATTGTAGGGAAGATCTCAAACTACTCCAACGAGTTTAAGGATGAGTGGTAGAATAAAACTCAAACCTGACATCCCCACCACAGCTGGCACACAGAAGAATCAGTCCCCAAATAGCCGGCACCACTAAACAGCAACACTCTCAAGAAACAAACATCACAAAGATCCCACGATTATCCACACCAAGCAGTCACACCATAAAGTAGGGAGCCCCTAGTGATAAAGACGAAAGAAAAAAAAACAAGCAAGGTTGAATGATAGTACACACTGGGGGATAAACTGTGTGCAGGTCATTTTTAAGGAACTTTTGTCTGCATTAAAAAATAATGTTAATTAAATTTATAGAGCGCATTTCCCGGTGTGGATGTAAGCTCAGTGCACTGCAAATGAAAGACTACAACCAGCAGTCCGCACACGAAACATAAGCGTCAGGAAATCGAGAACACCTTGACAAAAAAAAGAAGTGTATAGATGATGAACTGAGTAATCGGTAGCAGAGTATGGTTGATTATGCAAGATATTTCTGGACGACATAGGTTTTGAGACAGAGTTCAAGGCTTCAAACGTAGACAAAGGGAAAGAGAAAGGGGAAACGAATTTTAAATAAAATAAAAATAAAAAGGAAAAAGAAAAAGAACAGGAGCATTTGCTGAATTTCTTCGATCTGATGCGTGGCACAGAGAAGGCAACTTAAGCAAACCAAAGAGAACGATTCTTAAGGCATCAGTCAGTAGCTCAGATATGCTGCGGCAAAGCTGTGAAGACAACGGTAGTACAGCGGAGCGATTTTGTAATCAATGCGAACTCGGACTGGCAGCCAGTGAAGCTCTCAAAGCGGATGCAAGGATTGGGTGCACGATGCTGTAGTTCCAGCTTCAAACGAAGGCTTGCAAGGACAAGAATAGGTCACCACTGGTATCTTCATTCGGGTATGGTCTCATCTTCGCATTGCTGATGTTTGATTTGAAGAGTAAGATAAAATCGACCTGTTACGGATCGTCTTATCTAGGTTGCGCCCAGTTGCAACTCTCTGTAAAGTTTCTTTTAGGGTGTAGGGTGTTGGCTAGGATCAGCTTGTGGCTCTGGGTGAACTCTAGAAGCCGCAGATCTCTGTCGTTGGTCTCACCAAGGCAGAAACGGCCCACTGTGCTGACCCATTACGAACGTGCCTGGACCCACCTTCGCATTGAAATCACCAATTTAGACCTCTCTTATCTGAAGGGAATTAAAGTCTTCTTCCGTTTTGCACCACTAAAATTATATTTCAGTGTCATTTCAGAAGAAAACGTCCTTGTCAAAATTCTTCACACAAGAGAAGTGATGGAATTAACAAAACACAGTCTAATAAAACATTGCGAAAAGGAAACGAGTACCGTTTACAATGTCATTCAAAATGAACAACCCTAACAGTACAGAATGACAAAAAACATATGGATCTCATAGAAAGTGTACGGGATCCATGTTCTTCACCAGCGTGTAACTCAGACTTGACATGTTATGACCACCATGCTCACGTGCCAAGGCAGCAAATCAGTAAGTTAGTTGTTAAACGGCTTTCGAGAAAAGGAGTTAGAGACATAACATTCTATGTAAGTCGATTTCACAGGGCACATCTTGGAGATAATTGTGGAAACATGCCGCGGGTTTCGATTCTGCGCCAAACGAAAAGTTGTTTTGAAAGTTCATGTCGCTTTAACCTAGACAAGAGAATCCAGTAAAAACATAAAAGTTTATTTTACTATCCTTAAAAGAGTATCCCAAGTTAGTTCTTTAAGTAATATTAAAGAATTTTGTGCTTAATTTTGATGCAAAATTCCTTTTCTGGCTTTCCTCAAAAAATGTTCGTCTAAGTCGCATACATAAGCATGCGAAAAATTCAAATATCATTCATACATATCTGTTAATGACATAGCCAATAAACTCATAGGAGAAAGAGAGAATGATAAAAAGAATATAAAACCCACTACAACAGAGGTGTTTACAACAGAATATTAGTGAGTACAATACATAAACAACTGACACAATGGAAATGAAAAAGTAAAGGTATATAGTTTTTTTAATTTTGGGATTTTTTAGCAATAAATCAGAAGAAAAAGAAATGTCTTCATGATGTTTTCGTTTAATTATTTTTTGCTCATACTTGTAGGTCAGCTCTTGAGATAAAACTGGCAGTCACCTGCAAAGCATTAACAAGTCCGTACAACTTGGTGTCGAGGGACATCAGTGACGGCCAGACCTCCGACTTCACTTCCTCAGGAAAGTGAGTGCTCCGTGTTTTTTTTCTGTTTCTCCAGAGGAGCACATTGGGCATGACATGAGGTGTAGCCTACAGTAAAGGTGATGCATTAATCTGAGGTGCTCCTGAGGAGGAAGATTATCACCTGGTCTGATCTGGACAGGTGATGGTAGGTGTCTGGTGGTTTGGGTGGTCTGTGCAATGTCTTGATGATGGTCTTCATCTCTGAAAGGCTGACCTTGTTTTCATCCTGCCTGGCTTCAGCTCCTAAGTTTGCCATTCTGTCAGCCTGCTCATTGCCTTCAATACCACAGTGTGAGGGTATCCACTGCAGTATCGTTTTTAGACAATTGATATTTCTCAGTGCTGCTGTCAGCTTAGATAGCTGGTTATTGTGAGATGCTTGTAGAACAGACAGTGGGGAGGGATTGGTGTTTTACGCCAAGCCAGCAACTAATGCTATATCACGGCAAGGCAGCCAGCCCTGTAAACAGATGCCACATGCAGAGAAAGAACAGCGTGCCCGAGACGAGAGCTGAACCCAGGACAGCCAACCTTCACTGTATTGGTGACAGGCTAACCGTTGTGACACCGGGGGGCCCAAGACAGGGCATCTATTCGGAACGCTATATGTGATTATGTGCTTGTTTTGCTGCTGACACTGTTCACTGTATAGATCATGGCTTTGATTCTGTAGTTGGTGCAGTAAGAGTCTGTTGGTATGGCTTTCTTTTGCCTGTGTCCGTCTGTATACCCCAGTTCCTCCATTTTGGATGGCGTCCGTCGCTGACCCATCTGTGCAAGCCCGTATCTTGAGGGTACTTTTCTTCTAGCATGGCGAGCGTCAGTGTTTTATTGGTATTTGCTGGAATTGTGGCGCAGATGGTAAAGAGATTCTCTGTCTCTTCCCAGGGAGAATGATCGTTAGAGGGGACCTTGTTCTCTACTTCTTCAGGCAGTCGTTTCTGAGTTGTTTCTGTAGCGACAGTGTCTCTTTCACGAAGATTGATTTTTTTAGCCTGCCTGAAAATAGTTGTGTTAGTATGGCACTCATTAGATGGCCTGTGTCGTGCACTAGCTCAATGCACTAGCTCATGTGTGGTAATTACCATTATTTGACTTTGTCACAGGCGCATACTCACGCAGTCGCCCGAATATTTGCGCGTTCTTTTTTTTTTAAACATGACAGCTAAATCTGTCTCTTGCAGACCTTGTCTAATTTAATTACAAAAAGAATATGATACAGCATTCAATAAAAAAAAATATACACGACAAATGGAGAGAAAACAATATCTTACTGCACTATTACTTAACAACTTTTAGTATCTAAACTATACTAATAGAAAGTTACTTTCTACTCAATCTTATAGTCAGAGGAATACTTGGTGTTTTACGAATTCAGCATAAAGTCACTGTTAACACTGTTCACATGAGACTGTAATCACGGTTAAGTCACTGGGGACTGATGTTCAATTGTACTCACGAATATCTAAACATAGACGTCGCCTCTGGGGGACAGGCATTGAGACAAATCGGCGCTGCCTCATGGGATCGAGCAGCCACACTCTCTTCTTCCTGTCTTGCTACTCCTGGGGTAGCAATTTTCCTTCTGATTTTAGTGGCCCCTAGACATTTACTAGAGCTAAATGATTGATGTCCCTTCGCCTAACCGGCTGTAGGGGACTAGCTCTGTATTTGTTCTTGTCTGCGATGGCCTGTTTTGAGTTTCGTGCTTATTGTTTGAAACATACTTCTTCGTCTTTCTGTTCAATGATCTACTCGTCTGCGGCCTTTTTGGTTCCAAGTACGGCCTTCTTTTGTCCCATCAAAAGCCAGTCTCTTCGTAACGGTTTCTTTGCGCCATTCGTCGGTGAGAAGGTCACAAGGTGCAGTCCGGTCTGTCCTCCCTGCTTCACTATCAATGTATCATGTTTATTCTAGTGATCTACGGATGATTTTATCTACAGACAAGACTATTTCCAAGTCAAGTCTCAGCTGACCTGCTTTTATCACAGATTCCTAATGACTTTGTAGACGTGCACTACAAAATCTATCCTCCATTTACCATTCGTGACTATTGTTGATTGTTGATTTGGTTCGCTTGCAAAAAAAAGCAAAACAAAACAAGAACACACTAGTAATCTATCTTCTGTGATACTATTCTTTTCTGCGGAACCTCCTACCAGTGTTCGACAATTCATAAAGCGCCTCTGGATTACCTCTAGATTTATGACTCATTATGGATGATGAGAGTTTGAACGTATTGAGTCTTCTATAATGCAGGGAAATGCGCTATATAAATTTCCTTTATTATTATTGTTAAATGTTCCGAGGGTCATTCCTAGGGCCAGTTGGTCCTAGCGTCATTCCTAGAGTCAAATACCCCATGGCATTTGCCAGGCCCGAATACTGCACCTTTGACAGTTTATAAAAAGAATATACTAATACATTTCTAAATAAAAAATACAAAAGAATTCAAATGTTACAAAATTCGAGATACACAAACATGTGAAAACCCACCCTTTCTAGGAGGACGCAGCCTCCACTCCTCCACACGTAGTCTTGGCACTTGCCTGGTCTCACTGGGAAGTGAAGCCTTGGCAGGTGACGGGGAATTATATTGTCTATCCCCTTTCTGGAATCTTCCAGCTGTCTAAAAAAAACCTCCCCTAATTCTCATTCAACAGGTGCGGCTTGGCCACTCGCGCCGTGCTGACTCGTTAACTCTGTCACCCTTCTGTGACAGACCCATGGGTGTAATTCGATTTTTTCTGTGAAACATTTGATTCAAAATGACCACGTTCTGTCCATTATTCAAAAACGTGTCATTATCTGTCAAGATAAGAGATTTCTTCGTTTTTTTAAAAATAGATATCTTTGACCTCGGACGGTTGGATATATACATATTTACGTGTTTAATATGAATGTATGTACGCCTGGATAACCCTTTTTCTATCAGGCCGTGATGGTAGTTATAGTAATTCACGAGCTGTTTCTATCATTGCGCGGCTACACATGTTTGTCTCTTCCTCAGTGTTTAACTTTTGTGCTTTCACCTGACCTTCTGCTTGGAGCTTTATACCGCTTTGCTCATCTCGAGCTGGACTAAACTGTGGAATACTTTATTTTGTGATCATTGTAAGGTTTGAATGGACTTTTTGCGGGGTGAGCGGATAATTTCTAATCGATTTTTCGGTCTTGTTTGGTGACTCGTTCAAACTTGAGGGAACTGTGCTCGGTACTGTGATGTTTGGGGCATTCCTCGGACAAGTAACTCACAGTTCTTCTTCTTCTACTACTTACTCCATTAGCTGGATTGCGTATATGAACACGAACTGACTGGTGGATCGTGCTGCTCTTCTACAACTAGGCTTTTTTGCAGTTGCTCAGTCTGTTCACCCTCGATTGTCTCTCAATGTGACCATCGTGTGCCAATAAGAGAGGCTGTCTTGCAGGTCGCCTTAACCGCATCACGCACAATATGCTGTCTACCCTAAAGGTAAACCCTAACAAGAAATTTAAATTTAAATCCTTTCCTTGCCAGGCTTCCTCTTTTGGTGGTTTCAAGAGCTCGTAATAAATAATAATAAACGTTTGATTTATATAACGCATAATCACTCTCACCAAGGAGAACGCTCTCGGCGCTTAAAACAACTTGGAGACATGGACAGAATACAAAGAACGGAAGAACAAAAAACTATGAAGACAAGTAACAAAAGACAAACATAGAAGACATAAAGAGAAATCAGGGAACAAACAGGCAGGATGGAGAGTGTCATAAATCTGCAAAAGAAGACGAAAAAGACTTTAAAAGACGTAGTATTTGCAAACAACTTACATCAGCAGCACCTCGAACAGTTTTGTAGAATCACCGTATTTATGCATAATTATAGTTCACGATAAACAATCATACTTTTTTCTTTCTATTGACAAAGCCAGATGTCATTCCTTCGCGGTACCACAGCTGCTACTCCGGAATAGCTGTCATTACATTGGTGGGTCCATTGCGGGGAGGGGGTATAAATTCTCCCTGAAATGTGCGCCGTACGTGGAGTTAAATTAAAGGCTACACAAGAAGACTGCTAGTTAAAAAAAATAGCTTTATAAGAGTTTTCAGATTAATCAAGTGCACATCAATCAGGTTTAGTGAAAAAGTGGGTGATCATTTTCGCGAACACGTATTCGAATGGAATATCCGATAACATGCGAAAGAAAAACGTAAATAGGGAAATGATACCAAAAAAGGTTTTATACCTTGTATTGTCTTACAAGTGAGCCATTTCTCTCTTTTTACGAAAATGAGTCGGTCGAAAAGCTTTTAGCAAATCGGTTTTTGTCAGCATTTTGTCTGACATTAAAATACATTTTTTGAAAAGTCACTTGACCTTGAGATTACAATCAGCTTCTTCTTGTATCTGGATTATTTTTTCCACATTCTAATTCGATTTAAAAGAAGGCACGTACATCTGATGGCAATATTTTTTTCTTATTCTTGTTTTTAAATGCATTTTTAGCTGGCAAACTATTCCAGAAATCAGCTTTCTTGAAGCTCCCTTGAAGCTGTCTTGGCTGCTTGCGCAACTGACTCTGGTGAATGCGGTGCAATACTCACTGATTATTATTCTTGTGGTGTAAGGCAAGGTGATGTTTGCGGCCATGCTATTTTTCTAGGTTCATTAACAAATTGATTTTGAATGTCATAAATGGAAAAATGAAGTAATATTTTTTTTGAACACATTTGAATTGTATATAACGTGTGAAACAAATTGTGTGTATAATTCTTTAGAGAAGGCGTGGCCCTGTTCAAGTATTCGTAGTTTTGGCAAATGAACGCAAAATCAACTGAGTTTACGCTCCGTGGAAAGACAATTCTAAAGCTACTTTATTTCCCAATTCCCTTGTGTCCTTTGGAGAAGATCGACAATCTAAAAACTGCAGTAAAATAGGACTTAAAGCAACTAAAGCAAAACAGACTTGAGACAGAATGCCAAGCTATCACAAATGGCACCAAAGAAAAAGTTCCTAAATCTACATATCGTAGCAGCCTAGGAGATGGAAATACGTAATGTGAAGAGCAAACAAGTACAAGAAACTTTGAAGCTCAAAGCTCTAAAAAGCATAGAAAATAAAGAATCTATAGAAGGAATATCTTCTCGGTATTACTTTATGGCAGTAAATGCAGAAAAATAGCAGCAAAAATCAGGCAGAGACAAAAATCTAAGAAAATGCTCAAGATATTGTGACCAAGCAATTTTACACACAAGATATTCTTTATAAAAGCCAACTGAATCCATAATCCAGATAAGATGGAGAATGAAGCAGATGCACCACCAAAAATAGCTCTCTAATGGGCAGCTGACCACAGGTGGACACGCGGCCGACTTAAAGAAACCTTGCGAAGATAAGACGAGAAACAACTGAAGGAACAAAAGCTGTCCTGGAACAACGCAACTAAATATACCGCTGACAAAAATGGAGGTTTATCGTGGACGCTTTAAGTACCACCTAAGCACACTGAAGTCTCATGCATGCGGATAATACAATAATACCATATAGGGGATTTTTTAGTTCAATTGAAGATTTAACTAAAAAGACACGACTAAAAATATTTAACTGATTCTGCAAGCCCGCTACTTTGTCGTAATATTAGGAAATGTCTCTAGAAAAGAATAAAGTATAATTGAATACGACCAGGAGAAGGTAGAATACCTTAACGAACTGTGTCTCTGATATCACAAATTACTAAGCAATGAAAAGAGTACTGGACTACAAGCAGGAATCTGGGTGTGGAAATTTCCATTGGACCCAAATACGCCTTCGTTTGAAAGGCGAATGAATGGTCTCTCTTTTTTTAAAAGACTTGCTGTGTTTTTATGTCCCAGACATTCTCTATTTTCGTTAATTATGTGCACAGAAAAAATAAATATGAAATCAGTCACTGCTCAAACAGAAAAATATCAGTTAGCCTTAAAAGATCTCTGTAAACGTTCTTTTAACAGGATTTGTTTCTCCTGGATGTTTATTGTCGTTATCTTTACCTATATTTGTCAGTGACTTTAAACGAAGGTCTTCTTGTGCAGTCATAAAAGAGACGCCTATTTAACTTAGAACTGTTGGCATCCTTTTAATTATGTAGCGATAAAAAAATCATTGCATTTCTTTGATTTTTCCGGAAAAAGTTGTTTTTCCCTGGATATTTCGCAAATTTGTTCATTTCGTTATTTTAAGCATTATTTTTTGTCCCTATTTTCATTTGGGTGAAATAAAAAAAACTGTACGGAAATTTAAAAAAATAACGGTTCCTCTAGCATACACTTTCATGCGTTCACATACATAAAACAAACGGACTAATATAGAGATAAGACACGCATGCACGCACTTACTGAAAAAGCAAACAAGTACTCACGCATGACCAAAGTGCACTCTCACAATTTTGTCCCCTTTCGTTGTTCATCCTCTCACTGTCGCATTTTTATTAGACTTATACGCCTGATGCCCAATTCAGCGCATCCGTTTCAGTGTTTTCAAACTTTCACATGATTAGAACTGGAGTCTGCAGGACTGCGGCTTTTCTCTGAGCCAGATTTCTGTCTGAGTGCAGGTGATATCGACACCAAGGGGAAACGTGACTACGCTCAATGAAAAGAATGTATCTTTTTACCTTTTGCTCTTTCATTTTTTTCACAAGTGTCACATTGATTGTTCTTGCAGCAGCTTCAGAGCAAAGAGCTCCCGAAAGAGGTGAGTTCAGTAGGTGAGTATACACGCAAACGTGAGATTCTAACATATAATCAATTTTCAGACAAAATTATTTCAGACCACAAGCATTCTTCACATGAAAACTCAGTTTATTCTAAGCTGTTGCCTAAGTCATTGTAAATCATCTATCAAAGGATCTTCCCAAATTATACTTAAGCGGTTTCTCTTTTCAAAGTTTAGATTTTCTATTTATCTAATAAAAATAGTCTAGCATTGTATTGCATAATAATTGGAATTATTTAAATTATTTCAGAAAATAGTCATATACGCAAATAAGGACAAAGGATGTAATTCTAGGTGTGGTATAAGAGAAACTTTTCTGTGTCCTGGAAGTTTCAACAGATCTTGGATCATTGTAACAACGCTCCTGTACGGTGAAATAATGGTGCCACACCCAGCATACTCGCGTGACCTTGCGCCGTCAGTCTTATTTCGCTCTCTTCAAAACTCCTTGCGTGGTATAACGTTCAGTTCAGATGAGGTTGTAAATCAGCACCTTGCTCAGTTTTTTGCTGATAAAGGCAGGTCCTTCAAGAACGACGAATTATGAAGCTCACTGATAGTTAAAGGTTATTGAACAAAAAGGACAATATATCATTGATTGATCTTTGTTGTATAAACAAATGCCCTGAGAAAACAGAAAAATAAGTCAGGACTTTTCTGACAACCCAATACATTGTGACTGCATAGTCACTTTGACAAGCCACAAATGAGTCACAAAAATCCTTGACGACTTTTGACACAGAAGACAACCAACAACAATCCTGTGGCACCCCTCTGACCACTGCTGCCAAGTGCTGACATATGCATCTTCTATCCCACTTTGAGCGGGAGAGAAAAACCGAAAACCTTTCAAATAGAGGCGACATACGAAATTATGTTAAATATGCCTTTCACCTTATGTTTGTATTTAATAAGAGACATATTGCATTGTTATAAATCAGTAAAAAAAAAAAAAAGGTTACTTGCATTCTTTGTCAGGTTGAAATTTGAGCAGTAGCGTGCTCTTTACAGCGAGCATTTGTGCAGGTTATTGCACTACAAAAATTGCCACTGATTTTTCTTCTGAGACGTGATCATCTACCGCAACTCCATGAGGAAAGAAGGGGTTGAACTCCCTTATCGGAATTCCTAGCAGTAACTGGTCTTAAATGTAATGTTTTTGGTGGTTGTGGTGTTGTTGCTGGGAGTAATAGTAGTAGTTATTGTTTGTTGCAATTGTCGTCATAGTCATTTCGTTAAGCGAGATCTTGTATAGTAGTCCCAAGACAATTAGCCTGAATGTGCGTGAACACACGCACACAGAGAATTAGTTCTTTGATTAACTGCCTAAGAAGACGGGAGTAAGGAAGCGGGAGTTTTTTTGCAAAGCTGCTGAAGGGTTATGTTAGTCCACTGTAGTGGTCGTCGAGGGAAATACGCAGCGGCTGACAAGGCTCACTATTTAGTTCTTACGTTACTGGTGGTAAGCAAGTCTTGCAAGTCTTTTTGTTAACCAGACAATATTCCTGTTTTTTATGTCGACTACCTTTCCCCTCTCTGAAACACGGTCTTACAGAGTGTCATGCCGGATGTCATAGCCGAACTAGACCAGTTTGCTAGAAAAGCCCACGAGGACGGCGACCGTGCTACGTACAAAGTTGTTGGTCTTTTGTTCCACGTAGGAGATTCTGAGCAATTTTTGTAAGCAATCTCTAAGTAAAAATAGAAATCACGTTAATGCACAATTGTAAGATACGTTCTCTGCATGCGTATTGCCAAGCGACCATTTTTGTTTGGTAAAATGGCGGTTTTATTTATTCGCATGGGTCCGTTTAAAATAGGCAGCAGAGCTTGCGTATCTATATTGTTAGAACAACTTTTGGATATTTTGGTAATAGTTAAACTAATAATGTTAATAACTACTTGTCTCATCGATGATAAATTCGTCTTGTGGGCCTGGAACGATTCGACTTTTCAGTATTGGAACGACATGGTCTTACCTGGGACGATAAGGATGTAGCTGGGACGATTTGACCGGCCCCCGTCTTATACGTCTTCATATTATCTACATAATGTGTACCCTATTGTGAGTAGACCGCCTCCCTTTTTATATCATACTGTTGATGCACGCATAATTTATATATTAATTTCACCTATTGTTCTCGGGTTTTCCCAGTGTCTGTTGTTATTTACTGGTGATAAAAGATTGGAAAGTAAACTCAGATGTCGATGCCTTCACTTTCAAACGCACAAATTCTTTTAAAATGCAACGAGATCGACATTCAGCCACCACCCTGCTGAAACTCTGCGCATTTTGTGCTCGTTGCAAGCGCACAATGAGTTGTCTTGGAAACGAAAGGATTAAGTTTTACTGCCAGTAGAAGCCTCGGCGCTAAGTTCCATGCTCTAGTCTGAAGCTGTTTGGGGACGTTCCATAATTGATCGCTGACGTCACAGCACTAGGCATTGGCAGTATCCGGAATCACACAATGTCCGATCTTCTAGCTGGTCTTTGTTAGATGTACATCTCCAATGGGACAGAGGATGAGAGAGAGAGAGAAAGCAGGTGCAAAGAATGTCGGTGTTGATTTTGCAAAGTGCGGTGGGCGCGAATTATGTAAAAATATTACTTTCACCTACTTGCCCTTAATTCCATCGGGGCTGTCCAGTGGCGCAACGGATAGCGTCTGTCACCAACGCAGTGAAGGTTGGCTGTCCTGGGTTCAGCTCTCGTCTCGGGCACGCTGTTCTTTCTCTGCATGTGGCATCTGTTGACAGGGCTGGCTGCCTTGCCGTAATATAGCCTTAGTCGCTGGCTCGGCGTAAAACACCAATTTCTCCCGCAACCCTGTTCCATCCATCGGTCGGTTTATATAATCTCTCCCATTTAAAGCTTTGAACATTCTTCTGTTTGTTCTCCTTGTCCCTTCGGTCACGCTCCCACTCTTATTTATTTAATAAATAATAATTTATAATATGCCACGCGAGCACAGATACGTATACATGCAGCTAGACACACAAGAAGTCAGAGGCAAAGCGGAAAGAGTTGTAGGGAAACGGAGAGGAGAGATAAGGATATATTTCATGCGATCTACACATAAATAAGGTTTAAGAGGCAGCTGGTTGCGATAGTGAGAATCGGGTGTCATGAGTTCGTCGACATACTTTTCTCTGTAGAAGGCCTACCGTTGGTTCTTTTCTCTGGATCCTCTGGTTTCTTTCACCCTCCTTATGCGTGCGTGCGAGCATGAGTGCGCGCGTGAGTAAGAGAGAAAGAGAGAATGATGGTGAATTATGGGCTGCAGGGTCCCCAGGTTCCTTTTCCGTGACAGGATCGCTTTCGAGGGTGTTCGGGTCCTTCTTTAGCTCGGTTTTCTATCGGTCAATACTTTATCCATCGGCAAGTACAGCCTTTAAGTAAGGAGATTGTGATGTCTTAGATGACAGGTGACTTTGCGGCTGACCCTCATTTGTTAGGGGTGCTGAGCAGGCAGAAAGCCTTACCGCTTTCATCCCAAGCCATCCTTTCCTCTATCATTTCACCTCTCTTCTTCCTCGGTAACCCGTGGCTGTTTCTTTGCCCTTGACTGTCTTAAAACCTGCTCGTTGTCACGTCACGCGCATGCTCCTCTGATCAATCGTATATGCATCTTTCACTAATAACAGCCCAAATGAAGGAAAGCTCTTGCTCTGGCACACTGTTCGTTTAATACATGACTCTTTTACATACAATCACCCCCATTTCAAGCTCTGTCCGGTAACACATCTAAAGAATATGATACCGTTTGAAGTCTCCCCACAGCACCACCTTCCCTTGTTAGGGGTGTTTTGTGATCCCCCATCCACAGAACTAGGATCATCTGCTGCTACCAAATGTAAGGTTCTACTTGGACTTCTGGTTAGTACATATTAAAGGGAATTAGAAGTATCTCTTTTAGCTTGTTTTATGCACCTTGTACCTAACAGTATCTTGAATATATCAACATTAAGATTTTGTTCGGTCTTTTTTTGTTTTGCTTTAAAGGGGCCACCATCAGACAGACTGCATCGACATCTTTTACTATGCCACCAGCTTTTACCAACTGTAAGATTTTTCCCAATCTTCTAGATAGTATATTCAGATACTTTTCAGTGCCATTTTTGGTTTTATGCCTAAGAAAGATTTAGTCCCTTTATACTTACACTTAACAGATGAGCATTACTTAAAAATATATCAGAATTATGATAATCTTTACTGTTTTTCGGGCTCTCCATTACATTAATCATGCAAATGTTGCCTACATTTTTTTAAAAACACCTTCAAGAAAATGGAGGAAACTTTAGCGGCAGTTGAGATTCTGCAGCAAAAGGTGGATCAGCTGGATGTATTAATTTGTTTCCATTTTAATATGCTTGTGCACTTTTTTCTTTCAGGAGGGGTATTGTACATATGTGTATATGAAAGGCTGAGGCCACCTTTAGTGGTTCATTCAAAAATAAAATGGTTAATATTTATATTTTCTGTGTTGTGTTGGTTAAGACATCTGAATCCAAGAATAGCGTGGCTGCTGGTGTGAAAAATGTGTTTTAATCTGGTTTCTGCACATAAAGAGCATCTCACAAGTGAATAGCTAATGTTAGTCTAGTTCCAATTTGTCAACTAAAGTACAGCTCTTTACAGAGCACATGACATGATAGCATTAAGGCTACCTGTCTTGGACAAAAATAATAAGCGGTACATGAAGTAAAGGGTTTCGAAGAGGGTTGATGGGGACCTAATACCAAGAAAACATAATTGGGAAAACATTGGCCCAAACCTGGGTGTCAATGGAATCTTGGCATGCCATGCTTGGGCCAGCATTTTGCCCAATATTATATACATTGCGCCAAACTTGGCCCAAGCATGGCATTGGCAGTATATTGGCATTTATCGAATGACAAGATTCGACCATGCTTTCGCCAACCAAGGAAATACCAATATTGGAGCCAATTAAGCACTGAGCAAACGTCAACATTGGGCCAATCTTGGTGCGTTTGCTGGACAGCTCGTTAGATGGTTACGGTGTGGTACTCACGGTCTCTGGGGTTTACCTGTTGCCGTGCTACAATGTTCCTTAGTTTTACAACAAACGTGGAAACTGGCCCATGGGTGACAGGGTTTAACTCCTGCAACACACGTCCTTGGGAACAATATGTACAATGATCACACGTAAGTCGCTCTCAAGTTCCACTGCACAGCTCAGGAGCCCCCACCCCTGCTCTTTCCTAAACAAAGAACTCAACGACGTGTGACCAAACATACAACAATAAAGATTTGTTTAACAGACAAAACATGCAAATACAATATAACGATTCAATTAGAGGGTGTCCCAGTACTATCCGTGCTGATCGTACTTCCAGTATTACAGTGCTGTTAATTCCCATTAACGCTCTCACGCGCACCTTGTGTTTCCATTGTTAATGTCTATACTATTTGTATGCTTTCAGTACTGTATATAATAGCGAAGGTTATTTCTTTATAATGGCATGCAAGATGTAGCTGTTGACATCTAGCCATTGAACCATATACTTTTATTCTTTTTGTTAGATTACAAAATGTAAATGTTTGCACATGTCAATTGTTCACCTCCCTTCAGTCACTGGCACGAGCCTTCACTGAATACAGAAGTCTAAGTCTCTCTCTCACACAAAAGATAGAGAATTCTTCACGAGATAGCTTGTTACATGAGAAGATGACCACATCACTGACTCTGAAGTCTCGGAAGTAGTGAGAGTGAAGCGCGGGAAGAGGTGGATGGAGAGGATAGGAGAAAACACCATATTCCTGCCACCTAGACCCAGATGTAAAGGAGACGGTCGATTTTTCGGCCATCAGGCAGACAGATTTCCCGGCCAATCGACAACTCAGATTCTTCTGGCCTCCTTTTTATCGTTAGCTCCGCCCAAGCACGAACTGATCTTGATGTTGCCGCACGCGCACTCCGCCTGCTTTTGTCAGTCGCGCATATGAGACAGCATTCTCCTGGCTCGCAGTAGTTGGAGTAGTCAGAGACAATGTGGCGCACCAAGCAAGGCATTTTGTGGGGCGCCAGCGAAGAAAAATTATTACCATCTAAATGCAAATATAAATTTCTGCTGGTTAAGATGCCTACCATAATAACACGACAACAAATATCACAAGAGACAGTGGTAATTTTGCGAGGAGTATTGCTGTGCTGAAAACAATATCCCGATGCCGTTCTGATGCCGTCGTTTGGTGCATAGTGCGTTACATTTACAAACCGGAGAGACCGAAAGTGAAATCGCTTATGGCGACAGAGTTCCACGCGAAGCTGCTTAGCGCCTTCAGCGATGGCTAGTGATGACATCATCAGTTGCTTGCTGTCAACACATGATCGGCTGATCAGGGAATTTACCAAACGCAAGCACCGCCTCTTGACCATATCCATTTCTAACACTGGACATGCGTTTTCGTTGAAATGTTGTTTTCGTACAGTCGGCACAGTGTTTATCATCGCTATGCAATATCAATAAAAACCTGGCTTGGTTTACCAGTCTAGATTCTTCGACGACCGTCACAGGTGGCGGCGCATCAGGTAAGGTGTATTAATTATTTACGTCCACCACAGATTCTTATTGTCCCCTCCTTATTTTTCCTTGCTAAGCTTTAAAATCATGTGATAGATGCCAGTCTGAAAAATCAGGGCCGCCATTTACTGGGACTCTGAAGCCTAACCTTAAAGGCCAAACTTTTAGCTTCCGTAAGGAAAGAATGGGTTCAGCCCGGGTGAGGGAAAGTATAGGAGGACACATGCGGTCAGTCTTCACTGCTTTCATCTTGCCCAACAGTTACGTGGGGTGGTCACAAGCGGTGTCCGAGGCGTCTTTCTTGCCTGACCATGCAGTACTTGCAGTAAAGTTGAGAACCTAGGCGAAAAGAAAGCTGAGGAGAAACGGCTTTCTCTGTGGGTTAGGACTCAGTGCTTCTATTTTACACAACCAGTCTTTCTCAAAACAGTTAAGACGTCTTAAACTCTCGCAAAAACATTGCTAGCAATGTTAAATGTTAAATATTTGTGAAAGAAAAAAGGAACAAGAAAAGGTGGGTGTTTTGGTTGCAGGGTGCAGAATGTGCTAATGGTTCACTTCACTATAGCATTCAGTGTTAATTTTTTTTTATAAATCTAATTTTATAAATAATATGCTGTGTATGCTCTTTATTTTCTGTAAACTTAATACGAAACTATTTTTCTGTGAAATATTAAATTGTTTATTTTACAGAACTAAATTCTGATGTATTCTTTAATTTTTTTTGTCATACATTTCTTTTCAAATGGCCAGCTGTCTGTTGAGAATATCCTCCAACAGTATATCCAACAAGATCACGATATAGAAAAGTATACCGTTCAAGAGAATTGAAAGATCAGTTACAAAGTCACTCATGGGTTAGGTACAAAACAAATGAGAAATAACAACTGAACAACTAAACCAGAGTAATAACACCATAGCTTATTGACAAAATTTATTTCAACATCAAGATTTGCTGTTTTGATGTAGCTTATCTATCCCCCTTTTACAAAAATTAGAAAACATGCAGTACAGACAAAACAAATTTAAAATCAAGTGCCACCTATGGTTAACTAAAAGGAACAGCTTGGGCTTTAAATGATGGATAGCAGATATCTTGCAGTCAGGGGGCCAGGATGGATTAAGATTCGATCAACATGCTGGCCAGTCCTTACTGTTGCAGCTGGTGTTGCATGAAGTTCTTTGATGATTCAATCCCTGAAGAATGGCACTCTATCCCATGGCCTACAGCACTGTTAGGACTAGAGCCTGCGGCATGTCATCTGTGTGGCCAACACCTTTCCGTTTGTTTTGCACTAGATGCAGGGTCTTCCTAGTCCCTTGACTGGTACCTGTCATTGGAGGGGGGCGGGAGCAGCTGACAAGGCCCGCCACTTACGCCTGTTCTGAACAGTAATAGGTCCTATTTCATAGATTTTTGTTATGTCCAAGGTTTTATTATGTTTTCTATCCGCAAACATGGATAAGCTTCTGTTAGACTCACAAGTTTTCAATTTTTGGTTTTTTACTTTTGATCAAATATTTTAAGATGCCATGGGGTTACTACTATTACCATTTTTGCATTATCTGGAGAGGGAAGCAGTCGACACTGACCTCCTAGCAGGTCAAAATAGGTTCATATTATCCATTTGTTTAGTAACTTTTTGTTATTTCCAAGGTCTTATGTTTCGTAACCACAAAAATAGATAAGCTTTTAACTTTTTATTGGCTAGTTTAAGATGCACTGCAACCACTATTTTTGCACCCTCTGGCATGGAAAGTAGTTGACATACTTCCTCTCCCTTGCTACCATTTTTTTTCTTTTACCACACCCCTAGCCAAGGGAAAATGACCCCACTACCTTGTGGGTAATCTTGGTAAAGATTGAGGCTAAGGGAGTAAACGTCTGCAGAAAATCATGATGGAAACACAGCAGCAGTGGCAAAAGCCTTTCCACGATGGAAGTAGGGCTCAGTGGCTACATGTTCCTCACCAGGCCGACCCATCAACTGTGGTTCACTTGGAGGGGAAGATGGATGCAAACCAAATGTATAAGCTCAGAGACAGGACCATGATTATTCGCCACAAAAGAGGCCTGAATCAATGTCCGTGCTTCCTGCTGGCAGGCTTCAGGATAGGGAGAGAGAGTGAAAAATGTGCTACTGGAACCAAAGCAAATATTCCCTTTCCACCCCGCGCTAGACTGGACCATCTACAAAGAGATCACAGTGGCATCTTGCAAGTGGTCTTCCTGTCTCCACAAAAGGACAAAGAGAGCAGAGCTCTTGCCCACTGCTGCTTTAGTCTGGTCACACCATGCTCAACTTGACTGAGCAGGATAGATCAGACAGCAGCCTGTCACTCTCAGCCTGTTCTGAGTCATATGGTCACTTTAATGTTTATATTGCAGCTGATTGCAGCTGCTTTCTGAGGGAGTTGGTAGGGACGTCGTCTGCATGAAGGTCATCAAGACATTGTATTTTTCCTACGGTCTAGAATTTGACTGTGTGTCTAAATCATCCTTCTCTTGTTGTAGCAATCTCCATTAAGGCCAAAATGGGCATTAGGCAGGCTGCATATCATAACAGTTTCCTGCACTATGCCAGGCATGACTTAGACATTGTCGTAGATGCTTTTCAAAATGGCCTTCAGTGGTGCTGTTTTAACACATTGGCTAGTTTATGTGGCTGACAATTGCCTTGCATTCTTTCTACTTTTTTGCTGTGTCTTTGGGATGCGTTTGCAAACATTCTTATGTATGTTTTATCAGTTTTGGCTGAGTGCTCTGGATTGCACAATACAAATACATTTACTTTTTGAGCAAATTTGTTATCAGTTAAAGCATGCAACAAGGTTCCAAGAAAATGTTTTGACAATATTTTATGTTATTTAGAAAGACATTTTAATGTACTGGCCCAAAAAGTGAAAGTTATGAAACAATCCCCATTTCCAATTCTTTAGTGAAACTGTTGATGTTTCTTACATCTAAAATTAAACTTTAACGAGAAATATTGCCAACTTATTTTTATGGACAGCAGCTAGCCTCCAAGGTAGTTACAGGTGTCCAAAAGGTTAGCTTCAAGAGAGACTGAAAGTCTGTACCCACAACTACTCTTTTCCCAGATTCTGCTTAATATACCATCTCCCACTTCTACAGGCTGTGGTGGTTCCCACTCCTCTCAGTCAGCACAAGCGTCACAATCCACATAGTTCACACAACTCAGAAACACTACATACCCTCAAGTGTGTAGTGCAAAATCCTCACAAGGCAAACAGACTACATTTTAGACAAACAAAAAAGACACAGCCAAAACCAAAAACATCACCAGCAAAATTTACTACTCAGCACCAAACAACTAGGCTGCAACAGCTAATACTTCTCTGTCTTTAATCATTTTGGCTCCCTTGGCAAGCAGGGGATTGATGTGGATAAAAGACATTTATCTTCACCTTCTCCATGCTATTGTCCCCTGTCTTCTCTACCTCCATGAGACACTCTGCATCTTTCACTTATAGAGAAAACATGGCCTCGATCCTTCAATGGAATTGTTGAGTGATCCAAGCCAACTTTGAAGAACTCCACTAACAGCTATGGCGGAGGGGCGAAAACAGGGTGTACGGGCTGCCATGTACATACAAATTACATTGACCCGTATGTGGCCCATTTCGCTCGCCGATGTGAGCGCACGCCTAGACTCACTGCATGGCCAGCTGGGGGATTCCGGATTCGCTGCCCGCTTAGTTGCCGCCTGCAACAACGGCTTTGTCCATCACACTCACAGTGAGTTTAAAAATTAAGTGAGAAGTGCATCCTAATTTTCTTTTATATAACATTTAATATTCATACAATTTGAAACTGTGTGTACAATAGTGTGCTTTCTCATATTTAACTTAATTTGTAGAGCATAGTCGAGCCACTGTTTTACACAGTACTTCTGCTTGTAGCATGTGTTCGTTTTTGGAAGACCCTAAGGTATACCTAAGGTTTTTATAAATTCTCGATGTGAAATGTTTGATTAATTGTGTCTTAAATAATACTTTTAATCAGTTTATACCGTAATAATTATAATTTATATTGATTCGAACAGTTGTATACCCTAATATAGATTATTGTAATCGTTTTTTAATTTAGTGAAATATAACTACATTTTAAGACATTGCTTAAAGTTAGTGTTTCATGTTTTTACTTTCTAGGAAAGGCTGAAGATCAAGGATCGTCTTTAGTAATAGTGTTGTATCAATGAAGCAGACTATAATACACAGTCAACAGATAATTCCACTGTGTGGCTGAATATAGTATGCCATTAACTGTGCCATACTGTTAAACAAGCCAATACATTTCTTTAAACATTGAAATGATTATTGAGAACAGCCGACAATAGTCCTGACAGAGCGAAACACAAGCAGAGTTTGGTAAGATGTGATATACAATAAAACCTCTTTATTGAGACCTTCTTGATTACGATCCTGTCTTAATTACGATCAAAAAAATTTTAACGGATGCGCATTTCGCTATATGAATAACATCTATTACGACCACCTTCCCAATCCAACTTACGACCGACAATTTATGTTCTATTACGACTTTTAGCAAAACGTTGCGTGTTGTGTAAGTACATTTTTAAAAATAGACTACTTCTTGGTGGCCGCTTACCCTATATTACGGTCTTCTGCATAAACCACGTAAAATATATACATTTTAAGAGACTTCTTCTTCTATAATTCATTTATCATTTCTACCTAAATCACGTCACTCCAGACCTCCAGTCACAGCTGCCATATCGTCCTAACACCAAATGTCGAACTCATTCAGACTCATAAGACGAATCGATCTCCGATAACAAGTACCTATTAACATAGAAAAATTATCAGCAGAGCGAATCATTGTTCGAACTAGTTCAGCTACCATCATAATAAACAAAAATTGTCGCTCTCCAATACACATCTGGGGAATAAATCACACAATGGCGCATAATACAACTGTTTTAAATTGTTTTTTTAAAGCTGTCATAGTCATTATTCTTTAGTTTGGAGGTTCTTATTAAATATATATGCTCGGATACGCTGACTTCACGCAGCCTTTCATTGTTGAGACCTATGCCAGTAACGAGAGACTTAAACAGCGCTATCCTGTCGCAGATGAAGGCGGGCAAATAGAGAGTTATTCCCTACGCCAGTCGTCGTCTGCGCCCCACCAAAAAGAAAGACGGAAACTACAGCAGCATAAAGCTGAAGTTTCTTGCGATGAAGTGGGAGATGACAAATTCAGGCACTACCTGCTAGGCGCGCAGTTCATCGTTTACACCGACAACAACGCGCTTGTCCACTACTAGACAGCAAAGCTGGGAGCAGTCGAACAGAGATGGGCACAGTTCAATATAATTGTTACACAACAGGCCGGCCAGACATTCAGAATTTAGCAGATGCACTGTCCAGGCTTCCAAAGAATGACATGGATGAGCTCTATCTCCTGGTGATTCCGACAACACTCTCATCCCATTGGAAGTCACCAAGCCGTGGTGCGTGCGGGAGCCTTGTGATGTTTACACTTCCGAACGAGGAAATTATGCCCTTTACTGGAGTTCTTCTACAGCATTTGCTCGTCACACTGAGGATCGCATAATCAGCGCTGTCATTAGCGCCTGGCCAAAGCGACTCCCACCCTCACAGGAAAGCGAAGCACACGTGCTGAGTAAACAACATACACGACTATTTCTTAATGACGAGTTGTTATTTTGGCGAGTAAACGATGCTACAAATGGCGCATTTCAATAGTAACTACTTCCTAGCGCCCTGAGACCGGACGTTCTTGCACTAGTACACGATCGTATGGATCATCAGAGCTATGAACGAACCATAGCACTTCTGAAGTCGAGTGTATTGGTTTGGAATGTATTCCTATGCGACGAATTATATTGATAATTGTAAGAGATGTATACTAAATCGTAAACACCTTCTGGACATCTGGTAGTGGATTGTCCTCTCATGGTGCTGGCCATCGACTTAACTAAAATGGAAATGTCTAGCGATGGCAGGCACAACGTATTGGTGATCACTAGTGTGTTCACAAAATTCACCCAGGCCCTTCCAACTAGGAATCAGGAAGCCGAAACTGTTGTTAAAGTGCTATTTAGAGAATGGTTTCAGCGATTTGAGATCCAACAGTGACAAGGACCTCGATCGACTTTGAAGGCAAAGTCTTGAGAGAGTTGTGCCAGATGTACGGCATAAAGAAGTCTTGCACGACGCCGTACCATACCCAAGGAAACGGTCAGTGTGAAAAGATGACTATTTTCTGAGGCGATCATGTCCTTCTGCGGCACGCACAACAGACTGGGTGCGTCAGTATTGCCTTTAGCTGCAAGACGCTTTGTATAAGGCGTTGAGTAACAAGACTGCTGGGAAGGACTGAGCGCTATGCAGACAAGCGAACAAAAGACCAGCCGCTGCATGTCGAGCAGTATGTATACATTATCAACAGGGTTACAGGCCGCAGTAAAATGCAAGACATCTGGAAACCCAATTTGTATTTGATCACCAACCGGCCATTTGGGGAGGAGAGTGTTGTGTACACAGTCAGGGCCCTTGCAGGGGGCCCGAAACTTACCCTCAATCGGGGCGATATCAAAGCACCAAAGCCGCCACTGCAATTAGAGGATATCCAATGCCTTAGGCGGCGCCTAACCGTTAGAATGACGACACTGACGACGAAATGCCGTTCTGGTATCCCACTTGACTACCCTATCAATCGAAAGCTGTTGTGCCCTCTTCGTGTCAAATGCCAGTGATGAAACAAAGACCTGCCAGAGATCAGCTGCGAAGATTACATAGGTTAGAAGCAAGGCAAGCAAGAAATTGACAATATGATACACACAAACTGTTTAGACACAAGGAAACCATGAACAACATGTAAATGTTGATCTTTTAATGATGCTTATTTCGCTGATAATTTTTAATCTTTTTCTCTTGTTTTTCCACGGCTGCGCCTATGAGGTGTCATTATGACTGGGCATTAGCAAGTACTCAAGACAAACAAGACGGAAAGCCCGCCTTGACGAATACATTAGGGTTTACAGCAGGCGATTAAACTGTAGCCAGTCACTCGTGAAAACGCTACCCGGTCTGCAGCTTCGGATTCAGCTGCATAGTTCAGACTTTCAGTTAGATACGATTCTGTTCTTTGTCTGGTAAACAGTATCAGCTGCTGGTCTGACAACGCGCTACCTCGAACCTTGATGGCACCAAAGATCTTTGTGATAAAATGTTGAAAACTCGATCCTATTAAAGTGTAATACATGTGAGCTTGTATACCAGCCCTCGTTTGCTAACATTCATTAGAGAGGAAAAGTATCGACGGCTATGCAGAGGGATGGTCAGTAGGTTATAGGTGAGGACAGTGTAAGGGCAGAGGTGAAGACATAGTGGAGTAACATCACCACTTAGAACCATGTCATAGTTGTAATGATCTGAAACTAGATTTCTGGTCAAGTGGTGAAGAATAAAGGCTATCACACCCCCCACCACTGTATGAAAACAGACTGATTGATCTCCCCTCAGTTTGTCCCTGGTGTCAAGGACTTTTTACAGTTGTACGTACCTTCCAGCAATTTTGTACAGCTCTTTGTTTTCCTTCTATAGGTCCATACCATCGGGAGCTTTTTTTCATTTTTAAAGATGGTAGGGCTTTACCATCGGATTTAAAGTTTTTATGTTCTGTTAGATTCTAGTTTAACAGTGGCCTTTAGGCCACAAAACGCTTGGTAAATATTATCTACCCTTTTTATTATTCTTTTTCCTTATGTTAGCTTTTATTGTTAAGGGTGTTGCTATTGTAGTGATATACTTGGAGTCTTGTCCAACTTTTAAAGTATAGTCACCTTCTCTTGCCGTGATATAGCCTTAGTTGCTGGGACCCCGTAAAATGCAAACAACCAACCAACTATCTGTATTATTGTATGTGCATTGCAAAGCAGCCTTTTTTGTTTCATATGACAGTACCTAAGCTATTCTAACAACACATTGCTCTGTTAATATTTGACTTTAATAGCTACTCCTGTCATTGGAGATCAATTCATCTTTTGAGTCTTGTTGGATATGACTTTCATTTTTGTGATGATATGGACAATATTGGGTAGCTGTTACTGGAGCAATATGGTTTGGGTTGAAATGACAGGTGATCCACATAAGAAGCAGTCTCTTTCAAATTTTATTTTACATTATTTCTGCAGAAAATCATAACATAGGGTAAGCAGTCTACCACAAGCAGTCTTTTAAAATGTATGTAGGCAATATGTTTTGGTTTTGTAAGTCAATATCACGCTTGTACTTTTGGTTTGCCAATGACCTTGAGGTATTTTGGGGGCTCATATACAAATTTATTAAATGGAAATATTTGTATTTGCCATCTTACCATTACAATTTCCCTCTGTGCATAGACGCATTCTGAAAAACCTCTGGAGATGTATCTGGAGATTAATACCACTGCTTGCAAGTACAGTAGTTTGGAAGTAAGAGACAGGAATGGGGAGAGAAATAAGGAGAAATAGAAATAGCAAACAGTAGCACTGACTCGCTCGCTGATTCAAGTTCCAATAATAGTAATAGTAAGTTTATTTTCTGGCTCCCTGTATGATTTCATGGTAAACACTGCACAAATATATGTTGAATTTTTAAATGCTGTCAACCTAAAGATTGTGGATTAGATTTTAGTAGTCAATAAACTAAAATGCCTTGTTTATGTTTATCATTAGATGACTAATATTTTGATTGCAGATTACTGAACAGACTGGTTCATGCTGTCAAAGAGCACAGTAAACTGCCAAAACAGCTTACTTCACAGATGAACCAAGTTATGATACTGCTTCAAAATCTAGGTGATCAAGGGGTGACCAGCAGTGATTCCAGATGTTTGTTTCTGATGAGGGAGCTTATAAGCTGGAGGAGGAATCAACGAATAGAGAATTCAAGACAAAAGTGGTTGTGTTTATATGTTAAGAGCCTACACTCTTTTTAAGCTACCCTTTCTAATTAAGGTTCTTTAATTAGAGTCACCTAATGCTATTATTTTGTAAAGCCCCTAAGAGTTTATATAATGCATTTGGACTGCAGCACAGTTTTATGCATTATCTAACCATTGGTCATTTCTCATCAATGGAGTAGGGTTCACAGTTATGTCATAAAAAGCTCATATCCAGTGAGCTGCATTTCTGTTGTCAGTTTCAATATCCTGGAAATATTTCAAGATTTTTTTTTAAAACAGATTCAGTGCCTTCACTGAATGGGGGTAGGGGATTTCAATGACCTCCCTTGTGCGAAGAATTTTTTAAAAGGATGTTTTGTTGTGAACTTGCGCTGAAATATAACTTTATAAGTGCAAAATGGAAGAAGAGATTTCATCCTCTTCAGATGAAAGGGATCGTAATTGTAAACATCTATATTTATTAAGGATAAAGTTTACAAACTGATTTTTGTAAAGAATCCAAGTATTATTTTTTTTTAATTTACAAATATATTACTACATAGATACATTTGTATTCAAGTCCAACCACTATTATTTCATTCTGTTAACAGCTGCAGTCAGAAAAATATTTTGCACGGCTTCAAAAGTCAGATTTGATGGAATATCGTGCAAGTGGTTTGCATACGCAAGAGATAGGGATGGAGGGAGAGGCCAAAGGACGGTGTCATCTGATGGTGAGTGCAATTAACAAGTTTCTTTTGAAAGTGAGCAAAGATTTATTTTTGTGGGCATGATATTATTGTTCATGTATATGCAAGAAGCACGTTTACCTCATTTGTTGCTACAAGGAGATAGCTGCCAAACCTTAGTATTTAAAGTCTTGGGGTAAGTCTACTCAAATCTGTTTCAAAAGATGAAATTCGTTAGATTTATATCTTAATGTGCTGCTGAAGCTTTTTATTCTACTTATATTGAGTGTTTTGTCATCTGACTGGAGAAGAGTAAACTTATAAAAGCAAGTGATTTCATAGTCAAAGTGTGAGAGGTTTAAGTTGTAGATTGTAATGATTTCTATTTTCTTTTCTTTGTCAGGCATTCATGGTGACAAGTAACCTGTTCATCAGGCAATAACTAACTTGGGACTTGCTATATTTTATATATTCATCAATATAAACACTTGTATATATGATGCTCAACAGCACCTCATACTTCTCCAGAAGCTGAAATCTTTCTCTTGTCTCCCACCAAATTCTTCAGCTCTTTTATAGATCGCACATAGCGTGCTGTCCTTCTCGTTTATCTGTTTCTACATCAGTTTATCGGTGAAGGACAAGAGCAGCCTACATCGTGTGGTATCCACCTGCTCGAAAGTCATTGGAACAGCCCAGAGGGCTCTTCAGACTTTATATAACAGGCACACACTTCTGAAAGTGTCTGCAATCCTTTTGATGACAGGCATGTCCTGATGAGAGAATTTGTCTAGCTCCCGTCGAGCCGCCGATTTTTTGTGCCTGCATACAAGACCAACAGACTGCAACTGTCCTTTGTTGTTTCGGCCGTGTGCCTTTTGAATGGTGCTGTGCGAATGAATGAAACATGAATGTGGAAGACTGTTTGGTGTATACAAATTCTTTTTTTTTTTTTTTGTTATCAAGCTGCCAACAACTTGCCCTCTGGGACAAATAAAGTATTATCTTATAAATTGTTGGACCATGTATATCTTTTGCCTGAGTGAACGATAACATCTTTTGTTCAAGTGGTGGTAAAAGAGTGGAAGATTTAGCCTGGGTGGAGGTTGCAAGTGGGTCTTTAATGGGTTTAATTAGAGTTTCAGTTGGGGTTTCTATGGGTTTGATGAGGGTATCATGTTGGGCTTTGAAGCATTAATGACTAGTTTAAAAAAGCTCATTAACACTCAAAATACTAGTTAAGTTAGACAAAATACTCTAAAACGATAAAACAACTCAGTGGAGTCATGTAAGGATAACACTATAAATTTAGCTTGGGTATGGTTTAAGAAAACTTAGGCATTGAGAATACTGCAAAACAGGCTTATAAACTGTCACCAAGAAGACTTGCATAATAAACCCAGTGGTAGTGCACATGTTCACTGTCTATTCTTCCTTTGAAACAGATACTGTGCTTAGTTTCTATCTCTCTGAACTCAGACATGAACCTTAAAGGGAAATTTAGAATAAATATAATAAATATTAAGTGTCACATATTAAGGTATTTTAAATAATAGGGTTTTTTGTGTAATATTCACCTAAATTTATATTTACTGTCTTTATATTGCTTTGCGATTTGCAAATCAGTAGCATTTTCTTTGCATATTTTAAGTAGTTATAAAGTACCCATATAGATGATAAAGTTCTGAACATTTTACATTTTTGACCTGGCCCTGTATGAATGTAAAACAAAGAACCCTATTTGCAATCAACTTGCTGTTCTTGGATAGCCTATCTGGATTTCATATGTATAAGTCGCTATTCGGTCTTGAATAGATCTTTGTGATTAGTAGCTGGTAGTCATAGTGACAATATGACTCAATACAGAAAAAAAGATCTCAGGTGTCATCAAGTGATTTTATGCCAAAAGGTGAATACATGTGGGGTGGCACAGAGAACTGCCCAGGAATGTAAGGCCAAATGGGTAAATATTTACAAATATACCTTGTGTCGAAGTTTGTTACATCAGTACACTGATAGCCCAGATATGTATTATTATTATTTGAGACAGATCAATGATTGAAACCAAGTGGCATGTTTGCAGTGTGCAACATTGTAGTATATTTTGAAAACTGTTAGTACATTTATTGAACATAGTGATTTGAACACAAAATATAAAGTCTTTGCCAAATGACAAGCATTATTAATCCCAGAGAGCAATTATAATGTAGGAAAATGTGCTAACTTAATTATAAATAAATCAAGTGCTCGGTTACAAGACAAAGTAGGGGGTGTTCATTTCACTCCGAGACCATATCACACCATGACTGAGTCATATCATCCAAGATCTGTCCATATTGGTGTTGGGAGGATGTGGTCTTACTTGGGACAATATAAAAATAGCTGGGATTACTTGATTTAGGATGTGAGACGAAATGACTGGGTGATATGGTCTCTGTGGAAGTGAAAAATCATTTCCAGAAAGTGTTAAAATTCTCAATATCTTTGCAAGGAAGTCAAGTCTAAAAGTAAACTATGATAAACCATAACTATAATGGACAGGTAGTAGAACTGACAGACAATGTTCCATGATATTATGAACTTTTGCTGTGCTCCAGGATATTTTAAATACTTAGGTAACACTTTCTCTGTTGATTTGATTTACATTGTAAGTTTAAACGAAGATGAAAATTAATGTAAATGCAAAATAACTTTGTTAATAAAGTAAGTGTCACCTTACCCAATTTGGAAAAAAATAACTATTTATTAAATTTTAACCATATAAAAATAAACATAATTATTACTTCTTAACCTATGTGACACTAAAGACAAAGTTTTGAAAAAAATGGAACTATTTTATAGATTGGAAGCTAACTGCATTTTGCCTGCTATTTATACACAAAAATTTAGGTGCTCCAGGGTCACTTAATTGTCTCACCAGTGCAGTTGGCCAAGCCAAGGGAAGGGAAGGAGGTACAGGGTGGAGAGAAAAAAGCATTGTCATTGGTATCTGCTGCCCTAAACAAGCGCTCCTGCCACAATGCAAATAAGCTAGCAGATGAGATTGTTCCAAATGAGATAGTATCAAATGAATTCATAAAATACTTATATCCTTTGCTGAAGAAGCCTCACTTATTAGGTGGTGATTATTTAAATTCCCCAATTAATAGAATCCACAAATCTTTCTGACATGATGTTTTAAAGCACTTTAAACAATTAGTGTAAAATGAACATCCAAGTTTCATCAATGATGAATTTAACGTAGAATCAGAAAGAATCAATATGTAACACAGATGATAGCTAGTGAGCACTGAACGAATGTAGATCCAACAAAATGCAAAGAGGAGTCAAACCTCATGGCGTCAGGCAAAGGAACATCACTCTTCGTTTCTTCAGTCTTCTTCTTTAGCGGTTTTTCACACACGATCTGTCTCAACGAGCCTACCAGTCCAAAATGACAACAAATAATTCTAGTGAAATCCAGCTATTTTCAGCACAACTGTGCTTTCTAAGGCTGTACCATCCTTAAAAACAAAATAAAATTAGCTTTTTCTGCAGCGCTTGTTCTCGCTTTCTTAGCCTGACCTAAAATAATGATTTTCCCACACAAACCCAAAACCATATTTATACAGTAAAAAAGAATACATCAGACACCCACGTTTTTATGTTTTGCAGATGCATACTCAACAACATATGGTATGTTTTGTGCGGAAATCGATCTGCTAGCATTTCTAAGAATCTTAAGCCAGTAGCGAATGCATTGAGTATACACATTAATACTAAGAGAGTATCTCCCAGTTTCTCCATATAGCATAGCATTAGGTGTGCGAGAATTGACACCTAGAAAACGCTTTAGAGCAAATAAATGAACACTTTCAATAATGTTTAATCTGCCCCTAATTCCCATACCTCAGCCCCATATGTCAACATAGGTAATATTTGTGCATCTAATACTTTAGAGAAAACTAGTGGTGAATGCACACCATGTGCCCACAACATACGCAGAATACCAATGACGCCTTTTTTGGCACAACATGCAACATTCTCAAGAGCATGAGAAAAGGATAATCGTGTTGAAAAAAATCACCCCTAAGTATTTGTACAACTTTTACCTTCTCCCTTCCTATGTGCCATTTCTCCCAGCTCGATCTTTGCTAGATAACCCCCATTGCGGAACACAAAAAATATTTGATTTCTCCATATTTATAACCAGGCTTAGCTGTTTGCCAATATTATATAGAATATCTAGTTGAGCTTGAAGGCCTTGTGAGGTATCTGAAGTAAGAACTACGTTATCAGCAAATAGCAGGATTAAAATATATAGTAAGTCTGGGGTTAGCTGTGTTCCATGTTTACCACGCTCAATAATATTCTTTGCTAACGTGTCAATAAAAAGGGAGAAGAGGACAGGACTATATGTCTCCCCCTACTTTAATCCTCTAGGGCAGAAGAAGGAATTGGTAACATCGCAGCCTACCCTAACTTTTGCCTGAACAACATTATATTTACTCTGCAAAGCATTTAGCATTTTACTTTTGACCCCCTTTCGATTAAAAACTTCCCACAACTTTTCCCTTACAATAGAATCAAATGCTTTTTTGAAATCTATAAATGCTACGTAAAGCTTTTTGTGGTGTAATAGTTGTTTTTGAACCATAGCTGAGAGCGTATATATGTGATCTATTGTACTGTACTTTTTTCTAAAACCAGCTTGTACATCCTCTATAACCTGATTTTCTTCAATCGATTTAGAAAGTCTTTGGTTTAATATATAACTGTACAATTTACCACTTATATTTAACAATGAAATTCCTCTATAGTTGTCAGGGTTGCTAGGATCACCTTTCTTGTACAGGGGCTGAATGATGGCCTCAGTCCATTCCAATGGGAATTGCCCAGTATTAAAGATTTTATTAGAGTTTTACCAAGAATAAACTTGAGTCAGAAAGCACAGACTTGTAAAATTCCCCAATTAATCCATCAGTACCAGGTGCTTTCCTGTTTTTTAAAGCACGCAAAGCTTGGATAACCTCTTCCTTAGTGATTTCAGCATCAAGAAACTCATCACAAATTAGGGATGTCAATATTCCTTTCGTCTATTGTATTATTATCAGAGTTATCATGCTCAGTAACACCAATGTCACCATTACTGAAGTCATTAAAGACCTGCTCAAAATGTTCGTACCAACATTGCTAAACTATTTTTTTACAGAGAAATCTGATGTCAAAGACTTTACAGTGGCCCAAAATAATTTCGCATCGATTTTATGTATGGAGGTTCTCTATTGTACTCTGTTTGTAGTACTTTTTCTTTTGCTTAATTAACATTTTATATTCCCTTCTACTATCAAAATATTCTTTCCGTTTTGCTTCACAGTTGTTTCGTTTATACTGCCTCAGGTGCATACGTACCGACTTCCTCGATCTTTTCCAGACACTGAAGGTCAAACCAACGTTGATGTGCATAATCTGACGTATGCACCACTTTTTTCATACATTGCCCAGCTATTTTCAGGCCTTGATTAAACTTAGAAAGAGCCACATCTATGTCAAAGTCAACAGCATTTAAAGCTTCTTTAAAATATTCTTGAACAGCATCTGACTTGATACATTCCACGAATGCACTTGATCTTTCAGGTAACCACACAAGTTTCTCTCTAAAACATGTTAGCCCCGTCACAGCACTTTCCTGCAGTCTAGTGTTAAATGTCAAGTACAACTCCACAGGCATGTTTCGATTCAATACGTGTTGCTACATGCAGATTCTGACTCAGATTAACAAGCTGAGCAGAAATCAAGAAATAGTCAATAACACTTGATGCGTTCGGAGAAATATAAATAAAGTCTCCACTGGAGTCTCCTAAAGGCAGACCGTTCAAGATTAATAAGTCAAATTCTTCACACACATGCAATAAGCATGTGCCAAAGGCATTAACACACTCATCCTTAGACTCACGATTTTTCTCGGGAGACACAGGTTCATCTACATCAAGATCCACACGAGGGCAGGGCAGGCTACTACCACAGGGAATGCGAGTACCAGTCCTTGCATTGAAGTCTCCACATAGCATTAAGTGAACATCCGGAAATTTTTCTTGAATATCAAGTATACATTGTTCAATAATACTTACTCCATTTACAATCTCTGTTTCTTTATAGTACACTGAATTTGCTGGCGGAAGGTAAAGACCAAATAGCATTATATCTTTTTGTGTTCCTAAAAGGTCTCTATGCAGACTGACTACAATAATATTATCATACTCAACGTGGACTTGCCTAATTAAAGAGCTTAAGCTTTTCTTTACTAACAGCGCAACACCACCAAAAAGTCGATCAGTCACTGAATCTGAAATTTTAACCCCAGGAGCAATAAAAATATCATGTAATGGAAATAAATGCCATGGGAAATCTGAGGAAAATGTTTCAACTAAAACTGAAATATCGAAACGTTTAATATATGTTACGACATCACTTTCATATAATCTAGTAAGCCCCTCAATGTTGTAGGTAAGAAAGCTTACATTACATTGTCTGTTGTAGAGGTAAGGATGTAGGGGGGGGCTGCTTGCTGGTCATAGATACTCAGATGATGCTGTCGTTAATGCCGGTGCTGTTGTTGCTGCATCGTTGTGGGAGATAAGGCCTCTCTTGAGATGGCGTGTTGACCGCCAGGTGTTGTTACGACTTCAGCTTAACTTATGGGGTCGGTCTTTTGGGGTCCCATGATCAATTTCCCTCCTTTGAAGTACACCACTTTTCCCTCCTTTCTAGCTGCTGCCACTATACTTGCTTGATTTCGTGTAAGGTCATTTGCTACTCTAATGCCTGCTTGCTGTAGCTTGTCTCTGTAAACACGGTTTGTGAGTAAGGTCATTTTATCTCTCCATTTACTGAGTTTCACTATCATAGGCCTACTAGCCCCGGCGTTGCGAGGGCCTGTTCTATGCGCTCTTGCTATGTCATCGGTTGTCCATTTCTTAGGGCCTTCTACCCTATTCAATGTCTCTACCACTAGGTGAGCACAGGTATCAAAGTTTTCAGGGCCTTCGCAGGGGGTTATCCCGTAAATGCGCAGATTGTCTCTGCGTGAGGATTCCTCCAGTCTCTCATTTTGCAGTTTTTGGGCCTCAACTTCTCTTTTAATCATTTCAAAAACACTATTTACACTTTGGAGTGCTTCCTCGTTGATCTTGTTGGCTTGGGATAGATTGGTAGTGGTAACACACAGTTCTTCAACAGAGCAGCATATCTTCTGGTTTTCTTTTTCGAGACTATGCAGGAGAAGCAGAATCACAGACACAATTAACGTGGCTTGAAGTTTGGTGTGTATTATAATCTTTGTGCACCTAAGGAGCGTGCGGCGTGCGCTCGTCTAGTCATGAAAGACAGGAATGTACTCACAAACAGTCCACATTACTTACGAAAACGCAGCGTGTCGACCGGCATGGTCACTTTTTGTTGGAGATTTTTACACCGGAATAATTCACACACTTTCCTCCCATTTCAGTAAGAGATGGAAGGGAGAGTAGGCTTCTGACAAATATAGAATTAACTCAGAGGGGGTTTGGCCCACAAACATGCAACAGGCTGGCTCATCAACTCATTCCTTTGAGCTAAACTCTTAGCAATGGGCTAATAACAAACGCTCTAATAGAAGGAAAATTGAAGGAAGGCCTGTAACCAACGGACGGAAGGATGTGGTGTGATTTAACCAAAACGGGGTGGTTACGTGTATCCGAAACATAATATTTACCATACAATATTTGACTGAGTTAGAGTTGATTCCTTATACCGTGTCCAGGCTGGGGCACTGCTAGACCCTTTGCTTCAAAGGGGCCCGCTCACAACTACCAACAATGGTTCCGATCTTTTGCTTATGTCCAGTAGAGACCAGAGTAAAATTAGAAGACAAAAGCAGGACTGTCCTACTCACAGGGCAGGGTGCTAGGAGCTGTGGCCGATGGGGGTAGACCGTCACACCAACTCTAGGGACAAGAAACAATCTGCAACACTGCTGCCAGTTTTGTGGAATACCTTGACAACAGAATTTGACTGATCAGTCGTTGAACACAGAAGTACCATGTCATTCACAAAGGGCAGATTGTGTGGGCTCAGATTGAGAATTTTTATTATTTTTATGTCTCTTTGTTGTTTTCTGTGTTTCAGTTTGCAGTGATTTTCCCAGGGGTGCACTGAGAGTTTATCTGTGGATGGTGTTTTTTCCGCGTAACTTGTGTTGCCTTAGTGGACTTAGCCATCACAACTTGAAGAAGAGGAAGGTGGCGTGGTTAGTAGAGAAGAAGACATGTATCGTAGAGGGAGAACACGTCACCTCATTTTCTACAGGTACAGAAAATGACGATCATTTCTCTACGAGTGCCGAGCACGGAAATTGTGCCTGAAGAACCGTCGACGAGAATAGTGGACTCTCCATATCAGTGGCACATGCAAGCAGGTGCTTTCAGATGGTCTGCTGGCTGTATGTGCCATTCTTGTCTGTTTTCGGATTTCTGCAGTTGATGGTTCTGTTCCGCAGAGCTGCCAGCCTTATGAGCTCATTGCGTAGTGTCCTGTCATTCGGGGCCTTTCAGGCCGTGGGGGTTGTTGACCTCTGCCCGTCGTCTGAAATCGTTACAACATGAATGACAGTCTGACTCACTCCAGCCACTGGGAAACTTCTTTGCCAGAAATGCCATTTTGGAGCCATTTTAGATGCCAGCTACAATCCATTAGTGTCAAAACATCATCCTGGGGGCATGTTTATTTCCCCCTGCTATCATCCCATTTAAACACTACTTTCTTACTAAGCAACAAGGGAATAGTGTTCACATTACCCATGGCATGACTGTAATCTTACACACCTTGAGCTGTGGAGAGTGTGCTTTACCAGGACTGTTATTTTATTTTCTGTGACTTTCTGGAGTTTTTCAGAATTGTGGGACACTGTCAAACAAATTCAGAAACAAATTACTGGTCATACAGTATAATCACACTTTTCAATTTATTCCACAGTATTTAACTACGAACTTTAATTTATATTCTCTTCTCCAAACATGCATTATATTTGTCATGATATTGTTCTTTTCCAGATAATTTCATTCGTAGACAATCACCTTCACATTTGACCTTTAACTATGAGGAAAAAGGCTTGACAGTGAGTCAGTAGAAATAGCGGAGGAAGTACAGTGCGTCTATTGAAAAGCTGATTGATTCCATATATAATGTTTCCAGAACAACGCTCTCCTCGTCACTGTTTCGTCAAGCTGAGACAGAATGTAACTTCGGTACATTCCAACAAACTATCAGTTTGATCTTGGATCTGGAGCAAAATAAGGTGATATCAAATTTATCTTGGCGCCCAAAGATCCATAATGGACATGGTATCCATGTCTTTATTTGTGATTGAAAAAACTGGACTAACAAACAGGTTTGGATTTGAATCATATCAGGCCAAGACAGCGACGAAGCCAAAATTTGCAAAATTTCGACCAATTACCCGCCCTTCTTTCTTTCTGTGTACTGGTCAACAATTAAAAAATAAAGAGAAAGGCAGGGATATATAATAAAATTAGCTAGAAGCAGTGGTACCGATCAAATCACTGAAATTAGCAATATGCACGAGGATGGAAGAGAGAACTGATGAACCCTTTTTCAATAACTCAATAACAATAAAGGAGGTAAGCACCAAAAAGTAGCAAAAGTGCTTGTGCAGACAAAGCTATGGGAACTAATAAAAAATGCCGATAGATGTGTTCTTAATTTTCTGTTAAACCCATGCAATGTCCTGTTCGAGAAAAATACATTTCCAAACAAATTGTCAAAGTTCATTATAGTACCACTCTACAAAAAAATATGACATCAGTCAGTTACAGATGCATTGCATTAACAAGTGTATTAAGTAACGTCTAAACAGATATGTTTAACAGGAGACTAAGAAGGTGGGCTGAAGAAGAAGAGTTATAGAAGAATACGCTGGCTTTTGAAAGTTCAGACCACAATGGACGCTGTTGGCTATTACAAACTAACCTTTTAAAATGTAAGAAATTGTATGTTATCGTCAAAGATTTTAAATGTACCTTTGATTCGGTTAATAGAAATTTACAATGGAACATTCAAAGGAAAATGGAGCACATGGGAGCATGTATCAGACCTTGAGAGGAGCTCAGTCTTTGCATGTGTCAGAAAAAATCTGTATACACCTGTTACTTCAAAAGGAGTCATGCAGGGGTGTTTACTCTGCCCTCTGATTTTCTTATTCTTTATTTATAAATTTACCAATGGAAATAAGTAAGCTATAGAGGCATGGCATCCAGCTGCTGCACAACAAACTCAATATGCTTAAACAATAAATTAAAACTGACTGTGAAATTGGAAAAAATTAATATAATGTTTTTCAGAAAATGAGGACATCTCTCATCACACATACATTGGCTTTATCAAAATACAGAAGTGAAAGCGGCAAATAGCTACACATATCTAGGAATATATTCCTGAACTAAGACGAGTTTTAATGTTGTAAGGAGGAAATTAAGCATAAAGGAAAAGAGAAGTGTGATAGAATTAAACTTTCAAACTCAAATGATATATCTATTGAAAACTCTTTGACTCCACTGATAAGCAAATGCTGACACGCAGTGTTGAAATTTTGGGCTTTTAAAAAGTAACCCTGGAGAAAAAATCCCTCTTTTGTTATGAAAGTCTCATAGATGTGCCCCCTTCATTCTTTAAATCTGATGTATGGCAAAGTGCACTGACACCTTTTGTATATACACATGTAAAGTATATTAAATATTAGTTACGTCTAGGAAAGTTACCAGCTTCGAGATTCTGCAGAACATGTTTACTTTTCATGTATATATATATATATTTACAGTTAAATGTTGCGATGGATCTAAATGAAAAATACTATGCAGAAAATATTGGGACTTGCCTATATACTAAGCAAGGCAAATTCAGAAATCTTAATTGAGACGGTACTGACAAAGAGAGAGGAATAAGATCGAGGGTAAAGCGACCAGAAAACGCTGAAAACGTCGTACCTCCTTTGCCAAACATTGGCTGTCAAACTACCAAAGAACTAAAAAAGAGTACAAGTGTTTCATTATTCGTTACACTAATAATGCACATGATTAAGCTTGACTGGAATGAAGTAATACATCAAAATATAAAAATAAACCCAACCGAAGTCTGGTTGTCTGGCCAGTACTAAATAAAGTCTTTGTGTCCCTGCTTTACTTTTTTCCATCATTTCATATTTGTTGTGCGTATTATTCCGTCTTGCCCCCTCTTATCCTCTAATTTTTTCCCCATCTATCATACGAACTGTGTCTGAAAATTAATGGGATTGGTGTCACACACACAATTTATTTAAATTCCGAACAACAAACTTCATGGTTTCCCCTTCAAAATACCCCCCTCGAGTTTATGCACCTTTCCATCCTTCTCTGCCATGCCACTATAAACTGCTGGAAAGATTCTTCTATGATACCCCTCAGCTCCGTCGTTACGGCCCTCTTAATGGCCTCCACGCCTTCAAAATGGGTCCCCGTGATGACCCTTTAGCTTGGGGAAAAGAAAAAAAGTAACATGGAACAAGATCAGTTGAATAGAGAGTTTCAGTACGGTGTTCTCGTCCGTATGCTCAGGGCGTTGTGAGCAGGTGCATTTTCATGACTGAAGCAGCCTCGATGCACTTGCTCACAACACCTTGAGCATACAGCAGTTCATGGCCGAGAAGAACAGTACATAGAAGCATGGCAGAGAAAGATGGAAAAGCGCATTAGACTCAAGGGGGGTTATTTTAAAGGGGAATCCATGTAGTTTGTTGTTGTTTGGAATTTAAATAAACTGACAATAGCCCCGTTAATTTTCAGACACACCTCGTATTTCCTCATCATCTCCGTGTTTTCGGGCGGTCTAATGATGGAATCAGAAATCTATTTGCTCTATTTTTTTCAGACGACCTTTGAAGAGGCCTATCAAGTTGTAATCACCTCATCCCTAGACTGCTCACTACCTTGGAGAAAACGTAGTATTCACCATGCTGTCATCTATCTTCACGATCTTTCTTACTTCTGTTTCTCTGTGGCATTCTAATTTGCCAACCAATGCACAAGAACTGATATTTGAGGTGTTGGAAGAAACACCACCCAGTTACCTAGGCAACATTGGTGTAAAAGCCAACTTAACCTCGGTGCTGGGTCAACAGGAACTCTTGGCTCTACAATATACCATGGTGGACGTCAGTTCCAGTGCTCATAACCCATTCTCTGTGTCACCGACATCTGGTGATTTGTACACAAAGAAGTCATTAGATCGAGAGGGTCTCTGCGGCACCACTTCGGTGTGTACTGTTCGTTGTGACGTTGCCGTGCAGTCAGCCAGTCCGGAGTCAGCCTTCTTCAGAAAATTCTCACTAGTTGTGTACATCTTGGATGCCAACGACAACGCCCCTGCCTTCTCTCAGTCTAGTTTCGTTGTAGAGATTTCTGAACAGACGCCGGTTGAAACCACGTTCGCGCTGCCGACTGCAAATGATGTAGATGTCGATGAGCAACACAAAGTAGAGAGGTACACCCTGGAGCCCAAAATCGACACCTTCAATTTAAATGTCTTGGCGTATGAGACATTATCAGGAGAACATCGCCTGTCAGTGTTCCTTAGGATCTCACAGCCTCTTGACAGAGAAGTGCACCAACTGTATAGCTTCTCTCTGATAGCATTTGATGGTGGCAGTCCCGTTAAAACGGCGACTTTGCCAATTACTGTCAATGTCCTCGATGAAAACGACAATGAACCAGTTTTTGATCGTCCCCAGTACACAAGAGTTTTGACCGAGGGTACTCCCTCCGACTCTGTTGCCTTAGTTGTGAATGCTCGAGACCTTGACGAGGGTGACAACGGAAGGATTTCGTTCTATATCTCTGACACGGCAGATACCTCAACAAAGTCTTTGTTTTCTGTCAAAGCAGACACAGGTGTTATAACAGTGAGCGGCTTACTGGAGACAAGAGGTGGAAATACTTATGATTTCGAGGTCCTCGCTAGAGATGCTGGCATACCTCAACTGAGTTCAACCTGCAGAGTAATCATACAGATCCAGGATACCCGCAATGATAAACCAGAAATGGAGGTGAAGCCTTTGTTCAGTCAGAGTGGGGCAGCAGTAGTTACGGAGTCTGCAGCCATCGGTAAAGTCACGGCGCTCTTGACCGTCGTGGACCATGACTCTGGTCGCAACGGACTGGTAAATTGCAATTTGGACAATCCACGCTTCTCTTTGCAAAAGCTAGAGCTAAACGAGTATAAGATTATCGTTGCACAACCACTAGATCGTGAAAAAGAAACGAATTACACCGTCATGATTACATGCCGCGATGGAGGCAACCCTCCACTGTCTACAGAAAAAGTGCTAAGGGTTGAAATAAGCGATAGCAATGACAACCCTCCAGTTTTCAGCTCCAACAATTACTTTCTCAGCGTTGATGAAAACGAGGTGGTGGGAACATGGGTTGGAAGTGTCACAGCAACTGATGCAGATTTCGGTGCAAACTCTCGCATCATCTATAGCATGGAAAAAAACGGTGACACTTTCACTATCGACACTATGCTTGGCGATATCTACACCACCCGATTCCTGGACCGAGAGGCCAAACCCAAATACGTCTTTATCGTCTACGCCTGGGACAGTAGTCCCAGTCCCCTCACGTCGACGACTACTGTAGTGGTAAACGTAGGAGACAAAAATGACCTTCATCCTGTTTTTGCAAATAGTAGTTACATATTCCAAGTGCAAGAGCGCACGCCTATTGGTACCATTATTGGTCATGTAACTGCCACGGATGGGGACCTTGGCCTTAATGCACAGGTGGAATATTACATGGTGACGTCAAGGTTAATTCCGCGAATGCCTATCGGTGTTAACGCTTCCGGGGTCATCATGGTGTCTGGAGAATTAGACTATGAAGTATCCAGCGTGTACACATTCGTGATAGCTGCTGTGGATCTTGGATTACTGCCTCAGAACTCTTCAATACGCGTTACTGTGAATGTAGTAGACAAAAATGACCACAGCCCCGTCATCACTTTCCCCAATGCGGACAACCCCGCCGTCACTATTGCCTTAGACACAGCTCCTGGTTCAGAAGTAGCAAAGATTGTCGCTTATGATCTAGACAGCGGAGCAAACGGCGACCTAACCTATACCATCTTTGTCAGAAATGGTAGTAACTTATTTGTTGTAGATTCTCTGACCGGAGTCATCAGCCTTGGTCATCAAATACTTCCAAGTGATGTCCGGTCATACAACCTAGTAGTTAACGTCAGAGACAACGGCATTCCTCAGATGGCGCAGCAGGCCTTGCTACACATCGAAGTAACATCTTCTGATGAGGTCAAGCATAGCGATTTAAACATGAAAATTGTCATTGCACTAGTCTGCATTACGCTCGCACTTGCCTTGGCGGTTTTGACGACGCTGTTGCTCATAAGATATTTTGATCGTCAGAGAAAGACAACCACCGAAAGACACAAGCATCACATCATAAACAAGGCAGAATACAATGCGTGTACGGACCTTGAGAAGGATATTGACATGGAGGCAATTGCTGCTGGTACTTTATTTATTCCCAAAAGAGACCAAAACACCCTTGTTTCAGGCGGTAGTAAGATTACCAAAAAAAATGTTACCTTTGAAAAAGAGAAAACTTATGCGGCAGCCAAAATCTGTGAAGAACAAGGCTTACCAAAGCCGGCAGCTAAACAAGTAAACAGAGAGCCATTATGGGTGGAGTGTACTTCTGCAGGAAATTTTTCGACGTTCAAGCCACCACCTAAACCAAAGATCCTCGATGAGCAGCAGCAAGTAAGTACTTACTCAGTGATGCGTAGTGAAACCAAAGATAAAGGGCAAGGTTCTATCTTTGAGCTACTGTAAAGAATTGCTTGTAATGTTTCCAAAGCATGCTAAAAGATTTAGTAGAGCAGGGATCTGTATAGACAGTTTAGACATCTACATCCACATCAATGGAAAGAGATACAAATACATCGCAAGTGTAAATGAGTGTAATTATATTTCCAAGATAACAGTCAATGGGAGAGCAGGGGTGAATGTTAATTAGGCATCTCTATATGCATTTGTGAGGTCGCAATTATGACTTCATTGGATGCATGTTAAGTCTTTATTTTTCTTTGGAACATGGGATTTAAAATATAACCTACCAAAGGAACCAGATAAACACTAGCTTTGACAGTCCCACTGTTGGATTGTTACCTTGTACCTACCGAATCTGTGAGAGCTATTAATGTATTTTAATGCATAGGCAGCAAAGAAATATATTTATAATAGAGACAATCGTATTAAAACATCTATACAGTAACATAGAAAATCTGTAAATATATCAGAATTATTTTCACAACTTCTAACTCTCTACACCTCACGGCCGTGTGGCTGTTTTCATTGAGGCATCACAATTGCTCTGCATATATTTGCTTCTTAGCTCCAAAGTTAACAATTTACACATGTATATATATAGATATATATATTCGTATTCCCAAGCAGAACAGAATGCCAAAATACGTAGGCCCCCTGGTGGAAACCCATGAGTCCCATATACTTTCTATGGGACCCATAGCTTATGGCATTCTGTGCTGCTAGGGTAGTCGAATTAGCAGATGTGTATTTTTTGGGCCACAACATAGTTTGGTCCCAGTCCTATTCACAATCCTTTACGAATACGAATGTGCAAAGATGGTCGCTCCACACAAACAAACATACAAAAACTTAGTAATAATAATAACGACGATTTATATAGCGCACTTCTCCACACACAATAGAGCTCAGTGCGCTTTAACATGCTGCACTGAAGCTGACAATATTTATCAACTATGTTCAAAGTCTGCACAATGCGTTAGGATATTTAGAAAATGTATGAAGGAAAATTGCAGCTGTTCTTCCAGCTGCGACTGCCGCAAGTTAATATATCTTTTCAGTTTCAAATGGGGTTATCAGACGGTTATATCTCGTCTGTCCGCTAGCTGATATTAAAGTATGGCTAGCCTTCCCTCCTCTGTGTATGACACCTCTGCTATGCAAGTAAATACCGCAAGATATATGTGACCAATAGTTCTATAAAAAGATTTATGTGACCAATATCTCTAAACACAAGATATATTTGAACACTAGCTCTATACACAAGATATATGTGACCAATTGATCTATACACAAGATTTATGTGACCAATATCTCTAAACACAAGATATATTTGAACACTAGCTCTATACACAAGATATATGTGACCAATTGATCTATACACAAGATTTATGTGACCAATATCTCTAAACACAAGATATATTTGAACACTAGCTCTATACACAAGATATATGTGACCAATTGATCTATACACAAGATTTATGTGACCAATTGATCTATACACAAGATTTATGTGACCAATATCTCTAAACACAAGATATATGTGACCAGTTTCTCTATACACAAGATATATGTGACCACTAGCTCCGGCAGATCGCTGTGAAACAGACATGCAGCAGGTCACGCCAAGAATCACAGCCGATAACAGGCATGAATGTCCACAGTTCATGGCGATGGAAGAAGCTACAGTGGGAGAAAAGTCTCACGTTGTAACTTCTTCGTTAATACAACTTCTTTCTGTTCATAAGAGAACTCGTGACCTACGTTTTCTAAATCAATCCATTTAACAGCCACATGCAGTCTTACAATCTTAGTCAAACAACCCCCTTAACGTAATTACAAGACAGAGATAACCTTGCCAACATGCAGCTAAATAAAGTGAAGGACTTCTTCTGTCGCCTCTCTCTGACTTTGGTTAGTGCCGACCAACCTGATACGTAATTACAGCGGCAGAATTCATGCCCAAGTAGCCTCGCGCTGTTCTTTGTTGTGGTGCCAATACAGTGAAGTCGACTGGCTATAAAACTGACAAAGTTGCGACCCGACTCCAGGCCTTAATGTTCGGCGTCACAGGTCAAGAGTTGGACTGTTGGTGGTCTTAACATCAATTAAAATTACAATTTGCAACGAGTTTTTTTTTACAATTATAATTACCAAAGTCAGTAACATCTCTGACATTTTTAAATATGATTCCGGTTATCACCCCCCGTCAACTACTGCCATACCGTCGTAGTTTAAGCTATTTTGGGCCAGCAGTGTTTTCACAGCCTTGTCCCAGCTTACGTATCCGAGCTACTGACATACATACAGAAGCATCATACAGGTATAGTTTACAAGAGTCAGAAGAATGTACAACAAATGCAAAAAAATATTAAAGACAAGAATTGGAGATTCGGAGAGAATAGACGTTACGATAACCATACTGTTGCAATGTTCCTGCGTTTTGGATGGTAGATTTTAACTTCTGCTGCCCATATCAACATAATCTTGCAGGGGCACAGTATTTACAGTAATCACACGCAGTGGCGTAGGAACCGGGGGGGGCAAGGGTGGTAGCCGCCCCCCCCCAAAACAAAGATGGTGGGAAGACAAGAATATGAACGTCATTCATTGTCAGCATGGAGCTGGCCTCCCCAAAGCCGAGCATCTTCCTACGCCACTGATCACACGTCAATCGCTCTCAAGTTCCACTACACAGCTCACGAGGCCCTAGCCCTGCTCTTCTCCGAACAAAGGACATAACTATGTGTGACAGCGTACAACAATAAAGATTTAACAGACAAAACATGCAAATACGTGGGATGTTTCACGTCCACCCAGACTTGGCAATAAAACGAACCCGAAAAACTTTTTAAAAACATCTTTCCCTTTTTCTTCGAATCTTTTTAAACTTTCCAAACATAGTCGCCGCCTATTGCAACAAATGTTTCGGCCCTATGGATCCATTTTTGAAAACACACCCAAAACGCCGATTTTGGCATCAATTTCAGCTGTTTCCTCCCTCCAGAAATCATTGACAGGGTCTTGGTTTTAGGGTCCAGATTGTAAAACCAAAATTCGTCACCTGTGGTGATGCGCTTGAAGCCAAGAGAACCCCAGTGATTGAATGTTTCCAAGAATTCCTTGCACCAGTCCACAGGGCTTTTCTTTTGCTGGTGCGTCAGTAACCTTGGCACCCAGCGAGATAACTTCTTGTTGAAGCCTAAATCGTGATGGATGATCTTGTGAAGACTTGTAGAAGGAATTTCCAGATCCATCTCCCTGATGGTCCCATTTCGACATTGTCTGGGTGTAGGCGTTGATTCGTGATGTTCGTCATCGCAGCTGTAACGACCACTGCCAAATCACCGAAACCAGTCTGTGACAGTCGTTTTAGATGAAGCATCTTCACCATAAGTTTCTTCCAGCTTCTGGAACTGTCAACAGCCCGAAACCCACGCCAAAGTGATGCAACATGACCACTCGAAAGTCACATGCTGACGGCACTGGTGGATTACTTGGTGGAGCGTGAATCGACTTGCTTTTCCTCTCCATCCAGGAAAAACTAGGAGGGGAAAAATTATTTTAAAAAGTAAAATCACTCTATCGAGTCTACATGTTCTACACTCACTGAAAGCGCGCAAAATACTGAAGTCCGGGCAGAAGTGGAACATCCCTCGTACATACATACAACAGAATGAATTAATCCACTAGAGGGTGTCCCAGTACTATCCGTGCTAATCGTACTTCCAATAATATAGTACTGTTAATTCCCGTTAAACTACAATTCGCTCTCACACACATACACGTACCAACTAAGCTCTCAGTTGCTACAGCTGTTCTCGTACTGGCAGTCTCTCTTCTGGATCCACTCGTGATGAGGTGAGGAGGCAGTACCCCAGTCGACAGTCACGACACGCCGAAGTCCCCGTTAGACTGTCCATCGTCACTTTTCGCTCAATCTGCCAAACACGTCAGAGAGCAATGACGCCACACAGATGCGAGCACTGTCCCAGTCGAGGGACATTCACGGGGTTTCTTCGACCTCTGTAATCCCACGTGCAGCCGCCGAACAAACAGCATTTTGATGCGAGTCTCTCTCGACTCTGGTGCTTTAGAATGCGAGCGAACCCAGAAGGCATTCTCCTCTCTTTGAGAACGACGACTTCTGTCGGCCTTGGCATCAAACGTCTACCTGTCACAGTTAGTGCAAGTCCTGGTCACAAAGTCCGTTTGTTTCCACCGACTGACCTCTTGCGTCAAGGAACTTTAACCCAAGCGTCCTTTCTCCCGAGTATTGACCCTCTGCCTTGGACAGGTGACTAACCCTCCCATCCTTCGGTTCGTCTGGTTATTGAAAAGTACTGAGCGTCTGGAGGTGTCGTACAGTGAAATAATGGTGCTACCAGGCCTTTTTCCACATTGGTCGAACGCAGTACGTTCCATTGCCCCTCGTGACTTTATCAAATGCCTTCTTGAAGTCAATGAAGATCCCGGTTGAAGGTCTCTTTGATCGTGCTCCTGTCGGCCCAGAACTTGGCCTGTTCCTCAGCTAAAATCTCCTCCGCCACCAACGTGAGGTGGCGTTGAAGCACCTTTAGCATAACTTTCCTAATCAGGCTGATCGTTCGATAGTTTTGGCACTTCCTCGTGTTATCTTTCTTAGGAAGGGATACTAACAGTGACTGCGTCCATCCCTGTGGTCACTGCGTGATTGCACAGATCTACTGACACAGGGTGATAAGTGCCCCCACTAACTCTTCCCCGCTACCTTTGAGCAACTCCTCTAGGACATTGTCCACTTAGGGGGACTTTTCTCCCTTCAGTCTCCAAATGGCCTTTTTGATCTCTTCGTGCAGATCTTACAAGTCCATTGGGTCCATGTCCGTTTCCGGTATGTCTTGGAGGACGTGCTGCTTTGTTTTCAGCGGGTACTTGTACAGCTCACTGCAGTACTCCATCAAGTATCTTGGACGGCTTTGCCATCTGACAGTATGTGGTCCTGGCTATCTCTCATCTAGGACGTTTCCTGATGGTTCTGATTGATGAGGGTCCTGAGCAGTTGGAAGGCCTTCCTGTTATCGCCCCTGTCATCAATCTAACTGCGTCTCCTCCTCGATTCACACTGCGATGGCTGCCTGCATGCCCTTCTGAATTTTCCAATTGATCTCCCTTTAGGGAGCCGTTTTCTTAAGCGTTTCCAGCTTGTCGCCCTTCAAGGTTCCTGCGCTGGTTGCTCGCAAAGGTCAAGAACTTTCCTTGTGACTCAGGGCTTTTTATTTGCCTTTGGGTGCCCAAGCCCTTTGTTGACCTAGGTCAAGAGCACCTCTTTGATGTGTCCCGAGAGTGTATCCACATCGCAGTCAATAAAGGTTCAGGGCGGCAAATTTCCTCCGACGTGCTTTGAAGAGGCCAGCAACATTAAGGTCCCTTAGCTTTTCCAGTACGAAACAGGTGCGTGGATTGGTCGATGCAGGGTCGAAAGGATGAGGCTGTGATCACTGTTAATATCCTCTTCCAGATATGCCCTCGTTTTCGCCTGGTTGATGTTCAACATTAAGAACTGCCCCCGCCACTTGCTTTTGGAGAGCAACCCGACTCAGGCTTCTGCATGGTCTCTTCACCGCTAAAGAAAAGCTTGTGGCCTTCAAGCATCTGCGTCTCTTCGAACCCGGTCCCACGTACCTTTGCCAGTCCCACATCGTCCCAACACTGTAGCGTTTAAGCTCGCGGGTGAGCTTATACACTTTCCCACACTGTAGTAGCATGCGGGTGTTCCACGTGCCAATCGTTGTACCTTTACATAGCTTTAGAGATGGGTCGGGTGCAGCCTGGGTAGCAGGTTGAGAATCTGCAGTAACATCTACCTCACTGAAGGTGGCTGGCTTTCTGGTGGCAGTCTCCTTGGCAGAAATCGCGGCTTTAGTCGCATACTTTTCGCCACCACTACCACCACTATCCCGGGGGCGAAATTCTTTTTCCCACATGAGATGAGGGGGTGGAAATTCAGCCAATCGGAGTGTACGCAAAATATGCCATAAAGGTCAGTGCAACCCAAACCTGTTCACTGCGATAACTGAACGACTATTAAAATCAGATCAACACAGCGGCGTTAAGTCTGGTGATATGAGAAACTTTTTAGTATACTACTTATGTAAACGTCATTATTATGTGCGCGATCCATTCAGCCTCTTACGTTATATACAGCTGTTTCACACTGTCTATCACGTGATATTCCTCGAGCCCCAAGTTTTGTTAACGGCGCGAAAATCAACGCTATCACCGAAGAAGACAATCATTGCTATATGTGGGAAAAACAAAATTCAAAATGCCGACGGAAATTTGCATTACGTGCTCAAACTGCTGTGAGCAGGACACTGAAACATTGTCAAAGCTAAAGGTATGTGAATTTTATTAGTAATTAGCATTTTAGTAATTTTAGTAATTAGAGCTTGAGACATGTCGTTCTTTTATACTTTTGCTCAGAGATCAGTTTGTTGTTTGTCGTTGAAAGTGCTTTTGCAACTGTATATTGCAGTGTACATATAATGGGTCGTTTTCAGTCGTGTGATATACACGTCTGCAATGAGCCACTGTCCGCCTTGTTGACGCCCTAACGCCCACTGTTTGCGGTGTGTTTTCAGCGACTCTCATCGGTTTGTTGCCATGTCTGATTTACAAAACTGACTATACAATCTCACTGTCACCCGACATGAGACTTAGATACGAGTTTAAAGCAAAAGGGATTGGCGTCTTAGATCCGTACACTATCGAACAAAAGGAGTATGGAAGAGACAGAATATACATGGCATGGCCTTTTGTGACCTACACTGATGTGTATAGCTATATCTTGTCTACAGATGAGTTTGTTGAGCAATAAAACGTGATTAAGAATTTTCTTGGAGCGCCATAATCTCTCCTTCCAGAACAAGTGAAATAATATACCGCATGTTTGCAGTCTATCATGGTCAAGATGCCTTTAATCAAAACTACACAGTTACTAGAACCACTTGTTTACATTTTACTAGAACACTTGCTTTGGTGTTTTGCCACCGCTGCAGGAAAAGATAAAGTTTATACTTTCTACAGACTTCATACTTTTATTAATGTATGTGTGTTTTGATGTCCTTGTATACATGATTGAGTCAAATACTGCAATAGTTGTATATTGTATACTAATCGTATATATTGAAATGTATCAATATGTATGCCAGTCATAGAAACAATACCAAGGTGTTGTAAATAAATCCAGACTTCAAACTCAAGAAATATTGCACTATGACTACTCAATAGGCACTACGGATTTATGTAAATTTACAATGCAGCAACAAAGCTGAACTATTTTGTCTATGACTGGATTATCATCACCAGGCTTTATTTTCATCAGGTCTATAGGGAGTTTAGACTGCAAAATGCCAAACCTTTTGTGAACAAAGCCTATAACTCTCTTAATATGAATTTGTACAGAGGCTATTTTTCTCATGTTTTCAACTTGAAGTGGATGTAGCTGTTTTTTCCCATGGGGAAAGTCTGGAATTAATAATTTAGCTTGATAAAAAAGAACTTCATCTTCAATATTGAAACCTCTGTTGGCCATAATTATATCATCTGGTATTAAATTGAACAACAAAGAAGTATTTTTAATTACGTGTTTGCCTAAAGCCCTGCCACCAAATGCATAAGAAATGTAGCTGATTGGCCCTTGTGGTGTGATCCCAATCAGATATTTGGCAGAATGATATTTGCTGTAGTTGGAATAAACATGGACTGATTTGTTTTGCCCAAGGGTTTCTGTGTTTGAAGTCCAAAACAGTCAACAATATTGTCTAAAAACAAGAAGGATGCTCAGACAATTTCATAAAAGTGTGTGCTGTTGCTAGAATTACCATTATTACTTTCTCCCAATAATATCCATAAATATATCTGATTTATTTCTCATATTGTCTTAGGATTTATTACCTGAAGGATATCAGCACCTTATCTGCAAATTTTGTGTGACCCGTGGTGCTAATGATCATTTTGAGGCTACTGTGAGAATTAACCTGTTTTCCAAAGATGATGTGCAAAAGTGGAAGAACAGCTTTCAGGAGTCTTCAAAGTTAATTTGAGAATCAAGCAAACATATTCTTCTCTGTCAACTAAGATCATCTACAAGGTAATATTAATATGATTTGTCATTTGCATTTCATAGACAACTCATAGGTATTGACATTAACACTTTTGCCATTCTGGTATATTCAGTCCTTCAAATGTGCAGTCTTTTAATACATCACATTAGACATTAGGTCATTACCACTGAACAAACAGTATTTGCAATTTTTAATCTTGGTCAGCTTAGTCTGAACTTTGATAGGATGCTATACTCATTAAGTGTAATATAATTAAAGTGTACTTGTTAACAACTGTGAGTTCTAGAATCAAATACCATCTGGGGCTACCATAATATAAATATTTTGGGGCCGAGACAATACATTATATTCATGAATATCAAGGTTCTAAATGGCCTTTGCAAAGCACAAAGACTCGGGATTCTACTTTTGTTGCTTCCTTTTGTGGGTCTTGTTTTATCTAGGTGATGTACAGGTGTCAGCACTCCACTCAGCCTAGATCATCAACTGCTGATGCTCGGAAAGACTCAAAGAACACCGATTGCCCTGCCACAACATGTCTGACACTTTATCAGAATGACATTTGTGATTCTGATGGCTTCAAAAGGAAAAGCAGGTAAAGACTAGCGCTCCTTTTGAAAAAGAATTGGAGTGCACAAAACTATAGTAATTACCTATTAAATGTGGCTGACATACTTTCTCAAACACTCAAACATAGATACTTATGTAAAATAATGTTTTGTCATTTTTTTTTTACTTGTATTTCTGTTTCTCCTTTTTATTTAATATGTGTACATTTCTTTTTGTTTTATGTGTCATTTGTTAAACTGTTTTGCATTTCTTTATCGGTTTTTATAGGTCATCTGACAGTCATCGAGCAGATTATCCTGCCCTTGTACAAATAAATCACTGTCACAACCATGCCATCATTGCAGCCTCAGCTATCAAGCACAGAGATGTGTCTGAAACAACAAAGTTACCTCTAGAGCAGCTGATGTCACAGGGATATGCACCAAGTGCTGCTCTACAAATGTATAAATATGACCTACAGTTGGAACATGGTGATGATTATGTTTACATCTCTGCTGACAGAGCTGTATGTCCTGATCGAGATTATGTATACAGGTGAATTTTTCTATGAATCTTTTTTGTCAGTTGAGGAAGTTTACACTAACATCCAGACAAAAGTTAAAGTAGATGTAAAAATTATGTAACTCAAGCTAAAGATATTATAAAGGAGTTAAAAAGAAACAATTTCACATAAGGTGTAAGAAAATCACAAGGCTGCACATGACCATTGTGAATATCATTGTGTAATGTATGTAAAGCCAAAGCTTTCTCCCTTTTTCTTGTATTGATTTATAGTCTGTTCCAGCCAGCACAACTGTGACTCATTTGATTTAATCAACATATAAACAAAAATTTTAGTAATAGGCGGTTGAAATCTATTTCTCAATTTTTGACATAATGCAGACATGCACTTGAGCTTCTTTTTAAACTGGTTTCCATACCTTTTTCGACAACAGGTTGTACTAAAAACTTGGGAAGGAAAAGTATGGTGAGACCAGAGGCGAGTCCCACATTCCTCAACTGAAAGAATTTGTTGAACAATTAGAGATAGAATTGGCACAGAGAGAAATTTGCACTTCAGTGAACACAGCCACCAAAAAATATGTTGTAATGGACATCACTCCGGATGTGCAAGTAGTTGTTTCGATATGCTCACCACTAATGCACAGGGTGCATAAATATTTGAAACACAGCTCAGAAATGGTTTTCATAGATGCTACTGGCAATTTAGACAGAAACCATTGAGGGTGTTTCTTTTGTTGATGCACAGTTGTGCTGGGGGACTTCCACAGGGAGTCATTGTTACAACGAGTGAGCCTCGGGAAACAATCAAACATTTTTTACATCTCCTCGGTAACCATGTAGGCAGTGATGGTTTTGGTGGAAGAGGCAGAAATGGACCTGCCATTTTTATGACAGATGATAGCAGGGCAGAGAGAGCTGCCATCCATGTTTTCCATCATCTATGTTGTTGTTATGTGTTTTTCACATTCTGCAAGCAGCTTGGCGATATCTTTGGGATGCAAAAAATGGCATCTCAAAGACTGATAGACCAGAACCTTTTGTTTTTGATAAAAAAACTTATTTATGCCTCTACTGAAGATGACCTTAATGAAAAATTTTATGAGGCACTTCAGCATGAAAAAGCAAAGAATTATCATACATTTTTAGAATAGTGAATAATTTGTTTTACAGAAGACATGAATGGGCTGTGTGTTATAGAGATGACCAGCCCATTCGTAGAAACAACACCAACAATTTTGCTGAGGCAGCAATGCTAGTACTTAAAGAAAAAATATTGAACAGAACAAAAGCATTCAATGTACAGCAATTGCTGGATTTCATTGTACATCACATGGAAGCACACTATGAAAGAAAGTGCATAGACATATCCAATAACATCCTCAGTCAAGTTAAACGGTCATGATTTCAAACATAGACAAAAATGTAAAATCTAGACTGTCATAAAAGGAACACCTAAATTGCAGACATATGGGGAATATGGTAGATTTCCTTTGTTAATGCATCAGTCCGGTGTATTGGATATTTGCTCCATCTGCTAAGAATGGCACAGTGAAGAATCCAGAGGAAAGTCTATTTAATGAAATCACTACTACACAAACAAAACAAGAGAACATGTTAACATGGTTATATGATATCTTTGTATAAATATGATTTTGGTATGGTAAAGGAATGTCAAGGCGCTGGAGATGATAAATTTATTACAAATCCTGAAACAGACTGGTAAACTAGCTGTCACCACCAGCAGTAACACGATGATATTAAAAGCATTTCAAGATATTTTCCATATAATACATTCAGTAACATTATTTTAAGCAATTATCTTGTGTGGCTGAAAGGCAGAGACATAAGAGATTGATAAAGTTTAGAATGGTTATCAAACAGGGATTAAGCTTCTTTTTGTGACCAGCAAATAGTGCGTAAAGCTTCATGCATTTTATCGTTACTGAACATGTACTAACAAAAGAGTTTGTATTATTAAGCTCAGGTAAACGCTATGCCATGCCTATATGTAAGAGTAACAGACACCTGAAATCATTTGTGCCATCTGCAATCCAGTTACTCAATCTTAGATGAGCTGTCAGTGATGTGTGTGTGTGTGTGATGTTGTAGGTGTATACTTGATTTCCTTGTTAAGTATTTTTATCTATATATATATATATCTGATATATGCTACTTGCCCACTTTTTTTTATTTTTTCAATTTTTTTTTCATTGTTGAACCAGAGCACATTCCCATATTCAAATTGCCCACTGGGACAAATAAAGTTGGTCATTGTCATTTTCAAGTTAATAAATGTTGTTTACAGGATGAATTATGATTAATATTAGTGTTTTTACCTGTGTGTTTACATAACTGTATGGTGTTGAATGGTTTAATGCATACCCATACTTGTACCTGTGCATGTTTGTGCTTATACATAATTCTATTGACTATTTACTTTTTACATATCTGTGTACATATGCATATGCATGATTTTAATGGGTTGATTATGTCTGTATTTATACCATGTGTATTATTCATGCACCAGTAGAAGGCGCTTATGATTAAATAAATGTATTATACATTGTGTATTATCAATTTGTACCCCCCTTGAAATAATGCCTTTCACTAATACAGTGTAGGTTGGCTATCCTGGGTTCATCTCTCGTCTCGGGCATGCTGCATGTGGCATCTGCTTTCAGGGCTGACTGCCTTGCCATGACATAGCCTTAGTTGCTGGCTGCCTTGCCGTGATATAGCCTTAGTTGCTGGCTTGGCATAAAACACCAGTCCCCCACCCCCGCCGCCACCCATGAAATAGGGCCAGACACATGAATCATTAAAAATTATTGTATCATATCGTATCTTAGCACCTTTAAGTCTAAATTCAAAACGTCTCTATTCAGAACAGTCACTTCACCAAAACCTTGTCCTGACCATGAGCCTGCATAACACGTGTCTGTATTTCCTTTGTGTATGAGCAGGTGTTTGTTGTAGAAGTGAGCATATATGTTAAGCGTGAATATGGGTGTATGGTTGTTGGTTATTTAGTTGACTTCTGTATATCATTACTTTAAAGCGCTCTGAACAGATTATTCAAAAAGTTCTATATAAATGTTAAATTATCACTGTGGTGATCACATCTGTCAAAAATCTTAAATGATGTTTTGCATGAGATGATTGTAGTTTGATGTATTTGGACAAACTCCACAAGTGGATCCAAATATTTGATGCGTATAAAGTTACATATAGAACCTTGTAATTTTAATGCTCTTTGTATAATTGCACTGTGCAAAGAGCAATTAGATTTTAGATATGAATATTGAATAAACATATATGAAAAAAATGTATATATGTTTGGTTCTTTATTAAATTTCTGTAAACTTGGTAAAGTTACTTGGATCTTGACAGCAAATAAAATAGTGCAACTAATTAAATCCTTTCTATCAAACAGAAAAATAGCTGTAAGAATCGAGGACGAAACTTCCAGCGAGGTACCACTAGATAATGGAGTCCCGCAGGGAAGTGTCCTCAGTCCCTTGCTGTTTACATAATGATTGCAGACCTCCCCAAAAGTGTAAAACATGTTAAAGTCAAACAATTTGCGGACGACATGTCCCTCCTAGGAAAAGTAGAAATACATCAAAGAACCCCGACAGGCCCAAAATCATAGGAATAGATAAGATACAGGAGGATCTGCATGAAATAGCGAAATGGTTCAAATATAATGGTTTTAAACTTTCAGCCACCAAAACCCAAGCTATAATTATTCTAAAAACCAAACCAGAAGACAGAATACCCCAAATTAACACTAAACCAAACAACCCTTGACTACAGTTCACAGATACAATTTTTAGGTATAATCTTCATGGAAAAAACAAACTGGACCCCGTATGTAGGCAAAATAATGAACTCTGCCAAAAAAGGAATAATCTTAATGAGAGTAGTTAGTGGAAATAACTGGGGAACAAATCCTAAATCTCTTCTTAACCTCTATCAGTGAACAGGTTTGGGTTGCACTGACCTTTTATGGCATATTTTGCGTGCACTCCGATTGGCTGAATTTCCGCCCCCCCCCCCTTATCTCGTGTGGGAAAAAGAATTCCGCATCCCGGGTGAGAATCGAAGTAGCTATTAACATCAAATATTACCAAAAAGCCATAAATTGTTCGAACAATATAGATATGCTTATTAAAAATCATGTTTATTCCCCATTGTAAGATACGTTCTCTGCATGTGTAGTGCCAAACCGCCATTTTTGTTTAGTAAAATAGTGACTAAACTTATTCGCATGGTTCTGTTTAAAATAAGCAGCTGAGTCTAAGTATCTATACTGTTCAAGCAATTTGCAATATTTGTTGTTAATACCTACTTGATTCGATTCGTCTTTTGGGCCTGAGACGACTTGATTTTTCAGTGTTGGGAGTGAATGGTCTTACCTTAGACGAATGGACATAACTGGGGCGATATGACTGAAGCGAAATGACCGGTGACCTTTTCTTTTAAAACTCTATGCCTGACATACTTTTTACCTCCTTATAAAAATATTGGTTGTTGGTTATTTGTAGCAGAGGTAATAAAAAATGTTCATGCTCTTGCTAACTTTTTTCATCCATGATGCTCTCTGGATTTTTGTCTATTAGCAAAGAGTTTCACAGCAGGATAATGGTGGACAAGCAATGGAGGCAGATGTTGTCCACCTCGCACTTCGACAGCACAATGAACTTGTCAGAACACTTAAAATCACCCGTCCCCCAACATATCAACAGGTCAGTTTTCATAAAGTGTTGCTGTCAAAGACAAGCATGATATTTTGATGTTTTTGTTGATTTTTTATTTTTCTAAGGAGATATTACTATAAGTACTGCCTTAGTATTGCGGTTTTATTGAACAAAGCCGAAGTTGAGCATGTACTTATGCAGAAGCATGAGTGTGCATCCTTTCAATTTCGCTTATTTTGCAACTATGGTAAGTTCATAGCAATGAAGATATGGATGCTTATTTTTTCAAATTGTATTTAAACACCTACTTTTATTGTAGTTGTACAATTTAGACTGTTTTTTTTATCCAACTCATTTTTTCAGCTTAAACTGATATATTTAAGGGCCTCTAAACTAACATTGTAAAATCTGTTTCTTCTGCTCTGTACTCTTAAAGCTAAACTTTTGAAGTTTGTTTTGCTGAAGCAGATGACCTTCTCGTGCTAGTATTTTGGAAGTTTTTTTTTCAGGCAACTGAACACCCCGGAAAGGACATTGAAGTCTGGAGCAGCTCTTCAACTGAAACCAGTGATAGTGGACACTGTGGGAGTGAACTTGATGTTTCTGTTGTCAAGGTACTCTAGATGAGTCTAGTTGACTCAGATGCATTGGAGGTTCTGGTAGACCTGAAAGAAAAGAAATAAGAAGGCCAGGAATAAGGACATGAAATTAAATTATTTCTTTTATAACTCATAATGCAGCATCAGGTTCTCATTGCCAGAAACACGGTTAAAGGTCATAGAATTAGTTTTAAACACAACTGCTTTTCTCGACCATAACCTTCTGGTTTGTGACTATTATTTTTCAAACCACACACTCATTTGTACTGAGTTCGTCTTTTCGTCTTTTGATTTGTGTTTCCAGTGCACAAAAATTTGAAGGACAACATTCTTCTCTGTACTTGTCCTAATAATATGGGTTTTCCTTTAGTTTCATGGCAATGTTACCGATTTTCAAATAGCCAAATCAATGCAGTGCGGTCGGTTTCAACACAGTTTTAATGACAGATTTATATATCTTTTTGTATACCTCAGTTCAGTCCCAGTAATATCCACAGTCCTGTACTAATACAAATTTACAAGAGCAGTCACTCCACACACCCGAACATAAAAGAACTTAGAAAACTTTAGAACAAACAATAATCTGTATGTCTTCAACAAGATGGATCTCGTAGCTCGGAAAAGTGAAACATTTCTTAGGTCATACAGTCGATGCAGTGTGCTTTATCCTCTCTGCTAGCAATCCACGATGATTTTATCTCTGGACAATAACTATTTCCAATTATATATATATATAGATTGATCTGCTTCTGTCTTGTATACATGCAGTAAATATACATCTTCCGTTATATCATTTTCTGCTGATTCTGAAGATTATCGCAGTGTTTCGAAAAGCTTTTTTTTTTTTAACTAAAACTAAAGCGTTTGGTTTTGCGACTCATGAAGGATGACAAACAGTTGAACGTCGTGACTGGATTTGCACTGCTTCTTTTCCGACTGCTCGTGAACTCAGTTTTTCAAATAGGCATTCTGCAGGCAACCCAATGAGCAGAAAAAAAGCTTCTCCCTATTATATCCGTTCTACGACTGGACCTGTGGTGTGGACAGGAGCATTAGAGTTTTTCAAATGAGTTGTACATGCTGAGAGCAATAATAATAAATGAAGATTTTTATAGCGCAGTTTCACATTCAAAGAGAGCATGCTCTTACGGGAAGAGATATGGATTAAATGGACAGAACATGAGGGACGGACGAATAAAAGATAGTACTGACGACAAACAGAAAACAAAGATAGAAAACACAAAAGGCAACAAGTAACAGGAACAGGAACAGAGATTATAGTGATTCTGCCGAGAAAGATGGGTAGAAAAGTAGCAAGAACGGAAGGGGGGAGGGTAAGAAGGACGAGCATTGTGTGGACTGTGTTAGGAGTAATGCTCAAGGAAGAGGTGCGTTTTCGATGCAGATTGAAAGGATTCAATTGTAGGAAGGTGGCGGATATGGAAGGGGAGAGAGTTCCATTGTTTTGCTGCACAGTAGCCAAAAATCCTGTGACCATATGTTGTTGTTCTGGTGACAGGGACAGTTAGGACATGGTCATCAGACGAAGAGCGGAGCTGTCTAGATGGGACGTAAGGGAAGAGAAGTTCAGAGAAATAGTTAAGACAGGAGCCTGCAAAGAAATTACAACGCAGCATAGATAGCTATTACTGAATGCAAGAACGGATGGGTAGCCAGTGTAGAAAACGAAGGAGAGGGGTGGCATGATCCCGTTTCCTTGCTCTAACTATGTGCAGCGGAGTTCTGTACTTTCTGGAGTTTTTGGATGAGGTATGCAGGGCAGCCTGCAGAGTGCTAATAGCCAGTGTAGTGGAACAGTAAAGCTCCGTGTCGTCAGCATAGGATTGATGAGAAACCTGGTGAGACTGGATGCATGATGAAAGTGGTTTAGGGTACAGAATGAACAGACCTGGACCAAGTACTGAGCCTTGGGGAACACCACAGAAGAGTGGAGCAGGGTGAAATGTTTGACCATCAACTAGCACAGTTTGGGTCCTATCAGTGAGATAGGAGTTGAACCATGAGAGGGCAGGTCCAGAAATTCCGTACAGGGTGTGGAGTCTATGAAGAAGCAGAGAGTGGTCTACAGTGTCGAATGCAGCAGATAGGTCAAATAGAGTTAAGGGAGAAACATCACCGTTGTCAAGGGCAGATAATATGTCTGTCGTTACCTTAGTAAGAGTAGTTTCAGTTCTGTGAAAGTGTCTATATGCCGACTGAGCTTGTAGGATAAGATGGTGCTCTTGTAAGCAGGCCCAGAGCTGTATCAGAACTAATTTCACTATGATCTTCGAGAGAAAAGACAAGTTGAAAACTGGTCGGTAGTTGTTCAACACGTTGACGTCAAGCGTGGATTTCTTAAGAAGTGGCCTCACCCGCGCATTTTTGAACAAAAATGGGAAAACACCTGACTACAGGCTGACATTTATTATATTTGTGATGACAGGAAGTAAAATATCTAGGCATATCTGGCTACATATCTTTCATCTCATCTGACATTCTATGTTTGTTGCGCGCGTTTGTGTATGTCTGTGTCTGTTTTCTGTAAAGCGCAATGAGCCTGCGCATAGTATCGCGATATGGCACTGTAGAAGTTTATTGTATTATTATTATTATTAGTCGAGAGGCTGAAATATGTGCCACAAACCAGTCCCTGCTGCAAGAAGTTTTAACCCCTTTCTAGCTCACTCAAAACTAACAATGGATGGGATGTGTGTGCTACCTGTTGGATAATTGAAGAATGTACTGAAATATGTAAATACAGTGTTCTCTCGCAAGTCTGGGGAAACTGTAAGTAGACTCACTCAGACCTAGATGGCATTGAAACATTTTATAAACGTTTCAAAAGCGCTAACATGGTTGTAAAAACGTTAAAGTTTTAGATGAAACAAGTTAGAAACATGTTAGAAACATTTTACAAGTAAACATTTAAAAACTGAAACATTTTGGAAACATTAAAAATGTTAGGGACCATAACATTTAAACAAAAATATTAAATAAATGTATTGTAAACATCTAGAACGTAAAAATTCAGCTATTTACAATTCTCACAAAAAATAATTTAAAACTTATACTTATATATGTCGCATCGCTATGTGCGAGATTTGAAAACTGTTGTAAAATCGCTCATCGCAAATCATGGTTACACAACATGCACTTCGTATTGACGCCACGTCGGGTTGTTCCCCTTGCTTACACTCATAGAAGATAAGAATCGTTTCAAAAACGAGAAATTTATCATTTTTTAGTGAAACTTCTGTTGCAATACTGTAAAACATTGAAGATAACAAACGCAGTCAGAATAATAAGTAAGCACTTTAACATATTGTGACATTCTATATTAAAAGTTATTTAAACGCCATGCTATATTGCCGAACCATTACGGAAAGCCAGATGCTACCGTCGTCCATTCCACAGTCCTAGGACGTAGTGGTTAAAACACTCGTTTGTCACCACTGCCGTGAGAGGCTCATGGTTCAGATCTAGTCTCAGTCTAGTCACTGTATGTGACACCTGTTCGCAGATCTGGGTGCAGGGGGTTTTCTCTGGCTACTCCAGTTTCCTTCACCTGTAGTGCAAAGTCGCTGCAAGGTAGAAGTACTTTCCTACTAATAAGCCAACCAGCTTGTCACTTTTTGGTCTTTCGGTTAAAGTCAGAGTTAGCTTCAGCTTAATATCTGTCACGTTTAGCGATTCGTAAAATGCCCGCGCAAGACCTTGGCCCCCTGACCTCCCATGAGCTGGCGGGCTGCAGCATGCAGCAATACCATGCAGCAATATGAACCAACTGTTGGCTGTTTTTATTATTGCTACTTTCGCAGACTTTGCTAACATAGCCATTGTGGTCATTCGTTTGGCTAAACCGGAAGCTTTGTAGGCAAAAGCTCTAGTAATTACCTGAAAAAATCGTCTGTAAGCAGTCCAGTAATACATGTCCGTGTGTCACGGACCATCCGCTGACATGCGCATTCGTTCAAAACAACAACACGAGAGCGCTTCAGTTCAGGACGTCCCTTCCCGGACATTTACTTATTTTACACATAAGCAATTTCCAAAATTACAAATGTCTTTGCCACTAGGCAATCTACAAATTAATTCCAGAGAAACAATCCACTATTGTTAGCTATCACAACACTGAGCTAACAAAATACTAAAGACTTTCTAATTGCAAAAAAATTATCACTCTCGACCGCACACAGGCTAGTCGTCGACAGTTTCTATAACTGCCTACATATAATTCCACATTAAGTACAGTCACACACAGACATGTCTACTGTAATTACTGAAGCATCTCAATCACAGTTATACCTCTCCCCGGCAGAAGGTGGAGAAAAGTCAACGAGGTGACGGAATCTCCCTCTAACTGGAAAAATATATGTCAAAGAAAGTCTTACTTTCAGTACACCGTGTCTCATGGAAGTTCGGCGTCCCCGATAGCTCACGTTTGCCCTGCGTCAGAGGTCCCCCGGACGTAACGGTGCGGTGCACAATGGACGTAGCTATCTTTGGCTCGCTGCCCCGGGTTAAAGAATACCACGACGGCCCTCCCCTCTGGCGGTGGGTTAACGTCGGTGACCCTGATGTTGGTGGAGCACAGTAGCTCGACACTCTGGAACGATGGTGTGACTCGTACCGCCTTTCTCGCCAGCTCCGGTTGTCCTGGCTGGTTCTGGCAACCTTCCGTCAGCTTGGCGCTTGTTCTCCGCCCACAGCAGCAGAACGGTGTAGAGTCTTCAGCTCTCTTCTTAACAACTCGTCCGGCGACAGCAATAGTAGCCTAATCTCTGTTCATAGCAAAGGTGCGACACTGAAGAACCAGCAGCAGCAGCAGCAGCAACCCACTGGCCGCTTGCGGTCGGGATTAAATACCCACCTCTGTCCACCTGGACAACAGGTGAGCTCACCCCGGACCGCACGAAAAATACAAGTTTTATGAAAACTAGCAACTTCCTCGGATCTCGATGCGGCAGCGACTAGAAAAACACCATGTTTACCTGGACAAAGGGTGTGCTCCGCACGGGAAAGAAAGAAAAATACGAAGACTTGAATTTCTCCAAATTCCAGCGTGTCAGTGACAAGCCTGTGTGTTGAGCTACGACTGGTCTATATTACTGTTCAACCCCCACTCTACACCCTATCCGCTACACCGTGGTCCACCTAGACCGCGTGCTGGTCAGCTGAACAGTACACAGTATTCGAGTATCCGTAACATTATCAAGGACTTCTTTTAGCCGGGCTGCTGGCTTGCGTCCTTCTCATGTGTTCTCTCTCGTCTCTCCCCGTCGAGCTTCTCCCTTCCCTTTTATATCCCCTGGGAGGGCTAAAGTGGCAGGGGTGCCCGGCCGTATCGGACGGCAGCGTTGCTGTGTCCACCAGGGGAAGGTGGGGTTGAGGGGTGTCGCCCCGTTCTTCTCTCGTGGCTCCCCTCCGCCCTCCCGGCCCCAAAACAAACCCGGGAGCCAATCACCGCTAACTGGCCTCTCCACTGGCCAATCGGCCTTCAGCTGGCCTTTTGGCCAGCTTCTAACACACACACACACTCACACACACACACAGGGACTGTCTGCCTCTCTTAGTGCACTTTCATTTTCCTTCCGCCAGTGTACATTTCCGGGTTCCTCTTTCCGGCTTTTGTTCTTTATTTAGGCATTTGTTGAAATGCTTTTTTACAATTTTTATGTTCGTTGAAAAATCTCACTAAAATGAGAAGATAATATAAGTTTCTTAGATTAATTTTTTGTTTCATTCTCCATCTCAAAGGTTCAAGCGTGAAACATGACAGTAATCAGGGATTTCTCCCCAGAACGCATCCACTTTGATGTCACTTCCACAGCGCATCTGTTATCAGCTGAGGGATATGGCCTTTGCTGCTTGCCTACCTGACGAACAATTGTGATACCACAAGCAAACAATGCTGGCTAGGACTATATCTAGATTTGCATTATTATCTAAACACCAACATCAATGTTAACATTTAAACCAAGAAGTCTTCAGTTAAATATTATTTTGTGTGCAAATAATCCTTATATCTGGGACATGAAGTGCATTTATAAACGCAATATTCAACAACCGGAAAATATTCTGAAAAATTTTTGAGCTGCTCACTTGGTTAAAACTTAACCTATTTGAATTTCGTTTTCATTTCATCTGTTTTGTTTTGATCAGTCAGTTTTGAAGCATTTTTTAACGGCAATACAATATGAATTTTTTAATATTTATCGTCCTCTGAGTAAGGTGTATGATTAACAGTACGCAAGGCAAGTGCCCCAAGTGTGCGGTTGTTGATTAGCAAGTCCCTGAAAAGAGGCCATAACTACTTACTTTTGCTGATTACCTGAAAGGCAATAGAAAATGCACCATTTTACTGACTGTACTGTTGCTTATGTCAATGGTCAAGTTAAAGGCAATGCAATTTTACGACACTGGAATATTAAGGTGGTTTATCTTTCTCGATACAAAAATGTGACCATGAGAGCTTACAGTACAGCAGAGTGCATTACCTGCTGGGTGAAATTTAGGTGTGAAGGGAGAAGAGTTACATTTTTAGCTGATCATTTGAAAGGCAATAGAAAGGCATCGTTTGTAATGCAGTTTGTTTTCCTTTTGGTCTGTAATTATTTTTTACCATGAGGTATCATTTCTCTGTATTACCATACCGGGTACATTTTCTGGAACCAAAAATGTTTATTTAAGGGCTCCTGAATTTAATGCATTACCAGAGCACACCATTTTGTGTACATGAAAAATTTATATTCAATACATCTGAATACTTGCACTGCACCATTTTGTATTCCTTATTTATACACAAATGTAGTACATTTAGGCTGGTTCATAGTTTACTACTTTTCTTCAGAACCAAACAACTATTTTAATTACTTTAGCCTTTAAAACTTATGAACGTATTTAAAACTACTGACCTTTATATGGTTGTTGAAACTACAAAACCCAGTGAAGTACCACTGCTAAAAGACACCAAAAGACATCAGTTCTTTTGAGATGATTCCTGTCAGGTATGAAAGGAATATTTGAGATTTTAAGTGTTGACATGTTTACCTGTAATATACAGATAAAAGATACATATATATGATTTAGAGATCTTCAACATATACATGTTTTCCATCCCAGTTAAGTAAAATTTCATTTATTTTCTAAATTAAATATTTTCATGAACAATAAAGAATAAGTAAGTTACAATTATTTTGAATACAACCAGTTTATGGTTCATTGTTTTATTCCTAAAAGTGTTTCTTCTTTTATTGATATTTTTCTCGGTTATAGCCAAACACAACAGAAAATTGCATCTTCAGAATTTTCCTCACAAAAGCAATACAGATGTTACATAACTGGTAAAGTTGCTTGTATTACATCTTGTCAATAGCTAAATAAGAACTAAATTTGTTACGCTATTGACATTTTTTAGTTTTCTTTTCTTCTCTTGTATTTGATCACTTGTATTAAAGTGAGCATTCAAGGAAGTGTTCAGAATAAGAACATACATCTGAAATACTATCTGCAAATTTCTTACCTAATGAATGAAAAGTGTTTCCCTAAATCTGGGTGAATACCCTCCTTGTTTCATTCTCCAGGGAGATACCTACAAATATCACCATACACAAAAAAGATAAATGTTGTATGTCACATTTGTACACAGATATTCCTAATTATCTTATGGTCCCAGCTCTCCTGTTGCCTTTGCAGCTAAAGCATATCCAGTTCTAAAGTCTATTTTGTGGGTCTCTTTTGTGCATGAGGATATGTGTAGGCATGTGTTTCAAGAACAGAAGGGGGCTAGTTGCCCAATTTGGAGAAACAGTATCCTAGACCAGGCTTTATCCAGTCATTAGAAAAAAAATGTACACCTCACTAGACCTTCAGTAAGGGGTGTTTTCATCTACTTAAATGGAATAAATCACCCATTGCAAGTACACCAATGGTTTAAATATAATCACTAAGCTGCTTAATTATTCTTTCCTGCTGTTTTTTATGACAGAAAAGATCAGTTAAAATAGAACAATAAATTTGCAGCCTTTTCCCTATAAGACACTTTAAAACTATTTTGTACATTAATTAAAATTGTGTGAAAAATATAAACTTATATCACATGAAAAGGATCTATATTCTACTATTTTTCACAATGGTCTGTGTACACACGGTGTTTAATCTGTGCATGTTCATTTGTATGAAACATTTCTGGTGCTCAAATTTTGTGAATAATTTATATGTGGACTATTGTGAAGTCATATTCACATTTTCTTGTTTTTGTGAAAATTGGACTTGTGAATAAGACAGGAAGTGAAGTGAGCAGAAGCACTCATTGTTTGTATAAGTGTGATCAATGGGTACTTCTACTTCTTTGTTGCTCTATAGTACTAAGTTCTTGTTTACTCACAAAAATGTATGACAACAATTTTTTTAAACAATTTGATTGAAATTGATGCTTTGCTTTGATCATCAGATTTAAAAGAAACATCTTAGTAACTGACTAATTAGCTAGAGATAATGTCTATTTTTCAGCACATGTTTTTGTGCACACGCTTTGTACATAGTAGGTAAATGATATGATCAGTTAAGAACAGCAGTGTGTTAAATTTGTCTGCTGTTCAGTTCTTTTGCAGCTCTGTGGTGATCAGTCATATTGCATACCACTGGTGAACCGCAAATATTGATCAATATTGCAAAGTCTTTTTTTATATCCAAGTGTCTAATTTTTCTTTATCTTCATTTAGTCCAATTGTTCAACTAACATTTCTTTCTATTATATGCCACTGATAGTTTTGGAAAATATAAATGGGTGAGTATTGTGATAAATCCTAAAATCTGTACACATGATTAACAATACCCTTGTCGCTTGGAAGTCTTGAATGAAAAGGGGTAGTGAGATTAATACATGACTCTTACCATTAACCAGTCACCTAGTAGCTGATTTCAATAAGCATTTAAGGCTTAATTTAATTTATGAAGAAGTTCCCCCTCATGAACTAAGCATTGGAGTTTCTAGATGCTGCTGTCAAAGTAATAATAATAATAATAGTGAAGATTTTTATAGCGCATATTCACACTCATAGAGAGCATGCTCTTAGCGCTTAAAACGAGTAAGAGACGTGGACTAAGTAGACACAGAACAAAGGGACGAAAGAAAACGACAGTACTGACGAAACAGAAAACAAAAGGCATCAAGTAACAGGAACAGAAAAATATAGTGATTCGGCGAGAAAGATGGGTAAAGCAGCAAGAGGGAAGGGGGCGGGGTTAAGAAGGACGAGCATTGTGTGGACTGTGTTAGGAGAAATGCTCAAGGAAGAGGTGCGTTTTCAGTGTACATTTGAAAGTAATGTTCGTTATTGCTCAGAGAAATATGTCAGGATAAGTTTGTTAGAAAGGATGTTTTAGTTCTGGATTTTAGAAGTGTTTGTAAACAGTCTAGGTAACCTTCTTGAGAGGTTAAGCTCATATTTAATATTCTGAATTAAAATTACTATTATGTTTTGAATATAATTACACTTATGACCACTCAACAATTCACTATGGTACCCTTTTCATTTTTTAAGCTGTTAGTCGATATAAGAGTGTCGAATAGGCTGTGTAGATCTAGTTTTAAGTATCATATTATCAAGCCTGTTATCAATCAGATTTCTCATTCTACATAGGTTATACTGCTCTATAACAGATGTCATGACTCAATGGCGTACCTTAATCCATTCTTTTGCAATCAGTCATATTTGTACAGAAAACATATTTAAAGTTTGTATCTATGAAGAAAGAAAACTTTAATCAAGTTAGCACTGAATGACTTCCAAAAGATTTGATATTTTATTCTTGTTAGGTAAAGGATTTCTAATGGTGCTCTTACTCTATTGTTCCTAAACAGTCCACACAAGACACAGGTTTCATGAGGATTTTTTCCCTCTTTAGCTGCTTTCTCGATATGTATACAGGTGATGTAATTTAGGTTAGGGATGCATTCCACAGAAAACACATGCAATGTTGAAAAGTCTTCACTTACGTAATAATAGACACAACCATATCAAAATGTATTGATGCATGTTTTAGAATATTAACTACATGTAAAGGCAAAACACAGCAATAATGCTGGCAGTAAAATTGTGATCTCCAAGACTTTACAGAGAAAGAAAATGGCTTTCTTTTTCTTAAACATCATAATCTTTCATTCCATATCTTTCATTGAACTTATCTTATTTACGGAACTTAGCCAAAAAAAAAAGTCATAACTGTAAAAATCTTGAGTAGAGTCTGACAACACAATATTACAAATTTTAGTGATAATAGGTGTAGAATAAAAAACATAGGTACGAAGTGATGACTGGATCATGAATTAACCCTTAACGAGAACGATTATACATCTTAAACAGCAGACACTTGTGTTCCCAGTATGACGCCATCTCTTGCCAATAAAACTAAACCTTAAGATGGCACACGTCATCCACTCTTTAATCAATAAACGGGCATCTCCTTTTTCAATCCTTTTAATGCATTTGGGTTGTCTGAGTGGAACACAACCATAGCTTTAACTTATAGCAGTCTACATTTGCTTATAGCAGCGGCATGTCTTTTGATTTATCGAATCCTGGTGCTGTCTCGTCGTCTTTATCTTTCTAGCACCACAGAAAACTCCTCTGCTATTGGTAGTAGGCCTCCCTTTGCACTTGATTTTTTTTTCAGCACTGTTGTAGATTTATAACTTGCTGTTAGTTGTTCTCAGTGATTTTAGCAATCATATAGAGTGAGCACTTCCAGCTTTATGTTTTGAGGATATCGTCCGTTGACCCTACTTTTATTCACTGGATTCCCTTACATCTCCTAAACGCTTCTACGACATTTTGACACTTAATACTGGCCCGGGACAAAGTGAATACTAAAAGGTTTTTCAAAGGTACCACGAAAGACGCATCAGCGAGAAGACAAAGACGAACAATTACAAAAAAACTCCAGCTTCTTTTCATGTATTTTTGTCCTGCCAACTTCAGTACTGCTGTATCACCGGGAATAGCAAAGCTACTGGAGGTAATACTAAATTGAAACGGACACACAGAAGTCAAAGTTTTGTTTTACAAAAACAAAGGGCTTTATTTCAAATCCATATTGTTTAAATCATGTTGCCTGCAATTCAAAGAACTAGTGGGGTGCAAAGTTTTCTAATTAGGTAAACTCATGCAAAATACTATTTCCCAAAATCTTAATTGGTGAGTACCATGCTCGGATCCCTACTCGTAGTTACACAAATTGTCTTGTACGGAAAGAGGTCAACACCTCAAAAGTCCGGATTACGTTTACGTTGCAAAGATCTCAGCCAGTACGGGAGCTGGTTCACCATAATTTCGACCTTTTTTGTGCTTGGTGATGTTTATCGATGTATATCTTGTGAACAGCAGGGGTGTATTTACCCAGATTAAAAAAAACTCTCACGGGCTAGCCCTTTTTCATTTCATTTTTATACAGTCAGACCTCGCTAAGTCGATCTCAAAGGGAGCGCTCAAAAAAATTCGACTTACGGAGTAGCGCTTTCTCGAGTTGCTAAAAATAGACTGTGACGTCACGCAGCAGAGCATCATGGGATTGCTTTGCGGACAAACACTACATGTTGTTCTGTTTACGCTACGGCGACTGACAAAAAGCGACATTTTTGCTATTAATCTCTGAAACAATGCTGAAAACGGGAGAAACCAAGCACTGCTGTTGGGGTTTATGTAAATCGGACTCCAGATATCCAGAGCGATTACCTGAGGGGACGTTTTTTATTCCGTTGCCAAAGTCTGGTAAGACCAGTAACAAAATGACCCAGTGGGAAAGAGAACAGGCCAAGTTAAAGACTGAGAAAGCAAAGCACTGGCAGTTTTTATGTGGGCGATCTGATTTCCAAAATGTGGAGAAAATAACCAGGAGCACATATATCTACTCTCTGCATTTTCTTGGTCGAAAAGGCCCAACATTTGAGAACGACGAACCAATATTAGCGACGCTTACAGACGAGGAAACACAAAAGCAAGAGAGACGTAAAAGGAAGGCTCCAGCGCAACGTGGCGACCAAACTGTACATTATCAACGTGAAGGTGTTCGAAAAAGGCTTCGCAAAGAAAACTCATCATTTCCAGAATCCACAGAACAAAGTGACAACATAACATTTGAAGACGCAGGCGAAGCCGTGGCTGAGAGTGCGTCTGCTGAATGTAAGTCGGCAAGCCCAAACCACAAAGCTACACAAACTTCTTATGATCAGTACATGCTTGGAGCTAAAATCAAAACTATGATCATGAGAAAAGCTGCAGCAGTAAAAAAATAAGCAAAGTGAACCTGAAGTTACCAACAGGATGGACCCAAGCTTTGTTTTTAAAGACAGGAAGAATACAAAGTTTTTAGTTGGACTATTTTCCGAGCAGTTTGACGTTTTGTACACATTTCTTGGTCCAGCAAAATACAACCTTCAATACTGGGACTCCAAGGGAAAAACCAGAGAAACCAACGGGACAAATGAGAAGAAAACTGGTCCATCTAGGCGTTTTACCCCAAAAGAGGAACTTTTCATTACACTTCTGAGGCTGCGAAGAGGACTTTCACTGAAAATGATCGCCTACATGTTTGACACATCTGAATCGTTAGTATGCAAAATTTTTATCACATGGATTCAGTTTATGTTCCTACACTTCAAGTCTATGAATTTCCCTATGTTCCCAACAAAAGATATAGTTAAAACATCTTTGCCAAGAGTGTTTAGAGTTTAGACAATTAAAAAATGTCAGATGCTCTGTAGACTGCACAGAATTCTTTTGTCAGACATCCAGGGATTATGGGCAGCAAGGCAATTAAAATACCTCTTACAAGCACCACACCACAATGAAAGGACTGTTTGCAGTCACCCCTAAAGGTGCTGCATGTTTTGTCTCAGATCTGTATCGTTTCAGTTCTGTTGGCCGGTATTCAGAGGGATCGCCGACGAGGAAGGCTCCAGTTACGTCTTTCTCCGTTAAAACCACCGCCTCTATTTGCATTTCTACAATCTGGAACTGTGTTTTTTACACGTTCACGTTTTGTCTTTCTGAACAATAAACAGCACAGCAACGCATTCGCTGCAAACGCTGGTGTAGTACATGCGGGGACTATGTTTCTCCGCGTTGCATTCCCAGAAGCCCTTGCGCGGCTAAATCGTGACGTCATCTGTATAGAGCGCTGTTTGGGAGTTAGAGAAAATGGCGTAATAGGCGCGGGTTAATCAAGGACAATGTTTATCCGGTTTAAGCATTATAACCGTTTATTACATTGTCGGTAGATATATATGTCTACATATAGGGTACACACTAGTACATGTATCTAGAGTAGGGGTCCCCACACCTTTTTCAGCTTGCGAGCTGTGTACCGTGCACTGTCATGTTGCTCATGCGTCTTATCCTACATCTCCAGCTCCCACGTGACCTTCTGGAAGTTTGCCAAATCATGGCGTTGCAACTTTGAGGACAGATGTCTTTCGTAGTATTAATAATAATAATAGAAAATGAAGATTTTTATAGCGCATATTCACATTAATAGCGAGCATGCTCTTAGCGCTTAAGAGGGGCGTAAGAATAAACGATCGCGATCGACGTATTGGGCACCGCTGATCTAGAGTATGTAATATCGAACAGTGCAATGAAACATCTTACCTTTAGAGAAAAAAAACTTACTTAGCTTCGTTTGGCGTCTATGTGCCGACGCACCTTGCTCGACAATCTCCTCAATCTCGCCAATGGACCGAAACACATTTTCCTCAAGATCCGGCGTAGATTAAAAAATATTTGCACAGTATGTCAATAGCCTGCTTCCCTTCTTTTCGACTGGGGACAGACTGAGTATCGACATTGTTGCCCTCTTCTTTCTCATCCCAACTGTCATTTTCCTTTTGTTTAATGACGGGATACTCACATTTCCTCATCCTCTTCTGATGGATAGATGGCTTCTCACTGTAGAGGTTCAAAATCTTCTCTTTCTACTTGTTATAATGCCGAATTGCTTTTCAATTTCCACTTTTTTCTTGTTACCCTTTTTGACGACTGTGATGACTGTAACTTTTTCCGCGATTGACGACGTTTTGAGCTGATGCTTACCACTTGCCACTTTCGCGGCACGTACCGTACGGAAAACTGTGGAAAACCACAAGGACATGAACACTTTTCATGGTTCCTTCCGATAAGAGAAAGACAAACGTAAAGGGAAAATAGGTTAAAACGTCTTTCTTTATACAATTTTGGGCAAATGCCACCCGGTTGGTTATGACAGAGTCAGACCACCGAAGGGATGCGCATTAGTTCCCCTTCTTCCAGCCACTCCTTTGTTTTGTCCAGATCATTGTTGGTCTCAAAATAGACGTCCTGCCCGCAGACACTTAATCCCTTGTGGAATGCATTAAGATAAGAATTTGCGTCCATTTTCTTGGTTTTCCGGAACACGTGTTTTGAAATGTAGCCCCAAAATAATAACCCAAAGCCTTAGAAAATTCGACTAACGGAGCCTGAGAGCCGAAAAGTCTTCGAGTTCAGGAGATCTAAAATACATTGGTCTTGTGGGAAATCGGCCGGGGACTAACGAGTATTTCGACATTGGGAGGTTTTCGATTAAGGAAAGGTCAACGTAGCGAGATCCAACTGTATTTTTTTCAGGGTTTCTTTTGCCCTTAATCCCTAGACCACCATGAATATGATCGAGTTTATTTTACAAATAATGAAATTACTTTTAAAATGTCACATTTATAACCTCAATGTTTCATTTTCATTTTATGTACACCACGATTTTTTGCAAATAAATGTTTGATGTCTCTTTTTAAAAATATTAATGTTTTTTTCAGTAATATTTTGATAAATTGCTAACTTTTATGAAATATTCTATTTTACATAAGATTACTATCAACCCGAGAAAAGTATCAGTCAGTTGTTCCTTGACTGGTACCAGTCAATGGGGGGAGCACATGGATAGATGAGGCAGCTGACAAGGCCTGCCACCACCAAATGTCTTGGGCAATATTGAACATGTCCTACATAGGACGACCAGTCTACTCCTTCCCGTTAGTGTCTTTCTGTAGCAACGCGGCGTCAACCACCCATCAAGGTACCTCGAAGGACAGTCTTCAACAAAGAGTCATTCCGGATCATTTTGTCAAGCCGTCTTTGCACTGGCAACTCTCCAAGGCACCTTGAATGACAGTCTTTGACAAGGGGTTGTGCCCAGTCACATGGCCAAACGAGACCAGCTTACGTCGCTTGACTATTGGAAGTAGGGGGGTTCGTGGTGTCCTACGAATGTGGTAACCGTGCTTCATACAAAATAATTGGAAAGTCATTTGTTTTATGCTCTCTATACGAGTTTTGGAACAGCCTCTTCATACACTTGTTCATGAATGCCTGGAGTTTCATCTCTAAAAAAAATCCATGCTTTACATCTGTAAAGAAGGATCAGTGCTACAATACTTGAACAGATTGTACTTCGAAGTAAACCTGATACTGTTACTGCTCCAGACCCTGTCCAGCCTAGCTATTGCTACCATTGCTTGAGATTTTGATACGAATATCTGCCATGGAGCTAATGTCTTTGAAGAGAGTGGCTCCCAAGTACTTAAAACAATTTACCACTACAAGCCGTACCCCATTCATGTATATATATGTAGAGATTGCTGTTTCCAGTGACAATGGCTTTACTATTGTCAGTGCTTTCGAACTAAGTTTTGAATCTGTTAGTAAGGTCGTAGAGTTCTCTGTTAGTGTCTGCTCTTAGATCAATGTTTTCTGCAAAGGATAGCTTGCAAATTAGCCTTTGAAAACGGAAGTGAAGGATTTCACGCATGATATTCTTCAAGAGGATGTAAACGGCACAGCTGATAAAGGACACCTTTGACGGACACCTACTGTAGTGTGAAAGTAAGCTCCAATTTGGTTATCCAGCAGTACTGCGCTCGTTGAAGTATTACAGCGTTTCTGTTCAGTTTTCGTATTACGTCCCATAGCCTCTCGTGATAGACTATGTCAAAAGCATTTTTAAAGTCTATGAAGTTGTGATAGAGGTTCCTCTGATGGTGAAGATGCTTCTCCTATAAAGATGTGAAAGTTAAAAATATGCTCCGCTGTGCTTCTACCTGGTCTGAAGCTATCCAGTTCTTCTGCCAAAATTTTCTCCGTTGTGGTGCTTATAGGATTCTGTATTACTTTCAGCAATACCTTGCTTGTGGGGATGATAAAGGTTATTGTTCTGGAGCCGTTTCTAGTTTTGCATTTCCATTTTTGGGGGAAGGGGTGTGACAAGTGACTGCGTTCATTCTTTGGGCCATTCTTTTTGTTTTCAGGCTCTTTGCAAAGAGCAGTGAGGGCCTTTGTTATTGCATACCTGCCTTGCTTGAGTAGCTCAAATAGAATGTCAACACCAGGTGAATCCTTTCAAACATCATACCGTGCTCTTGACTTCTTCCCACATGACTGTCAGGTCTGCATGTTTGCTGGTTCCCTGGTTCTAGTCTGGCAGTTTTGAAGGTTGTTATCATTTGTCTTCAGCTCGAAGTTGTACAGATCTTTGCAATGTTCAGTCCACTGGTTGAGTACAGCAGTGCTTTCTGTAAGAAGATGGCCGCTTCTTGGTAGTTGGTACGCCTTCTTGTTGCCACCCCGTGCGATTCCCTACTCTGTAATTTGGCATTGATTCAGTTCTCCCTAGCTGCCTTCATCCCTTTCTTGATTGCACAGTTCAGTTCTTTGTGTTTGGAAGCTGTTTCGGGTTACCTTTTCTTTTCTCCCTTCTTTGGTTACAGAGATGGAATATCTTCATCCCTTGTTTATGTCTCCGCCAACCTTGGCATTCCAATCACCGAGTACAGCGAGGATGTCCTTTTTCAGTACTATCTAGCTGTTGATGAAACGTTTCCGTTGTCTTCACGTGTGGAGGTTAGAGTATATAACAAGACAATGGTGAAATTGTGATGTCTTTCAGTGGCGTAGGAAGATGCTCGGCTTTGGGGGGGGCAAGCTCCATGCTGACAATGAATAACGTTCACATTCTTGCCTTCCCAGCATCTTTTTTTTGGGGGGGAGCGGCTGCCCCCCTTGCCCGCCCGGTTCCTACGCCACTGCCTTTGTTCTGGATATTGGTGTACAGCTGATGATGGCTCTGACCACTTCCCTGTGCACGAGGAAACCCTCGCCATGCTCGTGTCAGGTATCGCGTGTCGCATGCTGGCTCAGCTCGAGCTTTAGTTCTGAAGGGGGTTGCTGCGTCATTATAATCCGACGTAATTCTTGTATTTTTTTGTTTTTTGACGTAATTGGCGCGTGAGGGAAGAAAAAAAGGGGGCTGTTAGAGAAGAGCGGAAAGATAGAGGAAGAAAAAGCAGAGGAGCTAAAAGACTGGTGGAAATGGAGTGACATTCTTCAGTTGATAATCCGTTGTGCGAACAGAGTGTTAATTATCCAAAGGAGACCGTTGCGTGAACGGGGAACATTCGTCCGCTAAAGGACCGTGAAGTAAATGGAGTGACTTTCTTCAGTTGATAATCCGTTGTTCGAACGGAGTGTTAATTATCCAAAGGAGACCGTTGGTTGGACCGGGAACATTCGTCCGCTAAAAGACTGTGGTGTAAATAGAGTGACTATGTAGAATAAATATGTCCGTAGTCCTTTTCTGTAGTGGGTGGGTCTGGGCAGTGGTATGAGTCCTCTTGTGTCCCCGATCCATTGTTTTTTTCTTTTTTTGTTCTCTTCCTTGTTTCTTTTACATTTGTTTTTTTCTCTCTTTTATTAAACGTGTAGTTGTATTGTCCTCACGTGTGTGTGTCGTTTGTTTTGCACTGGAGAGCTATTGGATTCGTTGCTATATTCGATATCTGGTGTCCTCCCCATTTTGCCATTTTATGACCCTTGCAGTTGCTTTCTCTCCAAATACTGGTTATCCGACCTCCGCGACTCCCACAATGTCCCATGGTACCATTTTAGTTTATGGGTAAGTTGGTTTACTTGTCTAAACTGGAGAAATGGGTGGACATGCCACATACCAATAGATGTGCCTTCTCTCTCTCTCTACATATATATGATTTGGTCCCATTAGCAGACTTTTCTTTATCCTGACCCTGGAGCCTAACGGTAAGGTGCGCAGTTATTGTCGATCCAGGTCTCAATCGATCTGGCATAATGTTTCTTTTGCGATGAATATCCACAGTGATTTCTTTGAGATTATACACTTGGTGGTCCCCATTTTTCCTCACCAGGTGAACCACAGCCGATTGGTCGGCCTGATCACGAACAAATGGGCACTGAGTAGTAAACATACTTTTCGAATATGCACTATAAAAACTGGTTTATTTTTAAATTAAAAATTTGCAGACTTTCCTACCTCCTCTAGTACTATTCATCTAGTTCTTTATTTTTCAGCATGTGGCACGTACGCTAGAGTCTTGTTAATTGATTTTCACATCTACTTTTACCATTGATCACCACCCAACAAGCTCTTTCATCATCAATCTTCCCGAAGTGCTTCATTTCCCCCTTAAGTAATCTGCAAATTGTTAAAAATAAATAACACAGATTGTCGCGCTGTGAGACTAAACAGACGTGCATTCCAAACTCACTTTTTTAAACTCATTTAATTTCGTTACTTGTAACCCATTAGTGCATGTGTTGAAATTTTCTGAGAATAAACACAGTCAATAGTTTCTTCTTAAATCTAGCTGATTGGCTGGTATTTCGATAATAATGTTGACTAATCCAATTTTTTCAATTATTTTGGAATGAAATACCACAGGCTACCATCAATGGTGAGCAGGCAGCTTTATACAATTTCTTAGAAGCTGGCATTTTCAACACCCTCACTTTAGCTGCAGCATCAGTTCTTATGCTAAAAAAAGCATCACCATCGTTTTTACTTCCCTGGGAAGTTCAGAGGTTAGCACTGATAATTTCATGAAGTACTATTCTGAGCGAAAAAAGTCTGCAAACCTGTATCTTACCTTACGGCGCGAAGATTGTTCTGGATTTCTAAAGCACTATTCAACACAGCAGAGGCCATCGTAATAAAGCAAGGACAAGTAGTTGCACCAGAACAACGTGGGTAACTCATGGAAAAGCGTCTTGTTTCCAAACCTATAAAGCAAAATCACACACCACAAATGTTGTTTCACCCCTGGATCCATAGTTATTAAGCTGTGGCAATGATGCCTTGAGGAAAGGAGACATGAAGTAGCATCGGATGAAGTCTGAGCATCGCTTTGTAACTATGAAACAATACACTTCTCCTCGATTTCCCGACTTTACTCTTGCTTTATAACTACGGACCCAGATGTTAATGAATTAAGTATGCTTATTAATCATCAATAAAATAAATTTAAACGGTTAATATGGCACAAAAAGAGAATTCCCTATAAATAACAACACTCTCACTCTAGTAGCCAAAACGTAGGTAAACTAGTACTGTTCATGATACAGACTTTCGGCCTCTTCTTATTCCCACCTCTCCTTTACGATATCAGACATTTAGTGACTATGTATGACTTCGCGGAAACTGAAACGCATGACAAGTAACTTGTTGAGTTCATTGTTTCATAAAGAACAAAAATGAACGTAAGTTTATCTTAAACCTCTAAAGATTTAATGAAAATAATGGATTTTTATGCCAAATTAACACATTGTCTTCTTCTCCTTGTTAAGTTTGTTTGCTCGTAATTGTTGAGATTTACTTTTTAAAAACTTGCAACAACAACAACAAATAAAATTTGAATATGCATTTAGAATTTTAGCACTTTAATTGGCATATATATCTATATATGTGTGCATGATTGTTTCTGTGCCCATTATGTTAAACATGTCTTTTAAAGGAAAAAGGTATTTTCATATGACATTTAAGTGCATAGTGTTCTTTGTGATAAAATGTAGTCTTGTTTCCACAAGGTGCCAGATCAAGAAGCTGTATGATGATAGCGTGATTATCTTTTTTCTGTAAACCTGGTGCTGACCAACAACTACATATATATATATACTTTTGTGTGTATTCAGAATAAATTAGATTATGTAATTAGCCATTTTGACTATTTCTTTTGGAATTTAAAATGTTCAGGTACGTTTCTCTGCTTAAATCATGATCTGAATGGTTGATTTTTAAAGGAACATTCTTCACAGTCTATAGGGTTGTGCCGCAGTGCCAGAAAAACGAGTTCACATCGTGGGGATCATCATGCCATAGCTTACTCCAAAGAGTGCGCAAAATAAGCATCTTTCACTATTACTACTACAGTACTAATGTGATCACAAAATGAAAAAAAATACCATACTTTTCTGAAATTTCTTTTATAGATTTGACTTAGAGTATACAAGCTGAGAAGAACAAGTTATAAATTAAAATTAGTGAGTTATGCTTTTGCTAAATGCAAAGGTAACAAACATTAGTGGATAAGCATTGGTGCTTTCCTTTATGTGTATGCAGAAAATATTTTATCCTTCATAGACTCAGTAATTTAGAAAAAGAAAATTTTACCACAAATTGTTAACCAATTGACTGATGAAAAAACATGCAAAAGAATTCAAGTAATGTCCACCCTACAGACAACTTCTCCTGAAAATGTCTTCATTGTTGTGATAAGGTTTAGATGCCAGCTGAAGGCCAATGGGTCAGCAGCTCTGTTTGCCACACAGGTTTCTTTTGGCAAAAATGTAGCCAGATAACCTAGCACATGGCCCACACTTGTATTCAGGCAAATGCATGTTGAGACCACAACGAGACCTAGTTGACCGATGTGATGGCTACCGACAAAATACTTACACTGAACTATATACTAATATATTAGAAGGTCTGCAATAATGAGTTCGGAATTCACTACCTGTCGCGTTACCACCTTTTGGCGTAGTTGGATGCACACCTGCAGCTGCTCACACAGTCAGCGCAAATACACAATCATTCTACCAGAGGTGGGACACGACGTGCCTATCGAACCCCTGATGAACACAGACCACCACAAAGGTGAAATGAACGCTACAAATAACTTTAATAACACACACACACACACACACACACACACACACACACACACACACACACACAATGGAAAATACATAGACACATACACACACGCAAGGAGACAGATGCCCCACGCCCAAGCAAAAAAAAAAAAAAAAAATACTAAAGGTTAGTAAGGGGAGGCAAAAAGACTAAGATCTTAACTCAACGTGTCACTGTCTTATTAGGGCGCTAAGAGTTCTTGCCTTCGGATCCTTCAGACCCAGCGTTAGATCCAAAAGTTTGCACTTTCTTTACACTTCGTTTACGCTGTGTCGTTAGCATTCAGTGGCCTCGCGCGACGCTCTCGCGCTGTCTGCCACCCCATTGTCTTTCTGGCGCACACAGGGACCCCTCTGATGGTCCTCAGTCCAAGCTGCCTCGTTGACCACACGTCACACGATGAAGGACAGAATGACGAAGGCGACGTACAGATGAAGCGAAGAGAGCTGACAAACGATGAATAGATGCGACTCCCAGCACACAGGAGCGTATGGGGTGAAGAAGTAGCGAAGAAGGTGAAGACGAAGAACAGCAACGACGATAACGACGACAGGAGCGATGACAAGTACAGGACAGTGCAGAGGAGCAAGACGATTAGCAGAGGAAGAAAGTCAAAATAAATAGTCGAAGAAAATAAGTAAATCACTCAAGCCTGTGGAGAAAACAAAGGGAGCTCTGGATTGCTAATCTACAAGAAAGAAAAAATTAAAAAATTTCACTCACCCACACGGCTTGTGAAAATGCCAGGCGGTTGCTCGCGCACGAATCAGCACCGGAAATACACAAACGTCTTTCTCAGACACTGGCGGTTACCTCCCGGCTACTCCATTCAGTTGCACACATCAGCCCCATGGACTTTCACTAGCTTCTAGTGGTCGCTACTGGCTACTATTCTCCTAATAGTACCGGCCTCCCGTTCCACTTCTAGCTTAATCTGTGATCTCTCCTGGCTGACCGGCCGGATGACTACACGCAGCGAGACAGTAGCGAGTACTTGTGCCAAGAACATGCTGGCACAGTCCCTCCTGCCTAATGCCTGGTGTCCCTCTCGATCTACGGATTCCAAGAATGGTGCTTCCAAAAAGACCGCAAGCAAGCCAGGAAAGAGTGAGAATGCTTCTGGCTGCAAGAATGGACACTTAACTCAGAAATGTACTCCGAAAACACCACGTACGGGTAAGAAACCAAAGAAGTGACGTATAGGCTCGTCCCGTAATACTTCTCAGTCTGCGTACAACGTGACTCCTGGGACTGTAATAGATGGCAATCTTCCTGCTTATAACCCACACAACGAAACAAGTATGAATGACATAAATGCACATTGCCCTTAAATCCAGACACAGGTGAAAGTGACGCGAGCGATGAGGCAGATAGCGACCAAGATAAATTATTGTTTGGCGGCCGTTTGAGATTTCTCACATATAATATTGAAGGCCTTTCAAATGTGTTTAACCCGGATACTTTAAACTATGTTGATAAGTTTCATTTTGCTTTGTTAGTTGAAACATTTCAAAGTACAGTGCTGTCTACGGCATTTCCTAACCACAAACTGTTTGTGGCACCTGCTTTGAAGTTATCTAGAGAAGGTGGATGCCTCTCCGGATGTGTAGTTCTGTTGGTGAAGAATGACTTAGCAAAGTATGTAAAAGAGCTCATCGTTGACTATGATAACATGATTGCTTTGCAGGTGTCTAAAGAGTTATTACAAACTGATACAGACGTGATCTTGCTAGGTGTTTATATTCCACCTGTTGATTCTTCATATTATAAAGATACTGATATTTATAATGGCATTTCGATGCTTGAAGATTGCATTCTAGACATAATTAGAATTTCTTGCGACCTTCCTTTTATTGTATTTGGAGACCTTAATGCAAGAACAGGCAATGAGAATTTGAGGGAAAATGAAGAAATTGATGAGTTGTGCCACTCCAATGACAATACAGATAAGGACCTAGCTAATAAATTCAGTCGTAGGTCTGCTGATTCTACGGTAAATGCATTTGGTTCTTTTCTACTTCAAGTCTGCACTGAATTTGATTTTTGCATTATAAATGGTTTGTCAAGAAGTAACTTCTCTGTCAATTTTACATATGTATCAAATTCTGGTTGTAGTGTAATTGATTATTTTGTACTTTCCAAATCCCTTATAAGTAAATGTAGGGAGCTTCAAGTTAGACCTATGATTGATTCCAAACACATGCCGGTGGAGTTAGCTCTTTCCCTTGATAATCCTCTAGCTACAGAATCCAATGGTTTCACGTTTGAGAAATTCAGCTGGAACGCTGAAAAACTTTGCATTTTTAATAATAATTTGGAGTCAATAGAGGTCAACAAGTGCTTTGATGACGCTATGTCTCTTATTAATGTGGATGTCAATGCTGCATTAGATAAATTTAACGAAGGACTAAGTCTAGCTGGTCAGTGTATGAAGAGCACTGTCCATGTAGGTATGAAAAAGAGAAATAAATGGTTTGACTATGAATGCAAACAAAATAGGAAAACACTTAGAAAACTTTAAAAAAAGTTCAATATAACTCTCCTAAATGAAGACAAAATGAACTATTTACAGGAAAGGAAAAGATACAAATGCTTGCTGCAATTTAAAAAGCGAGAGCATAAAAGGCTTACTGTTAAAACTCTTCATGATAATTTAACTGATCAGAAATCATTTTGGAACAAAATAAGGTCACTACAAAGCGATGAAGTTTGCTTAAATAATATCTCTAAAGAGAAATGGTATAGTCATTTTTCACACGTTTTCAACTTACCAAATGCATGTTCCACACAGGAACAGGATATAAATGAACTTTTGCTGTTAGTAATGATGAAAGTGAATATTTAAACAGGCCAATTACAGTAGAAGAGGTTCATAGGGCAGTCAAATCGCTGAAAGACAGTAAAGCACCTGGACCTGACAAACTGATAGGGTAATTTTTTAAACACTCATTACATAAAACCTCACCCTTTTTGGTGTCCTATTTTAATTTTCTCTTTGATAGCGGTCAATTCCCCGATGCATGGACCGAGGCAGTTATTCAACCACTACATAAAAAGGAGACAGAAATAACCCTGATAACTATAGAGGAATCTCCCTCTTAAGCATATGTAGTAAGATTTATAGTTCCATTCTGAACCAAAGGATTACTAGTTGGATTGAACATAATGATATTATTGGTGAAGAACAGGCTGGTTTTAGACGAGATCATAGTACTATAGATCACATTTTCACATTAGTTGCTATTATACAAAAGCAACTTCAATATCATAAAAAGTTATATGTAGCATTTATAGATTTTAATAAAGCATTTGATTCTGTAGCGAGAGATAAACTCCGGAATGTACTGCATAAAAATGGTATTCATGGCAAATTACTCACGGCAATTAAGAGCATGTATAATGTCGTAAAAGCTAGAGTTCGAGTAGGGGCCGACCTGCCAGACTATTTTGAATGTCCTAGGGGCTTGAAGCAAGGGGAAATATGTAGTCCGGTATTATTCTCACTATTTAATAATGAGCTTACAAATGAAATCCGCACAAAAGGTCTACATGGTATTCAGATCAGTCCTGAGTTAATTCAATTATTTATCCTTTTATTTGCAGACGATATTGCCCTATTTTCTGATACAGTGATTGGCTTACAAAACCAGTTAAATATTCTATATAGAACAGTAAAACACTTGGACCTAGTTGTAAATATGAAGAAATCTAATGTGGTTATTTTCAGGAACGGGGGTCATGTTGCTAGAAAAGAAGAATGGTATTACGATGGTACAAAATTGGAAATAGTCAATAGTTATAAATATCTAGGAATAATTTTGTCATCCAGCTGTGTGTTTTCTTATGCCTTAAATGACTTAGCAGCGAAGGCACGCAGAGGAGTAATTGGAATTATAAAAGTTCTTTGGCGCTTTGAAAATTGTAATCCCTTTTTGTTTTTTAAATTATTAGATTCACAAATTCAGCCAATTCTTTTGTATGGTTCTCAGGTGTGGGTCTGTGTGCGGACAACAATATTATTGAGAGAGTCCATTTATTTGCAATGAAACGTTTCTTGAATGTTTCAGTAAGAACTCCAAATGGAATGGTTTACGGTGAATGTGGAAGATACCCATTGTTTGTAAATGCTTATGTGAGATGTATAGCATACTGGCTGAAAGTTGCAAATCTGCCTTCCACTAGACTCCCCAAAAAGTGTTAAACATGTTGCTAAATATGCAGACTAATAACAAGGTCACTTGGGTTAACAACATTATGCTAACACTTTATAAATATGGCTTTGGATTTGTCTGGGAATCTCAGGGGGTGGGCAATGTTAAGCAGTTCTTAAGAGAATTTAAGCTAAGACTTATAGACTGTTTTGAGCAAGACTGGCATAGCAAAATATCTAGTAGTGACCGATTTTCATTCTACAGCTCATTTAAGTCCTCTTTAGAGTTAAGCACTTACCTAACTGACATTAATCATATTGCTATTAGAAATTCACTAAAAAGGTTTAGGCTCGGAGTTACAAACATAAATTGCCATAAGCAGCGTTACAGCAATTTTTCCACTGTTTCGTTAAAATGCCCCAATTGCGATTGCGAAGAGACGGAGTTACATTTTGTGTTCGTGTGCCCAAAATATAAAGATCTACGACAATTGTACATTCCTGAAAAGTTCTATAAGAATCCGTCTCAGTTTCGTTTGTCTATTTTATTTGCAAGCAACTGTTTAAACTTGATCCCTGCAGATTAGAGAAAACAAATAATTTGCGAACTACTGATATTATTATATTATATGATTAAATAGCACATTAAAAATGTATTTTTAATGAAGTAAGAACAGTGTATTTAGGTATTTTGTACTTTCATTTTTGATTCCCCCTACACACTCCCTAACATCGGTTATGGGCATGAGCCTACTGAAATAAAGAATTTGTCTTTTTTTTGTCTTGATCTCTCCTGGCTGCTGTATTCAGTCACATGCACCAGCCCCAGGGACTTTCACTAGCTTCCAGTGACCCCTATACTGGCTACTGTTCGCTCAACAGTACCATCCTTCCGTCCCACTCCTAGCTTCTGTGATCTTTCCTGGCTGCTGTGCGGACTTATGACGTCTTCCCTAGCGGTCTCTCACCGCTTTCAAACACGTCCTGCTACTTAGAGTGTCTAGAGAAGAGTGCTACAAAAGGACGCCGGCTCTGGGGTTCGCTACATTGTCTCCCTGTTAGGGATGAACGTATTGAACGCTATAGATGTTGAAAGTCCGTAATTAAATTGAGCGACGTAGCATAAGTCCCATGCGCCTATGTCGTCCTCAATGGCTTGTTTATGGGTCCTAAATATGCGGTGCCAGCCTCTCCAACAAACAGAGTCTTTGCAGTCAAGAATAACCTCTACTAGACACTATATTTCACAAGCTCGTACAGCAATCTTCACTGTCAAGTTGGCAGCACACACCGGCAACTCAAGTCACAATAGCGACACACGCTGACTAAAGGCAATACACGCCCACTCAAACTAAGGCAACACAGGCCTGACAAAACTCACTAACGGCGATACACGCCCGCAGAAAACTCTCTTTACTATACTCTCGCTCACCTCCTTCTGAAACACTCATTCTCACTGCTTATATACACGATACAAACACATCTAGAAACATCGAGCATCTACTCGTCACGCATGCGCACTCTCGCACCGAACATTCTGGGTTATCAAGGCTTTCGTCAGACGCCAGCTCACGCACCCGCTAACGGCTAGAAGAATCTCGGCGCGCTGGGTTACAGTCCCGCGGCCGGCTGGTCAGTCAACCGGGGTCAAACACGCCATCAAAGCGCCGATGACCCGTCACACAGACCGCTACCGCATTTAATTCGTAACACTCCCAGGGACTGGAACCAATCACCAAGGCCCACATCCCCACGCCACGCTAAAGCGCGTGCAGACCTTTCACACCAGAGCTGCGAGAGGGGTGGGGGAGACAACGAGCACCGAGGAGACAACGAGCACCGAGCCCCCATTGTGTAGAATAAAAAATGTCTGACAAGCGACATAACAAGTTTCCACATTTACTACTAAAGAACAACTAAGACTAATACTAAAGATTTGCTTTGCATGCAAGTGTAGGGCCTCCGAAGCCTTCTGGTTGGCGCACTGGACGAGGAATTATCCAGTACGCAACCGCTTGATGGTTGTAAACCTTGTAGAGGATATATTTTTGAAGCCCTTTGCAACTGCGAAAGGGGAAAGGGACGAGAACGGCTGGGCCGGCTCAGCGCCCTCAACAACTAGAAAACGGGGCCAGGCCCCCTCAACAACCACTTTCACACTGACGACACTGTCTCACACCTCATCCTCACATATGCATTTTCCCAGATTTTTTTTTTTTTTGGGGGGGTGCCATAATAAAGAAAAGAGGTTTCGTTCCTTATGCTCCCCACCCACCACGGAGTCCAACAAGGAGATGCGACCGAGCGGTACCATTTAGGGCATTTTCAGCAGGGTCGCACCAGGGATACATAAGGAATATATTCTGGCCTACAGAGTGTGAAGACCACATTAACCACAGCCGCAGCCTTCTAGCAAAGCTAGGGAAATACAAGACCAACCGATTGATTGGTGGGGGTCACACCAACTTCCCGTCTTGCATTGCTTCACTATAGTCACTATATTTGCTCTAGTTCATTGTGAAGTCTTCATCAGAATCTTATTTTCTTTACTTCTGATACACTATGCAAATCAAATGTTATCAGCCACATCCATAGATTAACAGTATTTTAGCTATTTAAACTTTTTGGATAATAAGCCCGATGGGAGTCGTGGGACAACAAAAAAAAATTTTTTTTGTTTCTTTTTCTTGTAATGTAACATTCTTATGTGAAAAGCATACGACATCAGTAGTGCTGTAAAATTTATATAGGCATCTGTTGTCTATTTGATGGTTTGTAGCAGAGTAGGAGAACTTGAAAGAAAAGTAATTATAAATGTTGATATCTGATGGTTGTCCTGGGGGACAAAAAACAAATTCCTTTGTTAAGAGACGTTGAAATGACTACCCAATAAGCGACGTCTATGGAAAAAACGGGGGCCGGTCACTCCATATCTATAAAATAATTCTGATATGGATTTAAGTAGCACATTCAACATTTGTTAAAGCGGGATTCACAATTGATGACAGTAGTGTCAGTACTCTGCTATAGTGTGATGAGCTTCAAGCTAAACGAATGCCCGATCAGCGAAGTCACTGCATAAAATAATGATAAGCAAAAAACCAAAGTCAAAATACAAGTTCACAATACAATGATGACAAAATCTTTAATGTAAAAGATTGTTTAAAAGAGAAAAATAACGCGTATTTGCCATTGTAAGATTCGTTCTTGGCGTGCGTATTGCCAAGCAGCCAGTATGTTCAGTAACACATGGTGGCTACAATTATTCGCATGGCTATGTTTAAAAATAGGTAGCTGAGCTTGCGTATCTATGTAACAGGGTGGGACGAGGTTCACTTGCTCAGTCTCACCACAATGATTAAGACAACACCGTCGTGGGTTGAGTCCGGTTTACTATTGTGTCAGAGGATAGGTCTGACTAGGCGAAAGCTCTAACAACTTGGTGGGGCGATGCGACCACCTCTCTTCTCTCCGTTCGACTCACTTCTCTTCTCCCTCTCTCACCCTCTTATCCCCCTCATACCCGACTTTTCTAGAAGCCCTGTCCTTGTTACTAGGCGACCCCCTTCCGCTCTCCTTCGGCCGGGTCGCCATTCGGCCAGTGGTTTTCCCCAACCCCCTCCCACTCTCTTTCGGTCACAAGGTATGTCACCTACCTTTCTATCCCTGTGTGTGTGTGTGTGTGTGCAATGCGTGTGTGTACCTGTGCTGTGCGTGCCATAACCCATACTACTATACACACCCCCTCGAGGAGAAATGTCGTCCTCGACATTTAAACCTAAAACCCCGTTTTTTCCAATATAACCATATCATAAACATATCTATAACACAACGTAAATAAATCTACATATATCCAATCACAATATAGTCAAAGTCCTTTCCTTATAAAATCCGAATAACGTGCGAGTCTGTGTGTGTTCACAACAGTGGCCAGACAGCCTCAATTACCCTGCTTATAACACTCTCAGGAAGCTTTTCTGCAGACAGTTTGTTCAGCAACAAGTTAATTTTCTGGCACCTCAGGCTATCGTCTGGGCTCGGCTGCTGGCGAAGTACAAATTCGTCTGCTCTCATCCACGCTGGTTGCTGACGTGGCCTTGCTGACACTCGAGGGGCGTGGTGTGGTGACGGCGGTGCGCCCTCCTCCTCTCTCCCCCCTTCCTGAGCGGATGGGACTTCCCTGTCGTTGACGTTAGACATTGGAGGCTGCGTGGTGGCTTCTGAATCTGGGTCAGGGACCGGACGGGGTAACTCCATCTCGTCTTCGTCCCTACCCTGCTCTTCCTCGCTACTAACTGCACTCGCCATCGGTTGCCCTCTTGACCCGGTAGCTGGCGGCCGTGTATGTACGAGCGCTGTGCTAGATGTGTCGCTGTCGCTCTCACTTTCACGGACGGATGAATCTGCTCTGTTGTCGTTTCTGAGCGGGCGGCGTAGTGTTCGTGGTCTGCGATGAGGCAAGTGATCTCTCGCACCTTCCTGTTGAGGTTCGTCCTCTAATATGCCGCCCACTGGTAGCAGCATGTTGCGGTGAAGAGTCCGTTTTCTGCCGGAGCCGTCCTCTCTCCGTACAACGTACACTGGTATCGCGGCGGTAGGGTGGCTCAGCACACTGTATACCCCACTCTCCCAGCGATCCGCAAGTTTGTGGTTGCCGTCAAAGGCCACGGCTTTCACCAACACACGGTCACCCACTTCTATGATGACCGACCTTGCCTTTGAATCGTAGCCACTTTTCTGGCGCTCGCCTGCCTTGCTCGAGGCTGCAGCTGCCAGCTGAAAAGACTCTTGCAGTCGTTTCTTCAGGGCGTTGACGTACTTAGTGAGCGGTTTCCTCCCTTGATCGTTGCTATCGACGCCAAATAACAGGTCGACGGGAAGACGCGGGTCACGGCCAAACATCAAGGAATAAGGGGAGAAGCCAGTTGACTCGTGGCGGGTGCAGTTGTATGCGTGCACGAGACTGGCCACGTGACTTTTCCAGTCTACTTTTTGCTGCGGCTCCAGTGTCCCAAGCATGTCCAGCAACGTGCGATTAAATCTTTCGCACATTCCATTTCCCATGGGGTGGTATGGGGTGGTTCGCGATTTACTGCACCCGATGACCTGGCACAGTTCTCTTATGATGCGGCTCTCAAAGTTAGCACCCTGGTCTGAGTGTAACCGCTTTGGGACTCCATAGTGAACAATGAAATTATTAACCAGGGCGTCGGATGTTGTTTTTGCCGTCATGTTCCAGGTTGGAATGGCTTGGGCGAGGCGCGTGAAATGGTCCGTGATCACAAGAATGTGCTGGTACCCTCCTTTAGATGTTTCGAGAGTCAAATAATCCATACACACCAGCTCCAATGGCGCCGTGGTAACTATGGAGACCAGCGGCGCGCGCTCGGTGGCCAGTGTTTTCCGGCGCACGCATCGGGGACACTGTTTGATCCAGCCCTCTACGTCAGCTGTCATGCCAGGCCAGAAGAAACGATCTCTGATGAGACTGAGGGTCCTGTCTCGGCCGGGATGGCCGGCGTCGTTGTGGAGACACTCGAGGACAGTGCGTATGTAGCGCGATGGTATTACCAGCTGTTCTTTCTCTTGCTCCCCAACCATTGCTCGCCGGTGCAGGACGCCCTTTCTCATCACTAGCTTATTAAATTCTTGTTGCAGCGCACGATGGGGGCCATGCGGTTGTCTTATTTGGGGAGGCCCTCTTCTTTGCTCCACCGCCGTTATCCACACACTCAGCACCGGGTCTTGCAACTGAGCTTGTCTGGTATCACTACATGATAGTGCATGCAGACCCTGCCGTGTAGCGAAACTGTCTTCCACTACGGTGGCAGAGCATGCTATGCATTCTGCATATGCGGGTGCTTGCAGAGAGCCGCATATCGCTTGCACCGACTCCTTGCCATTGTAGCCGCCAAGGCTCTGCTGGCCTCGTTCTACAGCAGGTAGTCTTGACAGCGCGTCTGCATCCGCGTTGCTTTTCCCTGGTCGGTGCGTGATATCAAAGTCATAAGATGCCAGTGATGCTAGCCAGCGGTGGCCGGTGGCATCTAGCCTCACTGACGTCAGCACGTAGGTCATGGGGTTGTTGTCAGTCAACACAGAGAAGCTGTGACCATATAGATAGTCATGGAATTTCTCTGTGACCGCCCACTTGAGCGCGAGGAATTCCAGCTTGTGCGCCGGGTAATTCCGTTCCGAGCGGCTCAGCCCCCTGCTAGCGAAGCACACCACTCGTTTCTGATTGTTTTGCACTTGATACAGCACTGCCCCCAACCCGTGGATGCTGGCGTCCGTGTGCAGCTCGAACGATTGGGCGTAGTCCGGGAATGCCAATACTGGGGGTGACGACAGGCAGTCCTTTAATTTCCTGAATGCTTCATCTTCCCTTGCGCCCCATAACCATTCGACGGGTTTCTTAGCTGTTGCACCTTTGCCCCTCTTCTTTTTTCCTTTTATCACATCCGGCAACAAGTCAGTTAGGGGCTTGGCGATTGTCGAAAATCGTCTCACGAACCGTCTATAGTAGCCGGCAAATCCCAGAAACTGTCGCACATCCTCAGGTGCCTTGGGCACTGGCCAGTTTTTCACTTTCTCGCACTTCTCCGGATCTGTCTCAACACCAGCCGCTGAGACGATGTGGCCCACATATTTTACCCGATCCTGTGCGAATGTGCACTTCTTGGGGTTCAGCTTCAGTCCACAATCACGCAGTCTGTCTAGCACTCTTTTCACTCTGTCCATATGTTCATCAAACGTGCTGGAAAACACAATGATGTCATCGAGAAACACAAGGCAAATGTGAAGGTGCAGGTCCCCCAAACATTCTTCCATGAGGCGTTGATATGTGGCCGGTGCATTCGCCAGCCCCATTGCCATGCGGTTGTACTCATAGAATCCGAGGGGCGCCACTGAGAATGCTGTGCGCTCTTTGTGCTCCTCGGTTATTTCTACCTGATGGTAACCGCTCTTTAAGTCGAGGACAGTGAAATACTTAGACCCTGCTAAGGCATCAAGCAGTTCCTCTATCCTTGGCAGCGCGTACGAGTCTTTGATAGTCCGTGCGTTGAGCTGTCTGTAGTCAACACATTGTCGTAAAGTACCGTCTTTCTTCTTAACCCACACAACATTTGACGACCAGGGTGAGTGTGATTGCCGGATAATGCCACTGTCCAGCAGCTGTTGTAAATGTTCTTTCACCTGTTCGTACATGCCGGGTGGAATTCGGCGATGCCGTTCTTTAAATGGTGTATCGTTTGTCAGCTTTATCTCATGCTTCACACGTGTGACATGACCCACATCAGTTTCTCCTGTTGAAAAGTTCTCGGGGCGGCCTCTAATCATGTCTCTGATGCGTGATTGCTGTTCCACCGTCAGATGTGGCGAAATAGTCACTGAGTCTACACAGTTTAGCGCCGTCTCGGTCATACCATTGGCACTTTCACACTGAACCTTGGTAACTGGCTGGAGTTCACATATCACCGTGCGTGATGGTATCACCGCTGTCTTAGTTGTCGCGTTCGCAATGTGCACATCGACCACGCCCATGTTCTTACTGTCGTAGTTGACAAGGCTCGGGGTGATGTCGAGCAGCTTATCCCAGTCACTGTTCAATGCTGACTGGAGCATCGCACAAGTGGGTGCATAATCCAGCGCTTGATCCACTGCACACGGGATGACAATGGCACTGTTGGGCTTGATGGTGGTTGGCTGCACACAGCGCGCGTACGCTAGTCTGTTGCGATTCCTGCGCAGCGCTCGTTCTCGCATCGCTAGACAGCGAAATGAGCGATGCAATAGTGGGTGCAGCTGCGCATCCTGCAGGAATTGGGGTCCGTGCTTCTGTCGTGTCTGGTGCATAAGCTGCTCCAGGATGTTGGTACCTAGCAGAACAGGAACATTGTTACTGTACCTGTTCGATGGGACCACCAGCAGTAGGCAAGTGAGGCTGTCAGCCCCGCCCCCTGCCCCCTCCACTTGCACGTCCGCTTCGATGTACCCTTCGTATGGGAGCATTTGGCCATCCGCACACTCAATGTGTAACATTTCTTGCAGCGGGCGAATGGTTAGATGTGTCAGTTTCTGGTGATAAAACGTGTCTGTCACAGTCGATACGGTGGCACCCGTATCCAGTAGCGCTGTTGTGGCCACACCTTCGACCCAGACATCTACACACGTACTGGGGCCTATTAATTTTGTTCCATCCACGGGGCCGAGTGCCGGCGGGTGTTGACCTACAGGGTGCCCCTTCCTGCAGGCCAGCTGGAGTTTAAAGGCTTGCGCAGATGGTCAACGCGCACCCGACACCCCACTTGAATGTGGCCTTTGCCACCACATCTGAAACATGTCGGCCCTTCGTCCTCATAGAGGGGGCGTGGCGGCCGCTGCTTTGGCTCTTTGCTGGCAGCGGGCCCGTCGCCTGGCCTCTGTTGCAGTTGCCGCTACAACGACTGTACCTCCGCCGACAGCTTCTGCACCTCCGCTCTCCAGTCCTCGCTGGGGGTCGGTTGTGCCACTTTAGCTGCTGCTTGTCTACCAGCACCTGGTCTGTGGGCTGGTTCCTCGGTGTCTCTCTCCACCTGCCGTATGAAGCGGAATAGGCTATCCACGTCGGCCTCCACCTCGAACTTGTAGGCAGTCCTGTCCTTCAGGGGCTGACGCAAGCCACCCCATAGTCTGCAGCGCAGCGTCTCATCATACACGCGCTTCTCAATGAGGCGCGCATTCAGGGCTTGTGTCAGGGTGTCTTCAATGCGATACCGCCACTGAGTAACGTCTTCCCCGGCCTCCTGGCGCGCGTTGTAAAAGGCGCCGAGTATGTCCTGGTCATATAACACCAGACCAAATATGCTGTCAAACTTTTTCAGCAGTTCGTCTAGTGTAGCTTGCGGGCCCAGACGCATGGCCACTCTTGCCGCCTCTCCTTTCAATGAACGGCGAACAGCCTCCAACACAATGTCATCAGTATATCGTCCCCGCAAGCACATCAGTTCATACCTCCAGAGGTCGAGCGCCGTGTCGCTGCTTCTCCCGCCAGAGAAGGGTGGCAGTCGTGGTATCTGCGGCCCGTTCGCCTTCGACAGTGTAGCTCCCTTTGTCTCGGCATTGTCTGCCATCCACTGTTGTAAGTTAGCGGCGGTGTCTGCTGTGGGCTTCACCGCCAGATTCCTGTAGGCCTCCAGCACTTGCATTTCCTCTTCTGTCAATTCCATTTTCGGCACTAAGCTTCACTCAAAGTTTCGCCCAGTGCCCCACATTGGGCGCCAAAAATGTAACAGGGTGGGACGAGAGGTTCACTTGCTCAGTCTCACCACAATGATTAAGACAACACCGTCGTGGGTTGAGTCCGGTTTACTATTGTGTCAGAGGATAGGTCTGACTAGGCGAAAGCTCTAACAACTTGGTGGGGCGATGCGACCACCTCTCTTCTCTCCGTTCGACTCACTTCTCTTCTCCCTCTCTCACCCTCTTATCCCCCTCATACCCGACTTTTCTAGAAGCCCTGACCTTGTTACTAGGCGACCCCCTTCCGCTCTCCTTCGGCCGGGTCGCCATTCGGCCAGTGGTTTTCCCCAACCCCCTCCCACTCTCTTTCGGTCACAAGGTATGTCACCTACCTTTCTATCCCTGTGTGTGTGTGTGTGTGTGTGTGTGTGTGTGTGTGTGCAATGCGTGTGTGTACCTGTGCTGTGCGTGCCATAACCCATACTACTATATCTATATTGTTCGAGCAGCGTATGGCTCTTTTAATATTTGACGTTAATAGCTATTTGTTACATTGGCGGTCGATTCGCCTTTTGGGCTTGTGACGATTTGACTTTTCTGTCTTGTGACGAAATGGACCATATGTGGGACGAATTGACTTTTGGTGTGGGACGAAATGGTACCCAGCCTGCATGAGAGCTGGGAAAAGAAAGGGTCCCACATGGGAATAATGGGAAATAGGTGGGAAACATGTGGGATGACCTGAAATGCGATACTATAATGACCGCCACGACTTGCGTCGCGCGCTCAGGCAGCTAGCTCTTTGTTCCGCGCTTGACTTCGCCAGCCAGCCAGCCGTGTTTTGTCGCACACAGTCTTCCCGCTATTAGGCCTGTAAGGTTGACGTCATCATCTGCGAGTGACTTCCCTTAGTTGGGGTAAACAAAGCCGCCCACGAAGCCGCCAGCTTCGTGAGATTCGAAAACTATAAGACTATATTACTGAGCTAGTGTTAAAAAATCTGAATGCGCCATATGCTAAATATGGAAATAAAGTAGTAAGTCATTCGCATTTTTTTTCCCTTGTTAAAAGTCATGTGTGCTAGTTCTGTTACTTATCCAAGTGCAAAACTATGTCAGTTATGTTTACAACAGGTGACAGATGAGTGGCCTATACCGAAATCACTGAATCAATTCTCTAACAATGCCTTTGCACCATTGGTCCTCATTAAGCTCATATTCATATTAGTCTAACTCTGTTGTATATAAAGATGATAATATTTTATACTATGATATAAATATCTTACTTAAAAGATGTATATTATCCATCCTGTTTTGTGGAAAAATATGTGTTAAAAATCGGATGAACTGAATTTTAGATGTAAGGTAAGGTCTATAACTTTGTGTGTTCTTGTTTTGTATTTTTAGCAAACATTGATAATCAATATAAATTTAATATAGCATTATTAATAGTTCATCACAGTTTAGATTGTCATATATAAGCATACAAATCAAGAGATTTATATATATAGAGAGAGAGACACTAAGATAGAACCCTGAGTTTTAACCTACTGTAATTAAAACTGACCCATGGATTTCAGAAGTTTTAAGTGGTGGATGAACATTCAATTAGAATATTCTAATCTTAAAATTAATTGTAAAAAATGTTATGATATAAGACAGGAGTACAAATTTTCTCTAAAAATACTGATGATTTTAATAGTCCTCCTAAAGCTTAACTTAAAGGAAGAACAATTCATAAGCCTTATCAAAACCAAAAACAAAATGGTTACTTTATCCTAACTTCAGGATTCAAACAGATGGGAACTAAGTTCCAGGCTTCTTTCCAAACATCTTTTAACATTTCCTAGACAGCTACTTTTACAATAGAACATAAAAACAGTACATTGATGATATATGATTTGAACAAGAGATCTATAGCATCAGAGATGCTGCTCTTTCTGTCAAACAATACAAGTGACAATCGAAAAAAAACTGACAAACATCTATGTGTAAATGAATATATTGATGAAGATCTATGTGTTTCTATCAACCAGTGTGTGTGTGCGTGTGTGTGTGTGTTGCGATGAGTGTTGTGTGTAGTTTGTTTTGCGATGAGTGATGTGTGTGTGTGTGTGTGTGTGCGTTACGCAAAAGTAAGAGACAAATAAGCAGCATAAAAGTGCAGCTAAGTAAAAAACAAGCTAAAATATCTTTTCAGAAGTAACCATAATTTAAATTTAGCTTGATAGTTTGCAGATAAGCATTGAACCCGTGCACTGCAAACTGTCCAAGTTTATGACCTTTTTTGACTTAGCAAAACTCTCCTTGAATCTTGTGTTAGTTATCTCTTTGCCTTGATTTATTTTCAAAAGTCACCAAAGTGTTTTATTTAACAATAGTGATTTAACATTCTTAAAATAATTGACTATCACACAATTCGTACCCAAACAGACAAAAAGAAACTAAGCTTATGACTTTAAGGATAAATGTAGGTTTTTGTAACTTTAGAGAAGCAGTGTGAATGAAAGGACCACCTATCAAAATTAATTAAACTGATATGTTAGTATTTTATATTACCAGTTTTTACTAGATCTTGCAGTCAGAAAAATGACTAAATTTGGGGTACTGCATGATGCAGTCTGTATTTAGTTCTTTTTTCTATTTTGTTTTTCTATTTCCTTTCTATGAAATATTTTATGCTTGTTTTGAACAAACTGTACAAAATGAACAGCCTTTCCATGAAATAAAATATTCATAGAATAAGTATTTTTTCGACTGTTATTGCTATTAAATAACAGGCACATACAACTGGTGTGGCCAATATTTTGACTAACCTACATAAAAGTCTTGAAGGCAATGAGACGGTATTCTTTGAGTTGGCGCCACTTACTATCAGTAACTATGTAAGCGAATTACAACTGTGACAGTACGGTATTCTTTGAGTTGGCGCCACTTACTATCAGTAACTATGTAAGCGAATTACAACTGTGACAGTATAGGGACTTTTAGTAAGTTGTGTTGATTTATTAGCCAGCTAAAAAAAAAACAAAAAAAAATGTATGTAGATTATTCTACATAATATGACCATGTATTTTTCACAGAAAAAATCGTGTGAAAACAGCTTTTAAATGCTTAAAAATGCGATGCTGTCTCACTGACAGCACACAGCCGCTTAGTCTTGATCGTGTTTGTTTACCCCAAGTAAGGGCAAGTAACTCTCGCTCACATCAAACCTTACAGGCCTAATACCCACTGATCCTTTCCCGCCGAAAATTGTTATCACAGGCCCTTCGGTTTGACCTCTGAGGAGCAAGCAGCTTTTCTATCTTCAAGCGGAAGTTCAGCGATCTATCTAAAGTACGTGAGTACGTCTGATCGAAAGCTGAGTGAAAGATTCCATAAACGACTGGCATAACAGTGAATATATAGTCAACAATAAATAATTTATGATCGTTTATAAATATTGGTCTCCTTTTGTGTAATGTTTAACTTTTTGTAACGGGTCTGTCGATCTGAATTGTAGGGCGGTCGAAACGTATGCGCCTGTCACCAACTATAATTATACCGTACGTGGGTTCAGCTCTCGTCTCGGGAATTTAATTGTTCTTTCTCTGCATTTGGCATATCTGTTTACAGGGCTGGCTGCTTTAATTGTCGTGATATAGCCTTATAGTTGCTGGCTCACTGATCCCTCAATTCCACCCACCCACCATTAAGTTTCTTAATTTTTGTTATGTATGAGAAATCATGAACTTTTAAATTCTATGGAAAAGATGCTAACTTGAAATGGGGTGGGGGTTAGAAAAAAAATATTTCTAGGGGAGAGTACTCTACGAAATGAACTTATTAAACAGTTCTCCTTTGAAAAACTAAAAATTAACTTCGAAAATGTGATAAATGTATAGGTTAGATTTTATATGAAAGTGAAGGGTTTTAGAATAAATCTATTTCTATGATCAAATGGAAACTTTTTTTTAACCTATGTAAAGAACTTATAGTCGAAGTCTGGATCATTTGCTCACAATCACTCACGTTCTATTCTCTTAAAATGCTGCATGCATGCCGTTTTTCGTTTGATTTTACTTGATTTACAGAAACAACTAATTAGAACAATCTTTAATTGCAGAACAAGCTGACTTTGACACTGGATCTCTTAATTTTACCAGTAAGTTTGTTTTCTGTCTCCCTATATGATTTCATGATGAATGCTATACAAGCACACGTTCGTGCTTTTAATGGTCTACATGCATATCCTTATATTGATCTAAATATTATGTTAATTTAAAAAAATGTTGTCAATAGACTTAGATGCCTAGTGTATATTTATCATTACTTTAGTGACTAACAATAATATTTTGATTTCAGATTCATTATTGAAAAGTGTTCTCATGAAGATAGAGAAGCAGAGTGATGTATTAGAGAACCTAGTTCAGAAACAGAATCAGATCATGCTGCTCCTTCAAAAGGACACTCAAGAGTCTGTGGGTTCCGCAGCGATGCCCGAGGGCATAACCCTCCCCCTAACTAGTGAAGAGGAGATAGGAAGGCTGGAGGAGAACCTCATGGAGAAGGAATTTAGAACAAAACTGGTATGTCATTAAATATAATATGTCAGTCATAGACATCCTTTTTAAATTTTACCTTTAGCATTAACTGATATATCATAAATCAAGGTTAACACTGAGTCACAGGCTACAAATAATTGACTCTTAATTTACTTGTTGATTTGAGTCAATGCCATTATTTTCCATGTAATCCCCAAGGGTTTATTTAAGAGACTGGGTCTGGATCATAGCTATATTCATCATGCAACATTTGATCACTCACCAGTGGAGTATGGTTTAGCATTATGTCTTAAACAGACCGAATTCAGTGAATTAATTTAATTTTCATTTTTATTGTAGATTTCTGCATGTTTGAAACAACTACAATTTTGTTTGTTTGTTTTTTTGTAACCAGGTTCAGCACCTCTCGTGCATTGGAGGAGACTCCGTCGCCTCTGTTGTACGGAGAGTTTTGAAACAATTTTAGCGGAAGTAAAGGGAAAAAAGTTTCCAAACACTTCAATTGAGAAGTGTATTAGTTAATGAGTAGATTTTGTTTGTTTTTGACTTATTTGAGGTGCACACCAATAAGTACTTAGAAAGGACAAAGTTTCCGAAGTAATTTTTTTAAATAGTGAATTTAAGTATTATTTTCTCTACATGTACAAGTTTATTTTTACATAGGATAGTATTTAAGTCTACCATTACAATTTTCTTTTGTGCACAGCCGCAGTCCGTAAAACATTTGCCGGCACAGCAGAAGTGAATGTGGATCTCATTGCCCGAAAATGGTTTGGGAATGCAAGGGACCTGGATGGAGGAAGAATTAGAAGGGCAATGCGATCTAAGAGTGAGTAGAATTAAAAAATGAATTTAAGTTTAAATTGTTAGTGTGAGCATCATTTTATTCAATAGGTCTCTCTTCCTTCCCTTTTGAACTAAGGATAAATTGGCTACTTTAAGATGGCATCTAAAACTCTGTATATACTCAAATGGCCATCAAGACCTTACACATTTCGCTGTCACCACTTCAGGCTTAGAAAAAATCAACAAACAAAAAATCTTAAACAGAATAGACATAGTATACCAGAGACTGTCTTTCATAAATAAGATCAACCAGGAAAATGAAGACATTAAATTCCTTTGGGCTCCCTCCCATATAGGAATGAAAGGAAATGAAGAGCTAGATAACTAGCTAAACTGGCAGTAAAACAAGAAGCAATAGGAGACTGGTAGACGCATCCTGTACCTTCATGTTTGCCACCTTATTTTTATTGCTGGTTTTATAGCTATTCTTCTATCTGCTGGAGAAATGTTTAAAGTGGGGACTTAATTTGACTTTTGCTGAGCTTTTTTGTAGTCTCACTAGTAATTAGCAGATTTATGGAAGCTATAAGATTTCATCTAAGTGTGGGAGGTTTGTTTTACATAGATTGGAAAAGATATGTAAATATATTGTAATTAATTTCTTTTTTCTTACACAGGAACTCTACCATTGATGGGTTGATTTTTTGTCTTATTTTTCAAACTTTTATCTTCTATGTGAATAATTTAATTTTTATGTTGTAAATAATTATATCAAATAATTTTCATGCTGTGAATACTTATTGACCATGATTTTTGTAAGTAAATTGATTAATTTTTGTTGTACATGGTTTGTTTAAAAACAACTGTTCTGCTTCAAATAACTGTTTAACCTTCTACTTTTTGTTGTAAATAATAAAAGTGTATAATCGTATCTCTTGCCTACTAGTTGTACCAAGATCGAGTGCAAGAGCATGCAGGCACTTGAAGATGAGCAAATGATGAGATTTTTAAAAGCTGTTGAATGTTTTCTTCATGATATGCAAGCCTGTGTACTAGTGGTGGTAAATGATTGTGAGACTGGGTGAGGGATGCAAGAGGGAATTTGAAGGGTTGGATGCGTGATGCAAACGGGAATTTGAAGGGTTGGATGCGTGATGCAAACGGGAATTTGAAGGGTTGGATGCGGGTTACAAACGGGAATGTTACGGTTGGATGCGGGTTACAAATGGGAATTTAAAGGGTATGATATGGGGCTGTCACGGGAAAACCCGGCTGCAAGCGGGAATTTGAAGGGTTGGATGAGGGCAACTAACGGGTATTCCCGCCTGGGCCCCTTACGGATCCCTCTTCCAAAACCCGGCGGGTTCCCGGCGGGGTTTCCCGTAAGGGTCCCAGATGCCTTCCCAGATGGGACCCATTAGATTCCCATGACTTCTTGCAGGCTGGGTAGTGACGATTGACGAAATGGTCTTGTGACAAATTGACCGGCTATGGCCTGTTATACAGAATGAGCTAGAGTGGATCTAAGCAAAACTAGTCATTCTAGTAGCATTAAACAAATACATAATTCTTGGACCAAATGATCAAAAGATTTGGCATTAAAGTAACTAACAGAAAGGCAAAACAATAAAGTGTGAATGACTGGCTCAAAAGGTTGATGTATCATAATAAGAAGCATGAAATAAAACAATCAGAAATTAGTGGTTACATGATTTAATTTTTTCTATAATATTGTTTTCCATGTTATCTAACATCATTCACTGAAATGCACCATTGTTTTTATCTTACAGGAACTTATCCATATTATAGTTTAAACTATACAATGTTAGTAACCATCTTGTCTCATCAGTTCAACCCGTACCTTTGCTTACCCTACATTTATGCAGTGTTAGTAGATATACCACATATGACTGAAGACAGCAGCCACAAAAAGAGAAAGATCTGTGAAGCTGAAGTGTGTCAGGAAATGTCAAGAAATACCAGAGGAAATGATTCATGTTCGAATTGAAATTTTTAGTCCTGTAGGATATCAGTGTTCCTTGTGCAGTGACAGGGAAGCTGCAGGAATCGAAGCCATAGGCCTTATAGTATTAAAAAATGGTGTACTAGAAAATCATGGCTTTGTTGGTCTGCAGAGTTCTAAATGATGCAGCCCTACATCTAAAAATGTTAGGGCACAGGAGGCAGCTGGGCTCATAGTAAGCATTTTATAGCCTGCACTTCATGTCAGGATGAGTGTGAAGTTGTTTTTGTATCATTCTTGCTGAAACCGTTGGTCATATCTAAATTATAGAGAAGACTGTTGAAGCTTTACAGTTTGTGCAAAATGAGAATTTGTCAACAGTTCTTTCTAAGTGCACATAATGTTTGCATCATTTATTCCTCAAGTATAGCTGTAATAGATTAATAACCATCGAAACCTTTCCCAGTTGGCTTTATGCATCATATAAACAATCTTTTCATTTTCATCATGATACATTGCGGGGGGGTTGCAGATAAAAAAAAGCAGCATTGAGGATCTGAGGTCTAAAGGTGCAGAGAAAATGTCTAAAATCGAAAGTTAGTACATGTAATTCACTTTATATGCACTTTTTTGTTGCTTCACATCTGGGATTAGAAAGTTTCATTTCTATTAACAAATTTCATTTTGTCCTTGTGAGACATTTGTCTTGATCCCTGAATAAGTTGCCCAATAAAAGCTCACTCTTGGATTATTGTGAAGAATTGTACCTAGGTATATGAACTATTGTGGTGGTTTTACTCAAATGCAGTTGTTACTAGCAAAATTCTAGACATTTATTTTAGTAGAGTTAATTACTTTTAATGTCCAAAACATAACCTAATGTTGTGTATGTGCTTTAAAGTTTGCGTCATCTTTCTTTTGTGTGATGATTTATGAACAACAGATTTAACTCATATAATGGTGCAATTTGTCATTTTTTTAAAAAACTTCTCTGCTAGTAACCATTGCCAGGGAAACAACCATAAAGATGTCACAAACTGGTATTTGTTAAGGTTGTCTCTTCTATTCTGATGATGTAAATCAAAGCAGATTTTAGTTTATGAGGAATCTCATTTCTATGCATTAAAGAAGAATTTGTATTTTCAGAGGAACAACTGGGGTCAACCTCTTTCCATATATAGGAGTCACAAAAAGAGAATTTTTGATGTCAGGGGTTCCTCACTTCTGCCGCTGCGGCAAGCTGGAAAGCTGAGCATTAAAGAGCTGGAAGTGCTCCTTGCACCACAGATTTCTATCTCAAGGTACCATCCAATGTGGCTTTGATAGAATATTCTTGTTCACAGATGCTTAAAATATTTTCATGTGTAGATGATAATACTGTTTCAAAAAATACTTTTCATAATAAAGGTTTATGATTGTTAATGTGTGCTGTAAATTTTCAGACAAATGTCTGCTTATTATCAATTATTGTTCAATCTTTACAATTGAAATGTGATTTAACCTCTGGTCCAGCTTTGAAAAGAAATGAAAAGCCTGCTGGTATTATGTGGTAAATCCAACTACTTAAAGCTCTCTTTTGAAAATTTTGATATTAATATTTACTGATTTATATTATAAACATACTACTGAGCTTTCATAGTACAAACAACAATACCAGAGGAGAAGCTACACCTATTTGCCTATCAGTACAAGTCTGTGGGCTGTGTGTGTAGTGTATGTGCAAGGGAGTGTCCATGTTCGCATATGTGTTTGAGTATGTCTACACATGCAGTCAGTGATGAATTTGAAATGTAGAGGTATTGTATCAAAAACCTGAAAGAGAATGAGAGTGTGTGTGTGTGTGTGCGCATGTGCACATGTATTTGCATGTGTAAATGAAATAGTGTGCACAATGTGAATGGTGGGAGAGGTACATTTCATTTTACTATAGCATTTCATTTCCTAGGCATACCTGCCTTAGTGCATGTAATGTGTGAGAGAGTGTAAGCGTGTAATTGACACTTTTCAAATAAGTAGTGGTCATCATCAAGATGTTCTCTATTCAATGTCTTTTTTTCTTTTTCTTCTTATATCGAGTCATATGATTGGCCTTAACAACAATGGAGTGATTGTTATAGGCGTTACATACATTTGTCATGTATTTATTTAGGGCACCAGATGCACAACCGGCACAAGTCACAGACTAGCCACAGGAAGCTGCAGTGCCAGACCTCAACTTGCCACTGCCAGGCCATAAACGAGTGGCAACATCCAAGGCAGAAAATAAGGCCAAAAGTAAGACATGAAAGTATCAAAATCCCTAAAGTAATTTGTAACAGATTTATGTTATAAAAATGTATTTATTCATTCATTCTTTAATAAACACTTTATTGATGTGTTTAACCAGTGCTCATGGTTGTTGGAATAACAACTGTTTACTGTGTCTATTACAATGATTAGCCATTTTGTGCTGACTAGGTAATAGGTCTAGTGCTTTTTAGGAAAGCTAATCCAGGTAAAAGCAACAATACTTAATGGCTTCCTTTGAACTTTCTATTCTTTACTTCATTTTCAGTCTTTTGTGAATGTGGACTATGTTGGAATATTTGTCTGCATGCATGTTGTTGAAATCAACTTATTTCTGTTATGCTATGAATGTTGACATGAACATACCTGAAACATTGGAATACTAAATAAACAAAAGTTCTCTCAGTGCCAGTTATCCATGTTTTTTTATAAGGTGGGTATAAATATATTCTTCAAAGACTTCAGAAAGATGTACGAATCACTCAAATGTAGAAATCTTTTGTATTTTCTTTGGCTTTCTCATAGTTTTAGTGAAAAGTGCCAGACTGCTGATTATAATTTCATGCATTCTGAAATGTGCAGAACAAAAATGGGATGATGATACTCAGAAAGCAATTGAAGAGGGACTGAGTACCATGCGGTGTCCTCCAGGGCTTGCCCAGCTGGAGGAATTAAAATCACAAATCCCAGCACTTGCAAAATTTTCGTAACTGGAAATTTACTTGAAATTAAATACATGTTTGTGACTTGCTTCTGACAGAAGTTTCTGTGAATGAAACAGACAGTTACCCAACAAAGCTACCTCTAATAATAATAATAATTTACAATGCACTTACCTACCCTTGAAGACAAGCTCCAAGCAACTTACAAAAAGAGTTACATTACACAAAGAAGTAAACAAGACAAAAGAGCCATCCTAAAAATGAAGATGAGTGACATACAGACGACATTGAATGTGTATTATAAAAAAATTAAACAGTTGATTTTTTTTTTTGCATAGTTTGATCCAGGCTTTATAAAGTGAGGTGATTACATTTTTGAGTTGGTTCTATTAGTATTGAATGCTTACTCCCTACTGTCTATCAGATTTGTTCCAAAGCTGTTATAGTGAAGTGAAAGTAGGAAATACTGTCTACACACTGTAGATGAAGTGACTGGAACAATTCCAGAATGATCTGCAGATTTATTTTCTACTGTAGGCAGCATACAGTTAAAAGATTGGAATCCTAATTTATATTAGGATTATATTAAAATGTATATTGTAAGAGTATAAATAAAATAAAATCAAGCAGGATCTATGAAATATATAGGCTATTGTTGGCTTGTACTCCTTGTGTGCCGCTTATAAACCAGGTTTGATGGAAATCGAATGGGTATTGTGCAAATTATTCTAAAGAGTAAGTTTTCAGAGTGTCCGGTCTCTATTATCATATTGTAAGAGGGAAAATAAAACGAGATCAAGCAGCATCTGTAAATAAGAGAGGGTATTGTTCACGTTCTTTTTCTGTCCCACTAATAAACCAAATTTGAAGCCAATTCAAAGGCTAATGTGAAAGTTATTCGAAAGATTAGGTTTTCTGACTGTCGGCTATATATTATCATGTACATTGTAAGAGTGTAAATAAAACAAGATCAAGCAGCATCTATGAATTATATAGGCTATTTTTGTTTTGTACCTCTTCATTCCCACCAATAAACCAAATTTGAAGCAAATCCAATCGGTGTTATGAAAATTCTTGAAATGTTTAGGTTGCAAACTTGACAGGGGAAGTAAATAGCACGGAAGGCACGTGGTGTTTGAAAAAACCCGTGCTACCATGTTATGTACGGAAGAGTCTGACAAAGTGGGCTGACCCAGCACCCTAACCATGTCCGCTAATGTTGAGACGGGTCTGCTTTGCACAGGCCTCACGTAAAGTTTAACAAACACGAGGTCCCACGTGTCGCATGTGACAGATAGGTATGTACCCCTCTAAAGCCTTAGATAAAGTCTTTTGGTTATTGTAAAAGTCGTGTCAATATTCCGTTATTTAGACTGTCCTGAAGTCAAACCGGTTCATAAAAAATGTTTGTGAAAAGATCTAGCAAAAAGTCAAGCAGATTACGTGACTGTTTAGTGTAATATAATTTTAAATGCTGCCCACCTCTGATTTTAGACATATTTTGCCAAATTTTGTTGGGAATTGTAAATTGACAGGTCAATTCCCAGTTTTACGCATTCCGTTACGTATATTTCACTCCAATGCTTAATAGAGGGATGGGTGTAGCGGCGGCACAGTGTACATACCTCTCTCTAGCTTACAATACATCAGAGCACGGGTTCTCCACACTCCGCGTGCTGTTCCTGCTAAGCAAGCCCAATGTCAAGTGTGGCGACTGCGGTCAGGGTGTAGAAGCAGCCCACTGCACCCGTCTTTATCACGCAGTATACGGGGGCACGGATTTTTCAAGATTTACGTGCTGTCCGTGCTATGCAGGCCCCATGTCAAGCTTGGCGGCCGAGGTTAGGATGTGGAAACAGCGCAATGCACCGGTATTTCCCGTGCAGTACGGGTTTTCAAGCTCCACGTGCTGTCCGTGGTATGTCAAGTTTGGCGATAGCGGATTTTTAACCCTTTAACTGCCAACTCCTTTACTTCATGTTATATTATTTTTATTTGTTGATCTACATGCAGGAAAAGCTGATCCTGCTATATTTTGACAAAGCATCAACCATAAACTTCGTACAAAAGTGAAGATCAAGTAGTTTCTACGAATGATACAGTCTATTATGTATATGTTTACACTTCATATTTCTGATTTCAAGCAAACTGCAATAAAGTGAGGTATCCGTAACGGATTATGAAGAAATCAGAATTCAAAAATCAATTTCCAAATACAAAAAGTGATTTTTAAGATATGATTTCAAACCGCTTCAGATAACGTGCTAGTCTGTAGTACACTGCTCCATATAATAATACGATCTCAGGTATATTGTAAGAGTGCAAATAAGACTAGATCAAGCAGCATCTATCAATTATATAGGCTATTTTTATGTTGTACTCCTTCAATCACACTAGTAAACGAAACTGGAAGAAAATACAATGGGTATTGTGAAAGCTATTGTAAAGATTAGGTTTTCAGTCTCTCAGCTATATATTATCATGTGTTTTGTAAGAGTGCAAATAAAACAAGATCAAGCAGCATCTATGAATAATATAGGCTATTTTTGAGCTGTACTCCTTCAGTCACACCAGTAAACCAAATTTGAAGCCAATCTAATGGGTATTGTGAAAGTTATTGTAAAGAGTAGGTTTTCCTTCTGTCAGCATTATATTTTATCATGTGTATTGTATGAGTGCAAATAAAACTAGATCAAGCAGCATCTATGAATTATACAGGCTATTTTTGTGTTGTACTCCTTTAGTGACACTAGTAAAAAAAATTTGAAGCAAATCCAAAAAGAATTATGAAAGTTATTGTAAAGATTAGGTTTTCCTTCTTTGAGCAATATTACCAGGTATGTAAGAGCGCAAAAAAAACAAGATCAAACAACACCTATGAATTACATAGGCTCTTTTTGTGATGTACTCCTTCAGTAACACTAGTACACCAAATTTAAAGCAAATCCAATGGGTATTTTTAAAGTTATTGTTAAAATTAAGTTTTTCTTTTGTCAGCTATTTATTATCATGTGTATTGTAAGAGTGCAAATAAAACAAGATCAAGCAGCATCTATGAATAATATGAGCTATTTTTGTGTTGTACTCCTTCAGTCACACTAGTAAACCAAATTTGAAGCTCATCCAATGGGTATTGTCAAAGTTATTATAAAGATTTGGTTTTCCTTCTGTCAGCTATATATTACATTGTGTATTGTGAGAGTGCAAATAAAACAAGATCAAGCAGCATCTATGAATTTCATAGGCTACTTTTGTGTTGTACTTCTTTAGTCACACTAGTAAACCAAATTTGAAGCCAATTCAATGGGTATTGTGAAAGTTATTCTAAAAGATTAGGTCATCTATATATTACCAGGAGTATTATAAGAGTGCAAATTAAACAAAATCAAGCAGCATCTATGAATGATAGAGGCTATTTTTCTGTTGTACTCCTTCAGTCACACTAGTAAACCAAATTTGAAGCAAATCCAATGAGAATTATGAACGTTAATGTAAAGATTAGGTTTTTCTTCTGTCAGCTATATATTATCATGTGCACTGTAAGAGCACAAATAATACCAGATCAAGCACCATCTATGAATTAAATAGGCTATTTTTGTGTAGAACCTCTTTAGTCACACTAGTAAACCAACTATGAAGCCAATCCAATGGGTATTGTGAAAGTTATTGTAATGATTATTTTTTTCTTCTGTCAGCTATATATTATCATGTGTATTGTAAGAGTGCAATTAAAACAAGATCAAGCAGCATCTATGAATAATATAGGCTAATTTTGTGTTGTATTTCTTCAGTCACACTAGTAAACCAAATTTAAAGCAAATGCAATGGGTATTGTGAAAGTTATTGTAAAGATTAAGTTTTCCTTCTTTGAGGAATATTACCACATGTATTGTAAGAGAGCAAATAAAAAAAAAATCAAGCAGCATCTATGAATTATATAGAATTTTTTTCTGTTGTACTCCTTCAGTCACACTAGTAAACCAAATTTAAAGCCAATCAAATAAGTATTATGAAAGTTATTGTAAAGATTAGGTTTTCCTTCTGTCAGCTTTATATTACAATGAGTACTGTTAGAAGCCAAATGAAACAAGATCAAGCAGCAGCTATGAATTATATAGGCTATTTTTGTGTTGTACTCCTTCAGTCACACTAGTAAACCAAATTTGAAACCAGCGCAATGAGTATTGTGAAAGCTATCTTAAAGATTAAGTTTTCCTGCTGTCAGCTATATATTATCACGTGTATTGTGAGAGTGCAAATAAAAGCAGATCAAGCAGCAGCTATGAATTATATAGGCTACTTTTGTGTTGTACTCCTTCAGTCACACAAGTGAACCGAATTTAAAGCCAGCCCAATGAGTATTTTGAAAGTTATCTTAAAGATTAGGTTTTCCTTCTTTGAGCAATATCACCACGTGTTTTGTAAAAGTGCAAGTAAAACAAGATCAAGCAGCATCTATGAATTATATAGGCTATTTTTGTGTTGTACTCCTTCAGTCACACTAGTAAACGAAATTTGAAGCCAGCCCAATGAGTATTGTGAAAATTTTCTTAAAGATTAGGTTTTCCTTCTGTCAGCTATATATTATCACGTGTATTGTAAAAGTTCAAATAAAACAAGATGAAGCAGCAGCTATGAATTATATAGGCTATTTTTGTGTTGTACTCCTTCAGTCACACTAGTAAACCAAATTTGAAGCTACTCACGTGAGTATTTTGAAAGTTATCTAAGAGATTAGGTTTTCCTTCTTTGCGCAATATGACCTAGTGTTTTGTAAGAGTGCAAATAAAACAAGATCAAGCAGCATGTATAAATTATATAGGCTATTTTTGTGTTGTACTCCTCCAGTCACACTAGTAAACCAAATTTGAAGTCAGCCAATGAGTATTATGAAAGTTATCTTAAAGATTAGGTTTTCCTTCTGTCAGCTATATATTATCATGTGTATTGTAAGAGTGCAAATAAAAAAAGATCAAGCAGCAGCTATGAATTAGATAGACTATTTTTGTGTTGTACTCCTTCAGTCACACTAGTAAACCAAATTTGTAGCTACTCACATGAGTATTTTGAAAGTGATCTTAAAGATTAGGTTTTCCTTCTTTAAGCAATATCAAAACGTGTTTTGTAAGAGTGCAAATAAAACAAGATCAAGCAGCATCTATAAATTATATAGGCTATTTTTGTGTTGTACTCCTTCAGTCACACTATTAAAACAAATTTGAAGCCAGCCCAATGAGTATTGTGAAAGTTATTTTAAAGATTAGGTTTTCGTTCAGTCAGCTATTTATTATAACGTATATTGTAAGAGTGCAAATAAAACAAGATCAAGCAGCAGCTATGAATTATATAGACTTTTTTTGTGTTGTACTCCTTCAGTCACACTAGTAAACCAAATTTGTAGCTACTCACATGAGTATTTTGAAAGTTATCTTGAAGATTAGAATTACCTTCTTTGAGCAATATCACCACGTGTTTTGTAAGAGTGAAAATAAAACAAGATCAAGCAGCATCTATGAATTATATAGTCTTTTTTCTGTTGTACTCCTTTAGTCACACTAGTAAACCAAATTTGAAGCCAGCCCAATGAGTATTTTGAAAGTTATCTTAAAGATTAGGTTTTCCTTCTTTGAGCAATATCAAAACGTGTTTTGTAAGAGTGCAAATAAAACAAGATCAAGCAGCATCTATAAATTATATAGGCTATTTTTGTGTTGTACTCCTTCAGTCACACTAGTAAAACAAATTTGAAGCCAGCCCAATGAGTATTGTGAAAGTTATCTTAAAGATTAGGTTTTCCTTCTGTCAGCTATATATTATCACGTGTATTGTAAGAGTGCAAATAAAACAAGATCAAGCAGCAGCTATGAATTATATAGACTATTTTGTGTTGTACCCCTTGAGACACACTAGTAAACAAAATTCGAAGCTATTCACATGAGTATTTTGAAAGTTATCTTAAAGATTAGGTTTTCCTTCTTTGAGCAATATCACCAC